>CM026270.1:29753710-30353710 GCA_014851425.1 Senna tora | reverse complement strand
GTGACTTTAGTCTCATCGGAGTTCCTGTTGCACTCTATTGCATGCCGTTGTTCCTATAAGAACAACATTTACTTCATTAAGGTTATTACTTAGCTTAACTTCTTATTTATCTCTCCATTACTCTCACATGCAGTCCATGGTTGCCACAGAGTCAAGCTCTTGGTCTTATTGGACTTCTCTATCCCAACTTACGCGTATCCTTCCTCGGACACTTGACTTACTGGAATATAACACTCTACTTGAGTGTTTCACATACTTGGATTTGAGTATTAGACCTCTATCTAATTTGTATTCACATCTAAGGAAGCTTATCTAACTTGATTGGAAGGAATCCTAATTTTAGGAAGGTCTAAGCATTTTGTTTCAACTTGTGTTCTTACTCGGGTTCTAAGAAATCTAGTTTCTAAACCTCAATACACCTCGAATTCATCCTACTTAAGGCTTCCTAATGATTATGAAGGAATAAAATTACCATTTTAGAATTTGGACTTCATTGTTCCGCAAGTTTCCATCATTGAGAAACAAGAAGGTACGTAAAATAATTCTTGACGCTTGATAGCATATTTACAATTTTTCTAGGGTGTTTAAGATTGAAAAGAAGGTACCGAGTGAAATGAAAGAGTCAGATTGGAGTACAATTCAGAAAAAAAGGCTGTTAGTACAATTCGGTTGGCACTAGCCCCACAGATAAAAGTGACTGTGCTGAAGGAGACATCACCGAAGAAGTTGTGGGACACGTTGGAGTGCAAGTTTGCGTCGAAGACATTGACCAATCGATTGATGATGAAGATGGATTTGTACTCATTGAAGATGGAAGAGGGAGGTAATGTGACTGATCACATTAACAAATTTAATGAGATGGTATCTAGATTGTTGAATGTAGGGGAGACTATTAAGGATGAAGAGCCAGCGCTGCTTCTCTTGGCTTCACTACCAAAATCCTTCAAGCCTCTAGTCCAGTCAATGCTAGCAGGAAAGAGCACACTGAAACTAGATGAAGTGATGAGTACCTTGAAGGAGAGTCAGAGGATGATGGGTGGTGAAGAGTCTTTTCAGGGACAGTGATATACTAGCAGTGGATAGTAACAGGAAGAAGGGTGATCAACTTGAAAGAAATTCTCGATCGAGAGACATGATCACTGTTGAGTGCCATTACTGTGGACAGTTGGGTCACATGCAAATGAGATGTCCATACTTCAGGGAGGACTTGCAGAGCATGAAGGAGAAGAGGGGTAGATCAAAGGGAGCTTCTTCTACTAATGTGGTTTCTTATGAAGATGAGTTAATCTGAGGATGTTAGAGGATTCTGCAGCAAGGGAGGATCGTTGCAGAAGCAGAAGAAGTCAGAAAATTAATAGGAGAGTTTAATTTTTTTTTATAGAGAGAAATAATGTAGGACTTTAGTTTAAGGGAGGATTTTTTGTGTGTGTAATTCAAAGTCCCACATTGGTTAGATTTAGTGAGGAGTGGGTGAGGAGCTTATATAAATAGGTGTGAGTTATATAGGTTTCAACACACATAAGAATACTAGCCTATAACCATTGAGTGTATTGGGTTTTGGATATTTTTATGTATTGAGGAGGGTTTGTAATTTTTTCGTTCAAAAATTACAAGTAGTAAAGTTTGTCCCAGTGGGGGTCGTGGTAGTAGGTCTTAAGGCACCGAACCACGTTAAAATTTTTGTGTGTTCTTCTTTCTCTTTTCCTTATATTTTTGTGCGGGGCCCAACATCTTTCTCTCTCTCACTCGTCCGTTTCTTTCTCTTCCTATCTATCCTTTCTTCTTTCTTTTTCTTTTATTCTTTCTCTCACCAACCTCCTCTTATTTCACCAACCTCCCCCACGGCACCCCACAATTAATAAAATAAGTGAATGAATCATAAAAATAAAAATCATCAATAACTAAATTAAATATAACAAAATGTATTTTGGTTGAATTTGCTACTTCCTTTTCATATTTCTAAACCCCACGCCCCAATAAAAAAAATACAATTGAATATAATTATAATAAATAAATAAATAATTATAATAAATAAATAAATATTATTAAAAATAAATTAATTAATAATTAAATAAATAATAACAAATTTGTATTTTTAATTTTTGTCTCTTTCCCTATTTAATTCAGGTTTTCAATTTCTTAGGTTTTGAATTGAATCCTAAAAATTATTTTTCTACTTCTTTTCCTTCCCTTTTATTTTATTTTAAACTTTGAAAAATTTTATCGGGTATTACAATCTTTGAAAAAAAAAATTTCCTTTCCGGTTTCTTTTAACTTTCATACTTTTTCTATATTCATTTTTAAGGTTTTAATTCCTAGCCCCGACTTAAATCATTCTTTAATCCTCAAAATTTTCTGGGGTATTACACTGTCGGTTAACACCACGCGGAGGGGTGGTTAACTACGAAACTAGAAATACCAACGATCACAGAAAGATTATGTAGAAACCAGATAGAGACCTTGAGCCTCTAGGAAAGAAAGATGAACCATAGGGTAAAACGGTAAAACTTCCACATTGAGGGAAACCATAGATGAAAATGAGCCAAGGAATGGCAACAAGCCAACAACCCCACGAAGGAAATGAAATTCGGGGACCGAATTTCTCAAGGGGGGAAGAATGTAATACCCCGGAAAATTTCAAGGATTAAAGAATGATTTATTTAAAATTTCGAGGATTTAAGAATGATTTATTCCGGGGCTAGGAATTAAAACCTTAAAAAAAAAGAATATAGAAAAAATATGAAAGTTAAAAAGAAACCGGAAAGGAAATTTTTTTTTCAAAGATTGTAATACTCAAGAAAATTTTTCGAAGTTTAAAATAAAATATAAAGGGGAAGAAAAAGAAGTAGAAAATAAACTTTTAGGATTTAATTCGGGACCTAAGAAATTGGGAACCTGAATTAAATAGGGAAAGTGATTAAATTAAAAATACATATTAGTTATTATTTATTTAATTATTAATTAATTAATTTAATTATTATAATTATTAATTATTAGTTATCTTATTATTTATTTATTTATTTTTTATTATTATATATATGATTTATTTTATTATTATTATTAAATTGGGGTGGGGGAATGCGTAGGTTTAATTAAAGAATAGAGAAAAAGAGATAAAAGGAAACGAAAGAGAGAGAGGGGGCATGCGGGAGTGAGAGAAGGAAAGAAGGGGAGAGAAAACGAGAGGTAGAGAGAGAGAGAGGGCCGGGATGGTGAAGAAGGAAGAAGGGGAAGAAGAGGATTTTGCCGGAAAAGTGGCCGGAGAAGAGCTAGCCGACGCCGGGAAAAGTCACCGGAGCTCGGTTACAACATCTTCCACACCTCCCACCAATCGAATCAATGTTGGTAACCCCAATTTCATTCTAAACCCTTAATTTCTCCATTTTTAGGGATTTCTTCAATCCACCTTCGATTGAGTTGTTTCGAGGGCAGATTGAGACCTAGAAAGTGTTCTTGAACACTTAGTTGGGGTAGGAATCAAGATTATATTCTCGGATTTGCCCAAATTCGAATTTGGAAGGATTTGGGGTTGAAATTATAATTATTTCCAAATTGGGAAAAAAATATTATAATTAGGATTAAGCTTGGATTTGAGTAAATAGGCTTGGATTGATATTATTCAAATTATAATTATTTCCAAATTGGAGAAATTGTGATAATTAGGATTGAACTTGGATCTGAGTAAATGGGCTTGAATTGGTATTATTAAAATTATATGGTTGGAATATTAGCTGAACAAGACTCGTGAAGAGTTGGCCCGAGGTTACTAAGGTTGAACCTCGACGTTAACGTACCGGGTCCCTACTCGGGTTGCCCAAATACACTTTAAGGGTGATGTTGAGGGCTCCAAACATCTTCTTTTCAATCTTAAACACCCTAGAATAATTCTAAGTACGCTACCAATAATCAAGGATTATTTAAGGTACCTTCTTGTTTCTCAGGGATGGAAACTTGCGGAACAATGAAGTCCAAATTCTAAAATGTCAACTTTATTCCTTCATAATTATTAGGAAGCCTTAAGTAGGATGAATTATAGGTGTATTGATGTTTAGAAACTAGACTTCTTATAACCCGAGTAAGAACACAAGTTGAATCAAAATGCTTAGACCTTCCTAAAATTAGGATTCCATCCAACCAAGCTAGATAAGCTTCCTTAGATGTGAATAAAAGTTAGATAGAGGTCTAATACTCAAATCCAAGTAGGTAAAACACTCAAGTAGAGTGTTATATGCAAGTAAGTCAAGTGTCCGAGGAAGGATACGCATAAGTTGTGATAGAGAAGTCCAATAAGACCAAGAGCTTGACTCTGTGGCAACCATGGACTACATGTGAGAGTAATGGAGGGATAAATAACAAGTTAAGCTAAGTAATAACCTTAATGATGTAAATGTTGTTCTTATAGGAACAACGACGCGCAGTAGAGTGCAACAGGAACTCCGAGGAGACTAAAGTTACAGGAGAGGATTGCATGGAAGGTTGGCCAAGGTGAGGGTTCTTCCATCTCTGCTTGTCTGGTATGTGTTAGCTAGAGATATAGAATGCTAAAAGAATGAAAGAACTAGAAAATAGGTTGTGAAAAGTAGCTTGGATAGGAAGACATAGGAGTAGAGTATAAATGGTTGCTATGATTGGTGTGTTACAAATCCAACTCATACACTCCGGAGGCATGATGAGTATTTTATTAAATCTTTTCCACGACGGTGACAAGAGTCCTTGTACGGAAGGGCTAAACTTTATTTTTAAAACTCGTCATGACGGTGACTTAATTTAAAATCATGCAAAGGGAGTTACTGGTGGGTTTCGGATTTGGTTATGCTAGCGATGTGAGACATCGACTAGAACAACGTCAGATGGCACTTGAGACCTCAGTTTTATAATCACCATGACGATGGTCATTGCCCTATCCTGGCAATAGGGTCAAAAAGGTTTTATATTGTTATGACGATAGCTTGAGGCTCAGAGAGTGAATCTGGATGGGTATATGAGTTATATCCTGCTAAGGATACTCGTCCATATTAATAAGGAGAAGAATTGTTGATCCTTCAGGAAAGATACAAAGAATCATATTAATATGTGAGACTAAGGTAAGGAGACACGGGAGGAACCTACGGGTGAACCGTGAGCCTAACCTAGTAAAAGAGAAATCATCCTATGGAGTTGGTCCAGGGTGTGTCAGTGGCCATGCTTCGAGACATCGTGCCGTGCCCGCCATGTGGCCTGGTTGGGTAATGGACGAGTGGGCTCAAGCTATTGCCCCGCAGCAAGGGGTCAGAACGTGCCACTTGGTGGCTACGAATCAGTTTTGATAGATAGAGATTGATTGTGTTTGATTAATAGAGTTGTCACGAGGTGACCAGTACCCAAGTGAATGGGTTAAGTATGTTTTGCCACGTGGTGGCCAGTAGCCCGAGTGCACGGGTTCGAAGTAGAAAAGCCACGTAATGGCTAGAAGATACCCCAGAGTTGGGGAGATTAAGTAGACGTATGTTTAGCATCTGTGTGTATGTACAAATTGTCTGTGTTTGCATATAATTGCTGATTGTGCAGCGTAGTGGTAACGTACAGGATTACGTCACCACACGTCTTGTTGATTCTGACATGCTGAAACGTGAGAAGACCGGTAAGTAAAAGCCGGCACTATATATTACATGTTTACTTGCTAATTGATGACGTGGAATAAACTGCTGCAGGTTTATAGTTATTAAATGCATGTGAGTGTTTGGGTGAAATTTCTGTTGTTGTGTGACCACCAAGAATGTATGCTAACAACAGTAAACCCAGCGGTAAGGTACTCGCCTTGCGCCGGGGTTGGGAGAGTCCTCATTGAGTCGCATGGTTAAGACTCACACCACATTTTTACTACACAGAGACAGGTTAAGTACAGGTGGAAGAAGTCTCGGTGGAACGAGGGTTGAGCAACACTTCCCAAGACCCACAACTTGTTCATGTGGGTGAATAAATTGTAATTGTAATTTAATTTACTTTATCATTGTATCATAAAGTAAAAGGTAGACGTACCCAATTAGATTGTGTCACTAAATCTGGAACTGTCAGCTTCACACGCCTTAAAGATCAGGATCCGTTAGATTACAATGCAGGGAAAACTTATTTTCAAAATATATATATATATACATATATCTGTTGCATGCGAATAGGATAGGCAGCATCTTCGGATGTGTAGCCAGTACACAGGTTATATATTATGTGTGTTTTCCTATATCTATATACTGAAGCGGCACTGGTCGTGGATTGACTTGCATAGGATAGGCCACCATTTCGGTGTAGCCATGGTATTATAATGCATGTGAATGTATTTTTAATAATAGATATTCTATCAATTAGGTGGTAAGGCTTACAAGCATAGGGGCATTCCCTGTGTCTGTACCGATCACGGTCCTCTAAACGGGGGTCCTGACAAGTGTTTCGAAAACTTGATATTCATTTTTCTTTTTTAGTAAGTTTTCGCTAATGAGTGTTTCAGAAACTTGATATTCCTTTTTCTTTTTTTTAATCCATTTTCATCGATAAGTGTTTCGAAAACTTGATATTCATTTTTCTTTTTTTAATCATATTTCGTCGATGAGTGTTCTGAAAACTTGATATTCATTTTTCTTTTTTAATCAGTTTTCGCCGATGAGTGTTTCGAAAACTTTATATTCATTTTTATTTTTTTAACGAAAACTTGATATTCATTTTTTTTAATCAGTTTTCACCGATTAGTGTTTCGAAAACTTGATATTCATTTTTCTTTTTTAATCAGTTTTCTCCGATGAGTGTTTCAAAAAATTTATATTCATTTTTATTTTTTTTAATCAGTTTTCGTAGATTAGTGTTTCGAAAACTTGATATTCATTTTTCTTTTTTTAATCAGTCTTTGCTGATGAGTATTTCGAAACCTTGATATTCATTTTTCTTTTCTTAATCAATTTTCAACGATGAGTGTCTCGAAAACGTGATATTCATTTTTCTTTTTTTCTTAATCAGTTTTCGTAGATTAGTGTTTCGAAAACTTGATATTCATTTTTTTAATCAGTTTTCGCAGATGAGTGTTTCGAAAACTTGATATTCATTTTTCTTTTTTTAGTAAGTTTTAGCTAATGAGTGTTTCGAAAACTTGATATTCATTTTTCTTTTTTTAATCATTTTTTGTCGATGAGTGTTTCGTAAACTTGATATTCATTTTTCTTTTTTAATCAGTTTTCACCGATGAGTGTTTCGAAAACTTTATATTCATTTTTATTTTTTTTAATCAGTTTTCGTAGATCAGTATTTTGAAAACTTGATATTCATTTTTCTTTTTTTAATCAGTTTTCGCCGATGAATGTTTCGAAAACTTTATATTCATTTTTATTTTTTTAATCAGTTTTCGTAGATTAGTGTTTCGAAAACTTGATATTCAATTTTTTTAATCATTTTTGGTAGATAAGTGTTCCGAAAACTTGATATTCATTCTTCTCTTTTTTAATCAGTTTTCGTCGATTAGTGTTTCGAAAACTTGATATACATTTTTCTTTTTTTAATCAGTTTTCACCGATTAGTGTTTCGAAAACTTGGTATTCATTTTTCTTTTTTTAATCATTTTTCGTCGATGAGTGTTTCGAAAACTTTATATTCATTTTTCTTTTTTTTTAATTAGTTTTTGTAGATTAGTGGTTCGAAAACTTTATATTCACGTCGGAGAGGCGGCGCCGATGACCGAAAACGCTGACCGGAGTCATCTTCAACCCTTAGCAAGCCTTCTATCTAATTGATTCAAGGTGAGAAAGCCCCAAACTCCCAAAACCCCTATTTCTCCAATTTTGTGTATTTTAGGAATTCTTCAAATACTTCCAATCGGGGCATTCCGGGGTTAAGTATGAGCTTAGTGGGTGTTATTGAAAGATTAGGGAGGTTCAGAATCGAAGATAAACCGTAAGAATTGACCGGGTATGGAATTTACGAAAATTTAGCTAGAAAATTGCTATAAATTCAAATTTTGTTGGTTTAATGCATGAATAGACTTTGATTGGAGTAGTATAGGTGTTATAAATGCTGGAAATAGTCAAGGGAATAAAGCCCGAGCATTTGCCGTCTCAACCGGAACCCAATCCGGTGAAAAAGAGGCAAAATACTAAGCTACCGTACAGTAAGGAGCTGTGCTGTGGGTTGAACACCTCGGTCTAGTCCGTGGTGGACACCTAAGACCCGCTAAATTGGTTCCAAGGCTCTAATTATACCCAATTATATTATTATATATAATTAAAGAGGTGGTAATTAAGCTTTTACTCGGCGAATAAGGGAGACGGTGGAATGAGTAAACTAAAGCCTCTTTTGAGACAAGAATTTAATTCTTTTATTAGTTAAATACTCGTATGAATACATGAAGGGAAATTTAGACAAGTGGGAATCTCTAACCTAAGCAATTAGAGGTTCTAAATGGCTCGAAAGTGTGAAAGTCGGATATGAGACATTCTGGACTTTTAGAAAGAGCAAATAAGACGACGCAACGAACTAAATAATTAGTTCTTGGAAAATATCTAGAGGGTGCATAAGCATTAGCATGACACGTGCATGGTAGATGCTTAGTTACGCGTTCTAAATTTCTTAAATATAATGTGTATAGGGCACCACAGGGTAATTGGAGCTCCAGGCACTCCAAGGACTGATCAGGAGGGCCAACGAGGTGAGGGGCTCTCCCATCCCTGCCCCACAGGGTTGGATGACTATGTGGAAAATGTGGTTTGCTCTATTTTGTGCAAATTGATATATGGAATATATTTATCTGAATAAATTTGTGTTACACGTGTATGATTTGCAAGTAAGCAGTCAACGTGCAATAGTATATGTGCTTATATGATTAATCTCAAGGTGTATATGTGCTATTGTGGCTCGTTGAGCCTTATATGTTACCGTGGGTAGGATAGAGTCATAATTTCATATGTGAGGAGTTCAGTAATATTAGAAACCAATCACATCGATCGTCACCGTGAAGACCTTGTTCGTATGGTTTGTTGAGGAAAACTGAACCTAGGTTGCTGAATGTGAGTGAGAGGGTTGCATAATTGAAAAGAGGGAAACTAGACCTAGCTAATTCACACGTGTACTATTCAGTTAGTTATTAATAGGACGTCTTTCAAGGTCGAATATGTTAGTTGAACTTGTTTAGGTTACTTCGGGTAGATCGAGTCGGTTATCCTGGTCGGACAGACAGGATTCAGTTAACAGTAAGTATGCCACATAGTGGCCATTACCTTGGTTTAACCGGGGTCAGACAAGTTGCCGGCTATTACTCTAAGCATGCCTTGGAGTCAGAAAGTTCCTGGTGTGATCAACCAGGTTCGTACATGAAATTGCCTTCGGGCCAGTATTTCTCTTACCGTAATGCGGGAGACAGAAAGTGAGTGCCTACGTGAACAAGTATAAGTTAACTATGGAACCATATGTTATATGTTTATGATTGATTTACATGCAGATTAATAAATATGTTAGAAGCATGAAATAGGATTTTAAATTGTGAATATGATTTACTGATTGCTTGATCATGTTAAAGATCATAATACGAATCCGTTTCATGCGCATGTGGTTGTGGTTGCTCCCTTCCCCCAGCTGTAGTGGTACTCGCTGCTACGCCAGGGATGGGGAGCTTCTCACTGAGTCTGTTCGACTCACCCCCCCTGTTTACATGTTTCAGATACAGGTGGTTCAGGAGTCGGGATCGCGTCCACTTCTTCGCAAGGAGGCGGACAACTCTGAAGACCGCACGCTTAGTCTGCGTCGGTAGTATTTTGGTTATGTACATATGTCATGATGTATATATATATATAAACCTTTTGGGCGTAGCGTTTGTACGGTTACATCTGCTGTATTTATATATATATATAAATATATATCATACTTGAATTCTAGCATTGTCGGCTTCATACAGATTAAAGTTAGGTCTTGGTATTGGGAATTTAGGCTATGATATAGCATATATCATGTGTGTATATATATATATGACTTCTACATGCGACTAGGATAGATCACACCCCTTGAGGCGTGTGATCAATATGTAAATTATATATATGTGTGACTGAATACCTGATTGTACGAAAATATGGCTTCCGCATGTGAATAGGATAGATTACACGCATTGAGGCGTGTGATCAATATGTAAACTATATGCAAGCGTGTGATTGAATATATGTAAGACTGTATACAGGACTTCTGCATGTGAATAGGATAGATCACCCGCCCTGAAGCGTGTGATCAATAAGTATACTATATGTACGTGTGAGTGAATATGTGTATATATATAGACTGAAGCGGCGCTGAGCGAGCTGTGAATTGCAAACTTCTTAGGTCACCGGAAATGGATGGCCATATACATATATATTATATATATTGTTTGTATTAGAAAAGGGTAGTTATAAACATGTGGAAATGTCAACCAGGGATTAGAGGCTTACGGGATAGGAGAAATCCTACTTCCCGTGCCGGTCACGGACGTCCGATAGGGGGTCGTGACAAACTTGGTATCAGAGCCAGGTTATCTTTAAACTGTATGAAGCCATAGGTATGACCGGGTGTCGGTTTACGCCTCGTTGTGAACCCGGGTGCAACGTGGGAGTAAAAAGGCACTTGTGGAAGTACCCAGGAAATTGTGTTAGCCTTTCTTTCTACTCTCTTTGATACGAAATATCATTCATATATGTGTACTCATTAGGTGTGGTCCTTGTGCATTATAGGGATGCCACCGATTACGAGACGGGCTTGGGGTGGAGGGAGAACTCTTGCTGAAATTGATCGAGAATCAGTTCGGGAGAAGGGAATGTCCACCCGAGGTCGAGGTAGAGGCTGTACCCGAGGCTGAGGTAAAGGTCGTGCTCGTGGTCAAGGTAGAGCACAAGTGAGAGAAGAAGAGAGGAGGCAGTCACCGGAACCTCAGTTTGAGACAGGTGCACCTTCTGTGGCAGAAATGCTCACGGAAGGATTTCAAGAATTAAGAAAGAGATGACGAGACAAATACAGAGAGAAGTACGCCGGTTAGTAGTCGGCGAGGAAGAAGAAGAGAGAGTTCCTAGCAATCAAGAGATGGAGGTTGTTGAGGAAGAGGATAGAGAATGGCAACAACTGCAGGGTGTGCCTTGTGAGCCGCGGGTAGCACCCAGAGAGCTACCAATTTCAAAATTCTTGAAGCTTCATCCACCCACTTTCTGCGGAACTAGTGAGAACTACGGATCCGCAGTACTTTGTGAGAGAAATAGTCAAAATTGGGCACATGGTGAGGTGCTCAGGGCATGAGTTGGTGGAGTTGGCTTCATTTCAACTGAGGGGAGCCGCTAGAGTATGGATAGAGAGAATTCCTGGATCGGTTTCTATCTGAAGGCACCAAAAATGCAAAGCGTCAACAATTCGAGGAGTTGTGGATGACGCCTAACATGACCGTGACGGAGTATGAGTTACTTTTTACGGAACTGGCTCAATTCTCACCCGAGTTAGTCCTCATGAAGAGGCGAGGATCAAGAGATTCATACACCGACTCATGGAGCCGTTGTTTACTGCTTTGCTACCCTAGAGAAGACAATTTGAGACTTTAGCTCAAGCCACAGACTATGCCAGAATGATTGAGACCAGGAAGAGGTATGAGACTTTTGTTGATCCCAAAGTCAAGCTAATTACAGGCAGTGATAACCAAGGAGGTGGAAGTAAGAAGAGGAAGACAACAGGTGGAGGAGCAGGATACTCAGGGTTCGCAGGAGGACAATCCTCAACTACCACCCATGAAACAGGTACAAGAGGTAATATTCAAGGGGGACAGAGAATGCAAGGGGGTGGAAATGCCGATAAAACAAGACCCCAGTGTGTGACGTGCGGCAGGTATCATTTTGGTGTGTGTCGGAGACTGATAGGTGGATGTTACAACTGCGGCTAGGTGGGCCATATGGCTAGAGAATGTCCAAAGAGAAAAGAGGGTACAAGTGTGAGAAGTAATCCAACGCCGAGGGGTACACCTATTTCAGCCCCACCAGTAAGAACTGTACCACCACAGACAGCAAGTACAGGTGCAGCTAGAGGTCGTGGTGCAGGATCTAGTGGCAGAGGGCTAGGGGCAGTAGGTGGAGGACAAGCGCGGGTATTTGCAATTTCTCATCAAGACGCTCATGCATCGAATGCGGTTATGACAAGTACCCTTATTGTTTGCTCTCTTGAAGCACGAGTTCTGTTTGATTCCAGCTCCACTCATTCTTATGTGTCGCATGCATTTGCTTCTAAATTCAAGAAAAGTCCGTCTAGAATGAAAGAAACAGTACTGGTCTCTACTCTAATGGGAGAATCGGTACAAGTAGAGTATGTGCACAAGTCTTGCATTGTGGAGGTCGATGGTCATGAGACTATGGTAGACCTTTGGTTGTTGTGTATGGTTGATCTTGATGAAATCCTCAGAATGGATTGGTTGTCGTCTTGCCATGCGGTTGTGGACTGCAGGGCTAAATTTTTGAAGTTCAATATGCCAAACGAGGAGCCTTTTGTGATACGGGGTGATGGAGCTGCACCGTATCCAAGCTTGATCTCGGCTTTGAAGGCATCCAAGTTACTTGCAAAGGCATGTAAAGGGTATTTGGCTTTGGTCAAGGATACCATGAAAGCAGTACTTTCACCGACTGAAGTACCGGTAGTGCGAGAGTTCTTGGATGTATTTCCAGAAGAATTGCCAGGGTTGCCGCCCGATTGTGAGATTGAATTTGAAATTGAGCTGCAACCTGGCACCCAACCTATCTCCACATCACCTTATAGGATGGCTCTGAAAGAGTTGAAGGAGTTACATACACAATTGCAATAATTGCTTGAAAAGGGTTTTATAAGACCCAGTTTCTCTCCTTGGGGTGCACCGGTCCTTTTTGTGAAGAAGAAGGACCGCTCTTTGCAGTTGTGTATCGATTACCGAAAGTTAAACAAGGTGATGATCCACAATCAATACCCACTGCCGAGGATAGATGACTTATTTGATCAGTTGCAAGGTGAGAAGCGGTTTTCCAAGATTGATTTGTGATATGGGTATCACCAATTAAAGATTCGAGAATCAGATATACCTAAGACCGCATTCCGGACCCGATATGGACATTACGAGTTCTTGGTGATATCTTTCGGATTAACTAATGCTCCTGCAGCGTTCATGGACATGATGAACAGGGTCTTCAAACCATTTCTGGATCGATTTGTCATCGTCTTCATTGATGACATCTTGGTTTATTCTAAGAATTCTGAAGAACATGCAGAACACTTAAGATTAGCCTTGCAGAAGTTGAGAGAAAAGAATTGTACGCCAAGTTCTCTAAGTGTGAATTCTGGCTTGACAGAGTTGCCTTTTTGGGTCACGTGGTATCATCAGAGGGAATCCACGTTGATCCAAGTAAGGTAGAAGCGGTGAAGAATTGGTCCCAGCCTACCTCAGTTACTGAAATTTGCAATTTCTTGGGCTTGGCCGGATATTATAGAAGATTTGTGCAGGACTTCTCTAAGGTTGCTGCACCTATGACTAAGTTGACTCAGAAGGGAGTGAAGTTCATATGGGATGACAAGTGTGAGCAGAGTTTTCAGAAGCTAAAAGATAGCCTCACTACCGCTCCGGTGCTGGCATTACCTGAAGGCACAGGAGGGTATGTGGTATACTGTGATGCGTCAAGGATCGGGTTAAGGTGTGTATTGATGCAGCACGACAAGGTGATTGCGTATGCATCACGACAACTGAGGAAACATGAGAAGAATTACCCGACTCACGACCTCGAAATGGCGACTGTAGTATTTGCCTTGAAAATATGGAGACATTACCTGTATGGTGAGACGTGTGAAATTTATACAGACCACAAGAGCCTCAAATACATTGTCGAGCAGAAAGACTTGAACTTGAGACAACGCTGATGGTTAGAGTTGTTGAAGGACTACGACTGCACGATCTTGTATCATCCAGGAAAGGCTAATGTGGTAGATGATGCTCTGAGCCAGAAATCCATGGGCAGTCTTGCTCATATAAGTGAAGAAAGGAGACCGTTGATTAGAGAACTGCACGAGCTAGAATAAACGGGAAATCAGTTTGAGATTGGGAATTTTAACTCACTTCTAGCTCATTTGCAAGCTAAATCCTCTCTCGTAGAAGAGGTGAAGGCTAGACAGGATGAAGATACCGACCTCAAGCAAATCAGGGATACGGTAACTAAAGAGAAGGGGGACGATGTCCGATTCTCTATTATCTGAAGCGGCGCTGAGCGAGCCGTAGATTACAAACTTCTTAGGTCACCGGAAATGGATGGCCATATACATATATATTATATATATTGTTTGTATTAGAAAAGGGTAGTTATAAACTTGTGGAAATGTCAATCAGGGATTAGAGGCCTACGGGATAGGAGAAATCCTACTTCCCGTGCCGGTCACGGAAGTCCGATAGGGGGTCGTGACATTAGTGTTTCCAAAACTTGATATTCATTTTTTGTTTTTACTCAGTTTTCGCCGATGAGTGTTTTCGAAAACTTGATATTCATTTTTCATTTTTTTAATCAGTTTTCGCCGATAACTGTTTTGAAAACTTGATATTCATTTTTCTTTTTCTTAATCAGTTTTCGCCGATGAGTGTTTCGAAAACGTGATATTCATTTTTCTTTATTTAATTAGTTTTCACCGATGAGTGTTTCGAAAACTTGATATTCATTTTTCTTTTTTTAATCATTTTTCGTCGATGAGTGTTTCGAAAGCTTGATATTGATTTTTCTTTTTTTAGTGAGTTTTCGCTAATGAGTGTTTCGAAAACTTGATATTCATTTTTCTTTTTTTTTATTAGTTTTCGTCGATGAGTGTTTCGAAAACTTGATATTCATTTTTTTAATCAGTTTTCACCGATTAGAGTTTCGAAAACTTGATATTCATTTCTACTTTTTTAATCAGTTTTCGCTGATGAGTGTTTCGAAAACGTGATATTCATTTTTTTTAATCAATTTTCGTAGATTAGTGTTTCGAAAACTTGATATTCATTTTTTTAATCAGTTTTCGCAGATGAGTGTTTCGAAAACTTGATATTCATTTTTTAGTAAGTTTTAGCTAATGAGTGTTTCGAAAACTTGATATTCTTTTTTCTTTTTTTAATCATATTTCGTCGATGAGTGTTTCGAAAACTTGATATTCATTTTTTTTTAATCAGTTTTCGCCGTTGAGTGTTTCGAAAACTTTATATTCATTTTTATTGTTTTTCATCAGTTTTTGTAGATTAGTGTTTCAAAAATTTGATATTCATTTTTCTTTTTTTAATCAGTCTTCGCCGATAAGTGTTTCGAAAACATGATATTCATTTTTCTTTTTCTTAATCAGTTTTCGTCGATTAGTGTTTCAAAAACTTGATATTCATTTTTCATTTTTCAATCATTTTTCGTTGATGAGGGTTTCGAAAACTAGATATTAATTTTTCTTTTTTAATCAGTTTGCGCCGATGAGTGTTTCGAAAACTTTATATTCATTTTTATTTTTTTAATCAGTTTTCGTAGATTAGTGTTTCGAAAACTTGATATTCATTTTTCTTTTTTTAATCAGTCTTCACCGATGAGTGTTTCGAAAATTTGATATTCATTTTTCTTTTCTTAATCAGTTTTCAACGATGAGTGTTTCGAAAACGTGATATTCATTTTTCTTCATTTAATTAGTTTTCACCGATGACTGTTTCGAAAACTTGATATTCATTTTTCTTTTTCTAATCATTTTTCGCCGATGAGTGTTTCGAAAACTTTATATTCTTTTTTCTTTTTTTTAATCAATTTTCGTAGATTAGTGTTTCGAAAACTTGATATTCATTTTTTTAATCAGTTTTCGCAAATGAGTGTTTCGAAAACTTGATATTTATTTTTCTTTTTTTAATCATTTTTCGCCGATGAATGTTTTGAAAACTTAATATTCATTTTTCATTTTTAATCAATTTTCGCCGATGAGTGTTTCGAAAACTTTATATTCATTTTTAGTTTTTTTAATCAGTTTTCGTAGAATAGTGTTTCGAAAACTTGATATTCATTTTTCTTTTTTTAATCAGTTTTCATCGATAAGTGTTTTGAAAACTTGATATTCACTTTTCTTTTTTTTAATCAGTTTTTGTCGATTAGTGTTTCGAACACTTGATATTCATTTTTCTTTTTTAATCAGTTTTCGCCGATGAATGTCTCGAAAACTTGATATTCATTTTTTTAATCAGTCTTCGCCGATGACTGTTTCGAAAACTTGATATTCATTTTTCTTTTCTTAATCAGTTTTGAACGATGTGTGTTTCGAAAACATGATATTCATTATTCTTTTTTTTTTAATAAGTTTTCGTAGATTAGTGTTACGAAAACTTGATATTCATTTTTTTAATCAGTTTTCGCAGATGAGTGTTTCGAAAACTTGATATTCATTTTTCTTTTTTTAGTAAGTTTTAGCTAATGAGCGTTTCGAAAACTTGATATTCTTTTTTCTTTTTTTAATCATTTTTCGTCGATGAGTGTTTCGAAAATTTGATATTCATTTTTCTTTTTTTAATCATTTTTCCTTGATGAGTGTTTCGAAAACTTGATATTCATTTTTCGTTTTTTAGTAAGTTTTCGCTAATGAGTGTTTCGAAACTTGATATTTATTTTTTTTAATCAGTTTTCGTCGATGAGTGTTTCGAAAACTTGATATTCATTTTTCTTTTTATAATCAGTTTTCAACGATTAGTGTTTCGAAAACTTGATATTCATTTTTCTTTTTTTAATAATTTTTCTTGGTTAGTGTTTCGAAAACTTGATATTCATTTTTCTTTTTTAATCAGTTTTCGCTGATGAGTGTTTCGAAAACTTTATATTCATTTTTATTTTCTTTAATCAGTTTTCGTAGAGTAGTGTTTGGAAAACTTGATATTCATTTTTCTTCTTTTAATCAGTTTTCAATGATGTGTGTTTCGAAAACTTGATATTCATTTTTCTTTTTTTTTAATCAGTTTTTGTATATTAGTGTTTCGAAAACTTGATATTCATTTTTTTAATCAGTTTTCGCAGATGAATGTTTCGAAAACTTGATATTCATTTTTCTTTTTTTAGTAAGTTTTAGCTAATGAGTGTTTCGAAAACTTTATATTCTTTTTTCTTTTTTTAATCATTTTTCCACGATGAATGTTTCGAAAATTTGATATTCATTTTTCTTTTTTTAATCATTTTTCGTCGATGAGTGTTTCGAAAACTTGATATTCATTTTTCTTTTTTTAATTAGTTTTCAACGATTAGTGGTTCGAAAACTTGATATTCATTTTTCTTTTTTTAATAATTTTTCGTCGATTAGTGTTTCGAAAACTTGATATTTATTTTTCTTTTTTAATCAGTTTTCGCCGATGAGTGTTTCGTAAACTTTATATTCATTTTTATTTTTTTAATCAGTTTTCGTAGAGTAGTGTTTCGAAAACTTAATATTCATTTTTCTTTTTTTAATCAGTTTTCAACGATGTGTGTTTCAAAAACGTGATATTCATTTTTGTTTATTTAATTAGTTTTCACCGATGAGTGTTTCGAAAACTTGATATTCATTTTTCTTTTTTTAATCAGTTTTCACCGATTAGTGTTTCGAAAACTTGATATTCATTTTTCTTTTTTTACTTGATATTCATTTTTCTTTTTTTTTTAATCAGTTTTCGTCGATGACTGTTTTGAAAACTTGATATTCATTTTTGTTTATTTAATTAGTTTTCACCGATGAGTGTTTCGAAAACTTGATATTCATTTTTCTTTTTTAATCAGTTTTCACCGATTAGTATTTCGAAAACTTGATATTCACTTTTCTTTTTTTACTTGATATTCATTTTTCTTTTTTTTAATTAGTTTTCGTCGATAACTATTTCGAAAACTTGATATTCATTTTTGTTTTTTTAATCCGTTTTCACCGATTAGTGTTTCGAAAACTTGATATTCATTTTTTTTAATCAGTTTTCACCGATTAGTTTTTCGAAAACTTGATATTCATTTTCCTTTTTTAATCAGTTTTCGCCGATGATTGTTTCGAAAACGTGATATTCATTTTTTTTAATCAATTTTCGTAGATTATTGTTTCGAAAACTTGATATTCATTTTTTTAATCAGTTTTCGCAGATGAGTGTTTCGAAAACTTGATATTCATTTTTCTTTTTTAGTAAGTTTTAGCTAATAAGTGTTTCGAAAACTTGATATTTATTTTTCTTTTTTTAATCATTTTTCGTTGATGAGTGTCATGACCCCCGTTTAGAAGACCGTGACAGACACAGACACAGGGAATGCCCCTATGCCTGTAAGCCTTATCACCTAATGGACGGAATATCTATTGTTGAAAAGACATTCACATGCATTATAATACCACCGCTACACCGAAATGGTGGCCTATCCTAGGCAAGCAAATCCACGGCCAGTGCCGCTTCAGGATATAGATATAGGAAAACACAAATATTATATATAACCTGTGTACTGTCTACACATCCAAAGATGCTGCCTATCCTATTCACATGCAAAAGATATAAGTATATATACGTATGTTTTGGCAACAAACTTTCCCTGTATCGCAATATAACTAATCCTGATCTTTAAGGTGTGTGAAACTGACAGTTCTAGATTTAGTAATACAATCTAATTGGGTACGTCTACCCTTTACTTTATGATACATTAATAAAGTAAATTAAATTACAATTACACTTTATTCACCCACATGAACAAGTTGTGGGTCTTGGAAAGTGTTACTCAACCCTCGTTCCACCGAGACTTCTTCCACCTGTACTTAACCTGTCTCTGTGTTGTAAAAATGAGGTGTGAGTCTAAGGCACGCAACTCAGTGAAGACTCTCGCATCTCTGGTGCAAGGTGGGTACCATAGCGCTGTGTTTGAGAGTCATACACAACCACATGTAAAAACTAGTTACTGTTGTTAGCATACATTCTTAGTGATCACACGACAACAGAAATTTCACCCAAACACTCACATGCATTTAATAACTGTATACATGCAGCAGTTTATTCCACGTCATCAATTAGCAAGTAAACATGTAACATATAGTGCCGACTTTTACTTACCGGTCTTCTCACGTTTCAGCATGTCTGAATAAAACAAGACGTGCGGTGATGTAGTCCTGTACGTTACCACTACGCTGCACAATCAGCAATTATATGCAAACACAGACAATTTGTACATACACACAGATGCTAAACATACATCTATTTAATCTCTCCAACTCTGGGGTATCTACTAGCCACTACGTGGCTTTTCTACTTCGAACCTGTGCACTAAGGCTACTGGCCACCACGTGGCAAACATACTTAATCCATTCACTCAGGTACTGGTCACCTCGCGACAATTCTATTAATCAAACAAAATCAATGTCTATCTATCAAACAACTTATCCGTAGCCACCAAGTGGCACGTCCTGACCCCTTGCTGCGGGGCAATAGCTTGAGTCCACTCGTCCATTACCCAACCAGGCCACATAGCGGGCACGGCACGACGTCTCGAAGCATGGCCACTGACACACCCTGGACCAACTCCACATGATGATTTCTCTTTTACTAGGTTAGGCTCACGGTTCACCTGTAGGTTTCTCCCGAGTCTCCTTACCTTAGTCTAACATATTAATAGGATTCTTTGTATCTTTCCCGAAGGATCAACAATTCTTCTCCTTGTTAATATGGACGAGTATCCTTAACAGAATATAACTCATATACCCGTCTAGATGTACTTTCTGAGCCTCAAGCTATCGTCATAGCAATATAAAACCTTTCTGACCCTATTGCCAGGATAGGGAAATGACCATCGTCATGGTGATTATAAAACTGAGGTCTCAAGTGTCATCTGACATTGTTCTAGTCGATGTCTCACATCGCTAGCATAACCAAATCTGAAACCCACCAACAACTCCCTTTGCATGATTATAATTTAACTCACCGTCGTGACGAGTTTTCAAAATAAAAGCTTAGTCCTTCCGTACAAGGACTCTTGCCACCGTCGTGGAAAAGATTTAATAAAAAACTCATCATGCCTCCGGAGTGTATGAGTTGGATTTGTAACACACCAATCATAGCAAACAATTACACTCTACTCCTATGTCTTCCTATCCAATATACTTTCCACAACCTGTTCTCTAGTTCTTTTATTCTTTTTGTATTCTATACCTCTAGCTAACACATATCAGACAAGCAGAGAATATACATACTCATGTAATCCAAATAAGCATACCACCCTAGGAGCAGAGATGGAAGAACCCTCACCTTGGCCAACCTTCCATGCAATCCTCTCCTGTAACTTTAGTCTCGTCAGAGTTCCTGTTGCACTCTTTTGCGTGCCGTTGTTCCTATAAGAACAATATTTACTTCATTAAAGTTTTCACTTAGCTTAACTTGTTATTTATCTCTCCGTTACTCTCACATGTAGTCCATGGTTGCCACAGAGTCAAGCTGTAATACCCCGGAAAATTTCGAGGATTAAAGAATGATTTATTTAAAAATTTCGAGGATTTAAAAATGATTTATTCCGAGGCTAGGAATTAAAACCTTAGTAAAAAATAAAATAAAATAAAATATATGTGAAAGTTAAAAGAAACCGGAAAGAAATTTTTTCGAGGTTTAAAATAAAATGAAAGGGAAAGAAAAGAAGTAGAAAATAATTTTCAGGATTTAATTCAGGACCTAAGAAATTGGGACTTAATTGAAAAGAAATTTTTGAAAGTGGACAAAACTATAATTTTTCCCAAAAGATAATAAACACACTCATAAACCCCCATCCAGCCACCATTAACGCATAACACATCCATTTTTCACATTTGAGAGAGAGGAAGTGAGGGTTAGGGTTTTGGAGAGAAGGGAGAGTGATGAATTAGTCTCCTCCGGTCAAACTCATGCTCCCAGAACGCGACCTGCAATCAACCCACGACGGGAGGTGGCTCCCGTGGTAGGACTCTGATGCTAAAGTCAGTGATCGGAAGTGAGAGTATATGGTGAGAGAGTAAGAATTCAATACCTGCCCCGATGGAGCTACCTATGTTTATATAGGCTTCGCCGAGGGGTATTTTGGGCCTTTCCAGGGGGAGTCATTTTGGCGCGAGTCCATGTCAGCATAACTACCCGGAAAGTGCGGCGGCATGAATGACACCCGTGATGTTGACAGGTGGTCCCTCAGGTCGAGGGGAGCCGTAAGGGTCCGACGGCGGAGCCTAAGCTGATGCCTTGTGGCGGATCCGAGCCAAAGCGCCCCGCAGAGGGGCCGAGGTCGAGGGCCTCTGCTTTCGTTCTACGTGGTCCCTCTGTACGGCATCCGCTGACGCCACGTGTCCCATACAGTCCCCACTCAAATGCGGCTGGTTCTTCGACGGTTGGGTTTCCCACGGACTCGAGGCATTCATCCATTCTGGTTTATAGTTCCTTTGACGTCCGGTGTTCCTTTTCTTTCACCGCACGCTGTGTATCGTACTCACTTGCTCCTTCTGCTTTACTCCGTTTGTGCGATTCTCCTACTTCACGCTATTTCCCGTAAGTATAGCTTCTCGCCCTTCCTTTTCTTTGATTTCTTGAGCTTGTTTTTTGACGCGTTTCCTTGGCTTGCGGTGCTTAGGTTGTTTGTCCGGCTTTCTTGGTTTGCTCCTCATCCTTCTTTTCTCCATGTCAGGTACGCTCTGTTCCCAGCTTTTTGACTCACATTGACTGGTGCTTCTTCTGCTGAGGAGTCTAGTCGGAGCTACATGAATCTCTCCGATGATTCACTGAGTTCCGCGGGCTCTTCTAGTGCTGATTCTGACGCGTCTCTTAGAATCCTTAAAGAAGCTAGGGTTCGAACTAGGTCATCGGGATGGACTCCGCTTGGCTCCTCTCAAGAGCCTCTCAGGGCTGAAGAGTTTGCCCTACGGGTCATCCCCCCTGGCAGATCTTCCGCTGGAACTCATTCTTCGGGGGGCATTGGTCCTTCCTCGCCTTTAGGGCCTTCTCTCGCCTCCTCGGGAGATCTTGATAGCGCCGAGGCTGATACCAATGTCCGCTCGGAGACTGGGGGTCCTCCGGTTGACGTAGTCAGGGTTGTAGCACGCCGCGATGATGACGTTGTAGTCCACCTTTCTCTGGTATGGGTGGGTAGATCTGTCCGGATCTTCCATAGCGGGTTGGAGACTTATGCCCAGGTCTCTTCCCTGTGGGAGCGTTACTTCAGTGTGTTGGAGAGGCAAGTAGCCCGAGAGTTAGGGAGGGAATATCCCGAGGAACCTATTTCTAACTTTTCTTTCGATTTTGGGCTCTCTCCCATAAGGAACGGTGAAACAATCTTGGATGGCCCTGCTGACTCCTTTGGGTTTTACACGTATCCCACCAGTGTCGGGGCCATGCCTCCCTTCACGGACTTTGAGATTGCATTGCTGAACTACGTTGGCTGCGCCCCCTCAATGATGATGCCCAACTCCTGGACGTTGGTGGGAGGTTTTGAGGCGCTGTGTAACTTTCATAAAGTGGAGGCCACGGTGGAGGCCTTTTTTTTATTTTCTCCAAATGAATTTTCCCCAAAAGGGCTCATGGTTCTACTTCCAAGCTCGCGGTCGGGGTCCCCACGCCAAAAAGTTGTTCCAGGATTTGAGGGATCCCCCAAAGGATTGGAAGAAGGACTTCTTTTTGGTTCGGCCGTGGAGGGGCTGCCAGCCTGCTTGGTGGCTCCGGGAGGATGGTACCTCGTTGTTTCCCAGTAAGTGGGTGGAGCCTTTCGAGGCCATTCCCCGCCCCGTGCTTAGGGCTAGCTCCGCTGATACTCAGAAGATAGTTAGGGTTCTGAGTGCTTTGCCCCCTGGCTTAGATATAGATTATTACTTTATTACTGACGAAAATGGTATCCCTTTTGCTCCGCTCCTCTGTTTAGCTCCTCTTTTGCCGC
The DNA here is from genome assembly GCA_014851425.1 of Senna tora. Taxonomy (NCBI): domain Eukaryota; kingdom Viridiplantae; phylum Streptophyta; class Magnoliopsida; order Fabales; family Fabaceae; genus Senna; species Senna tora. The sequence goes on along the minus strand of CM026270.1, from coordinate 30,330,851 downwards.
TTCTGTTCTGCTTTGTTTTTTCTGACTGTTTTCTTGCTTGGTTTCAGGTGGCAAATTTAATCTGGCGTGGGTCCTTGCACTCGTTAAGAGGGAAGAGGCCAAGCCCGGCAAGAATTGCCCCGCCGATCGCACCAGCTCTTCTTCTGTTCTTCAATCAAGACCCTGGGGGGATTCAAGATATGAGGGACTTAAAAAAGGCCATGGTAAAGGTCACTCCGGCCATTCCGGGGGCAAGGGCAAGGCCTCCGTTTCCTCAGGGTCCAAGTCTTCAGGGCTCTCTAGCCACAAGCGTCGTCACGAAAAGGACGTCGAGCTCCGCTCCCCCTCTCCAAAATGTGCGAAGGTGCTTGCTTCCGCCTCCGAGTCTGGTGGCAAAGGTGGGTCCGGTCTTCCAGTCCCGCGCGCTCTTGCCACTTTCGCCTCCGAGAAGCGTCCCCAGGGCTCCGTTGCTGACGTTAGCCGGGAGCCGGAATCTACCTCGCCTGTTGCCCTTTCTTCCGATCATGGGCCTGTTCCTTCTCCTGCCTTCGTTCACTTCGAAACGTCGAGCTTTGGTGACATCACTGCTGCCCCTCCAGGATCTACGTCCTTCGACAAGGCTCCTGCCCACGAGGCTCCTGCTTCGGAAAACTTTGAGTTTGATCCGTCAGTTCATCGGTACATGGGCAATCGCGAGCTTGTTCCCAATTGGCCGGAGCTGCAGGAGTTTGTGAACCCTTCTGAAGGTGGTTCTCTCTTTGGCAAAGGTTACTATGCCCATAATTTTGCTGAGAAACACGTGGTGCCAGCGTCACACCGCAGCGCCCTGCATCGCTTTGCTGCTAAGTATGGCCCCTGGGCCCTGCAGGATGTGATGGGGAAAGAAATCTTGCGTCTTAATAGTTTGTACGCCGCTTTTGCTGAGACTGAGGACAGAGTGATTAACAACCACGTCCGCCACATCCATGAGCTTGAGCAGCTTAACAAGGAGGTGATAAAGCGGTGCGAAGAGGGTGTTGAGAAAGAGAAAGCCTTTCATGCTGCAGAATAGGAGTTGGAGCAGTTGAGGCCTGAGATGGCTTCACTTCGTTCGAGCGAGCAGCTCTTGAAGGTCCAATTGGAGAATGCTCAGAAGGAGCTAAAGGTGTGGAAGGATCGCTCTTCCGTTCTGGATGAGGAGAATAAGGCTCTAAGACGCGCCAAAGAGTCCGCTACTGACGGTCAGAGGAAGCTCATTGCGGACCACAGTTCTCTCATGGCCGAATACGAGAGTCTCCTTCAGAAGTTCCGTGAGGCTAGCAGTGAGAATACTCAGCTGGAAGATGCCCTGGAGGAAGAGAGAGAAACTGTAAAAGCTCTTACGAGTGACTACGCCGACGCCATGGAATGGGGGTGGGAGAATTGCCTAGGGCAAGTGTGCTTCTTCAATCCACAGGCTGATCTCGAGCTCTGTCACTTGAACCTGCACCACGAGGTGGAGGAGAACAACATTGTTGATATTTCTACGCAGGCGGTCCTCTGGAAGGGACCTTTTGACGCTTCTCAGGAGCTATCCCCGGATGATATGATGGAAGGGACTCCCTCCGAGGCGTTAATCTTGGAGCCTTCCCCTTCGTCTCCTTCTATTCTCCTGAGTGGAAAAGCCCTCGCCAAGGAGGCTTCACCAGGATCAGGCGTGCAAGTGGCTGAAGGAGCCGAGGAGGGGGAGGGGCTCTCTGTTCCTGACATAGCGGGACCCCCGGAGCTTTCGGAGACTCCCCAAGCAGAGCCGACGGTCCAGGAGCTAGAAGCTGCCGAGCTGAAACCTGCTGCCATTAGTGAAGAGTTCGCCAATAGCATTTTGGCGGACTGATATTGTTTTTGTAAATGTTCCCTTTTTTGTTTTTGCTGCTCCTTTGTTTCTTATCGGATGCTTTGTTAATTCTTACCCGTTTTACCTCTCGGGGATATGTATTGAAGGCTACCAGATGTTGGTGCCCCTTTTGATTTTAATATTAATCCATTGTCTTCTGCTTTTGTTGCTTTCTTCGTTTGCGTTTGGCAATTTTGCTCCTGCAGTGGTTAGGCGATAAGCCCCTGGGGCGCTGAGGCCAACCACGTGGCCAGGTCCTTGGTGGACCCTAAAGACACTAAGGTCGGCCATGCCTTAAGGCTTCGCTCTGCTGCCTATCGGCGGGTATGTTCCTGCAGTGGTTAGGCGATAAGCCCCTGGGGCGCTGAGGCCAACCATGTGGCCAGGTCCTTGGTGGACCCTAAAGACGCTAAGGTCGGCCATGCCGTAAGGCTCCGTTCCGCTGCATTTTAGCGAGTCTGTTCCTGCAGTGGTTAGGCGATAAGCCCCTGGGGCGCTGAGGCCAACCACGTGGCCAGGTCCTTGGTGGACCCTAAAGACGCTAAGGTCGGCCATGTCGTAAAGCTCCGATAATTGCATGTTGATTGTTGTTTTATGCTGATCTAAAAGACAAAGTCTTGAAAAGAAAAAGGTGGGTCAGTGCCCGTATTATTGAATGTAGAAGAGCTGGTAAATACAAAGAAATTAGGAACATGGCGCTGGGGCCATTCCCTTAACAATGATACTTCCTAAGTTTTGCTATATTCTAGCTACGTGGCACTTCCTTCCCGTCGATTGTCTCCAGCTTGTAGGCTCCCCCCGGGATGCAGGATCGGACCCTGTAAGGGCCTTCCCACATTTGTCTGAGCTTTCCCGGGTTGGGTCGGTCAGTCCTGCGAAGGACTAAGTCTCCTGCCTCAAAGCTCTGCTTCCTCACTCGCTTGTTTCTGTAACGAGCGATCTTCTGTTTGTAAGCGGCGATCTTGATAGCAGCCATCTCTCTCCTTTCTGGCAATAGATCCAGGTCTACGGCTAGCGCTTCCCTGTTACTACTAGGCTCGTACGTCAGTTGCCTGTCAGAAGGGGCTCATATCTCCACCGGGATAACTGCTTCATGCCCAAAGGTGAGGCTGAAGGGGGTTTCTTCTGTGGAGGTATGGGGAGTGGTTCTGTAAGCCCATAGCACTGGCGGTAGCTCTTCAACCCATTCTGTCTTCGCATCCCCTAGTCTTTTCTTCAAACCTTCCAGGATGATGCGGTTGGCCAACTCCGTCTGACCGTTGGTGGCTGGGTGCTCCATGGACGTGTTTTTCAGGTTGATGTGGAGCTCTTGGCAAAAGGTCTTCAAGCTTTCGCTGACGAATTGTGTGTCGTTGTCAGTTATCAGGGCTTTGGGGATCCCGAACCGGCAAACAATATTTCGCCATGCGAATTTCTGGACTCGCTCTGATGTTATGGTGGGCAACGGTTCCGCCTCCACCCATTTTGTAAACAAGTCTACTGCCACTATTAGATACCGGAACTGTCCTGGAGCTGGCGGAAAGGGGCCCAAAAGGTCCATGCCCCATGTGTCAAAGGGCCATGGTGCAGTGATGATGTGGTACTCCTCTTGAGGTGTATGCTGGATATGGGCGTGCCTTTGACATGGCTCGCACTTCTGTACCAGCTCCCTTGCGTCTGCCAGCATGCTCGGCCAATAGTACCCTGCCAACAATGCCTTCCTCACGAGTGACTTCGGCCCCTAATGCGAGCCACACACTCCTTCGTGCACTTCCCTCAGGGTGTATTGCCCTTCAGAGAGGCTGATGCACCGCAGTGCCGGCTCCAGATAGCCTCTTTTATACAACTCTTCCCCCTCCAAGTAGAAGCGAGGGATCTGCCTCAGGACCCTCTTGCGGGACTCCTCTTCCTGGGGCAGCTCCCCTTTAGCCAAGTATTTGATCAACGGCATTCTACAGTCATCCTTTTCAAAGATTACTCCTACTTCCTCCGGTACATCGATACTAGGAGCTTCCAACGCGGCCTTGAGGATGGGGTTGGCTCCGCATCGTGCTAATGCACTTGCGAGCTTAGAAAGGCTGTCTGCTCGCTCATTCTCTTCCCAGGGGATCCTTTCTATCACCACCTTCTTAAATTGAGCCATAAGCCGCCGTGTTAGGTCGACATAACGGGCTATGGTAGGCTCCTTGACGTCAAAAGTCCCATTGAGCTGCCCTGCCACCAATTGCGAGTCGCTGTGCACTGTAGCCTGCTTGGCTCCCAGCTCCCTTACCAGCCGCAGGCCCGCAGTGAGGGCCTCGTACTCAGCCTGATTGTTAGTGGTCTTGAAATTCAGCTGGAGGGCCTGCTCTACTGCGATCCCTTCTGGGGTCAAAATGGTAACCCCGACTCCGCTCCCATTTTTTCCCGACGAGCCGTCCACGAATACGGTCCAAACAAGAGGCTCCCCAGATGGCTCCACGAAGGTCATCTCTGCCACGAAGTCTGCCAGTGCTTGTGCCTTGATCGCTCGTTTGGGTTCGTATGAGATGTGGAACGGAGACAACTCTATTGACCAGTTGATCAATCTCCCTGCCAAGTCTAGCTTCTGCAGCACCTGCTTAAGAGGTTAGTCCGTGCGAACCGTTACGGCGTGCTGCTGATAATAGTGGCGGAGCCTTCGGGTGGAAACTAGCAGTGCGAACACTAGCTTCTCGATTCGCTGATACCTGACCTCTGCCCCCTGCAGGATTTTGCTCGTGAAATACACAGGTTGTTGCTGCCCATCTGCCCCTTCAATGATCAGTACCGAACTGACCGCTACTTCCGTTGCTGCCAGGTAAACAATCAAGGGCTCCTTTTCCTTAGGCCTGGCCAGTATCGGGGGAGCTGACAGGTAGGCCTTGAGGTCCGCGAATGCTTTCTGGCATTCCTCCGTCCATGCAAAGGGCTTCCCTTTTCCAACAGACTTAAATAGTGGAAGGCACCGGGCTGCGGCCCTCGAGAGGAATCTGTTGAGAGCCGCCACTCTTCCGTTGAGGCGTTGAACTTCTTTGACGTTCCTGGGAGGCTGCATTTCCAGAATGGCTCGGCACTTCTCTGGGTTTACCTCAATTCCTCGGTGCGTTATCATGAAGCCCAAGAACTTTCCGGCTTGTACCCCGAAGGCGCACTTGGAGGGGTTGAGGCGCATGCTGTTACTTCTTAGGACTTGGAAGATCTCCTCCAAATCCCTTACGTGCTCTTCCTTGGTGGCGCTTTTTACCACCATGTCGTCCACGTATACCTCCAGATTTCGGCCGATTTGCTCCCGAAAGACTTTATCCATCATTCGTTGGTATGTGGCACCCGCGTTCTTCAGGCCGAACGGCATTACCGTGTAACAATAGGTCCCATATTCAGTGATAAAGGATGTCTTCTCCTCGTCCCCCTTTTTCATCTTAATCTGGTTGTACCCAGAAAAAGCATCTAGGAAGCTCAACAGCTGATGCCCCGAGGAGCCATCCACCAGTTTGTCTATATTGGGCAGCGGGTAAGAATCCTTGGGGCAAGCCTTGTTCAGGTCCGTGAAGTCGACGCACATCCTCCAACGCCCATCGACCTTCTTCACCAGGACCACGTTTGACAGCCATTCGGGGTACTGTACTTCCCGAATAAAACCAGCTGCCAGCAATTTGTGCACCTCTTCTTTTACGGCCCTTTGCCGTTCCGCTCCCATGCTCCTCTTCTTCTGCTTAACAGGACTCCTTCTGTCTGTTGGCAGGGAATGGCACGCAATGTCTCTAGGGATGCCCGGCATGTCTGCTGGCGTCCATGCAAAAATATCTGCGTTGTTTCTAAGGATCTGTACCACAGCCTTCCTCAGTGATGGGTCTAGGTCGGCTCCAACCTTGGTGGTTCTAGTAGTGTCCTTTTCTGTTAGGGCTACTGCTTCCATTTCCCCCTCAGGGTTGGGACGTCGCTCCTCTTCTCTTTCCCGGGGATCCACCAATTCTGCGTTCATGACCCTAGAAGGGCTCTCCGCCCCTTCCAGGTCCCCAGCGTTCGTCGATGCCTTGGATATCTTTACGAGGCTAGCAGCATAGCAGCTTCTGGCCTCCTTTTGGTCAGCGTGCACTTCTCCAATCTTATTTCCCACCGGGAACTTCATCACCAAGTGGCTTGTGGACACTACCGCCTGCAGCTTGTTGAGGCTGGGCCTACCAATGATGCAGTTATACGCCGATGGTGCAACGATTACAATAAAGTCGGCCTCGACTGTCCTGCTCAATGGGGGCTTTCCGATGGTTACCCGTAGGCGAACCACTCCCTCAACCTGTATTCTGACCCCTGCGAATCCCACCAACATGCCTGGGAAGGGCTTCAAGGCTTCCCTCCGCAGTCCCAGCTGTCTATACGTGTCATAATAAAGGACATCAGCCGAGCTCCCTTGGTCTACCAGGATTCGCTTTACCGCAAAATTCGCGATAACTGCTGTAATAACCATTGGGTCCTCATGCTTTGGATCTTGTCCCGCGAAGTCTTCGTCCGAGAAAGTAATCTGCGGGGAAGGCTGCTATGTCCTTAGCTTTTTGGCCTCATGCTCCAGCCTCATGACGGACCTAACTTGCCGCTTCCTGGTGTGGGGGTCTGCCTCAGTGCCCCGCACTACTCCTCCTGCTATGACATGTATAGTCCCAGCCACAGTGTCCGTGTTATCCTCTCGGTGCCTTTGATCACCGCCTCGATGACTACGATCATCACGCCTTTGGTCTCTTCTGTCCCCAGCTCCTTCTTGCCGACCCTTCTCCAAATATTGTTTCAAGAGGCCCTTTCTTGCCAGGTCCTCCAATTGATCCTTCAGGGCTGCGCATGCCTCCGTGTCGTGCCCAAAGTTCCTGTGAAATTTACAATACTTGTTACGATCTGCATGGGTCGACACAGCCTTGGAGGGAGGATACTGGAGGATGTTGGAGCTGTGCACCTCCTCCAAGATTCGGGCCTGACTCTGATTGAGGGGGGTATACGAGCTGAATCTGGGCCCGAACGACCGGGAGGGCTTCTGTCTCCGCTCCCTTTGGTTCCGATCATCCCACTGATCTTCTCTCCTGTCTTCCCTCCGATAGGCTTCGCCTCTGCTCCTGGAAGGCTCGGCTTCCTCCTTCTTGGATTGCCCCCCTTCTTAGCCTACTGCACCTCCTCGAACGCAATGTACTTGGTAGACCTCGCTAGTAGCTCAGCCATGGTCTTCGGGGGCTTCTTGGTGATGGAGCAGCAGAATAACTTGCTCCGCAGATTGTCCGTTAGGTAACTAAGCGCCACCTCCATCTTTAGTCCCTGTATTTGTCTCGCTGCTTTGGTGAATCTGATGAGGAAATCCTTGAGGGATTCCTCCTTCCCCCGCACCACATTCTTCAGGAAATGGGCGGTGCGTTTGATCGTCCTACTAGTGGCGAAGTAGGAGGTGAACCTCTTAGACAACTGCTTGAAAGAGGAGATACTCCCTGATGGTAAATCAGAGAACCAGAGCTGCGCGTCCCCATCCAGAGTAGATGGAAAGGCTCTGCACATAACCTCGTCGGGCGCCCCTGCATACAGCATCGCTGCTTTGAAGGAATTCACGTGCGCAACCGGGTCAGATGCTCCGTCGTAGTGCTTCAGCTGCGTCGGGGTTCTGAGTTTGGGCATAACTACATCCATGATGCGATCCACGAACGGGTATCTCTTCTTCTTCTTTGGAGGCGTGAAATCGGTGGACTGCGAAGAAGAGTTGGATTCCCCTGATCTGGATTCCGACGAACTCCTATCCGATTCCTCATCCCTTCTACGCTGCTTACTGGACCTGCTCTTCCGAGAATCGGATTTGTGCGAATCCTGCTTCTTCGAATTGTCCCCCTGTCCTTCCTTGCCTCCCATCTTCTTAGGCATCTCCTGGATTTCCTCCTGAAGTAGCTTTTGCTGCTCAAGCAGGGCTATCATCACATCGTCCCTTGGGTCCGGGGGTAGGTTCACCGAACCTTGCTCCGGAGTACCTTCTGCTCCAGCTTCTCGCGCCTTCTCCTGCGCAGCTCTTCGTGCCGTTAATGCTTCCAGCAGGGCGATGGTTCGGTCTCCCGAGGGTCCTCCAGCTGCTCCACCTTCTGTCCTTTGAGTCGCCATGTCGAACTCCTGAAAAGAAAGAAAAGATACGTGGTGTTTTCGGGTGTGAAAACGTCGTCACGGACGGTGCCAGTGATAAATTAGTCTCCTTCGGTCCAACTCCTTCTCCTAGAACGCGACCTGCAATCAACCTACGACGGGAGGTGGCTCCCGTGGTAGGACTCTGATGCTAAAGTCAGTGATCGGAAGTGAGAGTATATGGTGAGAGAGCAAGAATTCAATACCTACCCCGATGGAGCTACCTGTGTTTATATAGGCTTCGCCGAGGGGTATTTTGGGCCTTTCCAGGGGGAGTCATTTTGGCGCGAGTGCATGTCAGCATAACTACCCGGAAAGTGCGGCGGCATGAATGACACCCGTGATGTTGACAGGTGGTCCCTCAGGTCGAGGGGAGCCATAAGGGTCCGACGGCGGAGCCTAAGCTGATGCCTTGTGGCGGATCCGAGCTAAAGCCCCCCGCAGAGGGGTCGAGGCCGAGGGCTCGTCAAGAGGGCTCTGCCGTATCAGAGAGCAATTGGGAGGAAGCTTGAAGGTTGAAGGTGAAGGGTGGCCGGAATCCGGTGGCCGGTGACCGGAGCAACACTCAAGTGACATTTTCAAGCTTCATCTTCATCTATATTCATCCATCAAAGGTAGGTTTAATAATCTCCTCCATCTATGATTTTTCTCATCCTCACCATTTCTTGAATTTATGAACAATGGAGGCTCAAACTTTGCATTCTTGATGTTATGAACATTTCTATTGGATGTTTTAATTGTTGGTTGTGCTGAGTTTTTGCTGGGTTAGAGATTTGAGTTTAGAGTTTGATTTTGTTCATCATGTTCTTCTAAAAACAACAATCTTTGATGGTATAATACACAAGAAATTCGTAGAACATGTTTTTTTGTCAAAAAATGAGTTTTTGAATCTGATCTTCGTCTGTTTAAACGTGTTTTCTGAATTCGTTTCTTGATTTATTTGCATGATTCAAAATCCATATGAAAGCTAACATCCTAAGCTTTCTAAATTGTATTTTTCCAAAATATTCCAACGGTTAGAGCTTCTGGAAATTGCCTCGAAAGTCAGCGGTTCTGTTTTCTAAACTGATGCGGAATTTTTGTATGATTGGCTACTGTTTTTAAATTACTGCTCTTAAATGGCTCAAATCCTTTCTGTAATGAGTTGATAATTAGAATATTTTATTTCTAAGCTTGATTTAGAAAGAAGAATCAAATAATTTCGTTAAGTATAGAAGGAGATATGACCATTTCAATGAAGCTTGCCAAATGTTGCATGCTGTTTTGAATCTGATCTTGCTCTGTTTAAATGTGTTTTCTGAATTCGTTACGTAATGGATTTGAGTGATTCCAAAGCCATATGAAAGCTAACATCCTACGCTTTCTAGGTTGTATTTTCACTAAAAAGTCCAACGGTTAGATTTTCTGGGAAGTTTCTCGAAAGTTAGCGGTTCTGTTTTACACACTACCAAGTTTCTAGTTTTTGAAAAGTTGTTATTTCTTCCTTAATTTGAATGGTTTCTTTTCCTTCAACTAAAATGAGTTTAACCAACTTTTAAGTGTCATTTCAAAGATCAAACAAAATCCTAGATAAAAAAATTGTTGGTTTGTTTGGGTTCCAAATGAATTGCTTACACTTTTTAAATGAAATGAGAGATTGCCCAAAGGTTGGGTCTTTTTTTTGTGTGGACCCATGGTGAAAATGAGAAGTTTCCATATTTGGCAAAATCCTTCATTGAAGGAGCTTAGAGAGTGAGCAAGTGGCAAGACTTGTTTACTTAAGCATAAATTGTTTTTAACTTAAAAAGAACTCTAAATGATGACCTTAGCTTAATAAGGGGTTTTGGGTTAGCCTTGAATGTAGTTTTAAGTTGCTATGTAATTATGAATTTAGAATATGGTGGAAATGATTATATGTGATAGGACTTATGTGGTGAAATAGAAGTTGATGTATGAAAATTGTTATGGATTGAATTGGTTGTATGTGATAGGATTCAAGTACTTCCTTGGAGACAAGAGTGCTCAAAGGGAATGTTAAGTAAAGTGACCAAGGTGAGGGCTCTTTCATCTCTGCTCCTAGGGTTGTATGCTTATGTGGATTACATGAGTATGCATATTCTCTGCTTGTCTGGTATGTGTTAGCTAGAGATATAGAATGCTAAAAGAATGAAAGAACTAGAAAATAGGTTGTGGAAGAATGTGGTGCAAGGGAAGGAGGAATCCCTCAAGGACTTCCTCATCAGATTCACCAAAGAAGCAAGGCAAATACAGGGACTGAAGATGGAGGTGGCACTCAGTTACTTAATAGATAACCTGCGGAGCAAGTTATTTTGTTGTTCCATCACCAAGAAGCCTCCAAAAACCATGGCAGAGCTTTTAGCAAGGTCCACTAAGTACATCGCGTTTGAAGAGGTACAACAAGCTAAAGAAGGAGGACAGCCCAAGAAGGAGGAAACGGAGCCTTCCAGGAGCAGGAGCGAAGGATATCGGAGGGAAGACAGGAGGGAAGACCTGAGGGAAGATAGAAGCAGGAGGGAGCGAAGACAGAAACCCCCTCGGTCGTTTGGGCCCAGATTCAGCTCATATACCCCTCTCAATCAAAGTCAAGCCCGAATCCTCAAGGAAGTGCACAGCTCTAATATTCTCCAGTATCCTCCCTTCAAGACTGTGTCGACCCATGCAGATCACAATAAGTATTGCAAATTTCACAGGAACTTCGGGCATGACACAGAGGCGTGCGTGGCTCTGAAGGATCAACTAGAGGACCTAGCAAGAACAGGCCTCTTGAAGCAGTACTTGGAGAAAGGCCGGCAGGGCGGCGCCAGAGAAAGAGGAGATCACAGGCGGGACGACTGTAACCATCGGGGCAATGATCAAAGGCACCGAGAAGACAACACAGACACGGTGGTCAGAACCATACATGTCATAGCAGGAGGAATAGTGCGGGGCACTGAAGCGGATCCTCACACCAAGAAGCGACAGATCAGGTCCGTCATGAGATTGGAGCACGAGTCTAAGAAGCCAAGAACGAGGCAGCCCTCCCCGCAGATCACTTTTTCGGATGAAGATTTTGCGGGACAGGACCCAGACCATGAGGACCCCATGGTCATTACGGCAGTTATCGCAAACTTTGCAGTAAAACGCATCCTGGTGGACCAGGAAAGTTCAGCCGACGTCCTCTACTATGAGACGTATAAGCAGTTGGGGTTGCGAAGCGAAGGCCTGAAACCCTTCCCGGGAATGTTGGTAGGGTTCGCAGGAGTTACAATACTGGCAGAAGGAGTAGTCCGTCTACGGATGACCATTGGAAAGCCCCCCTTGAGCAGAACGATCGAAGCCGACTTCATCGTAATTGCTGCTCCATCGGCATATAATTGCATCATCGGTAGGCCCACTCTTAACAAGCTGCAAGCGGTGGTATCCACGAACCATTTGGTAATGAAGTTCCCGGTGGGTAACAAGATTGGAGAAGTGCAGGCTGACCAAAAGGAGGCTAGAAGCTGCTATGCCGCTAGCCTCGTGAAAATATCCAAGGCCCCAGCAACCCCCGGAAGCAAGGAAAAGGAATCAGTGGAGAGCCCTTCCAGGGTCATGAACGCAGAACTAGTGGACCCTCGAGAAAGGAAAGAGGAACGACGCCCCAATCCTGAAGGAGAAATGGAAGCAGTAACCTTAGCAGAGAAGGACCCCACTAAAACCACCAAGGTCGGAGCCGACTTAGACCCGTCACTAAGGAAGAGCGTGGTGCAGATCCTTAGGAGCAATGCGGATATTTTTGCATGGACGCCAGCGGACATGCCTGGCATCCCTAGAGATATCACGTGTCACTCCTTACCAACAGATGGAAGGAGCCCCGTTAAGCAGAAGAAAAGGAGCTTGGGAGCAGAGCGGCAGAAGGCCTTAAAAGAGGAGGTAGATAAATTACTAGCGGCGGGTTTCATCCGAGAAGTTCAGTACCCTGAGTGGTTATCAAACGTAGTCCTGGTAAAGAAAGCCGATGGGCGTTGGAGAATGTGTGTTGATTTCACGGACCTGAACAAAGCGTGCCCTAAGGATTCTTATCCGCTACCTAACATAGACAAGCTGGTGGACGGCTCCTCGGGACATCAGCTGCTGAGTTTCCTGGATGCTTTTTCTGGGTACAACCAGATTAAGATGAGGAAGGAAGACGAAGAGAAAACTTCCTTCATCACCGAATAGGGACCTATTGCTATACAGTAATGCCATTTGGCCTGAAGAATGCCGGAGCTACGTACCAGAGGATGATGGACAAAGTCTTTCGAGAGAAGATCGGCCGGAACCTAGAAGTGTATGTGGACGACATGGTAGTAAAGAGCGCCACCAAGGAAGAGCACGTGAAGGATCTGAATGAAATTGTCCAAGTTCTAAGACGAAACAGTATGCGCCTCAATCCCTCCAAGTGCGCCTTCGGGGTGCAAGCTGGAAAGTTCCTCGGCTTCATGATAACGCACCGAGGAATCGAGGTGAATCCGGAGAAGTGTCGAGCTATCCTGGAAATGCAACCCCCCAGGAGCATCAAAGAAGTTCAACGCCTCAATGGGAGAGTTGCGGCCTTCAACAGGTTTCTTTCCAGGGCCGCGGATCGGTGCCTTCCATTATTCAAGTCTATCGGAAAAGGAAAGACCTTTGTGTGGACAGAGGAATGCCAGAAGGCATTTACGGACCTCAAAGAATACTTGTCGTCCCCTCCAATACTGGCCAGACCAAAGGAGAAAGAGCCCCTGGTCGTCTACTTGGCGGCAACAGAGGTAGCGGTTAGCTCAGTGCTGATCATCGAGGGGGCAGACGGGCAACAGCGGCCTGTGTACTTCACGAGCAAAATCCTACAAGGGGCAGAAGTCAGATATCAGCGAATCGAGAAGCTGGTGTTTGCATTGCTAATTTCCACCAGAAGGCTCCGACACTATTACCAGCAACACAGTATAACAGTCCGCACGGACCAACCCCTCAAGCAGGTGTTGCAGAAACCGGACTTAGCAGGAAGGCTGATCAACTGGTCAATAGAACTATCCCAGTTCCACATTTCGTACGAACCAAGGAGGGCGATCAAGGCGCAGGCATTGGCGGATTTTGTGGTAGAAATGACCTTTGCGGAGCCAACTGGGGAATCCCTCATATGGACTATATTTGTGGATGGTTCGTCAGGAAAAAACGGGAGCGGAGTTGGGGTTACTATCCTGACCCCTGAAGGGATTGCAATGGAACAGGCCCTTCAACTAAATTTCAAGACCACTAATAACCAAGCTAAGTATGAGGCCCTCATTGCGGGTCTACGGTTGGCAAAGGAGGTAGGAGCCAGGCAAGCTATGGTCCACAGTGATTCCCAACTAGTGGTAGGACAGCTCAGTGGGACCTTCGATGTTAAGGAGCCTACCATAGCTTGTTATGTCAGCCTGACACGCCAACTCATGGCTCAGTTCCAGAGTGTGGTGATAGAAAGGATACCCAGGGAAGAAAATGAGCGGGCAGATAGCCTTTCCAAGCTTGCAAGTGCATCAGCGCAATGCGAAGCCAACCCCATCCTCAAGGCCGCGCTAGAGGCCCCTAGCATTGACCTTCCAGAAGAAGTGAGGGTGGTTCTTGAGGAAAATAACTGGAGGGCACCGCTGATAAAGTACTTGGCCAAAGGGGAACTGCCTCAAGAGGAGGAGTCCCGAAAAAGGGCCCTAAGACAAGCCCCTCGCTTCTACCTGGAAGGGGAGGAGTTGTATAAAAGAGGTTATTTGGAGGCGGCGCTACGATGTATTAGCTTCTCAGAAGGGCAATACACCCTGAGGGAAATCCACGAAAGAGTGTGTGACTCTCATCAAGGGCTGAAATCGCTCGTCCGGAAGGCATTACTGGCAGGATACTACTGGCCGAGCATGTTGGCAGACGCAAGAAAATTGGTACAAAAGTGCGAGCCGTGTCAAAGGCATGCCCCGCATACAGCACATGCCCCAGGAAGAATACCACAGCATCACCGCCCCATGGCCCTTCGACACGTGGGGCATGGACCTCTTGGGCCCCTTTCCACCAGCCCCGTGGCAATTCCGGTACCTAATAGTGACGGTGGACTTGTTCACAAAATGGATAGAAGCGGAGCCATTGCCCACCATAACGACGGAGCAAGTTCAGAAGTTCGCATGGAAAAACATCGTTTGCCGCTTTGGGATCCCCAAGGCCTTGATAACCGACAACGGCACGCAATTTGTCAGCGAAAGCTTCAAGATCTTTTGTCAGGAGCTTCACATTAGCTTAAAAAACACGTCCGTGGAAAACCCGACGACTAATGGCCAGACAGAGCTGGCTAATCGAATCATTCTGAAGGGTCTGAAGAAAAGGCTGGGTGATGCGAAGGCTGAATGGGTCGAAGAGCTGCCATCAGTGCTATGGGCTTACAGAACTACTCCTCAAACCTCTACATAGGAGACTCCCTACAGCCTTACCTTCGGGCACAAAGCAATTATCCCAGTGGAAATAAGCGCCCCCTCCGACAGGAAACTGACGTACGAGTCCAGCAACAACTGGGAAGCGCTAGCCGTGGACCTGGATCTACTACCAGAAAAAAGGGAGATGGCTGTCATCAAGATAGCCGCCTACAAGCAAAAGATTGCTCGTTACAGAAACAAGCGAGTAAGGAAGCAGAGCATGGAAGCAGGAGACTTAGTCCTTCGAAGGACTGATCAACCCAACCCGGGAAAGCTCAGAGAAACATGGGAGGGCCCCAACAAGGTCCGTGCTTGCATCCCGGGAGGAGCTTACAAGCTGGAGACTATTGATGGGAAGGAAGTGCCGCGTAGCTGGAACATAGCGAAACTTACGAAGTATCACTGTTGAGAGAATAGCTCCAATGTCATGTTTCTACTTTCTTTGTACTTATCAGCTTCTCCAAATTCAATAATACGGACACTGACCCACCTTTTCTCTTTTCGCAAGTCTTTGTCCTATAGATCAATGAAGTAACAAACAATGCGCAAATGAGCGGAGCTTTATGGAAGGGCCGACCTAAGCGTCTTTAGGGTCCACCAGCGACCTGGCCACGTGGTTGGCCTCAGCGCCCCAGGGGCTTATCGCCTAACCACTGTAGGAACATATCTGCCGAAAGGCAAAGGAGCGGAGCTTTATGGAAGGGCCGACCTTTGCGTCTTTAGGGTCCACCAGCGACCTGGCCACGTGGTTGGCCTCAGCGTCCCAGAGGCTTATTGCCTAACCACTACAAGAACATATCTGCCGAAAGGCAACAGAGCGGAGCTTTATGGAAGGGCCGACCTAAGCGCCTTTAGGGTCCACCAGGGACCTGGCCACGTGGTTGGCCTCAGCGCCCCAGGGGCTTATCGCCTAACCACTGTAGGAACATATCTGCCGAAAGGCAACGGAGCGGAGCTTTATGGAAGGGCCGACCTTTGCGTCTTTAGGGTCCACCAGCGACCTGGCCACGTGGTTGGCCTCAGCGTCCCAGAGGCTTATTGCCTAACCACTACAAGAACATATCTGCCGAAAGGCAACAGAGCGGAGCTTTATGGAAGGGCCGACCTTAGCGTCTTTAGGGTCCACCAACAACCTGGCCATGTGGTTGGCCTCAGCGCCCCAGGGGCTTATCGCCTAACCACTGTAGGAACATATCTGCCGAAAGGCAACGGAGCGGAGCTTTATGGAAGGGCCGACCTTAGCGTCTTTAGGGTCCACCAGCGACCTGGCCACGTGGTTGGCCTGAGCACCCTAGGGGCTTATCGCCTAACCACTGCTGGAACATATCTGCCGAAAGGCAACGGAGCGGAGCTTTATGGAAGGGCCGACCTTAGCGTCTTTAGGGTCCACCAGCGACCTGGCCACGTGGTTGTCCTCAGCACCCCAGGGGCTTATCGCCTAACCACTGCAGGAACATATCTGCCGAAAGGCAACGGAGCGGAGCTTTATGGAAGGGCCGACCTTAGCGTCTTTAGGGTCCACCAGCGACCTGGCCACGTGGTTGGCCTCAGCGCCCCAGGGGCTTATCACATAACCACTGCAGGAACATATCTGCCGAAAGGCAACGGAGCGGAGCTTTATGGAAGGGCCGACCTTAGCGTCTTTAGGGTCCACCAGCGACCTGGCCACGTGGTTGACCTCAGCGCCCTAGGGTCTTATCACCTAACCATTGCAGGAACATATCTGCCGAAAGGCAACGGAGCGGAGCTTTATGGAAGGGCCGACCTTAGCGTCTTAAGGATCCCCAGCGACCTGGCCACGCAGTTGGCCTCAACGCCCCAGGGGCTTATCGGCTAGCCACCCTGAGCATGGAACAAAGTGGCCAAAGGGCATGACAGCAAAGCCCTAAAGAAAACTCGGCCTCAACACCCGAAGGGTTCTTAACAACCCCTCGTCACAATGCAATAAAGAAATGGCAAAAGTAGAAAATAACGGGGCGGCATCAACCAAAGCAAAAGGGGACATGTCACCCAACAACCATAAAACGGGTTCCCGTGCAAACAAGACGGGCAAAATCAATGAGTATTCAGCATGGAGCAAAGTAGAACGAGAAAAACAAAAATTACAAAAGCAACATCAGTCCGCCAAAATGCTATTGGCGAACTCTTCACTGGAAGCGGCAGGCTTCAACTCCATAGCTCCAGGCTCCACGACCACTGGCTCCGCCCGAGGACCCTCTAGGGGTTCCTGCGGTCCCACAGCATCATGAGCAGAAGAGTCCTCCTTCTCCTTGGCTCCTTCAGCCACCTGCGCACCTATCTCAGGTGAAACCCCCTCAGTAGCAGCTTTCTCCCTCACGGGGGCAGACGGAGACAAAGCAGAAGGCTCCAGAATTAACACCTCAGAAGGTGTCCCCTCCATCATATCATCCAGAGAAAGCTCCTCAGAGGTATCAAAGGGCCCCTTCCAGAGAACAGCGCACGTAGAAATGTCAACGACGTTTTCCCCTTCTACTTCGTGGTGCAAGTTCACATGGCGGAGCTCCAAGTCTACTCGTGGATTGAAAAATCGCACTTGATCCAGACAGTTGCTCCATCCCCACTCCATAGCACCGCTGCAGTCATTCGTGAGGGCTTTCACTATCTCTCTCTCCTCATCTAAGGCATCCTTCAGCTGGGTGTTCTCACTGGTAGCCTCGTGGAACTACTTCAGCAGACTCTCGTACTCTCCCAAGAGAGAGTTATGATCAGCAATGAGCTTCCTCTGGCCGACAGCAATAGACTCTTTGGCGCGCCTCAAAGCCCTAACCTCGTCACCTTGAGCCGAAGAGCGGTCCCTCCACACCTGCAGCTCCTTCTGAGCGTTCTCCAGTTGGACCTTCAAGAGCTGTTCGCTTGAGCGGAGGGAAGCCATCTCAGGCCTCAGTTGTTCCAACTCCTTTTCCGCGGCAAGGAAAACCTTTTCTTTCTGGATACTCTCTTTGCACCGCTTTACTACCTCCTCGTTGACCTGTTTGAGCTCCTGGATACGACGAACATGGCTATTAATGGCTCTATCGTCGGTCTCAGCAAAAATGGCATACAAACTACTGAGGCGGAGAACTTCCCTCCCCATCAGATCTCTTATGGCCCAGGGGCCTATTTGGCAGCGAATCGATGCAAGGCGTTGCGGTCAGAGGCCGGGAGCACATGTTTCTCGGCAAAATTGGGAGCATAATATTCTTTACCATAAAGAGAGCCGCCGTCAGAAGGACCCACAAACTCTTGCAGCTCTGGCCAGGAAGG
The DNA here is from genome assembly GCA_014851425.1 of Senna tora. Lineage (NCBI taxonomy): Eukaryota > Viridiplantae > Streptophyta > Magnoliopsida > Fabales > Fabaceae > Senna > Senna tora. The sequence continues at coordinate 30,313,232 of CM026270.1, read as the reverse complement.
CACGAGCCCACGTTTGCTTACGTATCGGTGAATTGCGGGGTCAAACTCAAAGTTCTCGGAGGGGGGAGCCTCGTGAGCGGGGGCCTTGCCAAAGGACACAGATCCAGAAGGAGGAGCAGTGGTGATATCGTCAAATCCTAAGGCCTCAAAATGAACGTACGAAGGAGGCGGAGTAGACCCGCGACCTGGAAGAGGAGCAGCAGGCGTGGAAGGTTCAGGCTCCCGGTGAGTCTCAGCAACAAAGTCAAGGGAGTGCTTCTCAGTAGCAACGACAGCAGGGACACCTGGAGCGGAAGGATCAGACCCGTCTCTGGTACCAGATTCGGGCGCAGGAACATACACCTTCACCCGTTTTGGAGAAGGAAAGCGAAGCTCGGTACCTTTCTCATGGCTCCGCCTGCGGCCTGCGGACCCCGACGTCTTGGATCTCAAATAAGTAGAGGCCTTACCCTTGCCCCCAGTATGGCTCGAGTGACCTTTCCCACGGCTCTTCTTAGAATCCTCATCCTTTGAGCCTCCTCGAGGCCTCATTTGATGAGCGGAGGAAGATCCGGAGCAGTCGGTGGAGCGGGTCTTGCCATGTTTAGCTTCTTCCCTCCTAACCAGCGAAAGAACTCGAGCAGGGTTGAACTTTCCGCCTGGAACCAAACGAGGAAAAACAGTCAGAAAGATAGAAGCAACAACGTAAGAGCAAAAGTAGAAAAGGAAGCAAAGAGATACCAGTCTCATCAGTAACAAAATAATAATCTATATCTAAACCAGAGGGCAAGGCACTCAGAACCCTAACAGTCTTTTGAGTATCAGCAGAACTGGTTCTAAGCACGGTACGGGGAACGGCCTCAAAAGGCTCCACCCACTTAGTAGGAAACAACGGGGTACCATTTTCCCGAAGCCACCAAGCAGGCTAGCAACCTCGCCGAGGCCGTACCAAGAAGAAATCCTTTTTCCTGTCCTTGGGGGGTCCTTTAGATCCTGAAACAACCTTTTTGCGTGAAGACCCCGACCACGTGCTTGAAAGTAGAACCAGGAACCTTTGTGGGGAAAATTCATTTGAAAGAAATAAAAGAAGGCTTCCACAGTGGCTTTCACTTTATGAAAATTACATAATGCCTCAAAGTCTCCCATCAGTATCCAGGAGTTAGGCATCATCATCGAGGGGGCACAGCCAACATGGTTCAGCAGGGCAATTTCAAAATCCGTAAAAGGAGGCATGGCTCCAGTGCTGGTAGGGTACGTGTAGAATCCGAAGGAGTCAACAGGGCCGTCTAAAATTGTCTCACCACTTCTCATGGGAGATAGCCCAAAGTCAAAGGAGAAATCGGCAATAGGCTCCCCGGGGTACTCCCTCCCTAGTTCTCGAGCCACTTGCTTTTCCAGCACACAGAAGTAACACTCCCACAAGGAGGAGACCTCGGTATAAGTCTCCAGTCCGCTATGAAAATTCCTTACAGACCTACTCACCCAATCCAAGGGAAGGGAAACTACCACCTCATCATCATCACGCGCTACAACCCCGGCCATACCATCGGGAGAGCCCTCCTTCTCCAGACGAACGGCGGGGTCAACCTCCGTATCATAGCGATCTTCCAAGGGTGCGGAAGGGTTCGCACCCCCAGAAGCGCGGGTTCTAGCAGAGGACTCACCAGGCAGAATAACCCGTAGGGCAAAATCTTCAGCCCGGGGAAGTTCTCGAGAAGAACCAAACGAGGTCGGCCCCGACGACCTAGTTTGGACCCTAGCATCCCTAAAAATTCTACGAGATTCGTCAGAATCAGTACTGGAAGAGCCCACAGAACTTAGTGAATCATCGGAGAGATTCACATAGCTCCGGCCGGACTCCTCAGCAGAAGAAGCACCAGTCATTGTAAGTCAAAAATGCTGAAGATGGAGCGTACCTGACATGGAGAAAAGAAGGATGAGGAGGAAAATCAAGAAAGTCGGACAAGCAACCTAAACAAACACAAACCAAGAAAATGCGTCAAAAAGCAAGCCCAAAAATCAAAAAAGAAGGGGCAAGAAGCTATACTTACAGAGAACAACGTGAAGGAGGAAGGCGCGCAACGGAGTAAAAGCAGAGGGAACAAATGAGCACAAAAACACACGGTGACGAAAAGAAGCACCGAACGCCAAAAGAACTCTAAATCAGAATGGATAAGGCCTCAAGTCCGTGGGAAACCCAACCGTCGAAACCGCCCATATTTGAAAGTGGGGACTGCGCAGAACACGTGGCACTCGCGGATGCAATGCAGAGGGACCACGTAAAGCGAGAGCTAAGGCAGAAAGTCAAGAGGGTCGATTCGAGGAATGAAAATCTAATTCAGAGTCAAACTTAATGTTTCAAGCTCTCTCCACAGTGAAAGCTCAAAACTTGCGGACTAGTGATATGGCAGAGCCTTCTTTACGAGCCTTCAGCCTGAGCCCAGCCTCTGGAGCCCTCAGGATTGGCTCAGAACACGAGACGCCCATTTGGGCTCCGCCACCGGACCCATATGACTCCCTCTGACCTGAGGGACCACCTGTCAACATCACGGGTGTCATTCACGCCGCCGCACTTTTTGGGTAGTTATGCTGACGTGGACTCGCGCCAAAATGACTCCCCCCGGAAAGGTCCGGATTACCCCTGGCGAAGCATATATAAACAAAGGTAGCTTCATCAGGTGGGGGTACTGAATTCTTACTCTCTCACCATATACTCTCACTTCCGATCACTGACTTTAGCATCGGAGTCCTACCGCGGGAGCCCCCTCCCGCCGTGGGTTGATTGCAGGTCACGTTCTGGGAGCAGGAGCCAGACCGAGGGAGACTAATTCATCAGAAGTTGATGTATGAAAATTGATATGGATTGGATTGGTTGTATGTGATAGGATTCAAGTACTTCCTTGGAGACAAGAGTGCTCAAAGGGAATGTTAAGTAAAGTGACCAACGTGAGGGTTCTTCCATCTCTGCTCCTAGGGTTGTATGCTTGTGTATATTACATGAGTATGTACATTCTCTGCTTGTCTGATATGTGTTAGCTACAGGTATAAAATACTAAAAGAATAAAAGAACTAGAGAATGGATTGTGGAAAGTAGCTTGGATAGGAAGACATAAGAGTAGAGTATAATTGTTTGCTATGATTGGTTTGTTACAAATCCAACTCATACACTCCAGAGGCATGATGAGTATTTTATTAAATCTTTTCCACGACGGTGGCAAGAGTCCTTGTACAGAAGGACTAAGCTTTTGTTTTAAAAACTCGTCATGACGGTGACTTAAATTATAATCATGCAAAGGGAGTTATTGGTGGGTTTCGGATTGGATTATGCTAGCGATGTGAGACATCGACTAGGACAACGTCAGATGGCACTTGAGACCTCAGTTTTATAATCACCATGACGGTGGTCATTGCCCTATCCTGGCAATAGGGTCAGAAAGGTTTTATAATGCTATGACGATAGCTTGAGGCTCAGAGAGTGCATCTAGACATACAAAGAATCCTATTAATATGTGAGACTAAGGTAAGGAGACACAGGAGGAACCTATGGGTGAACCGTGAGCCTAGCCTAGTAAAAGAGAAACCATATAACTGTTGATTGTGCAGCCTAGTGGTAACGTACAGGAGTACGTTACCACGCGTTTTGTTCATTCAAACGTGCTGAACGTGAGAGGACCGGTAGGTAAAAGCTGGCACTATGTGTTACATGTTACTTGCTGATTGATGACGTGGAATAAACTGTTGCATGCTCATATCTGTTAAATGCATGTGAGTGTTTGGGTGAAATTTATGTTATTGTGTGATCACCAAGAATGCATGCTAACTCACAGTAAGTAGTTGTTTGTGCATGTGGTTGTGTATGACTCCCAGTCCCAGCGGTAAGGTACTCGCCTTGCGCCGGGGTTGGGAGAGTCCTCATTGAGTCGCATGGTTAAGACTCACACCACATTTTTACTACACAGAGACAGGTTAAGTACAGGTGGAAGAAGTCTCGGTGGAACGAGGGTTGAGCAACACTTTCCAAGACCCACAACTTGTTCATGTGGGTGAATAAAGTGTAATTGTAATTTCATTTACTTTATTATTATATCATAAAGTAAAGGGTAGACGTACCCAATTAGACTGTATTACTAAATCTATAACTGTCAGCTTCACACACCTTAAAGATCAGGATTAATTATGCTGCGATACAGGGCAAATTTGTTTTCAAAATATATATATATATATACACATATCTGTTGCATGTGAATAGGATAGGCAGCATCTTCGGATGTGTAGCCAGTACACAGGTTATATATATTATGTGTGTTTTCCTATATCTATATCCCGAAGCGGCACTGGCCGTGGATTTGCTTGCCTAGGATAGGCCACCATTTCGGTGTAGCCATGGTATTATACTGCATGTGAATGTATTTTCAATAATAGATATTCTGTCAATTAGGTGATAGGGCTTACAGGCATAAGGGTATTCCCTGTGTCTGTGCCGGTCACGGTCCTCTAAACGGGTGTCGTGACAAACTTGGTATCAGAGCCTGGTTTGTTCTTTAAGGGCGTGAAGCTAACTAGTAGTCTTGTGTGTCATTTGGGCTATCCATTACGAATGCGGACGTAATGGTGGTTCCGACCAGCACTTGTGAGGTTGCTCAGGATGTTGAGTCATAAATTCTTTCGAGTCATCGCTTTAGGTATAGAATTTGTATGTGAAATTGTATACAAAGCATATAACATGTACAGTACACAAGTGCCAATGAGCACTAAGGCGTAAGGTGGGGTGGCAGTGACCCAGGGAACCTTAGGACGCCATAATTGGTAAAGTAGACATCCATGGAGGATGCTACCTAGACACAGACACATTTGGTTGAATTGTAGGCAGGAATGCGCTACAATGTGTGATTGTTTGCAGGTGTTAAATGAGACGATGCGTCTGCTCTGTTAGCGACGCGTTGTGTGCTATGGTATAGGCACAAGTTGTTTAATTATAGTATGGAATGCAAGTAGAATAGAAATATGTAGTGAATGGTAGTTTATGCTAGGAATGGTTTGTAAAGTGAATGAAAAGACACGCTTGGCGTGTAGAAAAGAAAGTAAGCCCGTGGGGCGATTGAAATGGAAAGTATATAGACAAGAATAAACAGGTCATGAGACATGAGACCGTCAAGAAGATGACCACGTGAATGGGTCACGACTGTGCGGTATGTTATGGCTGAAGGAAGTGAGTTGTCCTTCCTAGAAAGAAAATAGAAAAAAGGTGGTGTATGCCACAATATAGAAGTAGAAGTCTACGGACTAGAAAAAAAAATCAAGATACGGTATATGGAAGGGCAAGGTGGCCGAACCATATGCCGTAGAGATAGATGTTAAGAAGTAGAGGCAGATGTAAATGTGTAGAGCGTGACCAAATGCCAAGCAGGAGACAGAGTAAATGGTAAGGCACAGGGAAGGAGCCTAGTCCAACCCTGCGCTCAATCCATGAACTGCTAGTTCCTTAAGCAAACAAGGGTGAAAGGAAGGGATTAAGCCTAACCAAACCTTCTTGGGTTGCTTAAGAAAGAGCATAAAGAATAGGATATTAATCACATGAGAAATTTTTGTAAAAATCTTTTTTTGGTCTTTCCGGATGAGAGATTCTGAAAGACCCTCAAACTGTTTTTGAAAATAATAGGGATAACCATTAGAAGGCCAAATTTTCATGAAAACTCTTTCTCAATTTGTGTCATTCCAATTGGTTAAACCCTAACCAATTACGAAAACCTTAGGCGTCATTTTCTAAGAAATAAACTCGAATTACTTTTTTTAAAAAATCGCAGGGTGCCTAAGAAAACTAACTCATGTGACCAATACCCTACCAAACAATAGTCCTTTTACAGGTAAGCTGTATAAGGATAGTAGATGTAGTTCAGAAATCAATCGCTTGAAGTGATTAAAGTTAAGTAGACGTCGAAAAGCACTAGAGAGTGCTAAAGTGCCAAGGGAGTATACAGGTAAACCTAAGGTTTACCAATTAAGGGGGCCATAGGGTGATTATGGACCCGAAAGTATTAGACCGGAGCAGGTATAGAAGTGGAACTGGGCGTAGACCTTCGGGTACCGTCCAGAGATAAGAAAATGAGTGCTATTGCGGCAAATAGCTCTCGAACGAGATAATGTAAGAGATGAGATAAACCCTAAAGGGACTCGTGGAGGCCCGCGGGGAGAGAAAGTAGACAGGGATAAGTAGTCCCATAAGGGGGAAGAGCAGAAGCCTATAGTACCCCATAGGATAAGAGTCAAGTAGGAGGTGGAGAACCAACTACTACCATAAGTGCATGTATAGTACACAGATTGTAGTGGACATAGCTAGGTAAGCTAGTTCCACAGGTTGGTGAACCGTAAATCCGTTAGTCTGAAGCCCGTGTATGGGTGGAGACTGAGTGGACAAACCAAAAATATAAATGGCCATGTGGGTGCCATAAAGGGAAAATTAACCGTAAGGACGGTTAATCGAGAAGGAGAATTTAGTGAGTAACGAGTATTGAGAAATATTCGAAGAAAGAGTACCACGTAGGTATGAAATGGAAAAGAAGAGAGTGAATACGGGAACGGAGTCGGGTAAGCATATAGGGATGCGAGCCAAAATGATAAAATAGGTATGCTACCGTTGGGGGCGATTGGAATCCAACGGGTAGCACACTTGCAAGAGGCGGTATATGTTCGTGAACATATGCCACACCGTAAGAAAGGAAAGAGTCAAACCGTGGGAGCGGATCCCGTTTGGTCAAGGGCAGTAGAGCATATTCGGAAAGGTTCATGCTGGAGTTAATGGATCAAGTATTCCAAGTAGGAATACAGGATCTAAGTGAGTTGAGGAGTCCGAGTGGGCCAAGTTGGGGTAAAAGCCAACGGAAACCCAGTGAGTAGAGTTAGCATATGATGTGCAACTCTAAGTCGACTAACCTAAGGATGGTATAGATCCACAGTCGTAGTCGTGTTAAGCGAGGTCTTCGGATGTGAGGACCGAACTGAGCCTGAGGCAGAGTAATGAGTATGATGATAAGGAGAAGACCGATGAGTTTCCATTATAAACAGTAGTGACTACGAGTAGTAGTCAGAGAAGAGTCTAAGTCAGTCAGACATAGGATGTTCACAGGGAGCAACCTAAAGTGGTTATGGAAACCACTAAGGGTAAGTGTAGGAGTCCAGAAAAGAAAGGGAAACACGAGTCATAAATGTAAGATTCTTTACCACTTGGTGGAGAAACGGTAAGTATAATACATAGTTGTGTTAGTGTCATGACATTTGGCTTCGTTAACATACGAGTAGGGTAAACTGAGTCGACAGTGAGTGTAACAGCCTCGGAAGGGTTGAGTGCACTGATGGCACAAAGTATAAACTCTTACGTAAGGTGTATGCCGTGTAAGCGGTAAGTCTAGATATAGAGTTGAAGGGGTAATAAGCTGTAAATGGACTAATCTGAAGAAGTCATTTACAAAGAAAATATCGGGGGAATACTAGCAGAAGGGTAGATGCTGGGTAGTAAAGGAAACTTAGGTACGGGAACTCCGATGTAAGGGAGTACTTCGTCAGTTGGGGTTTATAGAAGTAGAGCCTAGTGTGCTATGCAAATAGCTAGTGTCTTGGCGTGTTCCAAGACGGATATAAGAAGTCACTACGAAGGTAGCTAGTCGGACAAGCAGATTGAGTCAAGGTAAGCCTCACTAGAGAAGGCAATAGTTAACTCCTCGGAGAACTAAATTGGAGCATGGCATGTGGTACGTGCCAGACATTCCATTGCAAAATTAGTAGCGCAAAGTGAATTGAAACTAGGAAAGTTAGGTATCCTCGGGGAAGGATACGACAACGGATGGAGTCTATCAGTTAACACCTCGCGAATGGGTGGTTAACTACGAAACTAGAAATGAAAACGATCACCGAAAGAATATGTAGAAACCAGATAGAGACCTTGAATCTCTAGGAAAGAAAGATGAACTGTAGGGTAAAACGGTAAAACTTCCACATTGAGGGAAACCATAGATGAAATTCAGCCAAGGGAGGGCAACAAGCCAACAACCCCACGAAGGAGATGAAATTCGGGGACCGAATTTCTTAAGGGGGGAAGAATGTAATACCCCGGGAAAATTTCGAGGATTAAAGAATGATTTATTTAAAAATTTCGAGGATTTAAAAATGATTTATTCCGGGGTTAGGAATTAAAACCTTAGAAAATAAAATAAAATATATGTGAAAGTTAAAAGAAACCGGAAAGAATTTTTTTCGAGGTTTAAAATAAAATGAAAGGGAAAGAAAAGAAGTAGAAAATAATTTTCAGGATTTAATTCAGGACCTAAGAAATTGGGACTTAATTGAAAAGAAATATCTAAAAGTGGCAAAAACTATAATTTTTCCCTAAAGATAATAAACAAACTCATAAACCCCCAGCCACCATTCACGCATAACACATCCATTTTTCACATTTTAGAGAGAGGAAGTGACGGTTAGGGTTTTGGAGAGAAGGGAGAGCAATTGGGAGGAAGCTTGAAGGTTGAAGGTGAAGGGTGGCCGGAATCCGGTGGCCGGTGACCGGAGCAACACTCAAGTTACCTTTTCAAGCTTCATCTTCATCTATATTCATCCATCAAAGGTAGGTTTAGTAATCTCCTCCATCTATGATTTTTCTCATCCTCACTATTTCTTGAATTTATGAACAATGGAGGCTCAAACTTTGCATTCTTGATGTTATGAACATTTCTATTGGATGTTTTAATTGTTGGTTGTGCTGAGATTTTGCTGGGTTAGGGATTTGAGTTTAGGGTTTGAGTTTGTTCATCATGTTCTTCTAAAAACAACAATCTTTGATGGTATAAGACACAAGAAATTCGTGGAACATGTTTTTTGTCAAAAACTGAGTTTTTGAATCTGATCTTCCTCTGTTTAAACGTGTTTTCTGAATTTGTTTCTTGATGGATTTGCATGATTCCAAATCCATATGAAAGCTAACATCATAAGCTTTCTAAATGGTATTTTTCCAAAATATTCCAACGGTTAGATCTTCTGGAAATTGCCTCGAACGTCAGCGGTTCTGTTTTCTAAACTGATGCGGAATTTTTGTATGATTGGCTACTTTTTTTAAATTACTGCTCTTAAATGGCTCAAATACTTTCTGTAATGAATTAATAATTAGAATATTGTATCTCTAAGCTTGATTTAGAAAGAAGAATCAAATAATTTCGTTAAGTATGGAAGGAGATATGACCATTTCAATGAAGCTTGTCAAATGTTGCATGCTGTTTTGAATCTGATCTTGCTCTGTTTAAATGTGTTTTCTGAATTCGTTACTTAATGGATTTGAGTGACTCCAAAGCCATATGAAATCTAACATCCTAAGCTTTCTAAGTTGTATTTTTACTAAAAAGTTCAACGGTTAGATTTTCGGGGAAGTTTCTCGAAAGTTAGCGGTTCTGTTTTACACACTACCAAGTTTCTAGTTTTTGAAAAGTTGTTATTTCTTCCTTAATTTGAATGGTTCCTTTTCCTTCAACTAAAATGAGTTTAACCAACTTTTAAGTGTCATTCCAAATGAATTGCTTACACTTTTTAAATGAAATGAGAGATTGCCCAATGGTTGGATTTTTTTTTTATGTGTGGACCCATGGTGAAGATGAGAAGTTTCCATATTTGGCAAAATCCTTCATTGAAGGAGCTTGGAGAGTGAGCAAGTGGCAAGGCTTGTTTACTTAAGCATAAATTGTTTTTAACTTAAAAGAACTCTAAATGATGACCTTAGCTTAATAAGGGGTTTTGGGTTAGCCTTGAATGTAGTTTTAAGTTGCTATGTAATTATGAATTTAGAATATGGTGGAAATGATTATATGTGATAGGACTTATGTGGTGAAATAGAAGTTGATGTACGAAAATTGATATGGTTTGGATTGGTTGTATGTGATAGGATTCAAGTACTTCCTTGGAGACAAGAGTGCTCAAAGGGAATGTTAAGTAAAGTGACCAACGTGAGGGTTCTTCCATCTCTGCTCCTAGGGTTGTATGCTTGTGTAGATTACATGAGTATGTACATTCTCTGCTTGTCTGATATGTGTTAGCTACAGGTATAGAATACTAAAAGAATAAAAGAACTAGAGAATGGATTGTGGAAAGTAGCTTGGATAGGAAGACATAAGAGTAGAGTGTAATTGTTTGTTATGATTGGTGTGTTACAAATCCAACTCATACACTCTGGATGCATGATGAGTATTTTATTAAATCTTTTCCACGACGGTGGCAAGAGTCCTTGTACGGAAGGACTAAGCTTTTGTTTTAAAAACTCGTCATGACGGTGACTTAAATTATAATCATGCAAAGGGAATTATTGGTGGGTTTCGGATTTGATTATGCTAGCGATGTGAGACATCAACTAGAACAACGTCAGATGGCGCTTGGGACCTCAGTTTTATAATCACCATGACGATGGTCATTGCCCTATCCTGGCAATAGGGTCAGAAAGGTTTTATAATGCTATGACGATAGCTTGAGGCTCAGAGAGTGCATCTGAATGGGCATATGAGTTATATCCTGTTGAGGATGCTTGTACATATTAATAAGGAGAAGAATTGTTGATCCTTCGGGAAAGATACAAAGAATCCTATTAATATGTGAGACTAAGGTAAGGAGACACAGGAGGAACCTACGGGTGAACCGTGAGCCTAGCCTAGTAAAAGAGAAACCATCCTGTGGAGTTGGTCCAGGGTGTGTCAGTGGCCATGCTTCGAGACGTCGTGCCGTGCCCGCCATGTGGTCTGGTTGGGTAATGGACGAGTGGGCTCAAGCTATTGCCCCGCAACAAGGGGTCAGGACGTGCCACGTGGTGGCTATGCGTCAGTTGTTTGATAGATAGAAGTTGATTGTGTTTGATTAACAGAATTGTCACGAGGTGACCAGTACCCAAGTGAATGGGTTAAGTATGTTTTGCCACGTGGTGGCCAGTAGCCCGAGTGCACGGGTTTGAAGTAGAAAAAGCCACGTAGTGGCTAGTAGATACCCCAGAGTTGGGGAGATTAAGTAGATGTATGTTTAGCATCTGTGTGTATGTATAAATTGTCTGTGGTTGCATATAAATGTTGATTGTGCAACGTAGTGGTAACGTACAGGAGTATGTTACCATGCGTTTTGTTGATTCAAACGTGCTGAACGTGAGAGGACCGGTAGGTAAAAGCCGGCACTATGTGTTACATGTTACTTGCTGATTGATGACGTGGAATAAATTGCTGCATGCTTATATTTGTTAAATGCATTTGAGTGTTTGGGTGAAATTTCTGTTATTGTGTGATCACCAAGAATGCATGCTAACTCACAGTAAGTAGTTGTTTGTGCATGTGGTTGTGTATGACTCCCAGTCCCAGCGGTAAGGTACCCGCCTTGCGCCGGGGATGGGAGAGTCCTCACTGAGTCGCGTGGTTAAGACTCACACCTCATTTTTACTACACAGAGACAGGTTAAGTACAGGTGGAAGAAGTCTCAGTGGAACGAGGGTTGAGCAACACTTTCCAAGACCCACAACTTGTTCATGTGGGTGAATAAAGTGTAATTGTAATTTAATTAACTTTATTATTGTATCATAAAGTAAAGGGTAGACGTACCCAATTAGATTGTATTATTAAATCTAGAACTCTCAGCTTCACACACCTTAAAGATCAGGATTAATTATGCTGCGATACATGGCAAATTTGTTTTCAATATATATATATATATATATATCTGTTGCATGTGAATAGGATAGGCAGCATCTTCGGAAGTGTAGCTAGTACACATATTATATATATTATGTGTGTTTTCCTATATCTATATCCTGAAGCGGCACTGGCCGTGGATTTGCTTGCCTAGGATAGGCCACCATTTCGGTGTAGCCATGGTATTATACTACATGTGAATGTATTTTCAATAATAGATATTCTGTCAATTAGGTGATAAGGCTTGCAGGCATAAGGGTATTCCCTGTGTCTGTGCTGGTCACTGTCCTCTAAACGGGGGTCGTGACACAAGCTCTTGGTCTTATCGGACTTCTCTATCCCGATTTATGTGTATCCTTCCCCGGACACTTGACTTACTCGAATATAACACTCTACTTGAGTGTTTCACATACTTGGATTTGAGTATTAGACCTCTATCTAACTTGTTTTCGCATCTAAGGAAGCTTATCTAACTTGGTTGGAAGGGAATCCTAATTTTAGGAAGGACTAAGCAATGTGATTCAACTTGTGATCCTACTTGGGTTCCAAGAAATCTAGTTTCTAAACCTCAATATACCTCCAATTTATCCTACTCAAGGTTTCCTAAAGGTTGTGAAGGAATAAGTTGAAATTCCCGAAGTTAGACCCAAATTGGTTCCGCAAGTTTCCATCCTTGAGAAACAAGAAGGTATTTAGAATGATTTAATCCTCAAAAACATGTTTAGGAGTGTTCTAGGGTGTTTAGGGTTGAAGAGAGGGGGTTTGGAGGTCTCAATTCGCCCTTAAAGTGGGCTTGGGGCAAGCCAGGCAGGGACCTGGCGCTACAGCGCCCATTCTGGCGCTGCCGTGCCAAGGTGCTGCCTTGGTAGCCCTTAGCCAACCAGCAAGTGGGCGCTGCAGCGCCAGCTCGCAGCACAACAACGTTTTTGCTGTGTTGTGGCTGGTTTCGGCCCCCTTTTCGGCCATTTTCCGATCCGGCTTCAATTCCACTTTTCACGGGTCTTGTTCTCCTACATACATACTACATTTAGGAAGTCCTACAACTCAAATCCAACTCCGATTCGTCGCCGAATCGTTGATTGTTCGAAATTGAGAAAAATGGGTTTTATAAACCCCAAACTCTTCCAACTTTGAATCCGGCCAAATCCAACGATCTAGCCTCGAATCCTAACCCCGATGAGTGTTCAAGAACACTTTAGAAACATTATTCTACCCTCAAATCTGCCCAAACTCGGATTCTCAACTCAATTCCAAAAAATGAAAGAAATGAAGAAAATAGGAACTTGGAGAGAATCGGGCGTTGTACCAACCTTAACTCGAGAGATTGAGATGAAGATATTCTCCAGCTCCTTCTCCAACTCCGGTTCGCCGGATTCCGACGAGATTCCCGTCGGATTCCTCCCCCATCCAAGCCCTACCTCCCTCTCTCTCCTTTCCTTTCTTTCTTCTCTCGTTTCTTCTCCTTTCCCGTGGCTGACTCCCTCTCTCTTTTTCCTTTTATTTTTCTTTTCCTTCTTTTTTTATTTACTAATTAACATATAATAATAATAATAAAATCTAAAAGTGATACAAAATAATTAAATAAATAACTGACATGTATTTTTAACTTTATCTCTTTCCCTATTTAATTCAAGTTTCCAATTTCTTAAGTCCTAAATTGATCCCAAAAATTATTTTCTTTTAAGTCTCAAATTGAATACCAAAAATAGTTTCTACTTCCTTTTCTTTTACTTTCTACTTTCCTAAAAAAAAACCCCTTTTTAAATATTTAAAATAATCATAACAAAAATAAATTAATTAATAATTAAACAAATAATAACTAATACTATTTTAATTTAGTTCCCACTCCTATTTATTTTGGGTTTCTATTTTCGTAGGTCTTGAATAATTTCAAAAAACTATTTCACTTCTTTCTTTCATCTTTTATTTTACTTGATATTTCGAAGAATTCCTCGGTTCCTTTCCGGTTTCCCCTAACTTTCATACTTTTCCTATATTATTTTTAAGGTTTTAATTCCTATCCCTAGAATAAATCATCCTTAAATCCTTGAAATTTTTAAATAAAACATTCTTTAATCCTAGAAATTTTTCGGGGTATTACAATGAGTGTTTCGAAAACTTGATATTCATTTTTCTTTTTTAATCAATCTTCGCCGATGAGTGTTTTGAAAACTTTATATTCATTTTTATTTTTTAATCAATTTTCGTAGATTAGTGGTTCGAAAACTTGATATTCATTTTTTTTAATCAGTCTTTGCCGATAAGTGTTTCGAATACTTGATATTCATTTTTCTTTTTTTTAATCAGTTTTCGTCGATTAGTGTTTCGAAAATTTGATATTCATTTTTTCTTTTTTTAATTAGTTTTCACCGATTAGTGTTTCGAAAACTTGATATTCATTTCTGTTTTTAATCATTTTTCGTCGATGAGTGTTTCGAAAACTTGATATTCATTTTTCTTTTCTAATCAGTTTTCGCCGATGAGTGTTTCAAAAACTTTATATACATTTTTATTTTTTTAATCAGTTTTCGTAGATTAGTGTTTCGAAAACTTGATATTCATTTTTCTTTTTTTAATCAGTCTTCGCCGATGAGTGTTTCGAAAACCTGATATTCATTTTACTTTTCTTAATTAGTTTTCAACGATGAGTGTTTCAAAAACGTGATATTCATTTTTCTTCATTTAATTAGTTTTCACCGATGAGTATTTCGAAAACTTTATATTCATTTTTCTTTTTTTTAATCAGTTTTCGTAGATTAGTGTTTCGAAAACTTGATATTCATTTTTCTAATCAGTTTTCGCAGATGAGTGTTTCGAAAACTTGATATACATTTTTCTTTTTGTAGTAAGTTTTAGCTAATGAGTGTTTCAAAAACTTGATATTCATTTTTCTTTTTTTAATCATTTTTCGTCGATGAGTGTTTCGAAAACTTGATATTCATTTTTTATTTTTAATCAGTTTTCGCCGATGAGTATTTCGAAAACTTTATATTCATTTTTATTTTTTTAATCAGTTTTCGTCGATTAGTGTTTCGAAAACTTGATATTCATTTTTCTTTTTTTAGTAAGTTTTAGTTAATGAGTGCTTCGAAAACTTGAGATTCATTTTTCTTTTTTAAATCATTTTTCGTCGATGAGTGTTTCGAAAACTTGATATTTATTTGGTTAAATACCTATTTTGGTCCTCTATGTTTCACTCAAGTTTTAAATTGGTCCTTTATCTTTCCAAAGTTTTATATTGGTCCTTTATGTTTTCCAAAAGTTTTATATTTGTCCTTCAGGCTTCATGAAAGTTCTATATTGGTCCTTTATGTTTCATTCAAGTTCTATATTGGTCTTTTATGTTTCATTAAAGTTCTATATTGGTCCTTTAAGTTTCATTGAAGTTCTATATTGGTCCTTTATGTTTCATTGAAGTTTTATATTAGTCATTTATGTTTCATTAGAGTTTCATATTGGTCCTCTCACCATAGTTTTATTTTTTGCTTAAACGACGTCGTTTGGGTGTTTTTGGTGTGTCTAAGGCCATGTCAGCTATCTAATACACATAGGAGAGATTATGTGTCCACCTCGACACGCCACGTCAGCAGTTAACTTAAAAAATTGACAGATTTGGACGGAAGGACGAATTTAGAACTTCTGGAAAACATAAAGGACCAATTTAAAACTTCTGAAACATAAAGGACTAATTTAAAACTTGAGTGAAACATAGAGGACCAAAATGAACCTTTGACCTATTTATTTTTCATTTTTAATCAGTTTTCGCCGATGAGTGTTTCGAAAACTTTATATTCATTTTTATTTTTTTAATCAGTTTTCGTAGATTAGTGTTTTGAAAACTTGATATTCATTTTTCTTTTTTTAATCAGTTTTCGTCGATGTGTGTTTCGAAAACTTTATATTTATTTTTATTTTTTTTAATCAGTTTTCGTAGATTAGTGTTTCGAAAACTTGATATTCATTTTTCTATTTTTAATCAGTTTTTGCCGATAAATGTTTCGAAAACTTGATATTCATTTTTCTTTTTTTTAATCAGTTTTCGTCGATTAGTGTTTCGAAAACTTGATATTCTTTTTTCTTTTTTTAATCATTTTTCATCGATGAGTGTTTCGAAAACTTGATATTCATTTTTTTAATCAGTTTTCGTCGATGAATGTGTCAAAAACTTTATATTCATTTTTATTTTTTTTAATCAGTTTTCGAAGATTAGTGTTTCGAACACTTGATATTCATTTTTCTTGTTTCAACCAGTCTTCGCCGATGAATGTTTCGAAAACTTGATATTCATTTTTCTTTTCTTAATCAATTTTCAACGATTAGTGTTTCAAAAACGTGATATTTATTTTACTTCATTTAATTAGTTTTCACCGATGAGTGTTTCGAAAACTTTATATTTATTTTTCTTTTTTTTTAATCAGTTTTTGTAGATTAGTGTTTCGAAAACTTGATATTCATTTTTTTAATCAGTTTTCGCAGATGAGTGTTCCGAAAAGTTGATATTCATTTTTCTTTTTTTAGAAAGTTTTAGCTAATGAGTGTTTCGAAAACTTGATATTCATTTTTTGTCGATGAGTGTTCCGAAAACTTGATATTCATTTTTATTTTTTAATCAGTTTTCGCCGATGAGTGTTTCAAAAACTTTATATACATTTTTATTTTTTTAATCAGTTTTCGTAGATTAGTGTTTTAAAAACTTGATATTCATTTTTCTTTTTTTAATCAGTTTTCGCCGATAAATACTTCGAAAACTTTATATTCATTTTTTTAATCAGTTTTCGTAGATTAGTGTCTCAAAAACTTGATATTGATTTTTCTTTTTTTAATCAGTTTTCGCCGATAAGTGTTTCGAAAACTTGATATTCATTTTTCTTTTTTTAATCAGTTTTCGTCGATTAGTGTTTCGAAAACTTGATATTCATTTTTCTTTTTTTAATCAGTTTTCACCGATTAGTGTTTCGAAAACTTGATATTCATTTTTCTTTTTTAATCAGTTTTCGCCGATGAGTGTTTCGAAAACTTTATATTCATTTTTATTTTTTTTAATCATCAGTTTTCGAAGATTAGTGTTTCGAAAACTTGGTTTTCATTTTTTTAATCAGTCTTCGCCGATGAGTGTTTCGAAAACTTGATATTCATTTTTCTTTTCTTAATCAGTTTTCAACGATAAGTGTTTCGAAAACGTGATATTCATTTTTTTTTAATCAGTTTTCGTATATTAGTGTTTCGAAAACTTGATATTCAATTTTTTAATCAGTTTTCGCAGATGAGTGTTTCGAAAACTTGATATTCATTTTTCTTTTTTTAGTAAGTTTTAGCTAATGAGTGTTTCGAAAACTTGATATTCTTTTTTCTTTTTTAATAATTTTTCGTCGATGAGTGTTTCGAAAATTTGATATTCATTTTTCTTTTTTTATTCATTTTTCGTCGATGAGTGTTTCGAAAACTTGATATTCATTTTTCTTTTTTTAATTAGTTTTCAACGATTAGTGTTTCGAAAACTTGATATTTATTTTTCTTTTTTTAATAATTTTTCGTCGATTAGTATTTCAAAAACTTGATATTCATTTTTCTTTTTTAATCAGTTTTCGCCGATGAGTGTTTCAAAAACTTTATATTCATTTTTATTTTTTTTAATTAGTTTTCGTAGAGTAGTGTTTCGAAAACTTGATATTCATTTTTCTTTTTTTAATCAGTTTTCAACAATTTGTGTTTTAAAAACGTGATATTCATTTTTGTTTATTTAATTAGTTTTCACCGATGAGTGTTTCGAAAACTTGATATTCATTTTTCTTTTTTTAATCAGTTTTCACCGATTAGTGTTTCGAAAACTTGATATTCATTTTTCTTTTTTTACTTGATATTATTTTTTCTTTTTTTTAATCTGTTTTCGTCGATGATTGTTTCGAAAACTTGATATTCATTTTTGTTTTTTTAATCCGTTTTCACTGATTAGTATTTCGAAAACTTGATATTCATTTTTTTAATCAGTTTTCACCGATTAGTTTTTCGAAAACTTGATATTCATTTTCCTTTTTTTAATCAGTTTTCGCCGATGAATGTTTCGAAAACGTGATATACATTTTTCTTTTTTTAATCAGTTTTCGTAGATTATTGTTTCGAAAACTTGATATTCATTTTTTTTAATCAGTTTTCGTAGATGAGTGTTTCGAAAACTTGATATTCATTTTTCTTTTTTTAGTAAGTTTTAGCTAATGAGTGTTTCGAAAACTTGATATTTATTTTTCTTTTTTTAATCATTTTTCGTCGATGAGTGTCATGACCCCCGTTTAGAAGACCGTGACCGGCACAAACACAGGGAATGCCCCTATGCCTGTAAGCCTTATCACCTAATGGACGGAATATCTATTGTTGAAAATACATTCAAATGCATTATAATACCACCGCTACACCGAAATGGTGGCCTATCCTAGGCAAGCAAATCTGTCACGACCCCAAATCGGGAGTACGTGACCGGCACGGGAATAGATTTTTATCTCTAAACCCGTAAGCCTTATCCTGTAAACATGACTATAACTACCATGCTATTCAATCAATATATATATATCATACTAGTGGCCACACCTCACTGGTGGCCTAATTAACCTGCAATCCGCAGTTCGCTCAATACCGCTTCAGCTCAATCCAGTGTATAGATATATTCATCAGCACTCATAATGTAAATATTAATATCATATTGACCGTACGTCTCAATACGTACGATCTATCCTATTCACATGCAGCAAGCACACATAATATATATCCATATCATATTGACCGTACGCCTCAATGCGTACGATCTATCCTATTCACATGCAGAAGTTTATATACTCAAACATATATCCTAGTCTTCCCCAAACTGGACCCTGTCTTTAAGTACATGTGAAGCCGACAATTCTAGAGCAAGTACATATCAAAAGCTGTAAATGTATGTATACAACTCTTACAACTTTAAAATATATACAACAAGTGAAATCAAAATAACCAAAAGGTGTCCACCCACGCGAACAAGTGCGTAAGGATGGTCTGATGTCCGTATCACTGCCCGGACGTCGATGCCTGCCCGATCCCTGTATCTGAAACATTCAAGCAGAGGGAGTGAGTCAAACAGACTCAGTGAGAAGCTTCCCATCCTCGGCGTAGCGGCGGGTACCACTACAGCTGGGGAAAGGGAAACAGCCACAATCACATGCGCATAAAAGTCCAGTTTATCAAATGTTATATTACAATCAGGCAATATTAATATAACATTAAAATCAAAGATAAACCTACGGATCATGCTTTTCTATCATGCTTCTCATAATCAAACAATCATAATTAACATATCATATGAAAACTGTAAATCAATCAACTGACCCTAGTGTCAGGCTAGGGCAATGGCCTCAACGGGCAATTTCTCTTAATCTTTAACTGACCCTAGTGCTAGGCTAGGGCAATGGCCTCAACGGGCAAATCTTTTAGTCGTTTACTGACCATAGTACCAGGCTAGGGCAATGGCCTCAACGGGCAAATGCTTTACTCTTTAACTGACCCTAGTACCAGGCTAGGGCAATGGCCTCAACGGGCAAATCTATTACTCTATAACTGACCCTAGTGCCAGGCTAGGGCAATGGCCTCAATGGGCAATTGTTTTAACTTGTTTCTCTTCCCAAGCTTTCAGCTAGGATCCTGACTCTATCTACCCATTACTATCCTAAACTGACTTTACCTAGCTAGTGTGGACATCCCTACGACTCACTAATCAATTAAGAGATCGTATTAATCCTCATATTGTTCCCAAACCCTTGGTTTAGATCATAACCTAGCTCTAAGGTCTTTCCTAAGTTCAATTACCATAAAACATCAACGTTAGCAACACTTTCTTTATGATTTCTTAGGTGAGTTTCTAATTAATATGGTAAACCAAACATTGGACTCAATCAACAACTTACCCCCTTGCTTGTACTGTTCGGCGTATCTCATGTCACCACATGGATACCCTACAGTACCTCTTTACCTGTAGTCAAACACACATATACAGATACTTTCATATATAATAGTTTAGGAACAACAATAGCATGTTAACCACTAAATAATTCTTACAAATAGGCAAGTAGGCAAACCACATATCCACATCCTCAATCAACCCTGTAGGGCAAGGATGGGAAACCCCTCACCTGGATGGCTTCCTTGCGCTTGTCCTGGAGTAAGTCCCGCTCCGGATGAGTCGTGGTTTCCTAATGAATGCATTCAAGTGGTTAACATCTCATCTATACGCAATTCATATGCATACTACATGCTCATGCCTAAAATGCATCTAGACGTTGCCAAGAACCGAGTCTTTGGTCTTATTCGTCTTCCCTCTCTTCTATGAGAGTCTCAAGTGCCTCGCACTTGGTTTCGTACCGCTATCGCTCTCCTTGAGTTACTTTTGGGGCCTTGGATTTGAGTTACTAAACCTCAACGTGTGTCTAAGCTATCCTACTTAAGGTTTCCTAAGGTTTGTGTAGAAGGAATTTAGAAATTCAAGAAGTTGAGCTTAGCTTGTTCCGTAAGTTGCTATTCTTGAGGGACAAGAAGGCATTTGAAATGGTTTTGATCCTTACAAACATGGTTGGGGGTGTCCTAAGAAGTTTAGGATTGAAAATAGGAGGTTCGGACACCCCGGTTTGACTAAAAAAGGACTTTTAAGCATGCTGGACAGAGGCCCGGCGCTATCGCGCCGTTTCTGGCGCCATAGCGCCAAGCTGCTGCCCAGCAGCTTTTGGTGAACCAGAGAAATGGCACTATAGCGCTGGTTCGCATCCGGCCCCCTTTCGACCCCAGCTTCGACTCCGCACCTCACAGGTTTTGTTCCCTTACAATCCAACGACATAAATCCAACCCTAACTACTCAAATCCAAGCCCGATTCCAAATTTATCAACGAATCCCCAAATTGGGAATATTTAGAATTTTAAACCCCAAACACTTTCAGATTCGAATTCGGCTAAACCCGAGGGTATAGCCTCGACTATTACCCCAACTAAGTGTTCGAGAACACTTCCTAGGTCTCAATCTACCCTCGAAACAACCCAATCGAAGGTGGAATGAAGAAATCTCTAAAATGAAGAAATTTGGGGTTTTCGAATGAAATTGGGGTTACCAACCTTTGATCCGATTGGTGGAAGGTGTAGGAGACGTCGTACCCGAGCCCCGGTGACTTTTCTAGCGTCGGCTAGCTCTCCCCGGTCAATTTTCCGGTGAACCCCAACCCTCCTTCTCCTTCTTCTTCTTCTTCACGCCTCTCCTCCTCATCTCTCTCTTCTTTCTCTCTCTTTCTTTCTTTCTTTCTTCTTTTCTTTCTTTCTCTTGTTTCTAACGTGGCCCTCCCCCTCTCATTTTTCTATCCTTTATTTCAATTCCTTCTTTCCTCTCCTTTCTTCAAACCACACGGCTCCCCACATAAAAATAATAACAAAATAATAACTAAATAACAATAATTATTATATTAAAGAAGAGGTAAAATTATATATCCCCAATTAAATCCTCCTCTTTCTAATTAAATTTTTATTTTCTCTTATATCCCAAATTAAATACCCAAAAATATTTCCTAACTCTCTTTTCTCTATTTAATTCAGGTTTCCCATTCCTTAGGTCCTGAATTTGATCCAGAAATTAAATTCCTACTTCTTTTTATTTTATTATAAGCTTCGAAAAATTTTCCGGGTATTACAAAATCCACAGCCAGTGTCGCTTCAGGATATAGATTTAGGAAAACACACATATTTTATATAACCTGTGTACTGTCTACACATCCAAAGATGCTGCCTATCCTATTCACATTCAAAAGATATAAGTATATATATGTATATTTTGGCAACAAACTTTCCCTGTATCGCAATATAACTAATCCTGATCTTTAAGGTGTGTGAAGCTGACAGTTCTAGATTTAGTAATACAATCTAATTGGGTACGTCTACTCTTTACTTTATGATACATTAATAAAGTAAATTATATTACAATTACACTTTATTCACCCACATGAACAAGTTGTGGGTCTTGAAAAGTGTTGCTCAACCCTCGTTCCACCGAGACTTCTTCCACATGTACTTAACATGTCTCTGTGTTCTAAAAATGAGGTGTGAGTCTAAGCCACGCGACTCAGTGAAGACTCTCGCATCTTCGGTGCAAGGTGGGTACCATAGCGCTGGGTTTGGGTGTCATACATAACCACATGCAAAAACAACTAGTTACTGTTGTTAGCATACATTCTTGGTCATCACACGACAACAGAAATTTCACCCAAACACTCACATGCATTTAATAATTGTATACATGCAGCAGTTTATTCCACGTCATCAATTAGCAAGTAAACATGTAACATATATTGTCGGCTTTTACATGCCGGTCTTTTCACGTTTCAGTATGTCTGAATCAAACAAGACGTGCGGTGACATAGTCTTGTATGTTACCACTACGCTGCACAATCAGCAATTATATGCAAACACAGAAAATTTGTACATACACACAGATGCTAAACATACATCTCCTTAATCTCTCAAACTCTGGGATATTAATTTTTCTTTTTTAATCAGTTTGCGCCGATGAGTGTTTTGAAAACTTTATACTCATTTTTATTTTTTTAATCAGTTTTCGTAGATTAGTGTTTCGAAAACTTGATATTCATTTTTCTTTTTTTAATCATTTTTCGTCGATGAGTGTTTCGAAAACTTGATATTCCTTTTTCATTTTTAACCAGTTTTCGCCGATGAGTGTTTCGAAAACTTTATATTCATTTTCATTTTTTTAATCAGTTTTCGTACATTAGTTTTTTGAAAACTTGATATTCATTTTTCTTTTTTTAATCAACTTTCGCCGATGAGTGTTTCGAAAACTTTATATTCATTTTTATTTTTTTAATCAGTTTTCGTAGATTAGTGTTTCGAAAACCTGATATTCATTTTTCTTTTTTAATCAGTTTTCGCCGATAAGTGTTTCGAAAACTTGATATTCATTTTTCTTTTTTTTAATCAGTTCTTGTCGATTAGTGTTTCGAAAACTTGATATTCATTTTTCTTTTTTTAGTAAGTTTTAGCTAATGAGTGTTTCGAAAACTTGATATTCATTTTTCTTTTTTTAATCATTTTTCGTAGATGAGTGTTTCGAAAACTTGATATTTATTTTTTATTTTTAATCAGTTTTCGCCGATGAGTGTTTCGAAAACTTTATATTCATTTTTATTTTTTTAATCAAATTTCGTAGAATAGTGTTTTGAAAACTTGATATTCATTTTTCTTTTTTTAATCAGTTTTCGCCGATGAGTGTTTCGAAAACTTTATATTCATTTTTATTTTTTTTAATAAGTTTTCGTAGATTAGTGTTTCGAAAACTTGATATTCATTTTTCTTTTTTTAATCAGTTTTCGCTGATAAGTGTTTCGAAAACTTGATATTCATTTTTCTTTTTTTAATCAGTTTTCGCCGATAAGTGTTTCCAAAACTTGATATTCATTTTTCTTTTTTTTAATCAGTTTTCGTCGATTAGTGTTTCGAAAACTTGATATTCATTTTTCTTTTTTTAATCAGTTTTCACCGATTACTGTTTCAAAAACTTAATATTCATTTTTCTTTTTTTAATCATTTTTGGTCGATGAGTGTTTCGAAAGCTTGATATTCATTTTTCTTTTTTAATCACTTTTCGCCGATGAATATGTCGAAAACTTTATATTCATTTTTATTTTTTTTAATTAGTTTTCGTAGATTAGTGTTTCGAAAACTTGATATTCATTTCTCTTTTTTTAATCAGTTTTCGCCGATGAGTGTTGTCACGACCCCAATTCGGGAGTACGTGACTGGCAAGGGAATAGATTTTTACCTCTAAACCCGTAAGCCTGATCCTGTTAACACGTTTATAACTACCCTACTATCCAAACAATATATATATATATCATACTAGTGGCCACACCTCACTGGTGGCCTAATTAACCTGCAATCCGTGGTTCGCTCAATACACTTCAGCTCAATCCAGTGTATAGATATATTTATCAGCACTCACAATGTAAATATTAATATCATATTGACCGTACGTCTCAATACGTATGATCTATCCTATTCACATGCAGCAAGCACACATAATATATATCCATATCATATTGACCGTACGCCTCAATGCGTAAGATCTATCCTATTTACATGCAGAAGTTTATATACTCAAACATATATCCTAGTTTATCCCCAACTGGACCCTGTCTTTAAGTACGTGTGAAGCCGACAATTCTAGAGTAGGTACATATCAAAAGTTGTAAATATATATATACAACTCTTGCAACTTTAAGATATGTACAAAAAGAGAAATCAAAATAACCAAAGGAGTCCACCCACGCGAACAAGAGCGTAAGGATGGTCTGATGTTTGTATCACTGTCCGGACGTCGATGCCTGCCCGATCCCTGTATCTGAAACATTGAAGCAGAGGGAGTGAGTCAAATAGACTCAGTGATAAGCTTCCCATCCTCGGCGTAGCGGCGGGTACCACAACAGGTGGGGAAAGGGAAACACCCACAATCACATGCGCATGAAAGTCCAGTTTATCAAATGTTATATTACGATCAGACAATATTAATATAACATTAAAATCACAGATAAACCTATGGATCATGCTTTTCTATCATGCTTCTTGTAAACAAGCAATCACATTTTAACATATCATCTGAAAAATGTAAATCACTCAATTGACCCTAGTACCAGGCTAGGGCAATGGCCTCAACGGGCAATTTTTTTAAATCTTTAACTGACCCTAGTGCTAGGCTAGGGCAATGGCCTCAACGGGCAAATCATTTAGTCTTTTATTGACCCTAGTACCAGGCTAGGGCAATGGCCTCAACGGGCAAATTATTTTAAATCTTTAACTGACCCTAGTGCAAGGCTAGGGCAATGGCCTCCACGGGCAAATATTTTAATCTTTAACTGACCCTAGTGCCAGGCTAGGGCAATGGCCTCAACGGGCAATCTTTCCTGACTTGTTTCTCTTCCCGAGCCTTCAGTTGGGATTCTGACTCTATCTACCCATTACTGTCCTAGACTGACTTTACCTAGGTAGTGTGAACCTCCCTATGACTCACTAATTAATTTATGAGATCGTTTTAATCCTTATGTAATACCCAAACCCTTGGTTAGATCATAACCTAGCTCTAAGGCCTTTCCTAAGTTCAATTACCATAAAACGTCGACGTTTACTAACAACTTCTATACGATTTCTTTAATGAGTTTCTAATTAATAGGGTAAACCAAACCTTGGACTCAATCAACAACTTACCCCCTTGCTTGTGCTGTTCGGCGTATCTCATGTCTTCACATGGATACCCTCCAGTACCTCTTTACCTGTAGTCAAACACACATATACAAATATTTTCACATTTAACAGTTTAGGAACAACAATAGCATGTTAACCACTAAGTAATTCTTACAAATAGGAAAGTAGGCAAACCACATATCCACATCCTCAATCAACCCTGTAGGGCAAGGATGGGAAACCCCTCACCTGGACAGCTCCCTTGTGCTTGTCCTGGAGTAACTCCCGCTCCGGACGAGTCGTGGTTTCCTAACAAACGCATTTACGTGGTTAACAATCTTAACTATATGCAACTCATATGCGTATGGTATGCTCGCGCCTAAAAATGCACCTAGACGTTGCCAAGAACCGAGTTCTTGGTCTTATCTGTCTTCCCTCTCTTCCATGAGAGTCTCAAGTGCTACACACTTGGTTTCGTATAATTATCGCTCACCTTGAATTGATTTTTTAGCCTTGGATTTGAGTTACTAAACCTCGATATTCTTCTAAATTATCCTACTTGGGGTTTCCTAATAATTACGAAGGAATTAAATTGCCATTTTAAATTTTGGACTTTATTGTTCCGCAAGTTTCCATCCTTAAAGTACCTAAAATAATTCTTGATGCTTGGTAGCATATATAGAATTATTCTAGGGTGTTTAAGATTGAAAAAAACAAGTTTGGAGCCCTCAACATCAGCCTTAAAGTGTATTTGGGCAATCCGAGTAGGGACCCGGCACGTTAACATTAAGGTTCAACCTTAGTAACCTCGGGCCAGCTCTTCACGGGTCCTGTTCAACTAATAATTCAACAATATAATTTCAATAATTCCAATCCAAGCTCAATCCAAATTATTAATAATTTCCCCAATTTATGAATATTTAGAATTTTCAACCCCAAACCCTTCAAAATTCGAATTCGGCTAAACCTGTCACGACCCCCTACCGGGCGCCCGTGACCGGCACGGGAGATAGGATTTCTTCTATCCCGTAAGCCTCTAATTCATGATTGACATTCTTATATATGCGTAACTACCCATTTCTAATACAAACAATATAGTATTTATATGGTCATCCCTATCCGATGACCTAAGTAGCACACAATCCACGGCTCGCTCAACGCCGCTTCAGTCTATACATATACACATAATCAATCACACATACATATAATATACATATTGATCACGCGCTTAAAGGCGGGTGATCTATCCTATTCACATGCAGAATCCCTGTGTACAGTCAAGCATATGTATTCAATCACACACCTGCATAAAATATACATATTGATCACACGCCTCAATGCGTGTGACCTATCCTATTCACATGCGGAAGCCGTATTTTCACACAATCAAGTATTCAGTCACACATATATATAAGTTTACATATTGACCACACGCTCAGTGCGAGTGGTCTATCCTATTCACATGCGGAAGTCACATCCATATATATATATATATATACACATGATATTCATCATATCATAACCTATGATCCCAACAACCAGACTAATCTTTAATCTGTATGAAGCCGACAATTCTAGAGTGTGACATATACATATATGCATATAGCAACTGTACAAACAATGCTATACCAAAATGAATCATATACATATATATCCTGTCAAAATACATATAGCAGTACTACCCACGCGAACGATGCGTGCGGTCTTTAAGTCTGTCCGCCTCCCTGGGATGAAGTGGAAATGCTTCCGATGCCTATACCACCTGTGTCTGTAACATGTAATATTGGGGTGAGTCAAACAGACTCAGTGAGAGGCTTTCCCATCCTTGGTGTAGTAGCGGGTACCACTACAACTGGGGAAGAGGAGCCAATCACAAACACATACGCATATAACGGGTTTAGGTTTTCATATATTAGGTGGTCAGGCAATTAACATATATTATATTCACAATAAAGAATTTAAAGCATGGATTTACATACATTTAAATTCACACATACATCATATCATGATTTAACATACAATTCCATGTGGTCCTCTGTATTCAAGTTATCATAATCATAAACTGGCCCGAAGGCAATATCTCCATTAGGAGAGAATCTGGCCCGAAGGCAATATCTGACGTGAGTAATATGGGAACCTAGTTGATCATTCTAGGAACCCCTGGTCCCAAGACTATACTTGGAAAAATAGTCTGACCCCAAGACTTCACTTGGAGCAATAGCCGGCGACTCACCTGACCTCGGTTTACCCAAGGTAATAGCCACAATGTGGTGAACTCATATACTCTGTATTTCTGTGGTTTGACTCAAGACAAGAGACTCAATCTACCCGGACCACCCGTGATAGACTCGGTTCCCGCGTTGTACAATAAATGACCCCTATGGACCTCTACTTATTCATCTTACTTCTGATTAGGCAACCTAGACTTCCAAGTGGTTTCTAATTCGGACTCTTAATTCAAAACAAGTCACCTATGTTTATTTCCTTTAAGGATTTACATACAAACCACACTTTTCAGGTAATGATCGATGAGGTTTGTTTCTAGTATCACAAGACCCTCACAAATAAACTTGACTCGATCCTACCCCCGATATCATTCTAGGTCCCGAGGACCTTCTTTCCATATGAGGCTCCTTGAGCCACCATTTGCTTTTACAGTTCACATACACACGTACAGCACGTTATCACATATATTACAATTTAGGAACAACAATAGCATGTTATCTAACATGTAATTCCTACAAATAGGCAAGAAGGCAAACTATATATCCATATCCGCAATCAACCCTATAGGGCAAGGATAGGAAAGCCCCTCACCTGGTTGGCCCCTCTGATCGGCTCTCAGTGCGCCCGAAAGTCCACTCACAGTATGGTGCCCTATACACATATACTTGAGAGGTTCAGAGACTTGAAAATTCAACCACTATCGTGTACATGTAACGCTAATGCTCATGTTCTTTCTAATTAATTCCATAGACTAGTGGTTGGCTTGGAGTGCCCTCAACTAGTTTTCGGAACACCTAGCATGCTTCTAATTCGTGTCCAACCCTCTCTTAATCACGCTATTCGGAAATGTTGAATTTGGGAATTCAAGGTTACCCAACTTTACCTCTATGTGTCCATGTGAAGTTCCCATTACCCTAGTCTTGAATTTATGGCTCAAGAGTCATAAATTCTACTTGTCCAAAATTTCCATTTATCAAAATAACCTTGAACACTTTACCTACCCATGAATACACATACCCGAATACGCGTAAAATTAGAGAATTGTCTCTTTTTCCCCGAACGGGGTTCCGGGTGAGACGGGAATTACTCGGGTTTTTCTCCCTCGTACATTCCAATAAATTTTAACAATTTTTATAATTATTATTCAACCTTTCAATGCACCCCAAGTCATTCCACAACACCCTTAAACCTTCACAAACACATTTTCCTACTCTTTTTCCAACCCGGATAAATTCCATCAATTTGGTTCCGATTCCTAAGCTTCCAACTCACTTCCTAACATGCATATAGTTCAATTTAGGACCCAGAACACTCAGATTGAATCAATTGGGGTCTTTCCAAAAATCCCTAAAATTGATAAAATTGGGGTTTGAGAGTTTCGGGACTTCTCACCTCGATTCAACCGGTTAGAAGGACGATATGGAGTAGAGGAGACTCCCAGCTACCTTCCCCGGTGAAGAGACGGCGTTTTCCGGCGAGAAGCTCTCTTCTTTTGCTTTCTCTCTCTAACCCGAGCTCTCTCTCTCTCCTCCAGCCACAAGACGGTGACCGGCTCCGGTGGGCAACGATTCTGACCTCCTCTCGCGTTGCTCTGGCCACCACGCGTTGGCCTTCCTCCTCCGTGAGCTCCTTCCCTTCTCCCCGTGCTTCTGTGCGTGTAGACCCTCACCCCACACCTTCCTTTTGCTTTCTTTTCTTTTCTTCTCTTTTCTCTACCCTCTCTTATAATATATATATATATATATATATATATATATATATATATATATATTATAATAAGTTAATATATACATATATACATTACAAACAGCAAATAACAATAAATTAAAAGAAAAAAAAAAACTGATTTCTTTTTACATATATATACATATATATAATTAATTAATATATACATATTAAAAGAAAGTAAGTCTGATTATTAATAACTATTAGGATCTAAAATACTTTGTATTCACAACATAGTAGGTAATAGGGTAGTGTGTATTTTTATCTCATCTTCCACATTCTAAATTAATTAATTAAATTGGACCAACGACGCTAATTAAATATCTTCGGGTATTACAATCTTCCCCCCTTAAGAAATTCGGCCCCTGAATTTCAAACAACTACTAACCTTAGTCTCGAAATAGATGAGGATACGTCCTGCGCATTTCACCCTCGACCTCCCATGTAGCTTCTTCGGTCGAGTGGTTTCTCCACAGAACTTTAACCAATGGAATCTCTTTCGTTCTGAGTTTCTTCAACTACCGATCTAAGATTTCAACTGACTCCTCTTCGTACGTCATATTTTCAGTTAGTTGCACGTCTTGCGATTGGATTACGTGCGAGGGATCGGGAAGATACTTCCGAAGCATTGATACATGAAAGACAGGGTGTACCCCCTCCAATTACGTAGGCAATTCCAACCGATAGGCTACATTCCCAACTCGTTCTAAGATTTCAAACGGTCCGATATATCGAGGACTCTACTTCCCTTTCTTACCGAACCGCATTACGCCTCTCATCGGTGATATTCTCAAGAACACCTGATCACCAACGACAAACTCCAGTTCTCTCCTTCGATTGTCAGCATAAGACTTTTGCCTACTCTGGGCCGTCAGCAATCTCTCCCTTATACACTTTACTTTCTGCAAGGCATCTTGCAGCAATTCCAGGCCGACTAGGCTAGCTTCTCCGACCTCGAACCACCCAATCGGGGATCTGCATCTACGGCCGTACAGAGCCTCGAAAGGTGCCATTTGAATACTTGCTTGATAACTGTTATTGTACGCAAACTCAGCCAAGGGCAAATACTTTTCCCAACTTCCACCAGAATCCATAATACACGCCCGAAGCATGTCCTCAAGAATCTGAATGGTTCTTTCTGATTGCCCGTCGGTCTATGGGTGGAACGCAGTACTCAGATCAACTTTAGTTCCCAATACTTCCTGCAATGACTTCCAAAACCTGGAAGTGAACTGTGGACCTCTATCAGATATTATGGACACTTGCACACTGTGCAATCTAACAATTTCTGATAGGTAAATCTGTGCATATTGACTCACTCCGTAAGTGGTCTTAACTGGCAGAAAGTGGGCGGACTTAGTCATGCGATCCACTATCACCCAAACCGAATCAAATCCCCGTTGTGATCTTGGCAACCCTGTTACAAAATCCATTGTTATCCTCTCCCATTTCCACTCTGGTATTTCTATCTGTTGTAATGTTCTGGCGGGTTTCTGGTGTTCAGCCTTGACTTGCTGGCACACTAAACACTTGGCTACATAGTTTGCGACATCCTTTTCATGCCATTCCACCAATACAACTGTTTCAGGTCATGATACATCTTATTAGCTCCCGGATGGATTGTATACGCTGTCCTTTGTGCTTCTTCAAGGATCCTTTCTTTCAAGTTATCAACCATAGGGACACACAACCGTCCCTCCAACCGAAGTATCCCAGAATCATCTATAGAGAATTGGACGTCGTCCCCTTTCTCTTTAGTTACGGTATCCCTGATTTGCTTGAGGTCGGTATCTTCATCTTGCCTAGCCTTCACCTCTTCTACCAAAGAGGACTTAGCTTGCAAATGGGCTAAAAGTGAGTTGGAACTTCCAATCTCAAACTGATTTCCCGTTTGCTCTAGCTCGTGCAGTTCTCTAATTAACGGTCTCCTTTCTTCACTTATATGAGCAAGACTGCCCATGGATTTCCGACTCAGAGCATCGGCTACCACATTAGCCTTTCCTGGATGATACAAGATCGTGCAGTCGTAGTCTTTCAACAACTCCAACCATCGACGTTGTCTCGAGTTCAAGTCTTTCTGCTCGAAAATGTATTTGAGGCTTTTGTGGTCTGTATAAATTTCACAAGTCTCACCATATAAGTAGTGTCTCCATATTTTCAAAGTGAATACTACAGCCGCCATTTCGAGGTCGTGAGTCGGGTAGTTCTTCTCATGTTTCCTCAGTTGTCGCGATGCATACGCAATCACCTTTCCATGTTGCATCAAGACACACCCTAACCCGATCCTTGACGCATCACAGTATACTACGTACCCTCCTGTGCCTTCAGGTAATGTCAGCACCAGAGCGGTAGTGAGGCTGTCCTTCAGCTTTTGAAAACTCTGCTCACACTTGTCATCCCATACAAACTTCACTCCTTTCTAAGTCAATCTAGTCATAGGTGCAGCAACCTTAGAGAAATCCTGCACAAATCTTCTATAATATCCCGCCAAACCCAAGAAACTGTGAATCTCCGTAACAGAGGTAGGCTGGGACCAATTCTTCACTGCCTCTACCTTACTTGGATCAACGTGGATTCCGTCTGATGATACCACGTGACCCAAAAAGGCAACTCTGTCAAGCCATAATTCACACTTAGAGAACTTGGCATACAGTATTTCCTCTCTCAACCTCTGTAAGGCTAGTCTCAAGTGTTCAGCATGTTCCTCAGAATTCTTTGAATAAACCAATATGTCGTCAATGAAGACAATGACAAATCGATCCAGAAATGGTTTAAAGACTCTGTTCATCATGTCCATGAACGCTTCAGGAGCATTAGTTAATCCAAAGGACATCACCAAGAACTCGTAATGTCCATATCAGGTCCAGAATGCGGTCTTAGGTATGTCTGATTCTCGAATCTTCAATTGATGGTACCCAGATCGCAAATCAATCTTGGAAACCCGCTTAGCACCCTGCAACTGATCAAAAAGGTCATCTATCCTCGGCAGTGGATATTGATTGCAGATCGTTACCTTGTTTAACTTTCGGTAATCGATACACAACCGCAAGGATCCGTCCTTCTTCTTTACAAAAAGGACCGGTGCACCCCAAGGAGAGAAACTGGGTCTTATAAAACCCTTGTCAAGCAATTCTTGCAATTGTGATGTAGCTCCTTCAGCTCTTTCGGAGCCATACGGTAAGGTGGTGTGGAGATAGGCTGGGTGCCAGGTTGCAGCTCAATTCCAAATTCAATCTCACGATCGGGCGGCAACCCCGGCAATTCTTCTGGAAATACATCCAAAAACTCTCGCACTACAGGTACTTGAGTCGGAGAAAGTACTTCTTTCATGGTATCTTGGACGAATGCCAAATACCCTTTGCATCCCTTTGTAAGTAATTTGGATGCCTTCAAAGCCGAGATCAAGCTTGGATACGGTGCAGCTCCGTCACCCCGTATCACAAAGGGCTCCTCGTTTGGCATATTGAATTTCAAGCATTTAGCCCTGCAGTCCACAACCGCATGGCAAGACGACAACCAATCCATTCCGAGGATCACGTCAAGGTCAACCATACACAACAACCGAAGGTCTGCCACAGTCTCATGACCATCGACCTCCACAATGCAAGACTTATGCACATATTCTACTTGTACCAATTCTCCCATTGGTGTAGAGACCAGTACTGTTTCTTCCATTCTAGATGGACTTTTGTTGAATTTAGAGGCAAATGCATGTGATACATAGGAATGAGTGGAGCCGGAATCAAATAAGACTCGTGCTTCAAGAGAGCATACAATAAGAGTACCTGTCACAACTGCATTTGATGCATGAGCATCCTGCTGAGAGAGTGCAAATACCCACGCTTATCCTCCACCTACCGCCCCTGGCCCTCGGCCACTAGACCCTGTACCACGGCCTCTAGCTGCACCTGTACTTGCTGCCTGTGGTGGCACGGTTCTCACTGGTGGAGCTGGAATAGGTGTACTCCTCGGCGTCGGATTGCTTCTCACACTTGTACCCTCTTTCTTCTTTGGACACTCTCTAGCCATTTGGCCCATCTGGCCGCAATGGTAGCATCCACCTGTCAGTCTTCGACATATACCAGAATGAAATCTGCCGCAAGTCACACACTGGGGCTTTGTCTTACCGGCATTTCCACCCCCTTGTTCCCTCTGTCCCCCTTGAATATTACCTCTTGTACTTGTTTCATAGGTGGTAGTTGAGGATAGTCCTCCTACGGACCCTGAGTATCCTACACTTCCACCTGTTGTCTTCCTTTTCTTACTTCCACCTCCATGGTTGTCACTACCTGTAATTAACTTGACTTTAGGATCAACAGACGTCCCATACCTCTTCCTGGTTTCAATCATTCTAGCACAGTCTGCTGCATGGGCTAAAGTCTCAAACTGTCTCCTCTGAGGTAGCAAAGCAGTAAACAAAGGCTCCGTGAGTCGGTGTATGAATCTCTTGATCCTTGCCTCTTCATCAGTAACTAACTCAGGTGAGAATTGAGCCAGTTCAGTAAAAAGTAACTCATACTCCGTCACGGTCATGTTAGGCGTCATCCACAATTCCTCGAATTGCTGACCCTTTGCATCCTTGGTACCTTCAGGTAGAAACCGACCAAGGAATTCCCTCTGAAAATCTTCCCAGGTCATCGGTGCCACTCTACGCGAATACCTCGTTTGTACGGACTCTATCCATACTCTAGCTGCTCCCCTCAGCTGGAATGAAGCTAATTCCACTAATTCATGGCCTGAGCACCTCAGCATGCGCCCAATTCTGACCACATCTCTGATAAAGTACTGCGGATCCTCTTTCTCACTAGTTCCGCAGAAAGTGGGTGGATAAAGCTTCAGAAATTTTGAAATTGGCAGCTCTCTGGGTGCTGCCCGCGGCTCACGAGGCATCTCCTGTGGTTGTTGCCATTCCCTATCATCTTCCTCAACAACCTCCATCTCTTGATTACTAGGAACCCTCTCTTGTTCTTCCTCGCCGACTATCAACCGGCGTACTTCTCTTTGTATTTGTCTTGTCATTTCCTCTCTTAGTTCCTGAAATCCTGCCGTGAGCATTTCCGTCACGGAAGGTGCAACCGTCTCTACTTGAGGTTGAGGTTCCGGTGACTGTCTCCTCTCTTCCCCTCTTACTTGTGCTCTACCTCGACCCCGAGCACGACCTCTACCTCGGCCTCAGGTGGGCATTACCTCCTCCCGAACTGGCTCTTGATCAATTTCAGCAGGAGTTCTCCCTCCACCCTAGTCCGTCTCGTAATAGGTGACATCCCTATACTGCACAAGGACCACACCTAATAAGTACACGTATATTAATGACATTTCGTATAAAGAGAGTAGAAAGAAAGGCTGACACAATTTCCTGGGTACTCCCACAAGTGCCTTTTTACTCCCACGTTGTGCCCGGGTACACAAAGAGGGGTAAACCAACACCCGGTCATACCAATGGCTTCATACAGTTTAAAGTAACCTGCCTCTGATACCAAGTTTGTCACGACCCCCTACCGGGCGCCCGTGACCGGCACGGGAGATAGGATTTCTCCTATCCCGTAAGCCTCTAATTCCTGATTGACATTCTTTTATATGCGTAACTACCCATTTCTAATACAAACAATATAGTATTTATATGGTCATCCCTATCCGATGACCTAAGTAGCACACAATCCACGGCTCGCTCAACGCCGCTTCAGTCTATACATATACACATAATCAATCACACGTACATATAATATACATATTGATCACGCGCTTAAAGGCGGGTGATCTATCCTATTCACAAGCAGAATCCCTGTGTACAGTCAAGCATATGTATTCAGTCACACACCTGCATAAAATATACATATTGATCACACGCCTCAATGCGTGTGACCTATCCTATTCACATGCAGAAGCCGTATTTTCACACAATCAAGTATTCAGTCACACATATATATAAGTTTACATATTGACCACACGCTCAGTGCGAGTGGTCTATCCTATTCACATGCGGAAGTCACATCCATATATATATATATACACATGATATTCATCATATCATAACCTATGATCCCAACAACCAGACCAATCTTTAATATGTATGAAGCCGACAATTCTAGAGTGTGACATATACATATATGCATATAGCAACTGTACAAAATAATGCTATACCAAAATGAATCACATACATATATATCCTGTCAAAATACATATAGCAGTACTACCCACGCGAACAATGCGTGCGGTCTTTAAGTCTGTCCGCCTCCCTAGGATGAAGTGGAAACGCTTCCGATGCCTATACCACCTGTGTCTGTAACATGTAATATTGGGGTGAGTCAAACAGACGCAGTGAGAGGCTTTCCCATCCCTGGTGTAGTAGCGGGTACCACTACAACTGGGGAAGAGGAGCCAATCACAAACACATACGCATATAACGGGTTTAGGTTTTCATATATTAGGTGGTCAGGCAATTAACATATATTATATTCATAATAAAGAATTTAAAGCATGGATTTACATACATTTAAATTCACACATACATCATATCATGATTTAACATACAATTCCATGTGGTCCTCTGTATTCAAGTAATCATAATCATAAACTGGCCCGAAGGCAATATCTCCGTTAGGAGAGAATCTGGCCCGAAGGCAATATCTCACGTGAGCAGTATGGGAACCTAGTTGATCATTCTAGGAACCCCTGGTCCCAAGACTATACTTGGAACAATAGTTTGACCCCAAGACTTCACTTGGAGCAATAGCCGGCGACTCACCTGACCTCGGTTTACCCAAGGTAATAGCCACAATGTGGTGAACTCATATACTCTGTATTTCTGTGGTTTTACTCAAGACAAGAGACTCAATCTACCCGGACCACCCGTGATAGACTCGGTTCCCGCGTTGTACAATAAATGACCCCTATGGACCTCTACTTATTCATCTTACTTCTGATTCGGACTCTTGATTCAAAACAAGTCACCTATGTTTATTTCCTTTAAGGATTTACATACAAACCACACTTTTCAGGTAATGATCGATGAGGTTTGTTTCTAGTATCACAAGACCCTCACAAATAAACTTGACTCGATCCTACCCCCGATATCATTCTAGGTCCCGAGGACCGTCTTTCCATATGAGGCTCCTTGAGCCACCATTTGCTTTTACAGTTCACATATACACGTACTGCACGTTATCACATATATTACAATTTAGGAACAACAATAGCATGTTATCTAACATGTAATTCCTACAAATAGGCAAGAAGGCAAACCATATATCCATATCCGCAGTCAACCCTATAGGGCAAGGATAGGAAAGCCCCTCACCTAGTTGGCCCCTCTGATCGGCTCTCGGTGCGCCCAAAAGTCCACTCACAGTATGGTGCCCTATACACATATACTCGAGAGGTTCAGAGACTTGAAAATTCAACCACTATCATGTACATGTAACGCTAATGCTCATGTTCTTTCTAATTAATTCCATAGACTAGTTTTTGGCTTGGAGTGCCCTCAACTAGTTTTCGGAACACCTAGCATGCTTCTAATTCGTGTCCAACCCTCTCTTAATCACGCTATTCGGAAATGTTGAATTTGGGAATTCAAGGTTACCCAATTTCACCTCTATGTGTCCATGTGAAGTTCCCATTACCCTAGTCTTGAATTTATGGCTCAAGAAGCATAAATTCTTCTTGTCCAAAATTTCCATTTATCAAAATAACCTTGAACACTTTACCTACCCATGAATACACATACCCGAATACGCGTAAAATTAGAGAATTGTCTCTTTTTCCCGGAACGGGGTTCTGGGTGAGACGGAAATTACTCGGGTTTTCATCCCTCGTACATTCCAATAATTTTTAACAATTTCTATAATTATTATTCAACCTTTCAATGCACCCCAAGTCATTCCACAACACCCTTAAACGTTAACAAACACATTTTCTTACTCTTTTTCCAACCCGGATAAATTCCATCAATTTGGTTCCGGTTCCTAAGCTTCCAACTCACTTCCTAACATCCATATACTTCAATTTAGGACCCAGAACACTCAGATTGAATCAATTGGGGTCTTTCCAAAAAAGCCTAAAATTGATAAAATTGGGGTTTGAGAGTTTCGGGACTTCTCACCTCGATTCAACCGGTTAGAAGGACGATATGGAGTAGAGGAGACTCCCAGCTACCTTCCCCGGTGAAGAGACGGCGTTTTCCGGCGAGAAGCTCTCTTCTTTTGCTTTCTCTCTCTAACCCGAGCTCTCTCTCTCTCCTCCAACCACAAGACGGTGACCGGCTCTGATGGGCAACGATTCCGACCTCCTCTCGCGTTGCTCCGGCCACCACGCGTTGGCCTTCCTCCTCCGTGAGCTCCTTCCCTTCTCCCCGTGCTTCTGTGAGTGTAGACCCTCACCCCACGCCTTCCTTTTGCTTTCTTTTCTTTTCTTCTCTTTTCTCTACCCTCTCTTATCTAATATATATATATATATATATATATATATATATATATATATATTATAATAAGTTAATATATACATATATACATTACAAACAGCAAATAACAATAAAATAAAAGAAAAAAAAATCTGTTTTGTTTTTACATATATATACATTTATATAATTAATTAATATATACATATTAAAAGAAAGTAAGTCTGGTTATTAATAACTATTAGGATCTAAAATACTTTGTATTCACAACATAGTAGGTAATAGGGTAGTGTGTATTTTTATCTCATCTTCCACATTCTAAATTAATTAATTAAATTAGACCAACGACGCTAATTAAATATCTTCGGGTATTACAAAACCTGAGGGTGTAGTCTCGATTCTTATCCTAACTAAGTGTTCTAGAACATTTCCTAGGTCTCAATCTACCCTCGAAACAACCCAATCGAAGGTGGATCGAAGAAATCCCTAAAATTGAAGAAATTGGGGGTTTCAAATGAAATTGGGGTTACCAACCTTTGATTCGATTGGTGGAAGGTGTAGGAGACGTCGTACCCGAGCTCCAGTGACTTTTCTGGCGTCGGCTAGCTCTCCCCGGTCACCTTTCCGGCGCACCCACCTCTTCTCCTTTTTCCTCCTCCATGAGTTCCTCTCCCTCTCTCTCTTCTTTCTCTCTCTCGTCCCCTTTCTTCTTTCTTTCTTTCTATTTTTTTCTTTATACTTTCTAATTCTTTCTTTCTATTAGGAACACGACACCCCCAAATTTAATTTGAAATAATATATATATAACTAATAATAATAATAAATAAATAAT
Organism: Senna tora; assembly: GCA_014851425.1. Classification (NCBI taxonomy): domain Eukaryota; kingdom Viridiplantae; phylum Streptophyta; class Magnoliopsida; order Fabales; family Fabaceae; genus Senna; species Senna tora. The sequence goes on along the minus strand of CM026270.1, from coordinate 30,275,140 downwards.
TAAATAATAAAATAACTAATAATTAGTAATTAAACTAAAATAATTAAAGTATATTTTTAATTTAATTTCCTACTTCTTTTCTCTCTCTTTTTATTTTCTTTTATTTTCTAATATATAATAATAATAATATTAAATAAGTAAGGCTGAAAAATATTTCCAATTTATCCATTTTCCCTACTTAATTCAGGTTTCCAATTCCTTAGGTCCTGAATTAAGTCCAAAAATTATTTTATACTTCTTTTCTTTCCCTTCATTTCATTTTAAACTTCGAAAAAATTTCCCGGGTATTACAAGTGTTTCGAAAACTTGATATTCATTTTTCTTTTCTTAATCAGTTTTCAACGATTAGTGTTTCGAATACGTGATATTCATTTTTTTAATCCGTTTTCATAGATTAGTGTTTCGAAAACTTGATATTCATTTTTTTAATCAGTTTTCGCAGATGAGTGTTTCGAAAACTTGATATTCATTTTTCTTTTTTAATCAATTTTAACCGATGAGTGTTTCGAAAACTTTATATTCATTTTTATTTTTTTAATCAGTTTTCGTAGATTAGTGTTTCGAAATCTTGATATTCATTTTTTTCTTTTTTTAATCAGTCTTTGCCGATAAGTGTTTCGAAAACTTTATATTCATTTTTCTTTTTTTTTAATCAGTTTTCGTCGATTAGTGATTTGAAAACTTGATATTAATTTTTCTTTTTTTAATCAGTTTTCACCGATTAGTGTTTCGAAAACTTGATATTCATTTTTCTTTTTTTAATCATTTTTCGTCGATGAGTGTTTTGAAAACTTGATATTCATTTTTCTTTTCTAATCAGTTTTTGCCGATGAGTGTTTCGAAATCTTTATATTCATTTTTATTTTTTTAATAAGTTTTCGTAGATTAGTGTTTCGAAAACTTGATCTTCATTTTTCTTTTTTTAATCAGTTTTCGCCGATGAGTGTTTCGAGAACTTGATATTCATTTTTCTTTTCTTAATCAGTTTTCAACGATGAGTGTTTCATAAACGTGATATTCATTTTTCTTCATTTAATTAGTTTTCACCGATGAGTGTTTTGAAAACTTTATATTCATTTTTCTTTTTTTAATCAGTTTTCGTAGATTAGTGTTTCGAAAATTTGATATTCATTTTTTAATCAGTTTTCGCAGATGAGTGTATCGAAAACTTGATATTCATTTTTCTTTTTTTAGTAAGTTTTAGCTAATGAGTGTTTGGAAGCTTGATATTCATTTTTTCTTTTTTTAATCATTTTTCGTCGATTAGTGTTTCGAAAACTTGATATTCATTTTTCATGTTTAATTAGTTTTCGCCGATGAGTATTTCGAAAACTTGATATTCATTTTTATTTTTATAATCAGTTTTCGTAGATTAGTGTTTTGAAAACTTGATATTCATTTTTCTTTTTTTAATCAATTTTCGCCGATGAGTGTTTCGAAAACTTTATATTCATTTTTATTTTTTCAGTCAGTTTTCGTAGATTAGTGTTTCGAAAACTTGATATTCATTTTTCTTTTTTTAATTAGTTTTCCCCGATAAGTGTTTCGAAAACTTGATATTCTTTTTTCTTTTTTTTAATCAGTTTTCGTCGATTAGTGTTTCAAAAACTTGATACTCATTTTTCTTTTTTTTAGTAAGTTTTAGCTAATGAGGGTTTCGAAAACTTGATATTCATTTTTCTTTTTTTAATCACTTTTCGTCGACGAGTGTTTCGAAAACTTGATAATCATTTTCCATTTTTAATCAGTTTTCGCCGATGAGTGTTTCGAAAACTTGATATTCATTTTTCTTTTTTTAATCATTTTTCGTCGATTAGTGTTTCGAAAACTTGAGATTCATTTTACTTTGTAATCAGTTTTCGGCGATAAGTGTTTCGAAAACTTGATATTCATTTTTCTTTTTTAATCAGTTTTCGCCGATGAGTGTTTCGAAAACTTTATATTCATTTTTATTTTTTTTAATCAGTTTTCGTAGATTAGTGTTTTTAAAACTTGATATTCATTTTTCTTTTTTTAATCAGTTTTCGCCGACGAGTGTTTCGAATACGTGATATTCATTTTTTTTAATCAAATTTCGTAAATTAGTGTTTCGAAAACTTGATATTCATTTTTTTTAATCAGTTTTCGTAGATGTGTGTTTCGAAAACTTGATATTCATTTTTCTTTTTTAATCAGTTTTCGCCGATGAGTGTTTCGAAAACTTTATATTCATTTTTATTTTTTTTAATCAGTTTTCGTAGATTAGTGTTTTGAAAACTTGATATTCATTTTTCTTTTTTGAATCAGTTATCGCCGATGAGTGTTTCGAAAACGTGATATTCTTTTTTTAATCAGTTTTCATAGATTAGTGTTTCGAAAACTTGATATTCATTTTTTTAATCATTTTTCGCAGATTAGTGTTTCGAAAACTTGATATTCATTTTTTCTTTTTTTAGTAAGTTTTACCTAATGAGTGTTTCGAAAACATGATATTCATTTTTCTTTTTTTAATCACTTTTCGTCGACGAGTGTTTCAAAAACTTGATATTCATTTTCAATTTTTAATCAGTTTTCGCCGATGAGTGTTTCGAAAACTTCCTATTCATTTTTCTTTTTTTAATCGGTTTTCGCAGATAAGTGTTTCGAAAACTTTATATTCATTTTTCTTTTCTAATTAGTTTTCGCCGATGAGTGTTTCGAAAACTTTATATTCATTTCTTATTTTTTAATCAATTTTTGTAGATTAGTGTTTTGAAAACTTGATATTCATTTTTCTTTTTTTAATCAGTTTTCACCGATGAGTGTTTCGAAAACGTGATATTCATTTTTTTTAATCAGTTTTCATAGATTAGTGTTTCGAAAAATTGATATTCATTTTTTTAATCAGTTTTCGCAGATTAGTGTTTCGAAAACTTGATATTCATTTTTCTTTTTTTAGTAAGTTTTAGCTAATGAGTGTTTCGAAAACATGATATTCATTTTTCTTTTTTTAATCACTTTTCGTCAACGAGTGTTTCGAAAACTTGATATTCAGTTTCCTTTTTTAATCAGTTTTCGCCGATGAGTGTTTCGAAAACTTCATATTCATTTTTCTTTTTTTAATCATTTTTCGTCGATGAGTGTTTCGAAAACTTGATATTCATTTTTCTTTTCTAATCAGTTTTCGCCGATGAGTGTTTCGAAAATTTTATATTCATTTTTATTTTTTTAATCAGTTTTCGTCGATTAGTGTTTCGCAAACTTTATATTTATTTTTCTTTTTTTAGTAAGTTTTAGCTAATGAGTGTTTCGAAAACTTTATATTCATTTTTCTTTTTTTAATCATTTTTCGTCGATGAGTGTTTTGAAAACTTGATATTTATTTTTCATTTTTAATCAGTTTTCGCCGATGAGTGTTTCGAAAACTTTATATTCATTTTTATTTTTTTAATCAGTTTTCGTAGATTACTGTTTTGAAAACTTGATATTTATTTATTTTTTTTAATCAGTTTTCGCCGATGAGTGTTTCGAAAACTTTATATTCATTTTTATTTTTTTTAATCATTTTTCGTAGATTAGTGTTTCGAAAACTTGATATTCATTTTTCGTTTTTTAATCAGTTTTCGCCGATAAGTGTTTCGAAAACTCGATTGATATTCATTTTTCTTTTTTTTTAATAAGTTTTCGTCGATTAGTGTTTCGAAAACTTGATATTCATTTTTCTTTTTTTAATCCGTTTTCACCGACTACTATTTCGAAAACTTGATATTCATTTTTCTTTTTTAATCAGTTTTCGCATATGAATGTGTAATTCCCGAGAATATTTTAACTAGCGTTATTAATTAAATTAAATTAATTAAATTAAAAGGGGAAAAAATGAGATAAAAAGGAAAATAAATACACACTATACTACTACTTATGTAATACCCGAAAATTTTCCAATTTACGTTAAGGTCCTAATTTAATTTTTATTTTAAATTGGAAGGAAAAGGGGAAAATTTTAAATAAATGAAATTTTATTTGGACCAAAAATTAGGACTTAACGGGAAATATTGGGTGTAAGTTTATTAACCCCCAAAGTCAATTTTAACAATAAATAAATAAGTAATATATTAAATATATATATAAATATATAATATATATATATGTATTGGTGGAGGAGGGGGGGGTCACACACGTGACCCCCCATTTAAAAAAAGAAGAAGAATTGGTGGAGGAGGGGGGGGGGGGGTCACACACGTGACCCCCCATTTAAAAAAAAAAGAGAATTGGTCCTCACTTTTTTTGCATCCAGCATCGTGAAGCAGAGAAGAAGAAGTGGAGGACCACAATACACACCACGACACCAAGGCTAACGGAAGGGAAGGAGACGCGCGCGGAGGACGACGCCGCCGTTCGCCGGAGTAGGAGCAATCGACGGCGACGCCGGAGGAAGGTGGCCGGCACGGGTGCACGGAGGAGAGAGAGAGAGCTTGGTTAGAGAGAGAAACAAACGGGAATAGTGTTTTTCGCCGGAATCTCGCCGGATTTTGGCCGTTCCGAGCTCGAGGAAGGTGACCGGGGGTTTCCTATACCCTATTCCATCATCTTAACCGATTAAATCGAGGTAAGAAGTCCCGAATCACTCAAACCCCAAATTTATCAATTTTAGGGATTTTTGGAAAGTTCCAAATTGATATAAATTGATTATTCTGAGTCTTAAATTGATGTTATTGGATTGTTTAGAAGTAGTTGGAAGTTTATATGTGGATAAATTGATGATGGAAGTGGTCAAGTTGGAAAACCATAGATCAATGAACATTAAATGGAGATAGATTGTTGAATGGGTTGAATTGGGATTGATTGGGGTGTTGAATGGTTGTTTTTAGATGGTATAAATTGTTGGAATAGATAAAGGATCGAAGACCGAATAGTTCCGTCTTAACCGGAAACTAGATTAATAATAAAAGAGGTAAATTCTAGTTTAAATAAGGAATTGGAGTTAAGAGATGGACTAAGAGTGTCGGTTAGGCCGTGGTAAAGGCTTGGAATCAATTTAAATAATGAAATGCTCTCAATTGGTAAAATTCTAATTTTCAAGTATGTTAATCCACATGTGTTCATATGTGATAATGAGTTATAAATGGAGTTGGAAAATTGGTAACCATGGACAATTGGAGACTATGATTATCATGGGCCATCAATTGGATATGGAATTAATAAAGAGTCACATATGGACACTTGTAGGTAAATGGGTAAATTGGGAGTTTTCAATTGAAGGGGGATTATAAAGGAATGACATGAATTAGAGATAAATAGAAGCAAATTAAAGAGCTTGAATACTAGTTAATGTAACTCTAAGTTAATTAACTAGTTTATGGGATTTATAGTTATATGGACATTGTATTGATGTGTACAAGTTATAGTAAAGTTCAAGTGTCTAAAACTACTCACTATGGGTGTGTAGGACATCACGAACTGGTTGGAGCTTCGGGTACGCCGAGGGCCGATCAAGGAAAGCAAAGAGGTGAGGGGCTTTCCCATCCTTGCCCTCTTGTGGGTTGTATGAGGATGTGGAAAAATATGGTTTGTATTACTTGCCTCTTTGTTAGGATATGTATGCTAGAAACATGCTATTGTTATTCCTAAATGTTATTATATGAAATTACATGTTATAGGTGCATTTGATACATGTGAAACATCATGATGGCTTGGGAAGCCTTATATGGAAAAAGGGTTCTTGGAACCTAGAACGATATCGGGGGTAGGATCGAGTCTATTTTCGGTGTCTAAATTCCGTGGTCCTAGAAACTCACAAGTTAAATGAATTTGGAAACCTATTGGTTGATCTTGAAATTTTTGAAATAATCGAACTTAGGATGTTCGTCCTTGAAACTATTTTCGAACTTGGGAAAGGGTATACACTTATAAGTTTTTTTTCCAAGAAAGGTGAAACCGAACTAGTAGGGGTTCATAGGAGTCATGTGGAGTCTATGATAAAAGAGGTGTCCATTTTAAATAAACCGGGTAGATCGAGTATGTCCTCGTGAAGTCGGACACCCAAGAGTCCAAAGTCTATGAGTTTGCCACTTTGTGGTTAAAGCTTTGGTTAGGCCAAAGTCACACGAGTCGCCGGCTATGTACCAAGTAAAGTCTTGGTGCCAGATATGTCTCAAGTAAAGTCTTGGGGCCAGGGGTTCCTAGAATGATCAACTAGGTTCCTAACCACTCACGCGAGCTATGCCTTCGGGCCAGTTTACCTCATAACGGATGCCACTCACGTGAGTTATGCCTTCGGGCCAGATTCTCTCCTAACGGAGATATGCCTTCGGGCCAGTCCTCTCCCCAAAAGGGAGACATGCCTTCGGGCCAGTTTATGTTATCGCAAAATGATATATGAAATCGAAAAGTATTGGTTGATATTGAACATGCTATATATATGCCTAAGTTTGACAATGTATGTGTTATATATGCTAAATGTATGATCACCTAAACATTAAAGGTTAAAAGAACTATTATATGTGCATGTGGATGTGACTGGCTCCCTTCCCCCAATTGTAGTGGTACCCGCTACTACACCAAGGATGGGAGAGCCTCTCACTGAGTCCGTTTGACTCACCCCCCAATTTTACATGTTACAGATACAGGTGTAGCGGGCACCGGACACGCGTCTACTTCCTCTCAAGGAGGCGGACATTCCTAGAGACCTCACGCATTGTTCGCGTGAGAGGTTCATCTTTTGATGTATACATTCTTTTGTTATATTCCATTGATGTATACATTATTTTGATTATAGCCTTTGATGTATAGGCAATTGCTATATGTATAAATATATGTATAAATCTAGACTTGTCGGCTTCATACTGTTTAAAGATTAGGTCATGGATGGGAATATAGGATATATGAATATTATGATGAGTATGAATTGCTTCCGCATGTGAATAGGATAGGTCACCCCCTATGGGGTGTGATCAATATGTAAATTATATATATATATATGTGTGGTTGGTATGCGTTTGTTTGCAAATATATAAACCTGCATGTGAATAGGATAGATTACACGCATTGAGGCGTGTGATCAATATGTACATTTAAATGCGAGTGGGGATGCTTATATACAGGTGATCGAACAGGTTATATATATTGTGTGTGAATAGGATAGGCCATTCCCTTGTGGTTTGATCACTACGTATATACATATTTACGTGTGATTGCTTATGTGAATGGATGTATATATATACTTGAATTGGGCTGAAGCGGCAATGAGCGCCGTGGATTGCAGGTTATTTAGGCCACCATGAATGACGTGGCCAATATTTATTATGTGAATATTGCATGTTGTCTGTATAGCAGGGTAATTATTTTAAATGGTAATAGGGAAGGCTTACGGGTTTAGGGGTGAAATCCTACTCCCGTGCCGGTCACGGACTCCTAGAAATGGGGTCGTGACAAAGTTGGTATCAGAGGCAGGTTATTTTTAAATAGTATGAAGCCATGGGTATGACCGGGTGTCGGTTTACCCTTCTTTGTGTACCCAGGCACAACGTGGGAGTAAAAGGGCACTTGTGGGAATACCCAGGAAAAATGTGTCAATCCTTTCTTTCTACTCTCTTTGATATTTAAATATATCATTGTTATATGCGTATTTATTAGGTGTGATCCATGTGCAGTATAGGGATGCCACCAATTACTAGACGTACTAGAGGAAGAGTAAGGGCTCCTCCCGAGGTCGATCAAGAATCTATTCGGGATGAAGGAGTGCCCACTAGAGGCCGAGGCCGAGGCCGAGCTAGGGGTCGTGCCCGAGGCCGAGGTCGAGTGCAAGCAAGAAGAGAAGAAAGGGAGCATATACCGGAGCCTCAAGTTGAGGCTAATGCACCGTCCGTGGCGGAATTGCTTACGACGGGATTTCAAGAATTAAGAGAGGAGATGACTAGGCAGATTCAAATAGAGGTACGCCGGTTGGTGGTCGGCGAAGAGGTTGAAGGTGCAGCTCCTAGCAACCAAGAGATGGAGGTTGTGGAAAGAGAAAATAGAGAGTGGCAACAACGGGAGGCATCTCGTGAGCCGCGAGTAACGCCAAGGGAGTTACCCATTTCCAAGTTTCTGAAACTCCATCCACCCACATTTTGCGGAACTAGTGAGAAGGAAGATCCGCAATACTTCATCAAGGATGTGGTTCGAATTGGGCAAATGCTAAGGTGCTCGGGACATGAATTGGTGGAGCTAGCCTCATTTCAATTGAGGGGCGCCGCTAGAGTATGGATAGAGTCCATACAAACAAGATACATGAGGAGAGTAGCACCGATGACCTGGGAAGATTTTCAGAGGGAATTCCTAGGTCGGTTTTTGCCTGAGGGGACAAAAGATGCCAAGCGGCAACAATTTGAAGAATTGTGGATGACTCCGGAGATGACTGTGACAGAATTTGAGTTGCTATTTACTGAGCTAGCTCAATTCTCTCCCGAGTTAGTTCCGGATGAGGAGGCAAGAATCAAGAGGTTCATCCATCGTCTTACCGAGCCACTATTTATTGCTTTGTTACCACAAAGAAAGCAATTTGACACTTTGGCTCAAGCTGCTGACTGTGCAAGAATGATCGAAACTAGGAAGAGATATGGGACGTCCATCGATCCCAAAGTGAAATTAATTACCGGTGGTGGTAACCAAGGGTGTGGAAGTAAAAAGAGGAAAATGACAGGTGGTGGAGCCAAGTATTCGGAATCCGCAAGGGGACAAACCTCAACTGTCACCAGTGACACAGCTCCAAGAGGAAATGTATAGGGGGGACAGAGAGTACAAGGCAGTAAAAACACCGGTGACACATGGCCTCAATGTGCAATCTGCAACAGACGTCATTTTGGTGTATGCCGGAAATTAACCGGTGCATGCTACACTTGTGGCGAGGTGGGCCACATGTCTAGGGAGTGTCCTAAAAGACGGGAAGGTACAAGTGTGAGGAGTAATCCGACTCCGAGAAGTACTCCTATTCCAGCCCCACCGGTGAGAGCCGTGCCACCACATACAACCAACACGGGTGCAATTAGAGGTCGTGGTGCGGGTAACAGTGGTAGAGGTACAGGGGCAGTGAGTGGCGGTCAAGCCAGAGTATTCGCACTTTCCCAGCAGGACGCTCAGGCATCCAATGCAGTGGTCACAGGTACTCTACTTGTTTGTTCTCTTGAAGCAAAAGTGTTGTTTGATTCTGGTTCTACTCATTCATACGTGTCGCATGAATTTGCCTCTAAATTCAAGAGAAGTCCATCTAGAATGGAAGAGATAGTATTAGTATCTACTCCGATGGGAGATTCGGTACAAGTTGAGTATGTGCATAAATCCTGTGTGGTGGAGGTCGATGGTCATGAGACTATAGTAGACCTTCGTCTTTTAGTTATGGTTGATTTAGATGTAATTCTGGGAATGGACTGGTTGGCATCTTGTCATGCGGTGGTGGATTGTAGAGCTAAGTGTCTAAAATTTAGCATGCCGAATAAAGAACCTTTTGTGATAAGGGGCGACGGAGCCGCTCCGTACCCAAGCTTGATTTCAGCTATCAAGGCATCCAAGCTACTTGAAAAAGGGTGCAAAGGGTACTTGGCCTTTGTGAGAGACACTACGAAAGAAGTGGTTTCACCGAATCAAGTACCGGTGGTGCGTGAGTTCTTAGATGTATTTCCGGAAGAATTGCCGGGGTTGCCTCCCGATCGGGAAATTGAATTTGAAATTGAATTGCAACCCGGTACTCAACCTATATCCACACCACCTTATCGTATGGCTCCGAAAGAATTGAAGGAGTTACATACCTAGTTGCAGGAGTTGCTTGCCAAGGGCTTTATTCGGCCTAGTTTTTCTCCTTGGGGTGCGCCGGTCCTTTTTGTGAAGAAGAAGGACGGATCCTTGCGGTTGTGTATCGATTACCGAAAGTTAAATAAGGTGACGATCCGCAACCAATACCCACTTCCGAGGATAGATGACTTGTTTGATCAATTACAAGGTGCAAAGCGGTTTTCTAAAATTGATTTGCGATCTGGGTATCACCAACTCAAGATTCGAGAATCAGACGTACCTAAGACCGCTTTCCGAACCCGATATGGACATTACGAGTTTTTGGTGATGTCTTTTGGATTGACCAATGCTCCTGCAGCGTTTATGGATATGATGAACAGGGTCTTCAAACCTTTCTTGGATCAATTTGTCATTGTCTTTATTGATGACATCTTGGTCTATTCGAAAAATTCAGAAGAGCACGCTGAACACTTAAGGTTGGCCTTACAAAGGTTGAGGGAGAAGAAGTTGTATGCCAAATTCTCCAAATGCGAATTTTGGCTTGATAGAGTTGCCTTTTTGGGTCACGTGGTATCATCAGAGGGAATCCACGTTGATCCAAGTAAGGTGGAGGCGGTAAAGAATTGGTCCCAACCTACCTCAGTTACAGAAATCCGTAGCTTTTTGGGTTTGGCGGGCTATTACAGAAGATTCGTGCAAGATTTTTCTAAGGTGGCTGCGCCATTGACCAAATTGACACAAAAAGGGGTGAAGTTTGTATGGGATGAGAAATGTGAGCACAGTTTCCAGAAGTTGAAGGAAAGCCTCACTACCGCTCCAGTGTTAGCACTGCCTGAAGGCACCGGAGGGTATGTGGTGTATTGTGATGCATCGAGGATCGGGTTGGGGTGTGTATTAATGCAACACGGCAAAGTGATTGCGTATGCCTCGAGACAGTTGAGGAAGCATGAGAAGAATTACCCGACTCATGATCTTGAAATGGCCGCGGTGGTATTTGCCTTAAAAATATGGAGGCATTACCTATACGGAGAGACTTGTGAAATTTATACAGATCACAAGAGTCTCAAATACATCTTCGAGCAGAAAGATTTAAACTTGAGACAACGTCGATGGCTAGAGTTGTTAAAAGATTATGACTGCACGATTTTGTACCATCCGGGAAAGGCTAATGTGGTAGCTGATGCTCTGAGTCGGAAATCCATGGGTAGTCTTGCCCATATAAGTGAAGAGAGGAGACCGTTGATTAAGGAACTCCATGAGTTAGAACAAACCGGGAATCGGTTTGAGATTGGAAGTTCAAATTCATTGTTGGCTCATCTAGAAGCTAAATCCTCTTTGGTAGAAGAGGTGAAGTCTAAACAGGATGAAGATGCCGACCTCAGACAGATTAAGAATACAGTAATCGAAGAGAAAAGGGAGGACCTCCGATACTCTATTGATGATTTCGGGGTACTTCGCTTGGAGGGACGGTTGTGTGTTCCGATGGTGGACAATTTGAAAGAGAGAATTCTTGAAGAAGCACACCAGACCGCTTATACCATCCACCCGGGAGCTAACAAGATGTATCATGATTTGAAACAATTGTATTGGTGGAATGGTATGAAAAGAGATGTTGCAGACTATGTGGCTAGATGTTTAGTGTGTCAGCAGGTTAAGGCTGAACACCAGAAACCCGCCGGGATGTTACAACAAATAGAAATACCAGAATGGAAATGGGAGAGGATCACAATGGATTTTGTTATAGGGTTGCCTAGATCACAGCGTGGGTTTGATTCAGTTTGGGTAATAGTGGATCGTATGACCAAGTCCGCCCACTTTCTGCCAGTTAAGACCACTTATAGTGTGAGTCAGTATGCGCAGCTCTATCTATCAGAGATCGTCAGACTACTCGGGATACCAGTACCCATAATATCGGATAGAGGGCCACAGTTCACTTCCAGGTTTTGGAAGTCTATGCAGGAAGTGTTGGGGACTAGAGTTGATTTGAGCACCGCTTTTCACCCACAGACAGATGGGCAATCAGAGAGAACTATTCAAATTCTGGAAGATATGCTTAGAGCGTGTATTATGGATTTCGGCGGAAGTTGGGAAAAGTATTTACCTCTAGCTGAGTTTGCATATAATAACAGTTACCAAGCGAGTATTCAAATGGCACCTTTCGAGGCTCTTTATGGTCGAAGGTGTCGATCCCCGATTGGTTGGTTCGAGGTCGGAGAAGCTAGCTTAGTCGGGCCGGAACTGTTACAAGATGCCCTGAAAAAGGTAAAAGAAATAAGGGAGAGGTTGTTAACGGCTCAAAGTAGACAGAAGTCATATGCTGACAACCGAAGAAGAGAATTGGAATTCGCTGTGGGTGAGCTAGTATTCTTGAAAATTTCACCAATGAAGGGCGTAATGAGGTTTGGCAAGAAAGGCAAGCTAAGTCCAAGGTATATTGGACCATTTGAGATACTAGAGCGTGTGGGGAATGTTGCCTACCGTCTACAATTGCCGGCGGAACTAGAAGGAGTTCATCCGGTGTTTCATGTATCAATGCTTCGCAAGTACTTGCCAGATCCTTCTCATGTGATCCAACCCCAAGAAGTACAACTAACCGAAGATTTGACGTATGAGGAGATACCAGTGGAAATCTTAGATCGTCAATTGAAGAAGTTGAGATCGAAGGAAATACCATTGGTGAAAGTTCTGTGGAGAAATCACTCGACCGAGGAAGCTACGTGGGAAGTCGAGGCTGATATGCGCAGGACGTATCCTCATCTATTTGAAAACTAAGGTTAGTATGTGATTGAAATTCGGGGACCGAATTTCTAAAGGGGGGAAGATTGTAATACCCGAAAATTTTCCAATTTACGTTAAGGTCCTAATTTAATTTTTATTTTAAATTGGAAGGAAAAGGGGAAAATTTTAAATAAATGAAATTTTATTTGGACCAAAAATTAGGACTTAACGGGAAATATTGGGTGTAAGTTTATTAACCCCCAAAGTCAATTTTAACAATAAATAAATAAGTAATATATTAAATATATATATAAATATATAATATATATATATGTATTGGTGGAGGAGGGGGGGGGGGGGTCACATACGTGACCCCCCATTTAAAAAAAGAAGAAGAATTGGTGCGTGACCCCCCATTTAAAAAAAAAAGAGAATTGGTCCTCACTTTTTTTGCATCCAGCATCGTGAAGCAGAGAAGAAGAAGTGGAGGACCACAATACACACCACGACGCCAAGGCTAACGGAAGGGAAGGAGACGCGCGCGGAGGACGACGCCGCCGTTCGCCGGAGTAGGAGCAATCGACGGCGACGCCGGAGGAAGGTGGCCGGCGCGGGTGCACGGAGGAGAGAGAGAGAGCTTGGTTAGAGAGAGAAACAAACGGGAATAGTGTTTTTCGCCGGAATCTCGCCGGATTTTGGCCGTTCCGAGCTCGGGGAAGGTGACCGGGGGTTTCCTATACCCTATTCCATCATCTTAACCGATTAAATCGAGGTAAGAAGTCCCGAATCACTCAAACCCCAAATTTATCAATTTTAGGGATTTTTGGAAAGTTCCAAATTGATATAAATTGATTATTCTGAGTCTTAAATTGATGTTATTGGATTGTTTAGAAGTAGTTGGAAGTTTATATGTGGATAAATTGATGATGGAAGTGGTCAAGTTGGAAAACCATAGATCAATGAACATTAAATGGAGATAGATTGTTGAATGGGTTGAATTGGGATTGATTGGGGTGTTGAATGGTTGTTTTTAGATGGTATAAATTGTTGGAATAGATAAAGGATCGAAGACCGAATAGTTCCGTCTTAACCGGAAACTAGATTAATAATAAAAGAGGTAAATTCTAGTTTAAATAAGGAATTGGAGTTAAGAGATGGACTAAGAGTGTCGGTTAGGCCGTGGTAAAGGCTTGGAATCAATTTAAATAATGAAATGCTCTCAATTGGTAAAATTCTAATTTTCAAGTATGTTAATCCACATGTGTTCATATGTGATAATGAGTTATAAATGGAGTTGGAAAATTGGTAACCATGGACAATTGGAGACTATGATTATCATGGGCCATCAATTGGATATGGAATTAATAAAGAGTCACATATGGACACTTGTAGGTAAATGGGTAAATTGGGAGTTTTCAATTGAAGGGGGATTATAAAGGAATGACATGAATTAGAGATAAATAGAAGCAAATTAAAGAGCTTGAATACTAGTTAATGTAACTCTAAGTTAATTAACTAGTTTATGGGATTTATAGTTATATGGACATTGTATTGATGTGTACAAGTTATAGTAAAGTTCAAGTGTCTAAAACTACTCACTATGGGTGTGTAGGACATCACGAACTGGTTGGAGCTTCGGGTACGCCGAGGGCCGATCAAGGAAAGCAAAGAGGTGAGGGGCTTTCCCATCCTTGCCCTCTTGTGGGTTGTATGAGGATGTGGAAAAATATGGTTTGTATTACTTGCCTCTTTGTTAGGATATGTATGCTAGAAACATGCTATTGTTATTCCTAAATGTTATTATATGAAATTACATGTTATAGGTGCATTTGATACATGTGAAACATCATGATGGCTTGGGAAGCCTTATATGGAAAAAGGGTTCTTGGAACCTAGAACGATATCGGGGGTAGGATCGAGTCTATTTTCGGTGTCTAAATTCCATGGTCCTAGAAACTCACAAGTTAAATGAAGTTGGAAACCTATTGGTTGATCTTGAAATTTTTGAAATAATCGAACTTAGGATGTTCGTCCTTGAAACTATTTTCGAACTTGGGAAAGGGTATAAACTTATAAGTTTTTTTTCCAAGAAAGGTGAAACCGAACTAGTAGGGGTTCATAGGAGTCATGTGGAGTCTATGATAAAAGAGGTGTCCATTTTAAATAAACCGGGTAGATCGAGTATGTCCTCGTGAAGTCGGACACCCAAGAGTCCAAAGTCTATGAGTTTGCCACTTTGTGGTTAAAGCTTTGGTTAGGCCAAAGTCACACGAGTCGCCGGCTATGTACCAAGTAAAGTCTTGGTGCCAGATATGTCTCAAGTAAAGTCTTGGGGCCAGGGGTTCCTAGAATGATCAACTAGGTTCCTAACCACTCACGCGAGCTATGCCTTCGGGCCAGTTTACCTCATAACGGATGCCACTCACGTGAGTTATGCCTTCGGGCCAGATTCTCTCCTAACGGAGATATGCCTTCGGGCCAGTCCTCTCCCCAAAAGGGAGACATGCCTTCGGGCCAGTTTATGTTATCGCAAAATGATATATGAAATCGAAAAGTATTGGTTGATATTGAACATGCTATATATATGCCTAAGTTTGACAATGTATGTGTTATATATGCTAAATGTATGATCACCTAAACATTAAAGGTTAAAAGAACTATTATATGTGCATGTGGATGTGACTGGCTCCCTTCCCCCAGTTGTAGTGGTACCCGCTACTACACCAAGGATGGGAGAGCCTCTCACTGAGTCCGTTTGACTCACCCCCCAATTTTACATGTTACAGATACAGGTGTAGCGGGCACCGGACACGCGTCTACTTCCTCTCAAGGAGGCGGACATTCCTAGAGACCTCACGCATTGTTCGCGTGAGAGGTTCATCTTTTGATGTATACATTCTTTTGTTATATTCCATTGATGTATACATTATTTTGAGTATAGCCTTTGATGTATAGGCAATTGCTATATGTATAAATATATGTACAAATCTAGACTTGTCGGCTTCATACTGTTTAAAGATTAGGTCATGGATGGGAATATAGGATATATGAATATTATGATGAGTATGAATTGCTTCCGCATGTGAATAGGATAGGTCACCCCCTATGGGGTGTGATCAATATGTAAATTATATATATATATATATGTGTGGTTGGTATGTGTTTGTTTGCAAATATATAAACCTGCATGTGAATAGGATAGATTACACGCATTGAGGCGTGTGATCAATATGTACATTTAAATGCGAGTGGGGATGCTTATATACAGGTGATCGAACAGGTTATATATATTGTGTGTGAATAGGATAGGTCATTCCCTTGTGGTTTGATCACTACGTATATACATATTTACGTGTGATTGCTTATGTGAATGGATGTATATATATACTTGAATTGGGCTGAAGCGGCAATGAGCGCCGTGGATTGCAGGTTATTTAGGCCACCATGAATGACGTGGCCAATATTTATTATGTGAATATTGCATGTTGTCTGTATAGCAGGGTAATTATTTTAAATGGTAATAGGGAAGGCTTACGGGTTTAGGGGTGAAATCCTACTCCCGTGCCGGTCACGGACTCCTAGAAATGGGGTCGTGACAACTTATTTTGTTAATACAATTTGTTTAAATCCTAATGTTTCATAATATTTTTTTTATTTATGTTGTTATATCAGACCTCTTTTTCCTTTTTGTAATATATATATATATATATATATATATATATATATATATATATATATATATATATATTATAAGTAAAGGATAAAAGAAAAGAAAGGGGGAAGAAGCGTGAGAGGGGTCGAAGGAAAGAGAGGAACACGAAGGGAGAGGCGTCGTTTTTTTCACAGAGGGAGACGCACGGGAAAGGAGCTCACGGACGAGAAAACGAACGGAGGTGGCCGGACGCACGGAGGAGAGGCCGGAGTCGCATCCACAGGAGCCGTAGTCGCCTCCGTTGTGCTAGAGAGAGAGAGAGCTCGGGTTAGAGAGAGAAACAAGAGGAAGAGAGCTTCTCGCCGAAAACGCCGTCTCTTCACCGGGGAAGGTAGCTGGGAGTCTCCTCTACTCCATATCGTCCTTCTAACCGGTTGAATCGAGGTGAGAAGTCCCGAAACTCTCAAACCCCAATTTTATCAATTTTAGGGATTTTTGGAAATACCCCAATTGATTCAATCTGAGTGTTATGGGTCCTAAATTGAAGTATATGCATGTTAGGAAGTGAGTTGGAAGCTTAGGAACCGGAAATTAATTGATGGAATTTATCCGGGTTGGAAAACTAGTAGGAAAAGTATGATTGGAAAGGTTTAAGGGTGTTGTGGACTGATTGGGGGTGCACTAATAGGTGGAAATTGTTATTCTATAATTGTTAAAATTATTAGAATGTATGAGGGATTAAAACCCGAGTAATTCCCGTCTTACCCGGAACCCGGTTCGGGGAAAAAGAGACAATTTTCTAATTTTACGCGTATTCGGGTATGTGTATTCATGTGTAGGTGAAGTGTTCAAGGTTAGTTTGATAAATGCAAAGCTTGGACAAGTAGGATTTATGATTCTCTTGAGCCATAAATTCAAGACTTGGGTAATGGAAGTTCATATGGACACATAGAGGTGGAATTGGGTAACCTTGCATTCCCAAGTCAAAGCTTCTGAATAGTGTGATTAAGAAAGGGCTGAACACGAATAGAAGCATGCTAGGTGTTCCGAAAACTAGTTGAGGGCATTCCAAACCAACAACTAGTCTATGGAATTAATTAGAAAGAACATGAGCATTAGCGTTACATGTACACGATAGTGGTTGAAATTGCAAGTTTCTGAATCTCTCAAGTATATGTGTATAGGGCACCATACTGTGAGTGGACTTTAGGGCGCACCGAGAGCCGATCTGAGGGGCCAACCAAGTGAGGGGCTTTCCTATCCTTGCCCTATAGGGTTGACTGCGGATATGGATATATGGTTTGCCTTCTTGCCTATTTGTAGGAATTATATGTTAGATAACATGCACGGGAGGTTGTGATATTATAAACCAACCTCATTGTTGATCACCTGAAAAGGGTGGTTGTGTATGTAACTTCTTAAAGGAGATGAACATAGGTGACTGGTTTTAAACCGAGAGCTTCCGAATTAGAAAACCACTTGGGAATTTAGAGTTGCCTAAGAAGAAGAGAAATGAGTAAGTAGTGGTCCATAGGGGTCATTTATGGTACAACTTGGAAACCGAGTCGATCATGGATAGTCCGGGTAGATTGAGTCTGTTTGTCTTGAGTCAACCCACAGAAATACAAAGTATATGAGTACACCACATTGTGGCTATTGCCTTGGGTAAACCGAGGTCAGATGAGTCGCCGGCTATGCTCCAAGTGAAGTTTTAGGGTCAGATTATTGTTCCAAGTATAGTCTTAGGACCAGGGGTTCCTAGAATGATTAACTAGGTTCCCATATTGCTCACGTGAGATATTGCCTTCGGGCCAGATTCTCTCCTAACGGAGAAATTGCCTTCGGGCCAGATTCTCTCCTAACAGAGATATGCCTTCGGGCCAGTTTATGATTACGGTTATTTAAACATGGTCATCCACATTGAGTTATATGTTAAACTGTGATATGACGTATGTATGAATTTAAACGTATGTAAAACCATGCTTTAAATTCTTTATTGTGAATATGATATATGCTAATTGCCTGACCACTTAATATATGGAAACTCAAAATCCGTTATATGCGTATGTGATTGTGATTGGTTCCCTTCCCCCAGTTGTAGTGGTACCCGCTACTACACCAGGGATGGGAGAGCCTCTCACTGAGTCGGTTTGACTCACCCCAAATTTTAAATGTTACAGACACTGATGGTATAGGCACCGAGAGCGCTTCCACTTCATCTCAGGGAGGCGGACTGACTTAGAGACGGCACGCATTGTTCACGTGGGTAGTACTGTTATATGTATTTTGTCAGGATATATATGTATATGATTCATTTTGGTATAGCATTGTTTTGTACAGTTTCTATATGCATATATGTATATGTCACACTCTAGAATTGTGGGCTTCATACAGACTAAAGATTGATCTTGTGGTTGGGAATATAGGTTATGATATGCTGAATATCATGTGTATATATATATATATCAATGTGACTTCCGCATGTGAATAAGATAGATCACACGCACTGAGCGTGTGATCAATATGTAAATTTATATGTATATGTGACTTTGTGTGAAAATATGGCTTCCACATGTGAATAGGATAGGTCACACGCATTGAGGCGTGTGATCAATATGTAAATTATATGCAGGTGTGTGATTGAATATATATACTTGATTGTATACAGGGACTCTGCATGTGAATAGGATAGATCACCCGCCTTGTGGCGCGTGATCAATATGTATACTATATGTATGTGTGATTGATTATGTGTATATGTATAGACTGAAGCGGCGTTGTGCGAGCCGTGGATTGCGTGCTACTTAGGTCACCGGATAGGGATGACCATATATACTATATATTGTTTGTATTAGAAATGGGTAGTTATGCGTATATAAAACTGTCAATCAGGGATTAAAGGCTTACGGGATAGGAGAAATCCTACCTCCCGTGCCGGTCACGGACGTCCAATAGGGGGGTCGTGACAGAATGTTTCAAAAATTTTATATTCATTTTTATTTTTTTTTAATTAGTTTTTGTAGATTAGTGTTTCGAAAACTTGATATTCATTTTTCTTTTTTTAATCAGTCTTCGCCGATGAGTGTTTCGAAAACTTGATATTCCTTTTTCTTTTCTTAATCAGTTTTCAACGATTAGTGTTTCGAATACGTGATATTCAATTTTTTTTAAACAGTTTTCATACATTCGTGTTTCGAAAGCTTGATATTCATTTTTTTAATCAGTTTTCGCAGATTAGTGTTTCGAAAACTTGATATTCATTTTTGTTTTTTTAATAAGTTTTGAGTGTTTCGAAAACATGATTTTCATTTTTCTTTTTTTAATCACTTTTCGTCGACAAGTGTTTCGAAAACTTGATATTTATTTTCCATTTTTAATCAGTTTTCGCCGATGAGTGTTTCGAAAACTTCATATTCATTTTTCTTTTTTTAATCAGTTTTCGCAAATGAGTGTTTCGAAAACTTGATATTCATTTTTCTTTTCTAATCAGTTTTTGCCGATGAGTGTTTCGAAAACTTTATATTCATTTTTATTTTTTTTAAACATTTTTCGTAGATTAGTGTTTTGAAAACTTGATATTCATTTTTCTTTTTTTAATCAGTTTTCACCGATGAGTGTTTCGAATACGTGATATTCATTTTTTTAATCAGTTGTCATAGATTAGTGTTTCGAAAACTTGATATTCATTTTTTTAATCAGTTTTCGCCGATTAGTGTTTCGAAAACTCGATATTCATTTTTCTTTTTTTAGTAAGTTTTAGCTAATGAGTGTTTCGAAAACATGATATTCATTTTTCTTTTTTTACTCACTTTTCGTCGACGAGTGTTTCGAAAACTTGATATTCATTTTCCATTCTTAATCAGTTTTAGCCGATGAGTGTTTCGAAAACTTCGTATTCATTTTTCTTTTTTTAATCAGTTTTCGCAGATGAGTGTTTCGAAAACTTGATATTCATTTTTCTTTTCTAATCAGTTTTCGCCGATGAGTGTTTCGAAAACTTTATATTCATTTTTATTTTTTTTAATCAGTTTTCATAGATTACTGTTTTGAAAACTTGATATTCATTTTTCGTTTTTTAGTAAGTTTTAGCTAATGAGTGTTTCGAAAACATGATATTCATTTTTTTTTAATCACTTTTCGTCGATGAGTGTTTCGAAAACGTGATATTCATTTTCCATTTTTAATCAATTTTCGCCGATGAGTGTTTCGAAAACTTGATATTCATTTTTCTTTTTTAATCAGTTTTCGCCGATGAGTGTTTCGAAAACTTTATATTCATTTTTATTTTTTTTAATCAGTTTCCGTAGATTAGTGTTTTGAAAACTTCATATTCATTTTTCTTTTTTTAATCAGTTATCGCCGATGAGTGTTTCGAAAACGTGATATTCATTTTTTTAATCAGTTTTCATAGATTAGTGTTTCGAAAACTTGATTTTCATTTTTTTAATTAGTTTTCGCAGATTAGTGTTTCGAAAACTCGATATTCATTTTTCTTTTTTTAGTAAGTTTTAGCTAATGAGTGTTTCGAAAACTTGATATTCATTTTTCCTTTTTTAATCATTTTTCGTCGATGAGTGTTTCGAAAACTTGATATTTATTTTTTATTTTTAATCAGTTTTTGCCGATGAATGTTTCAAAAACTTTATATTCATTTTTATTTTTTTAATCAGTTTTCGTAGATTAGTGTTTTGAAAACTTGATATTTATTTTTCTTTTTTAATCAGTTTTTGCAGATGAGTGTTTCGAAAACTTTATATTCATTTTTATTTTTTTTAATAAGTTTTCGTAGATTAGTGCTTCGAAAACTTGATATTCATTTTTCTTTTTTTAATCAGTTTTCGTCGATAAGTGTTTCGAAAACTTGATATTCATTTTTCTTTTTTTTAATAAGTTTTCGTCGATTAATGTTTCGAAAAGTTGATATTCATTTTTCTTTTTGGAATTAGTTTTCACCGATTACTGTTTCGAAAACTTGATATTCATTTTTCTTTTTCAATCAGTTTTCGCAAATGAATGTTTTGAAAACTTTATATTCATTTTTATTTTTTTTAATTAGTTTTCGTACATTAGTGTTTCGAAAACTTGATATTCATTTTCCTTTTTTTAATCAGTCTTCGCCGATGAGTGTTTCGAAAACTTGATATTTATTATTTTTTTCTTAATTAGTTTTCAATTATTAGTGTTTCGAATACGTGATATTCATTTTTTTAATCAGTTTTCATAGATTAGTGTTTCGAAAACTTGATATTCATTTTTTTAATCAGTTTTCGCAGATTAGTGTTTCGAAAACTCGATATTCATTTTTCTTTTTTTAGTAAGTTTTAGCTAATTAGTGTTTCGAAAACATGATATTCATTTTTCTTTTTTTAATCACTTTTCATCAAGGAGTGTTTCGAAAACTTGATATTCATTTTCCATTCTTAATAAGTTTTAGCCGATGAGTGTTTCGAAAACTTCGTATTCATTTTTCTTTTTTTAATCAGTTTTCGCAGATGAGTGTTTCGAAAACTTGATATTCATTTTTCTTTTCTAATCAGTTTTCGCCGATGAGTGTTTCGAAAACTTTATATTCATTTTTATTTTTTTTAATCAATTTTCGTAGATTAGTGTTTTGAAAACTTGATATTCATTTTTCTTTTTTTAATCAGTTTTCGCCGATAAGTGTTTCGAAAATGTGATATTCATTTTTTTAATCAGTTTTCATATATTAGTGTTTCGAAAACTTGATATTCAGTTTTCTTTTTTTAGTAAGTTTTAGCTAATGAGTGTTTCGAAAACATGATATTCATGTTTCTTTTTTTAATCACTTTTCGTCGATGAGTGTTTCGAAAACTTGATATTCATTTTCCATTTTTAATCAGTTTTCGCCGATGAGTGTTTCGAAAACTTCATATTCATATTCCTTTTTTTTAATCAGTTTTCGTAGATGAGTGTTTCGAATACGTGATATTCATTTTTTTAATCAATTTTCATAGATTAGTGTTAGAAAACTTGATATTCATTTTTTTTAATCAGTTTTCGCAGATGAGTGTTTCGAAAACTTGATATTCATTTTTCTTTTTTAATCAGTTTTCGCTGATGAGTGTTTCGAAAACTTTATATTCATTTTTATTTTTTTTAATCAGTTTTCGTAGATTAGTGTTTTGAAAACTTGATATTCATTTTTCTTTTTTTAATCAGTTATCGCCGATGAGTGTTTGGAAAACGTGATATTCATTTTTTAAATCAGTTTCATAGATCAGTGTTTCAAAAACATGATATTCATTTTTTAAATTAGTTTTCGCAGAATAGTGTTTCGAAAACTCGATATTCATTTTTCTTTTTTTAGTAAGTTTTAGCTAATGAGTGTTTCGAAAACTTGATATTCATTTTCCCTTTTTTAATCATTTTTCGTCGATGAGTGTTTCGAAAACTTGATATTTATTTTTTATTTTTAATCAGTTTTAGTCGATGAATGTTTCGAAAACTTTATATTCATTTTTATTTTTTTAATCAGTTTTCGTAGATTAGTGTTTTGAAAACTTGATATTTATTTTTCTTTTTTTAATCAGTTTTCGCAGATGAGTGTTTCGAAAACTTTATATTCATTTTTATTTTTTTTAATCAGTTTTCGTAGATTAGTGTTTCGAAAACTCGATATTCATTTTTCTTTTTTTAATCAGTTTTCGTTGATAAGTGTTTCGAAAACTTGATATTCTTTTTTCTTTTTCTTAATAAGTTTTCGTCGATTAGTGTTTCGAAAAGTTGATATTCATTTTTCTTTTTTGAATTAGTTTTCACCGATTACTGTTTCGAAAACTTGATATTCATTTTTCTTTTTTTAATAATTTTTTGTCGATGAGTGTTTCGAAAACTTGATATTCATTTTTCTTTTTCAATCAGTTTTCGCAAATGAATGTTTCGAAAACTTTATATTCATTTTTATTTTTTTTAATTAGTTTTCGTAGATTAGTGTTTCGAAAACTTGATATTCATTTTCCTTTTTTTAATCAGTCTTCGCCGATGAGTGTTTCGAAAACTTGATATTTTTTTTCTTAATCAGTTTTCAATGATTAGTGTTTCGAATACGTGATATTCATTTTTTTAATCAGTTTTCATCTATTAGTTTTTCGAAAACTTGATATTCATTTTTTTAATAAATTTTCGCAGATTAGTGTTTCGAAAACTCGATATTCATTTTTCTTTTTTTAGTAAGTTTTAGCTAATGAGTGTTTCGAAAATATGATATTCATTTTTCTTCTTTTAATCACTTTTCGTCGACGAGTGTTTCGAAAACTTGATATGCATTTTCTATTCTTAAACAGTTTTAGCCGATTAGTGTTTCGAAAACTTGATATTCATTTTTCTTTTCTAATCAGTTTTCGCCGATGAGTGTTTCGAAAACTTTATATTCATTTTAATTTTTTTTAATCAGTTTTCGTAGATTAGTGTTTTGAAAACTTGATATTGATTTTTTTAATCAGTTTTCGCCGATGAGTGTGTCGAAAATGTGATATTCATTTTTTTAATCAGTTTTCATAGATTAGTGTTTCGAAAACATGATATTCATTTTTCTTTTTTTAGTAAGTTTTAGCTAATGAGTGTTTCGAAAACATGATATTCATTTTTCTTTTTTTAATCACTTTTCGTCGATGAGTGTTTCGAAAACTTGATATTCATTTTCCATTTTTAATCAGTTTTCGCCGGTGAGTGTTTCGAAAACTTCATATTCATTTTTCTTTTTTTAATCAGTTTTCGCAGATGAGTGTTTCGAATACGTGACATTCATTTTTTTAATCAATTTTCATAGATTAGTGTTTCGAAAACTTGATATTCATTTTTTTTAATCAATTTTCGCAGATGCTAGTGTTTCGAAAACTTGATATTCATTTTTCTTTTTTAATCAGTTTTCGCCGATGAGTGTTTCGAAAACTTTATATTCATTTTTATTTTTTTTAATCAGTTTTCGTAGATTAGTGTTTTGAAAACTTGATATTCATTTTTCTTTTTTTAATCAGTTATCACCGATGAGTGTTTCGAAAACGTGATATTCATTTTTTAAATCAGTTTTCATAGATTAGTGTTTCGAAAATGTGATATTCATTTTCTTAATCAATTTTCACAGATTAGTGTTTCGAAAACTTGATACTCATTTTTTTAATTAGTTTTCGTAGATTAGTATTTCGAAAACACGATATTCATTTTTCTTTTTTTAGTAAGTTTTAGCTAATGAGTGTTTCGAAAACTTGATATTCATTTTTCCTTTTTTAATCATTTTTCGTCGATGAGTGTTTCGAAAATTTGAGATTTATTTTTTATTTTTAATCAGTTTTTGCCGATGAATGTTTCGAAAACTTTATATTCATTTTTATTTTTTTAATCAGTTTTCGTAGATTAGTGTTTTGAAAACTTGATATTTATTTTTCTTTTTTGAATCAGTTTTCGCAGATGAGTGTTTCGAAAACTTTATATTCATTTTTATTTTTTTTAATCTGTTTTCGTAGATTAGTGTTTCGAAAACTTGATATTCATTTTTCTTTTTTTAATCAGTTTTCGTCGATAAGTGTTTCGAAAACTTGATATTCATTTTTCTTTTTTTTAACAAGTTTTCGTCGATTAGTGTTTCGAAAAGTTGATATTCATTTTTCTTTTTTGAATTAGTTTTCAATGATTACTGTTTCGAAAACTTGATATTCATTTTTCTTTTTCAATCTGTTTTCGCAAATGAATGTTTCGAAAACTTTATATTCATTTTTATTTTTTTTAATTAGTTTTCGTAGATTAGTGTTTCGAAAACCTGATATTCATTTTCCTTTTTTTAATCAGTCTTCGCCGATAAGTGTTTCGAAAACTTGATATTCATTTTTTTTCTTAATCAGTTTTCAATGATTAGTGTTTCGAATATGTGATATTCATTTTTTAATCAGTTTTCATAGATTAGTGTTTCGAAAACTTGATATTCATGTTTTCTAATCAGTTTTCGCAGATTAGTATTTCGAAAACTTGATATTCATTTTACTTTTTTTAGTAAGTTTTAGCTAATGAGTGTTTCAAAAACATGATATTCATTTTTCTTTTTTTAATCACTTTTCGTCGACTAGTGTTTCGAAAACTTGATATTCATTTTCCATTTTTAATTAGTTTTCGTCGATGAGTGTTTCGAAAACTTCATATTCATTTTTCTTTTTTTAATCAGTTTTCGCAGATGAGTGTTTCGAAAACTTGATATTCATTTTTCTTTTCTAATCAGTTTTCGCCGATGAGTGTTACGAAAACTTTATATTCATTTTTATTTTTTTTAACCATTTTTCGTAGATTAGTGTTTTGAAAACTTGATATTCATTTTTCTTTTTTCATCAGTTTTCGTAGATTAGTGTTTCGAAAGCTTGATATTCATTTTTCTTTTTTTAATCAGTCTTCGCCGATTAGTGTTTCGAAAACTTGATATTCATTTTTCTTTTCTTAATTAGTTTTCGTAGATTAGTGTTTCGAAAACTTGATATTCATTTTTCTTTTTTTAATCGGACTTCGCCGATGAGTCTTTCGAAAACTTGAAATTCATTTTTCTTTTCTTAATCAGTCTTCGCCGATGAGTGTTTCAAATACGTGATATTCATTTTTTTAATCAGTTTTCGCAGATGAGTGTTTCGAAAACTTAATATTCACTTTTCTTTTTTAATCAGTTTTCGCTGATGAGTGTTTCGAAAACTTTATATTCATTTTTATTTTTCTTAATCAGTTTTCGTAGAATAGTGTTTTTAAAACTTGATATTCATTTTTCTTTTTTTAAACAGTTATCGTCGATGAGTGTTTCGAAAACGTGATATTCATTTATTTAATCAGTTTTCATAGATTAGTGTTTCGAAAACTTGATATTCATTTTTTTAACCAGTTTTCGCAGATTAGTGTTTCGAAAACTTGATATTCATTTTGCTTTTTTTAGTAAGTTTTAGCTAATGAGTGTTTCGAAAATATGATATTCATTTTTCTTTTTTTAATCACTTTTCGCCGACGAGTGTTTCGAAAACTTGATATTCATTTTCCATTTTTAATCAGTTTTCGCCGATGAGTGTTTCGAAAACTTCATATTCATTTTTCTGTTTTTAATCAGTTTTCGCAGATGAGTGTTTCGAAAACTTGATATTCATTTTTCTTTTCTAATCAGTTTTCGCCGATGAGTGTTTCGAAAACTTTATATTCATTTTTATTTTTTTTAATCAGTTTTCGTAGATTAGTGTATTAAAAACTTGATATTCATTTTTCTTTTTTTAATCAGTTTTCGTCGATGAGTGTTTCGAAAACGTGATATTTATTTTTTTAATCAGTTTTCATAGATTAGTGTTTCGAAAACTTGATATTCATTTTTTTTAATCTGTTTTCGCAGATTAGTGTTTCGAAAACTTGATATTCATTTTTCTTTTTTTAGTAAGTTTTAGCTAATGAGTAATTCGAAAACATGATATTCATTTTTCTTTTTTTAATCACTTTTCGTCGACGAGTGTTTCGAAAACTTGATATTCATTTTCCATTTTTAATCAGTTTTCGCCGATGAGTTTTTCCAAAACTTCATATTCATTTTTCTTTTTTTAATCATTTTCCGTCGATGAGTGTTTCGAAAACTTGATATTCATTTTTCTTTTCTAATCAGTTTTCGCCGATGAGTGTTTCGAAAACTTTATATTCATTTTTATTTTTTTTAATCAGTTTTCGTTGATTAGTGTTTCGAAAACTTGATATTCATTTTTCCTTTTTTAGTAAGTTTTAGCTAATGAGTGTTTCGAAAACATGATATTCATTTTTCTTTTTTTCATCACTTTTCGTCGACGTGTGTTTCGAAAACTTGATATTCATTTTCCATTTTTAATCAGTTTTCGCCGATGAGTGTTTTGAAAACTTTATATTCATTTTTGTTTTTTTAATTAGTTTTCGTAGATTAATATTTTGAAAACTTGATATTCATTTTTCTTTTTTTAATCAGTTTTCACCGATAAGTGTTTCGAAAACGTGATATTCATTTTTTTAATCAGTTTTCTTAGATTATTGTTTTGAAAACTTGATATTCATTTTTTTAATCAGTTTTCGCAGATTAGTGTTTCGAAAACTCGATATTCATTTTTTTAGTAAGTTTTAGCGAATGAGTGTTTCGAAAACATGAAATTCATTTTTCTTTTTTAATCACTTTTCGTCGACGAGTGTTTCGAAAACTTGATATTCATTTTCCATTCTTAATCAGTTTTAGCCGATGAGTGTTTCGAAAACTTCATATTCATTTTTCTTTTTTTAATCAGTTTTCGCAGATGAGTGTTTCGAAAACTAGATATTCATTTTTCTTTTCTAATCAGTTTTCGCCAATGAGTGTTTCGAAAACTTTATATTCATTTTTATTTTTTTAATCAGTTTTTGTAGATTAGTGTTTTGAAAAATTGATATTCATTTTTCTCTTTTTAATCAGTTTTTGCCGATGAGTGTTTCGAAAATGTGATATTCATTTTTTTAATCAGTTTTCATAGATTAGTGTTTCAAAAACTTGATATTCATTTTCCATTTTTAATCAGTTTTCGCCGATGAGAGTTTCGAAAACTTCATATTCATTTTTCTTTTTTTAATCACTTTTTTAATCAGTTTTCGCAAATGAGTGTTTCGAATACGTGATATTCATTTTTTTAATCAATTTTCATTGATTAGTGTTTCGAAAACTTGATATTCATTTTTTTAATCAGTTTTCGCAGATGAGTGTTTCGAAAACTTGATATTCATTTTTCTTTTTTAATCAGTTTTCGCCGACGAGTGTTTCGAAAACTTTATATTCATTTTTATTTTTTTAATCAGTTTTCGTAGATTAGTGTTTTGAAAACTTGATATTCATTTTTCTTTTTTTAATCAGTTATCGCCGATGAGTGTTTCAAAAACGTGATATTCATTTTTTTAATCAGTTTTCATAGATTAGTGTTTCGAAAACTTGATATTCATTTTTTTAATCAGTTTTCACAGATTAGTGTTTCGAAAACTCGATATTCATTTTTCTTTTTTTAGTAAGTTTTAGCTAATGAGTGTTTCGAAAACTTGGTATTCATCTTTCATTTTTTAATCATTTTTCGTCGATTAGTGTTTCGAAAACTTGATATTTATTTTTTATTTTTGATCAGTTTTTGCCGATGAGTGTTTCGAAAACTTTATATTCATTTTTATTTTTTTAATCAGTTTTCACAGATTAGTGTTTTGAAAACTTGATATTTATTTTTCTTTTTTTAATCAGTTTTCGCCGATGAGTGTTTCGAAAACTTTATATTCATTTTTATTTTTTTTAATCAGTTTTCGTAGATTAGTGTTTCGAAAACTTGATATTCATTTTTCTTTTTTTAATCAGTTTTCGCCGATAAGTTGTAATACCCCAGAAAAATTTTCGAAGTTTAAAATAAAATAAAAAGGGAAAGGAAAAAGTAGAAAAGAATTTTTAGGATTTAATTCAAGACCTAATGAATTGGAAACCTCAATTAAATGGGGAAAAGAGAGTCGAAAATATTTTTTTGGGTATTTAAATTTTGGATATAAGAGTAAATAAAAGTTTAACTGGAAAGAGGAGGATTAAATTGGGGATATTTTTAACCTCTTCTTTAATATAATAATGTTATTTATTTATTTATTATTTAATTATTACACTTTAAGGGTGATATTGAGGGCTCCAAACCTCTTCTTTTCAATCTTAAACACCCTAGAATAATTCTAAAAAAATGTTATCAAGCATCAAGAATTATTTTAGGTACTTTCTTGTTTCTCAAGGATGGAAACTTGCGGAACAATAAAGTCCAAAATTTAAAATGACAATTTAATTCCTTCGTGATTATTAGGAAACCTTAAGTAAGATATTTTAGAAGCATATCGAGGTTTAGTAACTCAAATCCAAGGCTCTAAAATTAATTCAAGGTGAGCGATAATTATACGAAACCAAGTATGTAGCACTAGAGACTCTCATGGAAGAGAGGGAAGACGGATAAGACCAAGAAGTCGGTTCTTGGAGACGTCTAGATGCATTTTTAGGTACGAGCATGTCACATACATATGAATTACATATATTTTGAGATGTTAACCACATGAATGCATTCGTTAGGAAACCACGACTCGTCCGGAGCGGGAGTTACTCCAGGACTAGCGCAGGGAAGCCGTCCAGGTGAGGGGTTTCCCATCCTTGCCCTACAGGGTTGATTGAGGATGTGGATATGTGGTTTGCCTACTTGCCTATTTGTAAGAATTATGTAGTGGTTAACATGCTATTGTTGTTCCTAAACTGTTATATATGAAAGTATCTGTATATGTGTGTTTGACTACAGGTAAAAAGGTACTGGAGGCTATCCATGTGGTGACATGAGATACGCCGAACAGTACAATCAAGGGGGTAAGTTGTTGATTGAGTCCAATGTTTGGTTTACCATATTAATTAGAAACTCACCTAAGAAATCATAAAGAAAGTGTTGCTAACGTCGACGTTTTATGGTAATTGAACTTAGGAAAGACCTTAGAGCTAGGTTATGATCTAAACCAAGGGTTTGGGAACAATATGAGGATCAATACGATCTCTTAATTGATTAGTGAGTCGTAGGGATGTCCACACTAGCTTGGTAAAGTCAGTTTAGGATAGTAATGGGTAGATAGAGTCAGGATCCCAGCTGAAAGCTTGGGAAGACAAACAAGTTAAAACAATTGCCCGTTGAGGCCATTGCCCTAGCCTGGCACTAGGGTCAATTTGCCCGTTGAGGCCATTGCCCTAGCCTGGCACTAGGGTCAATTTGCCCGTTGAGGCCATTGCCCTAGCCTGGCACTAGGGTCAATTTGCCCGTTGAGGCCATTGCCCTAGCCTGGCACTAGGGTCAATTTGCCCGTTGAGGCCATTGCCCTAGCCTGGTACTAGGGTCAGTTAAAGAGTAAAGCATTTGCCCGTTGAGGCCATTGGCCTAGCCTGGCACTAGGGCCAGTTAAAGATTAAGAGAAATTGCCCGTTGAGGCCATTGCCCTAGCCTGACACTAGGGTCAGTTGATTGATTTACAGTTTTCATATGATATGTTAATTATGATTGTTTGATTATGAGAAGCATGATAGAAAAGCATTAACCGTAGGTTTATCTTTGATTTTAGTGTTATATTAATATTGCCTGATCGTAATATAACATTTGATAAACTAGACTTTTCATGCGCATGTGATTGTGGGTGTTTCCCTTTCCCCAGCTGTAGTGGTACCCGCCGCTACGCCGAGGATGGGAAGCTTCTCACGGAGTCTGTTTGACTCACTCCCTCTGCTTCAATGTTTCAGATACAGGGATTGGGCAGGCATCGACGTCCGGGCAGTGATACGGACATCAGACCATCCTTATGCACTTGTTCGCGTGGGTGGACACCTTTTGGTTATTTTGCTTTCTCTTGGTTGTACATATTCTAAGTTGTAAGAGTTGTGTAAATATATTTACAGCTTTTGATATGTATCTATTCTAGAATTGTCGGCTTCACATGTACTTAAAGACAGGGTCCAGTTGGGGATAAACTAGGATTTATGTTTGAGTATATAAACTTCTGCATGTGAATATGATAGATCGTACGCATTGAGGCGTACGGTCAATATGATATGGATATATATTATGTGTGCTTACTGCATGTGAATAGGATAGATCGTACGTATTGATACATACGGTCAATATGATATTAATATTTACATTGTGAGTGCTGATGAATATATCTATACACTGGATTGAGCTGAAGCGGTATTGAGCGAACCGTGGATTGCAGGTTAATTAGGCCACCAGTGAGGTGTGGCCACTAGTATGATAAATATATATTGATTGTATAGCAGGGTAGTTATAATCATGTTTACAGGATAAGGCTTACGGGTTTAGAGGTAAAAATCTATTCCCGTGCCGGTCACGTACTCCCTGTTTGTGGATGACGCCGAATATGTCAGTGACTGAGTTTGAGCTGCAGTTCACGGAGCTAGCTCAATATGCTCCAGAATTAGTTCCCGATGAGAGGGAGTTGATTAAGAGGTTTATCCACAGGTTGGTAGAGCCATTGTTCGTAGTTCTACTGCCGCAATGTGGTCAGTTTGAAACTCTAGCACAGGCTGCTGATTGTGCCAGGGTAATTGAAAATAGAAAGAAGTTTGGGACATCGGCGAATCCCAAGAACAAGTTACTGACAGGTAGTGATGGACAGGGATGGAAGAAGAAGCAAAAGACAGTTGGTAATTCTGGTATAGTTCCAAATTATGCAGGGCAAGTTGGTGGGCAGTATGTTATTACCACCACAAGTTCTGGGAGGAGTAACACCCAAGGTGGGCAGAGGTTCCAAGGCAGTAGTTAGGGCGGTAGCCAGAGACCGCAGTGTGGAACATGTGGAAGATTTCATTTTGGAGAGTGCAAAGTTATGAAGGGAGGTTGTTACAACTGTGGACAGTTCGGGCATATGGCTAAGGAATGTCCGCAGAGGAAGAGTAATACGAGTGTCAAGAGCAATCCTACTTTGGGCAGTACTCCAATTGCAGCCCCACCGGTTAGAATTGTACCACCCCAAGTCAACACTTCAGGAGCGGGCAGAGGTAGAGGAGCAGGAGCAGGAGGTAGAGGCCCAGGCGCACAAGGGGGAGGACAGGCACGTGTGTTTTCTTTGTCTCGACAGGATGCACATGCCTCAAATGCAGTAGTGACAGGTACACTTTCAGTATGCTCTCTCCAGGCTCTTGTATTATTTGATTCTGGTTCAACACATTCCTACATCTCACATGCATTTGCACGGAAATTTAAGAAAAGCCCGACTAGGTTGAAGGAGACAGAAATGGTCTCTACTCCGATGGGTGAATCAGTACAAGTCAAGTACGTCTATGAGTCATGTGTGGTTGTGGTTGAGGGTCATGAAACAATTGTGGACCTACGACTACTATACATGGTAGACCTGGATGTCATTCTGGGTATGGATTGGTTGGCATCTTGTCATGCAGTAGTTGATTGCAGGGCGAAGTGTTTGAAATTCAACATGCCCGATGAAGAGCCATTTGTGGTGCGGGGTGATGGTGCTGCACCATATCTTAGTCTAATTTTAGCAATGAAAGCTTCCAAGCTACTCGAGAAAGGGTGTAAAGGATATCTGGCTTTTGTGAGGGATACTACGAAAGAAGTACTTCCTGCGAATCAGGTACCGGTGGTTCGGGAATTTCTTGATGTGTTTCTTGACGATTTTCCTGGTTTGCCGCCTGATCGAGAGATTGAATTTGAGATCGAGCTTTTACCAGGTACTCAGCCGATTTCTACACCACCCTATAGAATGGCTCCGAAGGAGTTGAAGGAGCTACACATGCAGTTACAGGAATTACTTGATAAGGGTTTCATCAGACCCAGTTTTTCACCTTGGGGTGCACCGGTTCTATTCGTGAAGAAGAAGGATGGAACTTTAAGATTGTGTATCGATTACCGAAAGTTGAATAAGGTAACGGTTCGCAATCAATATCCACTTCCAAGAATCGATGATCTGTTCGACCAGTTGCAAGGTGCTAAGAGGTTTTCAAAGATCGATCTACGATCAGGGTATCATCAGTTGAAGATTAGAAAAGAAGATGTGCCCAAGACTGCTTTTCGAACCCGATACGGCCATTATGAGTTTCTATTCATGTCGTTCGGGCTAACTAATGCACCAACAGCTTTTATGGACATGATGAATCGGGTTTGCAAGCCATTTCTAGACCGGTTTGTCATTGTATTCATAGATGACATTCTAGTTTATTCCAAGAATGCTGAGGAGCACGCAGAGCATTTGAGACTGGCATTACAGAAGCTGAGAGAAGAGAAATTGTATGCTAAGTTTTCAAAATGCGAGTTTTGGCTTGATAAGTTTGCATTTCTCGGTCACGTGGTATCTTCAGAGGGAATCCATGTTGATCCGAGCAAGGTGGAAGCCGTGAAGAATTGGTCCCAGCCTACCTCAGTCACGGAGATCTGCATTTTTCTAGGTTTGGCTGGATACTATAGAAGGTTTGTGCAGGACTTTTCGAGAGTTGCTGCACCTCTTACAAAGTTAACTCAGAAAGGGGTAAAGTTTGTATGGGATGACAAGTGTGAAGAGAGTTTTCAGAAGCTGAAGGAAAGTCTCACCACAGCACCGGTGTTGGCTCTTCCTGAGGGCACCGGAGGGTATGTGGTTTACTGTGATGCTTCACGAGTTGGGTTAGGGTGTGTTCTTATGCAACATGGAAAGGTGATTGCTTATGCGTCTAGGCAACTCCGGAAGCACGAAAAGAACTACCCAACTCACGATCTTGAAATGGCAGCGGTGGTATTTGCCTTGAAGATTTGGAGGCACTACCTTTATGGCGAAACATGTGAGGTGTACACAGACCACAAGAGCCTTAAGTACATTTTCGAGCAGAAAGATCTGAATCTGAGACAACGCAGGTGGATGGAGTTGTTGAAAGACTATGACTGCACAATTTTGTACCATCCTGGTAAGGCGAATCTGGTGGTAGATGCTCTGAGCCGAAAGCCAATGGGTAGCTTAGCTCATATCAGTGAAGTACGAAGGCCATTAATTCGGGAAATACATGAGCTGGAACAGTCTGGAACTCAGTTTGAAATTGGAGACTCCGACTTGTTTCTTGCCCATGTCCAAGCTAAGTCAGCTCTAGTTGAAGAGGTTAAATCCAAACAAGATCAAGACGCCGACCTCAAACAGATCAGAGATCAAATGGTTAAAGGGGAGAAGGACGATGTCTGATTCTCCATAGATGACAGTGGCATACTCCGGTTGGAAGGACGACTGTGTGTACCTATGGTGGATGGTTTGAAAGAAAGAATTCTTGATGAGGCACACAAGACAGTGTACACAATCCATCCGGGTAGTAATAAAATGTATCAAGATCTGAGAGAATTGTACTGGTGGAACGGTATGAAGAAGGATGTGGCAAACTACGTATCTAGATGTCTAGTGTGTCAGCAGGTTAAGGCTGAACATCAAAAGCCCGCCGGAACACTTCAACAGATAGAAATTCCTGAATGGAAGTGGGAGAGAATTACTATGGATTTTGTGACAAGATTGCCGCGATCACAGAGGGGATTCGATTCAGTTTGGGTAATCGTTGATCGGATGACCAAGTCCGCCCATTTCCTGCCAGTTAAGACCACTTACGGAGTGGGTCAGTATGCCCAATTGTACCTATCAGAGATAGTGAGGTTGAATGGAGTACCAGTCTCGGTTATCTCTGATAGGGGACCACAGTTTACCTCTCGATTCTAGAGAGCGTTGCAGGAGGCATTGGGGATGAGGTTTGATCTGAGTACAACATTTCATCCCCAGACAGACGGGCAATCTGAGAGGACCATTCAGATTTTAGAGGACATGCTTAGAGCATGTGTTATGGATTTCGGCGGAGGGTGGGAGAAATACCTGCCGTTAGCAGAGTTTGCCTATAACAACAGTTACCAATCCAGTATTCAGATGGCACCCTTCGAGGCTTTGTACGGTCGGAAGTGCAGGTCCCCGATTGGGTGGTTCGAGGTCGGAGAGACCAAGTTAGTTGGTCCAGAACTCGTTCAGGATGCTTTGGGCAAGATAAAGTCCATTAGAGAAAGGCTTGCCACGGCTCAGAGTAGGCAGAAGTCGTATGCCGACAACCGGAGAAGAGAGTTGGAGTTTACTGTGGGTGAGCAGGTTTTCTTAAAAATTTCACCAATGAGGGGCGTGATGAGATTTGGCAAGAAGGGCAAGCTAAGTCCAAGATACATCAGACCGTTTGAAATTCTAGAGCGCGTGGGAAATGTTGCTTACCGTCTAGAATTGCCAGCGGAGTTGGAAGGAGTTCATCTGGTGTTTCACGTGTCTATGCTTCGAAAGTACCTGCCAGACCCCTCTCATGTAATCCAACCCCAGGAAGTACAACTAGCTGAGAGTCTAACTTATGAGGAGATGCCAGTGGAAATCCTAGATCACCAGTTGAAGAAGCTGAGGTCAAAGGAGATACCTTTGGTGAAAGTCCTGTGGCGAAACCATTCGGTTGAGGAAGCAACGTGGGAAGTTGAGGCGGAGATGCGCAGGACGTATCCTCACCTATTTCAAGAATAAGGTTAGTTTGTTAATTGAAATTCGGGGACCGAATTTCTTAAGGGGGAAGATTGTAATACCCCAGAAAAATTTTCGAAGTTTAAAATAAAATAAAAAGGGAAAGGAAAGAAGTAGAAAATAATTTTTAGGATTTAACTTAGGACCTAAAGAATTGGAAACCTCAATTAAATGGGGAAAAGAGAGTAGAAAATATTTTTTTGGGTATTTAAATTTTGGATATAAGAGAAACTAAAAGTTTAACTGGAAAGAGGAGGATTAAATTGGGGATATTTTTAACCTCTTCTTTAATATAATAATGATTATTAATTAATTAATTAATTTATTATTTAATTATTATTATTATTATATATATATATATGTATATATATATATATATACTTTTAATTAATTTTTTTTTGGGGGGGGGGGTGCGTGGGTTTGTTTTAAATGAAGAAAAGAAAGGATTAAGAAAGAAAAGAGAGGAAGAGAGAGAGAGAAACGTGCACGAAAGGACATCAGACCATCCTTACGCACTTGTTCGCGTGGGTGGACACCTTTTGGTTATTTTGCTTTCTCTTGGTTGTACATATTCTAAGTTGTAAGAGTTGTGTAAATATATTTACAGCTTTTGATATGTATCTATTCTAGAATTGTCGGCTTCACATGTACTTAAAGACAGGGTCCAGTTGGGGATAAACTAGGATTTATGTTTGAGTATATAAACTTCTGCATGTGAATAGGATAGATCGTACGCATTGAGGCGTACGGTCAATATGATATGGATATATATTATGTGTGCTTGCTGCATGTGAATAGGATAGATCGTACGTATTGATAGGTACTGTCAATATGATATTAATATTTACATTATGAGTGCTGATGAATATATCTATACACCGGATTGAGCTGAAGCGGTATTGAGCGAACCGTGGATTGCAGGTTAATTAGGCCACCAGTGAGGTGTGGCCACTAGTATGATAAATATATATTGATTGTATAGCAGGGTAGTTATAATCATGTTTACAGGATAAGGCTTACGGGTTTAGAGGTAAAAATCTATTCCCGTGCCGGTCACGTACTCCCTATTTGGGGTCGTGACAAACTTGTTTCGAAAACTTGATATTCATTTTTCTTTTTTTAATAAGTTTTCGTCGATTAGTGTTTCGAAAACTTGATATTCATTTTTCTTTTTTTAATCAGTTTTCACCGATTACTGTTTCGAAAACTTGATATTCATTTTTCTTTTTTTAATCATTTTTCGTCGATGAGTGTTTCGAAAACTTGATATTCATTTTTCTTTTTTAATCAATTTTCGCAAATGAATGTTTCGAAAACTTTATATTCATTTTTATTTTTTTTAATTAGTTTTCGTAGATTAGTGTTTCGAAAACTTGATATTCATTTTCCATTTTTTAATCAGTCTTCGCCGATGAGTGTTTCGAAAACTTGATATTCATTTTTGTTTTCTTAATCAGGTTTCAATGATTAGTGTTTCGAATACGTGATATTCATTTTTTAATCAATTTTCATAGATTAGTGTTTCGAAAACTTGATATTCATTTTTTTATCAGTTTTCGCAAATTAGTGTTTCGAAAACTTGATAT
This sequence comes from Senna tora, assembly GCA_014851425.1. Lineage (NCBI taxonomy): Eukaryota > Viridiplantae > Streptophyta > Magnoliopsida > Fabales > Fabaceae > Senna > Senna tora. The sequence goes on along the minus strand of CM026270.1, from coordinate 30,238,396 downwards.
TCATTTTTCTTTTTTTTAGTAAGTTTTAGCTAATGAGTGTTTCGAAAACTTGATATTCATTTTTCTTTTTTTAATCAGTTTTCGCCGATGAGTGTTTCGAAAACGTGATATTCATTTTTTTAATCAGTTTTCATAGATTAGTGTTTCGAAAACTTGATATTCATTTTTTTTAATCAGTTTTCGCAGATTAGTGTTTCGAAAACTTGATATTCATTTTTCTTTTTTAATCATTTTTCGTCGATGAATGTTTCGAAAACTTAATATTCATTTTTCTTTTCTAATCAGTTTTCGCCGATGAGTGTTTCAAAAACTTTATATTCATTTTTATTTTTTTTAATCAGTTTTCGTCGACTAGTGTTTCGAAAACTTGATATTCATTTTTCTTTTTTTAGTAAATTTTAGCTAATGAGTGTTTCGAAAACATGATATTCATTTTTCTTTTCTTCATCACTTTTCGTCGACGTGTGTTTCGAAAACTTGATATTCATTTTCCATTTTTAATCAGTTTTCGCCGTTGAGTGTTTCGAAAACTTTATATTCATTTTTGTTTTTTTAATCAGTTTTTGTAGATTAGAGTTTTAAAAACTTGATATTCATTTTTCTTTTTTTAATCAGTTTTCGCAGATGAGTGTTTCGAAAACTTGATATTCATTTTTCTTTCCTAATCAGTTTTCGCCGATGAGTGTTACGAAAAGTTTATATTCATTTTTATTTTTTTTAATCATTTTTCTTATATTAGTGTTTTGAAAACTTAATATTCATTTTTCTTTTTTAATCAGTTTTCGTAGATTAGTGTTTCGAAAACTTGATATTCATTTTTCTTTTTTTAATCAGTCATCGCCGATGAGTGTTTCGAAAACTTGATATTCTTTTTTCTTTTCTTAATTAGTTTTCGTAGATTAGTGTTTCGAAAACTTCATATACATTTTTCTTTTTTTAATCAGTCTTCGCCGATGAGTCTTTCGAAAACTTGATATTCATTTTTCTTTTCTTAATCAGTCTTCGCCGATGAGTGTTTCGAATACGTGATATTCATTTTTTTAATCAGTTTACATAGATTTGTGTTTCGAAAACTTGATATTCATTTTTTTAATCAGTTTTCGCAGATGAGTGTTTCGAAAACTTGATATTCATTTTTCTTTTTTTTAGTAAGTTTTAGCTAATGAGTGTTTCGAAAACATCATATTCATTTTTCTTTTTTTAATCACTTTTCGTCGACGAGTGTTTCAAAAACTTGATATTCATTTTCCATTTTTAATCAGTTTTCGCCGATGAGTGTTTCGAAAACTTTATATTCATTTTTATTTTTTTTAATCAGTTTTCGTCGATTAGTGTTTCGAAAACTTGATATTCATTTTTCTTTTTTTAGTAAATTTTAGCTAATGAGTGTTTCGAAAACATGATATTCATTTTTCTTTTTTTCATCACTTTTCGTCGACGTGTGCTTCGAAAACTTGATATTCATTTTCCATTTTTAATCAGTTTTCGCCGTTGAGTGTTTCGAAAACTTTATATTCATTTTTGTTTTTTTAATCAGTTTTTGTAGATTAGAGTTTTAAAAACTTGATATTCATTTTTCTTTTTATAATCTGTTTTCACCGATGAGTGTTTCGAAAACTTGAGATTCATTTTTATTTTTTTTATTCAGTTTTCATTGATTAGTGTTTCGAGAACTTGATAGTCATTTTTCTTTTTTTAATCAGTTTTCGCCGATAAGTGTTTCGAAAACTTGATATTATTTTTTCTTTTTTTAATTAGTTTTCGTCGATTAGTGTTTCGAAAACTTGATATTCATTTTTCTTTTTTTAAACAGTTTTCACCGATTACTGTTTCGAAAACATGATATTCATTTTTCTTTTTTTAATCATTTTTCGTCGATGAGTGTTTCGAAAACTTGATATTCATTTTTCTTTTTTAATCATTTTTCGCCGATGAATGTTTCGAAAATTTATATTCATTTATATTTTTTTTAATCAGTTTTCGTAAATTAGTGTTTCGAAAATTTGATATTCATTTTTTTAATCAGTCTTCGCCGATGAGTGATTCGAAAACTTGATATTCATTTTTCTTTTTTTAATCATTTTTCGTCGATGAGTGTTTCGAAAACTTGATATTCATTTTTCTTTTCTAATCAGTTTTCGCCGATGAGTGTTTCGAAAACTTTATATTCATTTTTCTTTTTTTTAATCAGTTTTCGTCGATCAGTGTTTCGAATACTTGATATTCATTTTTCTTTTTTAATCAGTTTTCTCCGATTAGTGTTTCGAAAACGAGATATTCATTTTTTTAATCAGTTTTCATATATTAGTGTTTCGAAAACTTGATATTCATTTTTTAATCAGTTTTCGCAGATGAGTGTTTCGAAAACTTGATATTCATTTTTCTTTTTTTTGTTAAGTTTGAGCTAATGAGTGTTTCGAAAATTTGATATGCATTTTCCATTTTTAATCATTTTTCGTTTATGAGTGTTTCGAAAACTTGATATTCATTTTTCTTTTTTAATCAGTTTTCGCCGATGAGAGTTTCGAAAACTTTATATTAATTTTTATTTTTTTAATCAGTTTTCGTAGATTAGTATTTTGAAAACTTGATATTCATTTTTCTTTTTTTAATCAGTTTTCGCCGATGAGTGTTTCGAAAACTTTATATTCATTTTTATTTTTTTAATCGGTTTTCGTAGATTAGTGTTTCGAAAACTTGATATTCATTTTTCTTTTTTAATCAGTTTTTGCCGATAAGTGTTTCGAAAACTTGATATTCATTTTTCTTTTTTTTAATCAGTTTTCGTCGATTAGTGTTTCGAATACTTGATATTCATTTTTCTTTTTTTAATCCGTTTTCACCGATTAGTGTTTCGAAAACTTGATATTTATTTTTATTTTTTTTAGTCATTTTTTGTAGATTAGTGTTTTCGAAAACTTCATATTCATTTTTCTTTTTTTGATCAGTCTTCGCCGATGAGTGTTTTGAAAACTTGATATTCATTTTTCTTTTCTTAATCAGTTTTCAACGATGAGTGTTTCGAAAACGTGATATTCAGTTTTCGTAGATTAGTGTTTTGAAAACTTGATATCCATTTTTCTTTTTTTAATCAGTTTTTGCCGATAAATGTTTCGAAAACTTTATATTCATTTTTCTTTTTTTTAATTAGTTTTCGTAGATTCGTTGTCACGACCCCCTATCGGACGTCCGTGACCGGCACGGGAGGTAAGATTTCTCCTATCCCGTAAGCCTCTAATCCCTTATTGACATTCTTATATATGCATAACTACCCATTTCTATTACAAACAATATATAGTATATTTGGTCATCCCTATCCGGTGACCTAAGAAGCACGCAATCCACAGCTCGCTCAGCGCCGCTTCAGTCTATACATATACACATAATCAATCACACGTACATATAATATACATATTGATCACGCGCTTAAGGGCGGGTGATCTATCCTATTCACATGCAGAATCCCTGTGTACAGTCAAACATATATATTCAATCACACACCTGCATAAAATATACATATTGATCACACGCCTCAATGCGTGTGACCTATCCTATTCACATGCGGAAGCTGTATTTTCATACCATCAAGTATTCAGTCACACATATATATAATATACATATTGACCACACGCTCAGTGCGTGTGATCTATCCTATTCACATGCGGAAGTCACATTCATATATATATATATATACACATGATATTCAGCATATCATAACCTATATTCCCAACAACCAGACCAATCTTTAACCTGTATGAAGCCGACAGTTCTAGAGTGTGACATATACATATATGCATATAGCAACTGTACAAAGCAATGCTATACCAAAATGAATCATATACATATATATCCTGTCAAAATACATATAACTGTACTACCCACGCGAACAATGCGTGCAGTCTCTAAGTCTGTCCGCCTCCCTAAGATGAAGTGGAAGCGCTCCCGATGCCTATACCACCTGTGTCTGTAACATGTAACATTGGGGTGAGTCAAACACACTCAGTGAGAGGCTTTCCCATCCCTGGAGTAGTAGCGGGTACCACTACAACTGGGGAAGAGGAGCCAATCACAAACACATACGCATATAACGAGTTTAGATTTTCATATATTAGGTGGTCAGGCAATTAACGTATATTATATTCACAATAAAGAATTTAAAGCATGGATTTACATACATTTAAATTCACACATACATCATATCATGATTTAACATCTAATTCCATGTGGTCACCCGTATTCAATTAACCGTAATCATAAACTGGCCACAAGGCAATATCTCCGTTAGGAGGGAATCTGGCCCGAAGGCAATATCTCACGTGAGCAATATGGGAACCTAGTTGATCATTATAGGAACCCCTAGTCCCAAGATTTTACTTGGAACAATAGTCTGACCCCAGGAACTCACTTGGAGCAATAGCCGACGACTCATCTGACCTCGCTTTACCCAAGGCAATAGCCACAATGTGGTGTACTCATATACTTTGTATTTCTGTGGGTTGACTCAAGACAAACAGACTCAATCTACCCGAACTATCCATGATCGACTCGGTTTCCAGGTTGTACCATAATGACCCCTATGGACCACTGCTTACTCATTTCTCTTCTTCTTAGGCAACTCTAAATTCCTAAGTGGTTTTCTAATTCGGAAGCTCTCGGTTTAAAACAAGTCACCTATGTTCATCTCCTTTAAGAAGTTACATACACAACCACCCTTTTCAGGTGATCAACAATGAGGTTGGTTTATAATATCACAAGACCCTCACAAATAAAGTTGACTCGATCCTACCCCCGATATCATTTAGGTCCCGAGGACCTTCTTTCCATATAAGGCTCGTTGAGCCACCATTGCTTTTACAATTCACATACACACATATAGCACGTTTTCACATATACTGTAATTTAGGAATAACAATAGCATGTTATCTAACATGTAATTCCTACAAATAGGCAAGAAGGCAAACCATATATCCATATCCGCAGTCAACCCTATAGGGCAATGATAGGAAAGCCCCTCACCTGGTTGGCCCCTCGTATCGGCTCTCGGTGTGCCCGAAAGTCCGCCTACTGTATGGTGCCCTATACACATTTATTTGAGAGATTCAGAAGCTTGAAAATTCAACCACTATCGTGTACATGCAACGCTAGTGCTCATGTTCTCTCTAATTAATTCCATAGGCTAGTTGTTGGCTTGGAAATGCCCTCAACTAGTTTTAGGACACCTAGCATGCTTCTAATCGTGTACCACCCTTGCTAAATCACACTATTCGAAAGCCTTGAGTTGGGAATGCAAGGTTACCCAATTTCATCTCTATGTGTTCATATGAAATTCCCATTACCCAAGTCTTGAATTTATGACTCAAGAGAGTCATAAATTCTACTTGTCTAAAATTTCCATTTACCGAATTAACTTTCAATACTTTACCTACACACGAATACACATATCCGGATATGCGTAAAATTAGGAAAGTGTCTCTTTTTCCCCGAACGGGGTTCCGGGTGAGACGGGAATTACTCGGGTTTTAATCCCTCGTACATTCCAATAATTTTTAACAATTATATAATTATCATTCAACCTTTCAATGCACCCCAAATCACTCCACAACACCCTTAAACCTTTCCAATCATACTTTTCCTACACTTTTTCCAACCCGGATAAATTTCATCAATTTGGTTCCGGTTCCTAAGCTTCCAACTCACTTCCTAACATGCATATACTTCAATTTAGGACCCAGAACACTCAGATTGAATCAATTGGGGTCTTTCCAAAAATCCCTAAAATTGATAAAATTGGGGTTTGAGAGTTTCGGGACTTCTCACCTCGATTCAACCGGTTAGAAGGACAATATGGTGTAGAGGAGACTCCCAGCTACCTTCCCCGGTGAAGAGACGGCGTTTTCCGACGAGAAGCTCTCTTCCTCTTGTTTCTCTCTCTAACCCGAGTTCTCTCTCTCTCTAGCCACAAAGACGGTGACGGACGGCGAACTCCGGCCACCACGAACGTCCGTCAACGCCCTGCTCCGTGCGTCTCCCTCCGTTCGTGCTTCCCTCGTTCCTCTCTCTCCGTAGCGTCTTCCCCGTTTCTTTCTTCCGCTCTTTCTCGATGGCCCTCTCTCTTTTCTTTATTCTTTCTTATCCCTCTTCTCTTTTATATAATATATATATATATATATATATATATATATATATATATATATATTTCTAACAAATAAATATATGTATACTTATATAAAAAGAAATCTGGTAGGATAATAAAAAAAAAATTAGAATACTTAAGAAAAGAAAAAAGAAAAAGAATATGGTTTGTATCTACAAAATAATAAGTAGGAGGATAGTGTTTATTTTTTTTATTTCATTTTCCACTTTTAACTTAATTAATTTAATTTAATTAATGATGCTAGTTAAAATATTCTCGGGTATTACAATCTTCCCCCCTTTAAGAAATTCGGTCCCTGAATTTCAAACAAAATACTAACCTTAATCTCGAAATAGATGAGGATACGTCCTGCGCATTTCACCCTCGACCTCCCATGTAGCCTCTTCGGTCGAGTGGTTTCTCCACAGAACGTTAACCAATGGAATCTCTTTCATTCTGAGTTTCTTCAACTGCCGATCTAAGATTTACACTGGCTCCTCTTCATACATCATATTTTCGGTTAGTTGCACGTCTTGTGATTGGATCACGTGCGAGGGATCGGGAAGATACTTCCGAAGCATCGATATATGAAAGACAGGGTGTACCCCCTCCAATTCCGTAGGCAATTCCAACCGATACGCTACATTCCCAATTCGTTCTAAGATTTCAAACGGTCCGATATACCGAGGACTCAACTTCCCCTTCTTACCGAACCGCATCATGCCTCTCATCGGTGATATTCTCAAGAACACCTGATCACCAACGGCAAACTCCAGTTCTCTTCTTCGATTGTCTGCATAAGACTTTTGCCTACTCTGAGCCGTCAGCAACCTCTCCCTTATACACTTTACTTTCTGCAAGGCATCTTGTAGCAATTCCGGGCCGACTAGACTAGCTTCTCCGACCTCGAACCACCCAATCGGGGATCTGCATCTACGGCCGTACAGACCCTCGAAAGGTGCCATTTGAATAGTCGCTTGATAACTGTTGTTGTACGCAAACTCAGCCAGAGGTAAATACCTTTCCCAACTTTCGCTGAAATCCATAACACACGCCCGAAGCATGTCCTCAAGAATCTGAATGGTTCTTTATGATTGCCCATCGGTCTGTGGGTGGAACGCAGTACTCAGATCAACTCTAGTTCCCAACACTTCCTGCAATGACTTCCAAAACCTGGAAGTGAACTGTGGACCCCTATCAGATATTATGGACACTGGCACACCGTGCAATCTAACGATTTCTGATAGGTAAATCTGTGCATATCGACTCACTCCGTAAGTGGTCTTAACTGGCAGAAAGTGTGCGGACTTAGTCATGCGATCCACTATTACCCAAACCGAATCAAATCCCCGTTGTAACTTTGGTATCCCTGTTACAAAATCCATCGTTATTCTCTCCCATTTCCACTCAGGTATCTCTATCTATTGTAATGTTCCGGCGGGCTTCTGGTGTTCAGCCTGGTCTTGCTGGCACACTAAACACCTGGCTACATAGTTTGCGACATCCTTTTTCATGCCATTCCACCAATACAACTATTTCAGGTCATGATACATTTTATTAGCTCCCGGATGGATTGTATATGCTGTCCGGTGCGCTTCTTCAAGAATTCTTTCTTTCAAGTTATTAACCATAGGGACACATAATCGTCCCTCCAACCGAAGTACTCCGGAATCATCAATAGAGAATCGGATGTCGTCCCCTTTCTCTTTATTTACAGTATCCCTGATTTGCTTGAGGTCGGTATCTTCATCTTGTCTAGCCTTCACCTCTTCTACCAGAGAGGACTTAGCTTGCAAATGGGCTAAAAGTGAGTTAGAACTTCCAATCTCAAATTGATTTCCCGTTTGCTCTAGCTCGTGCAGTTCTCTAATTAACGGTCTCCTTTCTTCACTTATATGAGCAAGACTGCCCATGAATTTCCGACTCAGAGCATCGGCTACCACATTAGCCTTTCCTGGATGATACATGATCGTGTAGTCGTAGTCTTTCAACAACTCTAACCATCGACGTTGTCTCAAGTTCAAGTCTTTCTGCTCGAAAATGTATCTGAGGCTTTTGTGGTCTGTATAAATTTCACAAGTCTCACCATATAAGAAGTGTCTCCATATTTTCAAAGCGAATACTACAGCCGCCATTTCGAGGTCGTGAGTCGGGTAGTTCTTCTCATGCTTCCTCAGTTGTCGCGATGCATACGCAATCACCTTGCCATGTTGCATCAAGACACACCCTAACCCGATCCTCGACGCATCACAGTATACCACATAGCCTCCTGTGCCTTCAGGTAATGCCAGCACCAGAGCGGTAGCGAGGCTATCCTTCAGCTTCTGAAAACTCTGCTCACACTTGTCATCACATACAAACTTCACTCCCTTCTGAGTCAATCTAGTCATAGGTGCAGCAACCTTAGAGAAGTCCTGCACAAATCTTCTATAATATCCCGCCAAACCCAAGAAACTGCGAATTTCAGTAACAGAGGTAGGCTGGGACCAATTCTTCACTGCCTCTACCTTACTTGGATCAACGTGGATTCCCACTGATGATACCACGTGACCCAAAAAGGCAACTCTGTCAAGCCAGAATTCACACTTAGAGAACTTGGCATACAATTTCTCTTCTTTCAACTTCTGCAGTGCTAATCTCAATTGTTCAGCATGTTCCTCAGAATCCTTTGAATAAACCAAGATGTCGTCAATGAAGTGATGGAAAATCTTGGAAAACTTATTCTAGAAGAAAGAAAAAAGTTATTGTTACCTAGATATTGATATTAGAATTTGACTTTTAGGAAGTGGCTTTTATTATCCTATTGCAAATAGTTTTCACTTATTATTTTTGGAACTAGTTATCTTTTATTATTGTGTTGGAACTTGTTATTTGCTTTTATTATTTTTGACTTGGGCTGCCTATATATATGTGGCCCTCTCCTCTTTTGTATCCAGACTTGAATATTTAACAAAGGAATTTTTAGATTTGCTCTTTTCTCCCTCCTTCTTCCCTTTCTCCCTCCTTCTTTCTTTACCTTTTCTATTACTTAGTCCTACATCAAGTGGTACCAGAGCCTAACCACTTTCCATCCATGTTCACCGTTTCACCTTGCCGGAAAACATCCTAAACAGTGCCAGAACCACAAAAAACGCTACTGTGCAGCCCGAAACAGCCACCTCTAGTCACCAAACCCGAGAAGTGACCACACCATAAGAATCACAGCCTCCATATCGGCCAATCCCCAAAGTCTGGTCACCGGAGCCGCCGTCACGCGCTATCACGCGTAGCCGAACTCCCCGGCGCGTGGTCTTCACGCGCCCCACGCGCCTGCACGCGCCAGAGGCAGCAAATTCTGTTTTTGGAGCCGTTTTCAGCCGTTTTCGCCCCTGTTTCGTTCCAGCGTTCAACCTTTGACATAGGAGCATCATTGGAGGGTAATTGGGGAATAATTTAAATTATTTTGGCTCCCTAAATTCCTCAAGTAAGGCACTTAAACTCTTCTTGAAATTCTATTACTAGTGGCTGATTTGGTGTAGCTTTTGCAAGATATTAGTAGCATGTTTCTTTTATTTTAGTGTCTTTGCATGATATAATTTAAAAAAAAAAATTAGCGTTACTTAGCAGTCAATATATTTTTTTATTGCTTAAATAGCCTAGCTTTCTAATCTCAGCATTACCCCTTGCACTCTTTCTTGTATGACCATTCGCGATTTATACAATACCCAAGAAAAATTGACCCAAGAATTTTCTTCTTTGAATATTACCATGGAAAGCTTTACCCAAGAAATCCAAAAACGCATGGACAATCTTGAATTGACTTGTAAAAATGATAGAGAGGAATCAAACCGTCGTTATGAGGAACTACTAGGTGCTGTCCAGTTGATTAGTAGACAATGAAGTGGGAAAAATGGCCAAGGTCTTGTTGAGGATCAAACTCGGGGTAGAGAAGATGTCAATCTCAACATAGGTAATATGTCAAACCGTAGGGTTCCCTTAGTGAGTACCGAAAGAAGTCACCAATATTCTGTAGGCCCCAATGTTAGAACTACTAGGGATCCCCCGCGTAGACCACCTCTACAACAACCTGAATTTGGGGAAGATCAGTTAGATGAATGGGACTCTGTTGGTCATCATGTTAGGCACTATGATTTACCCCTTGAGCATGCTCGGGAAGGGTATAGAAGAGTACCTAATGATTATAATGACATCACCAGAAAAGTCAAAATTGAAGCCCCTGAGTATGATGGGAAATTAGACCCAAATGTCTTCCTAGATTGGTTGTCTAGCCTTGACGACTACTTTGATTGGTACAACATGAATGACATTCAATGTGTCCGCTTTGCTAGGATGAAGATGGTAGGACCCGCCAAGAAATATTGGCAAACTGTTCAAAGAAACCTAGAGCGTCTAGGTCAACCTCAGATTGAGGTTTGGGCTGAAATGAAGATGAAATTAAAAGAAAAATATTTGCCCACTCATTATAGGAGTCAATTAATGAACCAATTGCTTAACCTCAAGCAAATTTCTAATGTGACTGATTACATGACCCGCTTTGATGAGCTTATGCTCAGATGTGATATCCAAGAAGAGCAGTGGGTAACGGTCACTAGATTTGTTAATGGACTTCGCCCTGAAATTCAAAGGGAACTCAGGTTGAATTTTCCCGAGTCCATAGAAGAAGCTTACCATAGGGCCCTTGAAGTAGAATCTTTGTCTCGATACACATCTGCTAGGCGTTTCACTTGTGTTGGTCCAGAAGTTAGACCATCTCAAAATTCTGCTGCAGTTAGTCGTCCTATATCCCAACCTAAGTCTACTTCTGTGTACCCTTCCAATCAACTCTCAAGTCCTCGAAATGAATCTATAGGGTCTAGCTCTCGCTCTAGTGTTCCGTCAATAGAATGTTTTCGTTGCCATGCTAAGGGCCATATTGCATCAAGGTGTCCACATCGGGCATTAATCCTAGAAAACCAGTCTGGTGTTCTTGAGGAGGCAACAGACACTGATATTGTGGAACCTCTCGAGTGCCCCTCTGATATTGATGAGGAGATTATAGCTGAGGAACCTAGCCAAGGTTCTGGTTTCCTTAATGTGATGAGATGCCTCTTGTCAAATCCAGTACCACAAGATTCTTGGAAAAGAACTAGTATCTTTCACACCTTTGTGAAATGTGGGAATAAGGTGTGCAAACTAGTCGTTGATGGAGGAAGTTCTAGGAATGTTTTTTCAACCTCAGGAGTGGCTAGACTAGGCCTAAAGACAGAACCTCATCCAAAACCTTTTAGGGTAGCTTGGGTTGACAAAACCTCCTTACCTGTAACCCGGCAATGTCGTGTTCCCATTCAGTTAGGAGAGTATCAAGAAGATGTTTTGTATGATGTTCTTCCAATGGATGTTGCTCATGTCTTATTAGGTAGACCATGGCTATATGACCATAATGTTATTAGCTACGGAAAAGAAAATACTCATGCTTTTAAACATGGAGAAAAAACCATCTTGTTGCAACCTGCCAAGCCTGAAATTGAGCCTAAGACACCCCTCAAGTCCAAAGGTCATAGAACTAAGGATCACAATCATCACTTCTTGACTCATAGGCAATTTGAGGATGAAAGCAAAGAGATCAGTGTTATGCTTGCATTAGTTCCTAAAATTTCTGTTAGGATAACTTCTGTATGTAGTTGTGAGGTGCCTTGTGAGATATCTCAGCTCTTAGAGGAATTCCAGGATATTTCCCCAAATGAACTTCCATTAAAGCTCCCACCCATGAGAGACATTCAACATGCTATTGATTTAGTTCCTGGTTCTCAGCTTCCTAACCTTCCGCACTATAGGATGAACCCAAAGGATAGGGAAGAACTCCATAGACAAGTTAAAGAGTTGCTTGAAAAGGGATATATCCAGCATAGTGTGAGCCCATGTGCTGTACCAGCTCTTTTGACTCCTAAGAAGGATGGTTCTTGGAGGATGTGTGTCGATAGCAGAGCAATTAATAAGATCACTGTCAAGTATAGGTTTCCTATTCCTAGGCTTGAAGATATGCTTGATTTGGTAGCAGGGTCTCATTGGTTTTCAAATATTGATCTTAGGAGTGGCTACCATCAGATTAGGATTAGGCCTGGGGATGAGTGGAAGACTGCTTTTAAGACACAAGATGAGTTATATGAATGGTTAGTCATGCCTTTTGGTCTTTCTAATGCCCCTAGTACCTTTATGAGAGTTATGACCCATGTCCTTAGACCTTACCTAGGTAAATTCTTGGTTGTTTACTTTGATGACATTTTGATTTACAGCCAGTCTAGGGAAGAACATGTGTCTCACCTTCGTGAGGTTTTTCTCACTCTTCGTCAAGAAAAGTTCTATGTCAATTTGCCAAAGTGTTCATTCTTGCAAAATCAAGTAGTCTTCCTTGGTTTCATAGTTTCTGAAAAGGGTTTATCTGCTGACCCTGAGAAGGTCAAGGTTATTAAACAATGGCCTGAGCCGAAATCTATTTCTGACGTCCGGAGCTTCCATGGATTAGCTTCTTTCTATAGGCGTTTCATTAAGGATTTTAGTATCATCATGGCTCCTATCACTGATTGTTTGAAGAAGGATAAATTTCAATGGACTCATGCTGCTTCTCTAGCTTTTGGTTCTATCAAGAAGAAGCTTTCTGAGTCCCCAGTCTTGGCCCTACCCAACTTTGCTAAACCTTTTGAGGTTGCTTGTGATGCTTCTGGGGTAGGAATTGGGGGTGTCCTTAGTCAAGAAGGTCATCCCATAGCCTTCTTTAGTGAAAAACTTAATGAGGCCAAGCAAAAGTACTCCATATATGATAAAGAGTTCTATGCCCTTGTTAGAACCCTTAAGCATTGGAAGTTCTATCTTTTACCTCAAGAGTTTGTTCTATACTCTGATCATCAAGCCCTTAAGTTTCTTCATTCTCAAAGGCATTTGAACTCTAGGCATGCAGAGTGGGTCGAGTTCCTTCAAGAATTCACCTTTGTAGTTAAGCATCATTCTGGAATAGAAAATAAGGCTGCTGATGCTTTGAGCAGAATGCTCACTGTTTTAAATTCTATGAGTGTTAGCATTGTGGGATTTGATAGGCTAAAAGATGAGTATGCCTCGTGTCCTGACTTTGGGATCATTTTCCAAGAAATTAGCAATGGCAATCGTCATGATCATCAAGACTTCATCATTAAGGATGGTCATCTGTTCCGAGGAACTAGGTTGTGTATTCCTCGCACATCCATAAGGGATTTTCTCATTTGGGAGTTACATGCTGGAGGGTTGGCTGGTCATTTTGGAAGGGATAAAACCATAGCCTTAATTGAAGATAGATTTTACTGGCCTTCCCTAAAACGTAATGTTGCTAGAGTCTTGTCCCAATGTCGTACCTGTCAGACTTCAAAGGCCAAGAAACAAAACACAGGGTTGTATACTCCTTTGCCTATTCCTCATGAGCCTTGGAAAGATCTTAGCATGGATTTTGTACTTGGTTTACCCCGCACTGCTCGCGGGCATGATTCTGTTCTAGTTGTTGTGGATAGATTTTCTAAGATGGCTCATTTCATTCCCTGTAGTAAAACCTTTGATGCTTCTCACATAGCTAAGTTGTTCTTTCGTGAGGTTGTCCGCTTACATGGGTTACCTACTACCATTGTGTCTGATAGGGATGTCAAGTTTGTAAGTTATTTTTGGAAGACTCTTTGGAAACTTTTTGGCACACAGTTAAAGTTTTCTTCTGCTTTTCACCCTCAAACTGATGGTCAAACTGAGGTTACTAATCGAAGTTTAGGTGATTTGTTGAGAGGTTTAGTAGGAGATAAACCTGGGAATTGGGATTTGGTTTTACCCACAGCTGAGTTTGCATACAATAACTCTGTTAACAGGTCCACAGGTAAGAGTCCTTTTGAGATTGTCCATGGCTTTACCCCCCGCCAACCCATTGATTTGATGCCTATTCCATTACACACTCGTACTTCTGAATCAGCTGAATCTTTTGCTCATCACATCCATGAATTGCATGCTGAGATTAGGCATAAGCTTGCATTAAGTAATGAACAATATAAATTGTCTGCTAATGTTCATCGACGTTTTCAAAGTTTTAATGAGGGTGATTATGTCATGGCTCGGATTCGTCCTGAGCGTTATCCTAAACACTCTTTTAAAAAGTTACATGCTCGTGCTTTTGGTCCATTTTGCATTTCTCGAAAACTTGGGCCTAATGCATACTTGCTTGAATTACCAACTGATATGGCCATTAGTCCAGTTTTCAATGTTGAGGATTTGTTCCCTTACCGAGGCACTTTTGAGCCTCCCCCATTACTTTCTGATGATTCTGTAGGTGCCTAACCTCTTCAGGCTCCCACACCCACTCTTCCAGCTGTCCCACCGCATGTTGAAGCAATTGATGCCATTTTGGATGATCAAATCATCCTTTCTTCTCATGGCCCTATCCGCCGCTACCTTGTTCGTTGGAAAGGATGCTCTGATTTGGATGCCACATGGATCACCGAAGATGAATTTTCCCGCCTTGACCATGCTTTGCTGTAGTCTTACAAGCACTTTTCCTCTCCTGAGGAGAGTTCTTTTCAGCAGGGGGGAAATGATGGAAAATCTTGGAAAACTTATTCTAGAAGAAAGAAAAAAGTTATTGTTACCTAGATATGGAAAACTTATTCTAGAAGAAAGAAAAAAGTTATTGTTACCTAGATATTGATATTAGAATTTGACTTTTAGGAAGTGGCTTTTATTATCCTATTGGAAATAATTTTCATTTATTATTTTTGGAACTAGTTATCTTTTATTATTGTGTTGAGGCTTGTTATTTGTATTTATTGTTTTTGACTTGGGTTGCCTATATATATGTGGCCCTCTACTTTTTGTAGCCAGACTGGAATATTTAACAAAGGAATTTTCATATTTGCTCTTTTCTCCCTCCATTTCTCTTTCTCCCTCCTTCTTCCCTTTCTCCCTCCTTCTTTCTTTATCTTTTCTATTACTCAGTCCTACATCATGAAGACAATGACAAATCGGTCCAGAAATGGTTTAAAGACCCTGTTCATCAGGTCCATGAACGCTGCAGGAGCATTAGTTAATCCGAAAGACATCACCAAGAACTCGTAATGCCCATATCGGGTCCAGAATGCGGTCTTAGGTATGTCTGATTCACGAATCTTTAATTGATGGTACCCAGACCGCAAATCAATCTTGGAAAACCGCTTCGCACCCTGCAACTGATCAAATAGGTCATCTATCTTCAGCAGTGGATATTGATTGCGAATCGTCACCTTGTTTAACTTTCGGTAATCGATACACAATCGCAAAGATCCGTCCTTCTTCTTTACAAAAAGGACCGGTGCACCCCAAGGAGAAAAACTGGGTCTTATAAAACCCTTTTCAAGCAATTCTTGCAATTGTGTATGTAGCTCCTTCAGCTCTTTCGGAGCCATACGGTAAGGTGGTGTGGAGATATGCTGAGTACCAGGTTGCAGCTCAATTCCAAATTTAATCTCATGATCGGGCGGCAACCCCGGCAATTCTTCTGGAAATACATCCAAGAACTCTCGCACCACCGGTACTTGAGTTGGTGAAAGTACTTCTTTCGTAGTATCTTGGACGAATGCCAAATACCCTTTGCATCCCTTTGCCAGTAACTTGGACGCCTTCAAAGCCGAGATCAAGCTTGGATACGGTGCAGCTCCATCACCCCGTATCACAAAAGGCTCCTCGTTTGGCATATTAAATTTTATACATTTAGCCCTGCAGTCCACAACCGCATGACAAGACGACAACCAATCCATTCCGAGGATCACGTCAAGATCAACCATACACAACAACCGAAGGTTCACCACAGTCTCATGACCATCGACCTCGACAATGCAAGACTTGTGCACATACTCTACTTGTACCGATTCTCCCATTGGTGTAGAGACCAGTACTGTTTCTTCCATTCAAGTTGGACTTTTGTTGAATTTAGAGGCAAATGCATGCGACACATAGGAATGAGTGGAGCCGGAATCAAATAAGACTAGTGCTTCAAGAGAGCAGACAATAAGAGTACCTGTCACAACCGCATTTGATGCATGAGCATCCTGCTGGGAGAGTGCAAATAACCGCGCCTGTCCTCCACCTACCGCCCCTGGCCCTCGGCCACTAGACCCTGCACCACGGCCTCTAGCTGCACCTGTACTTGCTACCTGTGGTGGCACGATTCTCACTGGTGGAGCTAGAATAGGTGTACTCCTCAGCGTCGGATTGCTTCTCACACTTGTACCCTCTTTCTTCTTTGGACACTCTCTAGCCATATGGCCCACCTGGCCGCAATGGTAGCATCCACCTGTCAGTTTCCGACATATACTGGAATGAAATCTGCCGCAAGTCGCACACTTAGGCTTTGTCTTACCGGCATTTCCACCCCCTTGCTCTCTCTCCCCCTTGAATATTACCTCTTGTACCTGTTTCATAGGTGGTAGTTGAGGATTGTCCTCCTGTGGACCCTGAATATCCTACACCTCCACCTGTTGTCTTCCTTTTATTACTTCCACCTCCTTGGTTGTCACTGCCTGTAATTAACTTCACTTTGGGATCAACAGATGTCCCATACCTCTTCCTGGTTTCAATCATTCTAGCACAGTCTGCTGCTTGAGCTAAAGTCTCAAACTGTCTCCTCTGAGGTAGCAAAGCAGTAAACAACGGCTCCGTCAGTCGGTGTATGAATCTCTTGATCCTTGCCTCTTCATCAGGAACCAACTCAGGCGAGAATTCAGCTAGTTCTGTAAAAAGTAATTCATACTCCGTCACGGTCATGTTAGGCGTCATCCACAATTCCTCGAATTGCTGACGCTTTGCATCTTTGGTGCCTTCAGATAGAAACCGACCCAGGAATTCCCTCTGAAAATCTTCCCAGGTCATCGGTGCCACTCTACGTGAATACCTCATCTGTATGGACTCTATCCATACTCTACCCGCTCCCCTCAGATGGAATGAAGCTAATTCCACCAATTCATGGCCTGAGCACCTCAGCATGCGCTCAATTCTGACCACATATCTGATAAAGTACTGCGGATCCTCTTTCTCACTAGTTCCGCAGAAAGTGGGTGGATGAAGCTTCAGAAATTTTGAAATTGGCAGCTCTCGGGGTGCTGCACGTGGTTCACGAGGCATTTCTTGTGGTTGTTGCCATTCCCTATCCTCTTCCTCAACAACCTCCATCTCTTGATTGCTAGGAACTCTCTGTTGTTCTTCCTCGCCGACTATCAACCGGCGTACCTCCCTCTGTATTTGCCTCGTCATTTCCTCTCTTAGTTCTTGAAATCCTGCCGTGAGCATTTCCGCCACAGAAGGTGCACCTGTATCTACTTGAGGTTGAGGTTCCGGTGACTGTCCCCTCTCTTCCCCTCTCACTGGTGCTCTACCTCAACCTCGAGTATGACCTCTACCTCGGCCTCTGGTACGGCCTCAACCTCGGCCTTGGGTGGGCATCCCCTCCTCCCGAACTGACTCTTGATCAATTTCAGCAGGAGTTCTCCCTCCACCCCTAGTTCGTCTCGTAATAGGTGACATCCCTATACTGCACAAGGACCACACCTAATAAGTACACATATACTAATGACATTTCATATCAAAGAGAGTAGGAAGAAAGGCTGACACAATTTCCTGGGTACTTCCACAAGTGCCTTTTTACTCCCACGTTGTGCCCGGGTACACAAAGACGGGTAAACCGACACCCGGTCATACCTATGACTTCATACAGTTTAAAGTAACATGGCTCTGATACCAAGTTTGTCACGACCCCCTATCGGACGTCCGTGACCGGCACGGGAGGTAGGATTTCTCCTATCCCGTAAGCCTCTAATCCCTGATTGACATTCTTATATATGCATAACTACCCATTTCTATTACAAACAATATATAGTATATTTGGTCATCCCTATCCGGTGACCTAACTAGCACGCAATCCACGGCTCGCTCAACGCCGCTTCAGTCTATACATATACACATAATCAATCACACGTACATATTGATCACGCGCTTAAGGGCGGGTGATCTATCCTATTCACATGCAGAATCCCTGTGTACAGTCAACCATATATATTCAATCACACACCTGCATAAAATATACATATTGATCACACGCCTCAATGCGTGTGACCTATCCTATTCACATGCGGAAGCTGTATTTTCATACCATCAAGTATTCAGTCACACATATATATAATATACATATTGACCACACGCTCAGTGCGTGTGATCTATCCTATTCACATGCGGAAGTCACATTCATATATATATACACACATGATATTCAGCATATCATAACCTATATTCCCAACAACCAGACCAATCTTTAACCTGTACGAAGCCGACAGTTCTAGAGTGTGACATATACATATATGCATATAGCAACTGTACAAAGCAATGCTATACCAAAATGAATCATATACATATATATCCTATCAAAATACATATAACTGTACTACCCACGCGAACAATGCGTGCGGTCTCTAAGTCTGTCCGCCTCCTTGAGATGAAGTGGAAGCGCTCCCGATGCCTATACCACCTGTGTCTGTAACATGTAACATTGGGGTGAGTTAAACAGACTCAGTGAGAGGCTTTCCCATCCCTGGTGTAGTAGCGGGTACCACTACAACTGGGGAAGAGGAGCCAATCACAAACACATACGCATATAACGAGTTTAGATTTTCATATATTAGGTGGTCAGGCAATTAACGTATATTATATTCACAATAAAGAATTTAAAGCATGGATTTACATACATTTAAATTCACACATACATCATATCATGATTTAACATCTAATTCCATGTGGTCACCCGTATTCAATTAACCGTAATCATAAACTGGCCCGAAGGCAATATCTCACGTGAGCAATATGGGAACCTAGTTGATCATTCTAGGAACCCCTAGTCCCCAGATTTTACTTGGAACAATAGTCTGACCCCAAGACTTCACTTGGAGCAATAGCCGGCGACTCATCTGACCTCGGTTTACCCAAGGCAATAGCCACAATGTGGTGTACTCATATACTTTGTATTTCTGTGGGTTGACTCAAGACAAACAGACTCAATCTACCCGGACTATCCATGATCGACTCGGTTTCCAGGTTGTACCATAATGACCCCTATGGACCACTGCTTACTCATTTCTCTTCTTCTTAGGCAACTCTAAATTCCTAAGTGGTTTTCTAATTCGGAAGCTCTCGGTTTAAAACAAGTCACCTATGTTCATCTCCTTTAAGAAGTTACATACACAACCACCCTTTTCGGGTGATCAACAATGAGGTTGGTTTATAATATCACAAGACCCTCACAAATAAAGTTGACCTCGATCCTACCCCCGATATCATTTAGGTCCCGAGGACCTTCTTTCCATATAAGGCTCCTTGAGCCACCATTGCTTTTACAATTCACATACACACATATAGCACGTTTTCACATATACTGTAATTTAGGAATAACAATAGCATGTTATCTAACATGTAATTCCTACCATATATCCATATCCGCAGTCAACCCTATAGGGTAATGATAGGAAAGCCCCTCACCTGGTTGGCCCCTCATATCGGCTCTCGGTGTGCCCGAAGGTCCGCTTACTGTATGGTGCCCTATACACATTTATTTGAGAGATTCAGAAGCTTGAAAATTCAACCACTATCGTGTACATGCAACGCTAGTGCTCATGTTCTCTCTAATTAATTCCATAGGCTAGTTGTTGGCTTGGAAATGCCCTCAACTAGTTTTAGGACACCTAGCATGCTTCTAATCGTGTACCACCCTTGACGCTAGTGCTCATGTTCTCTCTAATTAATTCCATAGGCTAGTTGTTGGCTTGGAAATGCCCTCAACTAGTTTTAGGACACCTAGCATGCTTCTAATCGTGTACCACCCTTGCTAAATCACACTATTCGGAAGCCTTGAGTTGGGAATGCAAGGTTGCCCAATTTCATCTCTATGTGTTCATATGAAATTCCCATTACCCAAGTCATGAATTTATGACTCAAGAGAGTCATAAATTCTACTTGTCTAAAATTTCCATTTACCGAATTAACTTTCAATACTTTACCTACACACAAATACACATATCCGGATACGCGTAAAATTAGGAAAGTGTCTCTTTCTCCCCGAACGGGGTTCCGGGTGAGACGGGAATTACTCGGGTTTTAATCCCTCGTACATTCCAATAATTTTTAACAATTATATAATTATCATTCAACCTTTCAATGCACCCCAAATCACTCCACAACACCCTTAAACCTTTCCAATCATACTTTTCCTACACTTTTTCCAACCCGGATAAATTTCATCAATTTGGTTCCGGTTCCTAAGCTTCCAACTCACTTCCTAACATGCATATACATCAATTTAGGACCCAGAACACTCAGATTGAATCAATTGGGGTCTTTCCAAAAATCCCTAAAATTGATAAAATTGCGGTTTGAGAGTTTCGGGACTTCTCACCTCGATTCAACCGGTTAGAAGGACGATATGGTGTATAGGAGACTCCCAGCTACCTCCCCGGTGAAGAGACGGCGTTTTCCGGCGAGAAGCTCTCTTCCTCTTGTTTCTCTCTCTAACCCGAGTTCTCTCTCTCTCTAGCCACAAAGACGGTGACGGAAGGCGAACTCCGACCACCACGAACGTCCGTCAACGCCCTGCTCCGTGCGTCTCCCTCCGTTCGTGCTTCCCTCGTTCCTCTCTCTCCGTAGCGTCTTCCCCGTTTCTTTCTTCCGCTCTTTCTCGATGGCCCTCTCTCTTTTCTTTATTCTTTCTTATCCCTCTTCTCTTTTATATAATATATATATATATATATATATATATATATATATATTTCTAACAAATAAATATATGTATACTTATATAAAAAGAAATCTGGTAGGATAATAAAAAAAAAATTAGAATACTTAAGAAAAGAAAAAAGAAAAAGAATATGGTTTGTATCTACAAAATAATAAGTAGGAGGATAGTGTTTATTTTTTTTATTTCATTTTCCACTTTTAACTTAATTAATTTAATTTAATTAATGATGCTAGTTAAAATATTCTCGGGTATTACAATCTTCCCCCTTTAAGAAATTCGGTCCCTGAATTTCAAACAAAATACTAACCTTAATCTCGAAATAGATGAGGATACGTCTTGCGCATTTCACCCTCGACCTCCCATGTAGCCTCTTCGGTCGAGTGGTTTCTCCACAGAACTTTAACCAATGGAATCTCTTTCGTTCTGAGTTTCTTCAACTGCCGATCTAAGATTTACACTGGCTCCTCTTCATACATCATATTTTCGGTTAGTTGCATGTATTGCGATTGGATCACGTGCGAGGGATCGGGAAGATACTTCCGAAGCATCGATATATGAAAGACAGGGTGTACCCCCTCCAATTCCGTAGGCAATTCCAACCGATGCGCTACATTCCCAATTCGTTCTAAGATTTCAAACGGTCCGATATACCGAGGACTCAACTTCCCCTTCTTACCGAACCGCATCACGCCTCTCATCGGTGATATTCTCAAGAACACCTGATCACCAACGGCAAACTCCAGTTCTCTTCTTCGATTGTCTGCATAAGACTTTTGCCTACTCTGAGCCGTCAGCAACCTCTCCCTTATACACTTTATTTTCTGCAAGGCATCTTGTAGCAATTCCGGGCCGACCAGGCTAGCTTCTCCGACCTCGAACCACCCAATCGGGGATCTGCATCTACGGCCGTACAGAGCCTCGAAAGGTGCCATTTGAATAGTCGCTTGATAACTGTTATTGTACGCAAACTCAGCCAGAGGTAAATACCTTTCCCAACTTCCGCCGAAATCCATAACACACGCCCGAAGCATGTCCTCAAGAATCTGAATGGTTCTTTATGATTGCCCATCGGTCTGTGGGTGGAACGCAGTACTCAGATCAACTCTAGTTCCCAACACTTCCTGCAATGACTTCCAAAACCTAGAAGTGAACTGTGGACCCCTATCAGATATTATGGACACTGGCACACCGTGCAATCTAATGATTTTTTATAGGTAAATCTGTGCATATTGACTCACTCCGTAAGTGGTCTTAACTGGCAGAAAGTGTGCGGACTTAGTCATCCGATCCACTATTACCCAAACCGAATCAAATCCCCGTTGTGACCTTGGTAACCCTGTTACAAAATCCATCGTTATTCTCTTCCATTTCCACTCAGGTATCTCTATCTGTTGTAATGTTCCGGCGGGCTTCTGGTGTTCAGCCTGGACTTGCTGGCACACTAAACACCTGGCTACATAGTTTGCGACATCCTTTTCATGCCATTCCACCAATACAACTGTTTCAGGTCATGATACATTTTATTAGGTCCCGGATGGATTGTATACGCTGTCCGGTGCGCTTCTTCAAGAATTCTTTCTTTCAAGTTATCAACCATAGGGACACATAACCGTCCCTCCAACCGAAGTACTCCGGAATCATCAATAGAGAATCGGATGTCGTCCCCTTTCTCTTTATTTACAGTATCCCTGATTTGCTTGAGGTCGGTATCTTCATCTTGTCTAGCCTTCACCTCTTCTACCAGAGAGGACTTAGCTTTCAAATGGGCTAAAAGTGAGTTAGAACTTCCAATCTCAAACTGATTTCCCGTTTGCTCTAGCTCGTGCAGTTCTCTAATTAACGGTCTCCTTTCTTCACTTATATGAGCAAGACTGCCCATGGATTTCCGACTCAGAGCATCGGCTACCACATTAGCCTTTCGTGGATGATACAAGATCGTGCAGTCGTAGTCTTTCAACAACTCTAACCATTGACGTTGTCTCAAGTTCAAGTCTTTCTGCTCGAAAATGTATCTGAGGCTTTTGTGGTCTGTATAAATTTCACAAGTCTCACCATATAAGTAGTGTCTCCATATTTTCAAAGCGAATACTACAGCCGCCATTTCGAGGTCGTGAGTCGGGTAGTTCTTCTCATGCTTCCTCAATTGTCGCGATGCATACGCAATCACCTTGCCATGTTGCATCAAGACACACCCTAACCCGATCCTCGACGCATCACAGTATACCACATAGCCTCCTGTGCCTTCAGGTAATACCCGATCCTCGACGCATCACAGTATACCACATATTCATTTTTCTTTTTTAATCAGTTTTCGTAGATTAGTGTTTCGAAAACTTGATAGTCATTTTTCTTTTTTTAATCAGTCTTCGCCGATGAGTGTTTCGAAAACTTGATATTCATTTTTCTTTTCTTAATTAGTTTTCGTAGATTAGTGTTTCGAAAACTTGATATTCATTTTTCTTTTTTTAATCAGTCTTCGCCGATGAGTGTTTCGAATACGTGATATTCATTTTTTTTAATCAGTTTTCATAGATTAGTGTTTCGAAAACTTGATATTCATTTTTTTAATCAGTTTTCGCAGATGTGTGTTTCGAAAACTTGATATTCATTTTTCTTTTTTAATCAGTTTTCGCTGATGAGTGTTTCGAAAACTTTATATTGATTTTTATTTTTTTTAATCAGTTTTCGTAGATTAGTGTTTTGAAAACTTGATATTCATTTTTCTTTTTTTAATCAGTTATCGCCGATGAGTGTTTCGAAAACGTGATATTCATTTATTTAATCAGTTTTCATAGATTAGTGTTTCGAAAACTTGATATTCATTTTTAATCAGTTTTCGCAAATTAGTGTTTCGAAAACATGATATTCATTTTTCTTTTTTTAGTAAGTTTTAGCTAATGCGTGTTTCGAAAACATGATATTCATTTTTCTTTTTTTAATCACTTTTCGTCGACGAGTGTTTCGAAAACTTGATATTCAATTTCCATTTTTAATCAGTTTTCGCCGATGAGTGTTTCGAAAACTTCATATTCATTTTTCTTTTTTTAATCAGTTTTCGCAGATGAGTGTTTCGAAAACTTGATATTCATTTTTCTTTTCTAATCATTTTTCGCCGATGAGTGTTTCGAAAACTTTATATTCATTTTTATTTTTTTTAATCAGTTTTCGTAGATTAGTGTTTTGAAAACTTGATATTCATTTTTCTTTTTTTAATCAGTTTTCGCCGATGAGTGTTTCGAAAACGTGATATTCATTTTTTTAATCAGTTTTCAAAGATTAGTGTTTCGAAAACTTGATATTCATTTTTTTAATCAGTTGTCGCAGATTAGTGTTTCGAAAACTTGATATTCATTTTCCTTTTTTTAGTAAGTTTTAGCTAATGAGTGTTTCGAAAACATGATATTCATTTTTCTTTTTTTAATCACTTTTCGTCGACGAGTGTTTCGAAAACTTGATATTTATTTTCCATTTTTAATCAGTTTTCGTCGATGAGTGTTTCGAAAACTTGATATTCATTTTTCTTTTCTAATCAGTTTTCGCCGATGAGTGTTTCGAAAACTTTATATTCTTTTTTATTTTTTTAATCAGTTTTCGTCGATTAGTGTTTCGAAAACTTGATATTCATTTTTCTTTTTTTAGTAAATTTTAGCTAATGAGTGTTTCGAAAACATGATATTCATTTTTCTTTTTTTCATCACTTTTCGTCGACGTGTGTTTCAAAAACTTGATAGTCATTTTCCATTTTTAATCAGTTTTCACCGATGAGTGTTTCGAAAACTTTATATTCATTTTTGTTTTTTTAATCAGTTTTTCGTAGATTAGTTTTTTAAAAACTTGATATTCATTTTTCTTTT
Source organism: Senna tora (assembly GCA_014851425.1). Lineage (NCBI taxonomy): Eukaryota > Viridiplantae > Streptophyta > Magnoliopsida > Fabales > Fabaceae > Senna > Senna tora. Next base: position 30,213,624 of record CM026270.1, on the reverse strand, counting down.
CTTAATCAGTTTTCACCAATGAGTGTTTCGAAAACTTGATATTCATTTTTATTTTTTTTAATCAGTTTTCATTGATTAGTGTTTCGAAAACTTGATAGTCATTTTTCTTTTTTTAATCAGTTTTCGCCGATAAGTGTTTCGAAAACTTGATATTCTTTTTTCTTTTTTTAATTAGTTTTCGTCGATTAGTGTTTCAAAAACTTGATTTTCATTTTTCTTTTTTTAATCAGTTGAAGATTACTGTTTCGAAAACTTGAAATTCATTTTTCTTTTTTTAATCATTTTTCGTCGATGAGTGTTTCGAAAACTTGATATTCATTTTTCTTTTTTAATCATTTTTTGCCGATGAATGTTTCGAAAATTTAATCAGTTTTCGTAGATTAGTGTTTCGAAAATTTGATATTCATTTTTTTTAATCAGTCTTCGCCGATGAGTGTTTCGAAAACTTGATATTCATTTTTCTTTTTTTAATCATTTTTCGTCGATGAGTGTTTCGAAAACTTGATATTCATTTTTGTTTTCTAATCAGTTTTCGCCGATGAGTGTTTCGAAAACTTTATTTTCATTTTTCTTTTTTTAATCAGTTTTCGTCGATTAGTGTTTCGAATACTTGATATTCATTTTTCTTTTTTTACTCAGTTTTCACCGATTATTGTTTCGAAAACGAGATATTCATTTTTTTTAATCAGTTTTCATATATTAGTGTTTCGAAAACTTGATATTCATTTTTTTTAATTAGTTTTCGCAGATGAGTGTTTCGAAAACTTGATATTCATTTTTCTTTGTTTAGTAAGTTTGAGCTAATGAGTGTTTCGAAAATTTGATAAGTATTTTTCTTTTTTAATCATTTTTCGTCTATGAGTGTTTCGAAAACTTGATATTCATTTTTCTTTTTTAATCAGTTTTCGCCGATGAGTGTTTCGAAAACTTTATATTAATTTTTATTTTTTTAATCAATTTTCGTAGATTAGTGTTTTGAAAACTTGATATTCATTTTTCTTTTTTTAATCAATTTTCGCCGATGAGTGTTTCGAAAACTTTATATTCATTTTTATTTTTTTAATCAGTTTTTGTAGATTAGTGTTTCGAAAACTTAATATTCATTTTTCTTTTTTAATCAGTTTTCGCCGATAAGTGTTTCGAAAACTTGATATTCATTTTTCTTTTTTTTAATCAGTTTTCGTCGATTAGTGTTTCGAATACTTGATATTCATTTTTCTTTTGTTAATCAGTTTTCACCGATTAGTGTTTCGAAAACTTTATATTTATTTTTATTTTTTTAGTCATTTTTCGTAGATTAGTGTTTTCGAAAACTTGATATTCATTTTTCTTTTTTTGATCAGTCTTCGCCGATGAGTGTTTCGAAAACTTGATATTCATTTTTCTTTTCTTAATCAGTTTTCAACGATGAATATTTCGAAAACTGATATTCAGTTTTCGTAGATTAGTGTTTTGAAAACTTGATATCCATTTTTCTTTTTTTTAATCAGTTTTCGCCGATAAATGTTTCGAAAACTTTATATTCATTTTTCTTTTTTTTTTTAATCAGTTTTCGTAGATTAGTGTTTCGAAAACTTGATGTTGATTTTTCTTTTTTTAATTAGTTTTCGCCGATAAGTGTTTCGAAAACTCGATATTCATTTTTCTTTTTTTTTAATCAGTGTTCGTCGATTAGAGTTTCGAAAACTTTATAATCATTTTTATTTTTTTAATCAGTTTTCGTAGATTAGTGTTTTGAAAACTTGATATTAATTTTTCTTTTTTTAATTAGTTTTCACCGATTAGTGTTTCGAAAACTGGATATTCATTTTTCTTTTTTTAATCATTTTTCGTCGATGAGTGTTTCGAAAGCTTGATATTCATTTTTCTTTTTTAATCTGTTTTCGCCGATGAGTGTTTCGCAAACTTTATATTCATTTTTATTTTTTAATCAGTTTTCGTATATTAGTGTTTCGAAAACTTGATCTTCATTTTTCCTTTTTTAATCAGTCTTCTTCGATGAGTGTTTCGAAAACTTGTTATTCATTTTTCTTTTTTAATCAATTTTCGCCGATGAGTGTTTCGAAAACTTGATATTCATTTTTCTTTTCTTAATCAGTTTTCAACGATGAGTGTTTCGAAAACTTGATATTCATTTTTCTTTTTTCTAATCAGTTTTCGTAGATTAGTGTTTCGAAAACTTGTTATTCATTTTTTTCAATCAGTTTTCGCAGATGAGTGTTTCGAAAACTTGATATTCATTTTTCTTTTTTAGTAAGTGTAATATCCGAGATATTAATTGTTATTAGTATCATTGTTATTAATTTATTTTTCTTTGGGAAACAAAAAAAAAATGGGGATAATATCTTAATTTTTGGACTTAAAAGAAAGTGTGGGATTTAAAAAGTTGGGAAGAAATTAGGATTTAAGTAATATATTAATTTTTATCTTTTTATTCTTTTTTTTGTGATAAACCGTGTGCCCCTTTTTCAATTCATTTAAACAAAAATATATATATAATATATAATATGTAAAATGGGGGTCAAAACCGTGACCCCCATTCCACTAAACAAAACACACACACACCCCAAATCTGCCAACACACATAAAAAAAAAGCCATGTGCGCCATTCAGTAAAAACACACACACCCATTAAAAAAAATAAGGAGAAGCACGCACGAAACCAAAGCAGAGGCGCACGCACGCGAGGAAGAAGAACAAGCCACGGGAAGCACGATTTTGGCCGGATTCACGCCGGAGAGGCGGCGCCGATGACCTGAGAGTTGACTGGAAGTCTCTTTCAACACTCACAAACCTTCTAGCCGATTGATTCAAGGTGAGAAAGCCCCAAACTCCCAAAACCCCAATTTCTCCAATTTTGGGTATTTTAGGAATTCTTCAAATACTTCCAATCAGGACATTCCGGGGTTAAATTTGAGTCGGAATTTCATATGTGAGGGTTCATTAATATTAGAAACCCATTTAAATTGATCATCGTGCAAAGGTTTTGACTGTATGGTACACTGAGGAAAATGAACCTAGGTTGTTAAATGTGAGTGAGAGTGTTGCATAATTGAAACGGGGAAAATCTAGGCCTAACTAAAGAACACGTATGATATTCAGTAGGTTACAAATAGGGCATCTTTCAAGGTTAAATATGTTAGTTGAGTTTGTTTAGGTTGTCCGGGTAGTTCGAGTCGGTCATCCTGATCGGACAGACAGGATTATGACGTCAACAAGTATGCCACATAGTGGCCATTACCTTGGTTTAAACTGAGGTCAGACAAGTTGACGGCTATTACTCTAAGCATGCCTTGGAGTCAGAAAGTTCCTGGTGTGATCAACCAGGTTCGTACATGAAATTTCCTTTGGGCTAGTATTTCTCTTAGTGTAATGCGGGAGACAGAAAGTGAGTGCCTATGTGCACAAGTATATGTTAACAATGGAACCATATGATATATGTTTATGATTGATTTACATGCGGATTAATAAATATGTTAGAAGCATGAAATAGAATTTTAATTTGTGAATATGATTTACTGACTGCTTGATCATGTTAAAGATCATAATACGAGTCTGTTTCATGCGCATGTGGTTGTGGTTGCTCCCTTCCCCCAACTGTAGTGGTACCCGCTGCTACGCCAGGGATGGGGGACCTTCTCAGTGAGTCTGTTCGGCTCACCCCCTGTTTACATGTTTCAGATATAGGTGGTTCAGGAGTCGGGAACGCGTCCACTTCTTCTCAAGGAGGCGGACAACTCTGAAGACCGCACGCTTTGTTCGCGTCGGTAGTTATTTTGATTATGTATATATGTTGTGATGTATATATATATATGAATCCTTTTTGGGCGTGGTGTATGTACATTTACATCTGCTGTGTATATATAGATATGTCACACTTGAGTTCTAGCATTGTCGGCTTCATACAGATTAAAGTTAGGTCTTGGTATTGGGAATTTAGGCTATGATATAGCATATATCATGTACATATATATATATGACTTCCGCATGCGACTAGGATAGATCACACGCCTTGACGGGTGTGATCAATATATAAATTATATATATGTGTGTGACTGAATACCTGATTGTTTGAGAATATGGCTTCTGCTTGTGAATAGGATAGATCACACGCATTGAGGCTTGTGATCAATATGTAAACTATATGCAAGTGTGTGATTGAATATATGTATGATTGCATACAGGGCTTCTGCATGTGAATAGGATAGATCACCCGCACTGAAGCGCGTGATCAATATGTATACTATATGTACGTGTGAATGATTATGTGTATATATATAGACTGAAGCGGTGCTAAGCGAGCCGTGGATTGCAAACTTCTAAGGTCACCGGAAATGGATGGCCGTATACATAAATATTATATATATTGTTTGTATTAGAAATGGGTAGTTATAAACATGTGAAAATGTCAATCAGGGATTAGAGGCTTACGGGATAGGAGAAATCCTACTTCCCGTGCCGGTCACGGACGTCCGATAGGGGGTCGTGACAAACTTGGTATCAGAGTCAGGTTATCTTTAAACTGTATGAAGCCATAGGTATGACCGGGTGTCGATTTACGCCTCGTTGTGAACCCGGGCGCAACGTGGGAGTAAAAAGACACTTGTGGGAGTACCCAGGAAATTGAGTCAGCCCTTTCTTTCTACACTCTTTGATATGAAATATCATTAATATGCGTGTACTTATTAGGTGTGGTCCTTGTGCAGTATAGCGATGCCACCTATCACGAGACAGACTAGGGGTGGAGGGAGAACTCCTGCTGAAATTGATCGAGAATCAGTTCGGGAGGAGGGAATGCCCACCCGAGGTCGAGGTAGAGGCCGTACCCGAGGCCGAGGTAGAAGTCGTGCTCGTGGTCAAGGTAGAGCACAAGTGAGAGAAGAAGAGATGAGACAATCACCGGAACCTAATGTTGAGACAGGTGCACTTTCTGTGGCAGAAATGCTCACAGCAGGATTTCAAGAACTAAGAGAAGAGATGACAAGACAAATACAGAGGGAAGTGCGCCGGTTAGTAGTCGGCGAGGAAGAAGAAGAGAGAGTTCCAAGAAATCAGGAGATGGAGGTTGTTGAAGAAGAGGACAGAGAATGGCAACAACCACAGGAAATGCCTCATGAGCCGCGGATAGTACCTAGAGAGCTGCCAATTTCAAAATTTCTGAAGCTTCATCCACCCACTTTCTACGGAACTAGTGAGAAGGAGGATCCGCAGTATTTTGTGAGAGACGTAGTCAGAATTGGGCACATGCTGAGGTGCTCATGGCATGAGTTGGTGGAGTTGGATTCATTTCAACTGAGAGGAGCTGCTAGAGTATGGATAGAGTCCATACAGACCAGGTATTCAAGAAGGGTGGCACCGATGACCTAGAAAGATTTTCAGAGGGAATTCCTGGGTCGGTTTCTGTCTGAAGGCACCAAAGATGCAAAGTGTCAGCAATTCGAAGAGTTGTGGAATATGAGTTACTTTTTACGGAACTGGCTCAATTCTCACCTGAGTTGGTTCCGGATGAAGAGGCGAGGATCAAGAGATTTATACACCGTCTCACGGAGCCGCTATTTACTGCCTTGTTACCTCAGAGAAGGCAATTTGAGACTTTAGCTCAAGCCGCAGACTGTGCCAGAATGATTGAAACCAGGAAGAGGTACGGGACGGCGGTTGATCCCAAAGTCAAGTTGATTACGGGCAGTGATAACCAAGGAGGTGGAAGTAAGAAAAGGAAGACAACAGGTGGAGGTGCAGGATACTCAGGGTCCACAGGAGGACAATCCTCAACTACCACCCATGAAGCAGGTACAAGAGGTAATACTCAAGGGGGACAGAGAGTGCAAGGGGGTGGAAATGCCGGTAAAACAAGACCCCAGTGTGCGACTTGCGGCATGTATCATTTTGGAGTGTGTCGGAGACTGACAGGTGGATGCTACAACTGCGGCCAGGTGGGCCATATAGCTAGAGAGTGTCCAAAGAGAAAAGAGGGTACAAGTGTGAGAAGTAATCCGACGCCGAGGAGTACACCTATTTCAGCCCCACCAGTAAGAACCGTACAACCACAGACAGCAAGTACAGATGCAGCTAGGGGTCGTGGTGCAGGATCTAGTGGCAGAGGGCCAGGGGTAGTAGGTGGAGGACAAGCACGAGTATTTGCACTTTCTCAGCAAGATGCTCATGCATCAAATGCAGTGGTGACAAGTACCCTTATTGTTTGCTCTCTTGAAGCACGAGTCTTATTTGATTCCGGCTCCACTCATTCCTATGTCTCGCATGCATTTGCCTCTAAATTAAACAAAAGCCCGTCTAAAATGAAAGAAACAGTACTGGTGATAAGTCCCTATTTTGTATAAAATTTTCTATCTTATTTTAGGGTTCTTATTATATTTTATTGGGCTTAAATGAATTTATTAAGATAAATTTGGTTAAAGAGTAATTACATGAAAATAATATTAAAAAGGGTTAAATTGTGATATTTTTGTGATTGCTTTTTAATTAAAATATTTTAGAATGATTATTTTATATTGGGCTTACTTTTATTTTGTAGGATATCTTAAAATTTTGGAGGAGCAAAAATTGTACAATCTAAGACCCAAGACCAATTAATTTCAAGACGCCCAAGATTCAAGGCCCAAATTCCAGCACCCAATATTCAAGTCATATACCCAAAATCCAAGACCCATCCCACATCAATTCAAGCCACCATAAAAAAAATAAAAAATCCCTAATTTTAGGAGGAAGGGGCGTCGGCTACAGGAAAAAGAGGGGAATCACGCCACATTCATCCACACTTCATCATTATCTCTTTCAATCTTCCATTTTTTTTTCTCTGCTTGCATTCAGGCCACTCCACCACCATATTCTTCATTCCATCACCTCCATTCCTCCTCTCTTCACCCACTTCCACCTACTCACTTACAATTTCATCATTATCATCATTTCACCACATTCACCCCATTTCTTCTTTTCTTTGTTTGTACGCCACCTCACCACCATCATCACCATATTTCAAATTCTTGCAACATGGTTGAAGAAGTGAAGAAGATTGTAGCATTTCTCTCAATATGTGGTTAGATTCTCTTGCCTCTTGGAGATGGAGATTAGGGCTTGAGTTCCCATTCTACAAAGGGGAGTTATTTTATCTCAATACCTAATTTTAAATTGTATATTTGATTTTCTAGGTTTAGGATTTATCTTTATACAATTTAGAATCTTAGATTTATTATGTGTATTGGGTGATTATGATTTAGATTGATGTTGGCAACTTGATGATTGTATAGAAATATTGCCTTTACAATGCAATTAGGAAGTATTTTCTATCATCTTCATGACTAGATAATATAATCTTATGTGCTTGTATTTGATTGTCTCGGTTGAGCAATTTTTAATAGAGGAAAAAGTTGCTTTTGTCTAATTTTAATCATACACTAAGTGGTTTTTAATTGTGTCTTTTGGAGTAATTGCTAGCTATGGTAGTAGGAGTAATTACTAAGAAAGAACACAAGACTTAAGTGGTACCTTGAGGTTTTATTTTAAGACTTAGTGAAATATTAATTCCCATATTAATTTGAACTATAATAGCTATAATACCATTTCCATGGGCATTTTCAATATTAATTCCACCCTCTTTTTAATTAGCCTATTCAAGAAAAATACCAAAAATAGTAATTTAGGTTCTCTTTATTTACATTTAAGTTTACTTGTATTGCTTTTCTCAATTAGTAGATAGCTTAAAAACTCAACATTTCATTTTAGTTTGTTAATTGCATGTTTTTGATACTTAGTTTAGCCTATGATCTTAGATAAAGGCTTCTTGAGTGAATATGATCTGGATTGTGTTACTATAATGCATTTTTAATTCGGTTAATTTGGTCAACCTTGCGACGGGTGCGATCAAATTTTGGCGCCGTTGCCGGGGAGGCAATTTATTTGGTTCTTTGGTTAGCTAAGTGTCAATCTCTCTTGTGTTGCCTATTAGATTTTTTCTTTCTTTCTTGTTTTAGTCTTGTTTAAAGCATATTAATATATAGTTTGCATTTTTTTTCCTATTTTAAATTTTCCCCTTTGTTTATTAAAAAAAAAACAAAATCAACAATTATTATTATTATTATTTCTCTTATTACTTTGTTTTATTTATTTTTAGTGCATAGCTCATACTTTAGTGTGTAGCTCATACTTTACACTTTTCAATTGTATAGATCTTTTGGACTCTTTGGGAATATCTTTGTTCATTATTAAGGTTCACTGAATTTCCATTGTTGCTTTTGATTGTTATTCTGACTGTGTATGAACCAAAGTCCTGAAATTTTACCATTTGATCCAGAAATTGAAAGAACTTTGAGGAAGTTAAGGAAAGAAAAGAAGTCAGGAGGCATTGGTAGCAATAGTGTAATTCAAGAAACTAGTGTATCTAGTGAGTCCTGTGTGTCTAGTGATTCTGAATCTAGTTTAGAATTTTATATTGATTTACCTTTCACTACGGATGATCAAGATATACATAGGGATCAAAATGAATGAAATGATAATGGGAACAATAGGGAAAGAGAAGCTGAAAATAATGGGCAAAATGTGAGAAGAAGCATTAGGGAAATCACAACTTATGATGTTAATTTTAATCCTATTAATGCTGCTTGTCCTAATCTTGACATGAATTTTGAATTGAAAGGTCCTCTTGTTAATGCTTTACCAAAATTTTGTGGCTTGGCAGGTGAGGACCCTTATAACCATTTGAACTCCTTGTACATGGTATGTGCAAGCATGAAGCCCGTCGGAGCAAGCACAGATGATGTTCAATGGATGGTCTTTCATCTATCTCTTGAAGGAAAAGCCAAGGATTGGTACATGAGACTTCCTCGTCATGTGGCAAATTCATACAATTCATGGGCAAATTTGAAGAGGGCTTTCTTAGAAAAGTACTTCCCTGCATCTAGACCTTCTGCAGTTAGAAAAGAAATTTATTCAATAACGCAGATGGATCAAGAGACATTTTATGAGTATTGGAATAGGTTTCAAGAATTGCTATCAAAGTGTCCTCATCATCAAATCCAAGAGGAACAATTGGTCCAATACTTCGATGATGGACTCTTGAATCATGATAAGAGTGTACTTGATGCTGCATCTGGAGGTTCTTTGATTGATAAAACAGCTCAAGAAGCATGGGTGTTGATTGAGAAGATGGCTGCAAATAGCCAACAATATAGTTGTCGGGACACAAGATCTGTGAGTGCATTGAGTGGTTCTTCAAGCCAATCAAGAGAAATTAGCTCTCTCTCCTCACAAGTGGAAACATTAACTGCTCAAATGTCCAAGATGTCTGCTCGGTTGAACAACTTGAATGTGCAACATCCAACTTCTCAAGCAATTGTGGCCCCAAGTTGTGAATTTTGTGCTTCAGTTATGCATATCTCTAGTGTTTGTCCACACCGATTTGAACAAGTGTCAGCTATGTATCAAGGAAATCCCAACACATCTCAAAGATGGGACCCTTACTCAAATACATATAACGAAGGGTGGAGATACAATTCCAAGTTCAGTTGGAGAGATGGAGACAACAGAAGCCAAAATAGATTTCAGCAGAGTGGTGGGGCAGGAACTTCTCAAGACAATTCTCTTTCTGTTCCCAAAAATGATGAGACCAACCAGTTGTTTAAAGGATTGATGACTCAAATGAGTCAAATGGGTAATATGATAAAAGATGATAAAGCAGCTACTAATTCTCAGCTCTCCACTATTTGTAAAGAGTTGGAGGAACTACGTGTGAAGAATAACAACCTCACTTCTTTTGTCACTCAACTTTCCAACAATATGAGTGAGCAGCAAGCAAAGAGTAGTGGTTCAATACCCTCCAACACAGTCATGAACCCTAAATCATTGAATGCCATCACTCTTAGAAGTGGCAAAAAGGTGAAGTTTCCTGGTGAAGATGATGACCAAGCTGAAGTTGTAGTTGAGGATGCATCATTGGTTCCTAACACATTGAAGGAATCAGAGAGTTTGAAAGAAAAGGAGCTGCTTTTAAAAAAGAATTCCACATTGGCCCAACAAGAGTCAGAGCTACAAAGTAAGGATAACACTTATCTTCTTGAAGAAGTAGAGCATTCTTCAGAGTTTCATGCAGGTTTTGCAAAGTCTAATGGAAGCAAACAACCTGAACAAGGGAAAACAAATGAGCAAGGAGCCTCAAAGCATGAAGGTAAGGAGGTATGTATTCAAGATATCCCTTTTCCTCACTCTTATCTTTCAAGCAAGAAAATGCGTGATGATAAGCAAGATAAAGAGATCTTAGAATTGTTTAGCAAACTTGAGGTCAATATTCCCTTGTTAGAAGTAATAAAAAAGGTGCCTAAATATGCTAAATTTCTTAAGGACCTTTGCACACATAAAAGAAAATTTAGGCCTAATGAAAGAGTGCAGATTATTTCTAATGTGTCAGCCTTGTTCAAACCTCAAATTCCTATAAAATGCCAAGACCCTGGATCTTTCATTATCCCTTGCACCATAGGTAAGGCAACCATAAATAGAGCTTTGTTAGATCTAGGGGCTGCTACAAATGTCATGCCTAAGTCCATGTATGCATCACTAGGTATAAAAACTCTGAAGCCCACTAGTGTAGTGTTGCAATTAGCTGATAGGACTATAAGGCACCCTCACGGCATTTTAGAGGACATACTTGTTAAAGTAAAGGATTTGGTATTCCCTGCTCATTTTTATGTACTTGATATGACTAATGAAGTATCACATGATACTACATTGATTCTTGGTAGGCCTTTCTTGAGGACCGCTAATACTATGATTAGCATGAAAGAAGGTGTCATCACTATGGAGGTAGGGGACCAGAAAATTTATTTTAACATGTATGAGGCTATGAAACATCCTTATGAAGATTATTCTTTATTGAGTGTCAATGCCATTGATTGTATCATTGATGAGGCTAGAGATGAACATGAATTGAATGTGCATGCTAACATTGATTTGCATGATCTTGATATATATGGATTTGATGAGTCTTCTTCTTCTTTTTCTTCACCTTCTTCTTTTTGTTCTTGTGGAGATGACGTGACATGCATTATTTGTCAAGAAATTAATTGCTGTCTTTCCACTCCACAAGATTTTACTTTATCTTCTTTAGCAAGTGATGATAGTTCCGAGAAAGGTTTGCTTTGTGATTGTGCAGATATTCAAGCTTTGATGGAAGCTAAATTGGTGGTTGAAAGTGACTCTTTGAGTATACAAGAAGATGAAAGTGACCACATTCTAGCCACTTCACTTTCTCTTGCGCTTCAAGAAGATCAAAAGCAGCCTAAACCTGAAAATGAGAAGCCACTTGCTAATTTTTCTAAATCTGTTTTTTCTCCTCAAACCTTGAGATACTTACATGATCTTATTTCTTGTTGTGATGCAGGTGCGAAGGAGAACCCCAATCATGTTGCTGCCATAGATCAACCTAGAGTTGATTCAACACTTGGGAAGACCAAAGAGCAAGTTGTTGTGCCACAGGAGTTAAATCAGTGCACCCAAGCTGAAACTAAAAAGGGGAGTACTCTTTACTCCTTAGAACTCACTCATTTAATTCCTTCTAATGTTCAACCTCCTGACCTTGAATTGAAACCTTTGCCCTCTAATCTAAAGTATGTTTTTCTAGAAAGTAATGAGAAACTTCCTGTGATCATTTCTAATGCATTGTCTTTAGATGAAGAGGATAGGTTAGTTGGTGTGCTCAAAAAGCACATAGGAGCTATAGGTTGGACATTAGTTGATATACCAGGGATTAATCCATCTATTTGTACCCATAGGATATTGCTTAATGAGGAGTCTAAACCTGTTAGACAACCTCAAAGGAGATTGAACCCACTTATTCTAGATGTTGTAAAAAAAGAGGTCACTAAACTCCTTACTGCTGGAATTATATATCCTATATTAGATAGTGAGTGGGTTAGTCCAGTCCAAGTAGTTCCTAAGAAGAGTGGTATCACTGTGGTTAAAAATGAACAAAATGAATTGATTCCAACTAGGGTACAAAATGCTTGGAGAGTTTGCATTGATTATAGGAAACTAAATGCATCCACTAGAAAAGACCACTTTCCCCTTCCCTTTATTGACCAAATGTTAGAAAGACTTGCAGGGAAGTCCCATTATTATTTTCTTGATGGCTTTTCAGGAAACTTTCAGATTCCTATAGCTCCAGAGGATCAAGAAAAGACCACTTTTACTTGCCCCTTTGGTACATTTGCATATTGGAGAATGCCTTTCGGTTTGTGTAATGCTCCTGGTACATTTCAGCGTTGTATGATGTCTATTTTTTCTGATTTCCTTGAACAATGCATGGATGTATTTATGGATGATTTTACAGTTTATGGAGAATCATTTGATGCATGTTTAGACAGCTTAGATAAAATTCTTGCTAGATGTTCTGAAAAAGGTCTTTTGCTAAATTATGAAAAGTGCCATTTTATTGTTGATCAAGGAATTGTTTTAGGCCATTTAATATCTAGCAATGGAATTGAGATTGACAAAGCTAAAATTGAAATAATATCTTCTTTGCCATATCCCACTACACTTAAAGAGCTTAGATCTTTCTTGGGGCATGCTGGCTTTTACAGAAGATTTATCAAGAATTTTAGTAAAATAGCTTTGCCATTATCTCATTTGCTGCAAAAAGATGTGGAATTTGTTTTTGATGATAGTTGTAAGCATGCATTTAATGAACTTAAGCAAAGGCTCATATCTCCTCCTATTCTGACTTCTCCCAATTGGGACTTACCATTTGAGCTTTCATGTGATGCTTCTAATAGTGCAGTAGGAGCTATGCTTGGTTAAAGGGATGGTAAGATTTCCAAGGTTATTGCTTATGCCTCCAAAACTTTGGATGCCGCCCAAGTGAACTACACAACCACTGAAAAGGAGTTATTTGCCATTATTTTTGCTTTAGATAAGTTCAGACCATATTTGATTAACTCCAAGGTTGTTATTTTCACAGATCATGCTGCAGTTAAATATCTTTTCAAGAAGCCCCAGTCCAAACCAAGGCTATTGAGATGGATGCTACTTATACAAGAGTTTGATGTTGAGATCAAGGATAGAGCTGGAGCAGAGAACCTTGTAGCTGATCACTTAAGTAGACTTCCAGATCAATCAAAGGGAGTAGATGATTCTGATTTTATTTGTGATAATTTTCCTGATGCTACTCTCTTTGCTTTAGCTATTAAAGAGCCATGGTTTGCAAACATAGTCAATTACTTGGTCACAAATTTGATTCCACATTCTATGTCTCATTTTCAGGTGCAGAAGCTAAAGAGAGAAGCTCAACACTATGTATGGGATGCTCCTCATTTATGGAGGGTATGTAGTGACCTAGTGATAAGAAAATGTGTCCAGAAGATGAATTTCAGTCCATACTCTCAGCTTGTCATTCTTTGGTTTGTGTTGGACACTTTGGTGCTAGGAAAACCTCTAGGAAAGTTTTAGATGCTGGTTTTTATTGGCCCTCCTTGTTTAATGATGCCTATAACTTCTGTAAAGCTTGTGATAAGTGTCAAAGGTTTGGGGGGTTAAGTAAAAGGCATGAGATCCCGCAACAGCCGATGTTGTTTTGTGAGGTTTTTGATGTTTGGGGAATAGACTTTATGGGTCCCTTTCCACCCTCTTTTGGTTTTAATTATATTCTTCTTGCAGTAGATTATCTATCCAGATTGGTAGAAGCTATTCCTACACATAAGGATGATGCCACTACGGTTTCCAAATTTCTTAAGTCTCATATCTTTTGTAGATTTGGAATACCTCGGGCTATAGTGAGTGATCGAGGAACCCATTTTTGCAATAGGATTCTTGACAGCCTATTTGCTAAATTGGGGGTTACCCACAAAGTTTCCACTGCCTATCACCCACAAACCAATGGTCAAGCTGAGGTGTCAAATAGAGAGATCAAGCACATCTTGGAGAAAATTGTAAAACCTTCCAGGAAAGACTGGAGCTTAAGACTGGAAGAAGCTTTATGGGCCTATAGGACTGCATTCAAGACCCCTATAGGAATGTCACCTTTTCGCATCATCTACGGAAAATCTTGCCACATTCCTGTGGAGCTTGAACACAAAGTCTATTGGGCAGTTAAAGCTTGCAATATGGATATGGAATCTTCGGGCTTAGAAAGGAAGTTGCAACTGCAAGAGTTGGAAGAGATGAGACTAGATGCATATGAAAATTCTCATCTCTACAAAGAAAAGACAAGAATGTTGCATGATCAGAGCATTATGAGAAAAAGTTTTCAAGTTGGTGACAAGGTGTTACTATTTAGAGCTCGATTCAAATTCAAGCATGGTAAGCTTAACTCTAAGTGGGATGGCCCTTACAAAGTCACCAAAGTTCACAAGTTTGGCATGATAGAGTTCATTGATGAAGCAACTGGACAAACTCTCAAAGTCAATGGGCATCTCTTAAAGATATACCATGAGAATGTCAAGCCTCCTTAAATCTCAGGTTGTCTCTTTCCTTCCCTTATCTATTTACATATTTTGAGCTTTAATGCATAAGATAAGTGTGGGGAAAAACCATTCTAGTAGTTTAGGACTTTAGGTAGTTAGTTTAGTTAGTTTAATTCTCCCCTTTGTTGATGTACTCCTTGCTCACCACTTTTGTTTTGTTGAATTTTGTTGCATCAGGGACAATGCAATGGTTCAAGTGTGGGGGACGGAATTTGGTTGTGGATATTCTGTTAATGTGCTTGACGGTGATTTAGTTGTCAAATTTGGAAAAATTTGAAAATTTTTCAAAGGAAGTGAACCGACATTTGAATTTTTTGCATCTCTTTGCTTTGAAAGTGCACTTTTCTAGTTTACATTAAAGTTGTTGAGAGCTATACATGTTCTAAGTTGAATGCAATGGTTTGATTGATTGTTATTTTTGGAGTTAGTATTTGGAATAGATGAATTGTTGTATTGGGATTGATCTAGTTTTCAACTGAATGATGTGAATGAACTTATGAGAAATAACCTTTGTTGGAAGGATTCTTCAGCCTATCTTTCATTTTTCTCATTGAGTGTTGTCCACCTACTTTAATGAATCTCTAGAACTTGTTTGAATTCTTTTTCAAAATCACATTTGCATTTAGATGATTGAAGATGAAAGGGGCATTCATTTCTCATAGCCATTTACCCAAACACTCACATTACTAATTAATCCATTGTCAACCCCCTTTGAGCCATTCACTTTCATAAATCCATATATTTTAACAAGCTAAGCATGGTCATTTCATTGAATTTCTCATAGCACCTTATTTTGTGAAGCTTGGTTTACCAATATTGTTATTTACATAAAATGGAGTGTCATATACCTTAAAAAAAAGCAAAAAGAAAGAAGCAAAATCAAAATCAAAAGAAAAAATAAATAAATAAATAAATAAAATAGTGAAAAAGAAAAAAAAAAGACAATGAAAAGGAACATATCCATTGGATTTTTATGGTTACCAAGCATGTTATATGTATTTAATGTATTAAATTAGTGCTATTTTTAATTCTCTCTCTCAACTCTTTTTGCATGCTTAAAGCTTGTTTTAGTTTCTTTGTCCATTCCATTTGGCCATTTTCCATCATTACAACCCTTTTAAGTCCCCTTGATTCATGAGTCTAGTTGCTACTTAGTGGTGGAGAAAATAGAATTTTTACAAGCTTATGGTAGATCTTAGTTTGGGTGGATTTGAGCGAAAGGACACATATTTGTGAGATGAGAGAAACACTTTGATCCTTGAGTGTTCTCTTTTGTTCATCCCCATCAATTCAATTGTCTTCTTGGGTTAATCTTTTGCATTAGTTCATTCTATAACTATGCTAGCTTGAGGATAAAATTGATTGAGTTGTTGCATTCTTGTTTCAGAACATTTTAGTCCCTCATTTATTTTAATGTCATTCTTAGATTGCCTGCACTTGCTTGTTTTTGCCCAAGAGTGCAAAAGTTCAAGTGTGGGGGAATTTGATAAGTCCCTATTTTGTATAATATTTTCTATCTTATTTTAGGGTTCTTATTATATTTTATTGGGCTTAAATGAATTTATTAAGATAAATTTGGTTAAAGAGTAATTACATGAAAATAATATTAAAAAGGGTTAAATTGTGATATTTTTGTGATTGCTTTTTAATTAAAATATTTTAGAATGATTATTTTATATTGGGCTTACTTTTATTTTGTAGGATATCTTAAAATTTTGGAGGAGCAAAAATTGTACAATCTAAGACCCAAGACCAATTAATTTCAAGAAGCCCAAGATTCAAGGCCCAAATTCCAGCACCCAATATTCAAGTCATATACCCAAAATCCATGACCCATCCCACATCAATTCAAGCCACCATAAAAAAAATCAAAAATCCCTAATTTTAGGAGGAAGGGGCGTCGGCTACAGGAAAAAGAGGAGAATCACACCACATTCATCCACACTTCATCATTATATCTTTCAATCTTCCATTTTTTTTCTCTGCTTGCATTCACGCCACTTCACCACCAAATTCTTCATTCCATCACCTCCATTCCTCTTCTCTTCACCCACTTCCACCTACTCACTTACAATTTCATCATTATCATCATTTCACCACATTCACCCCATTTCTTCTTTTCTCTGTTTGTACGCCACCTCACCACCATCATCACCATATTTCAAATTCTTGCAACATGGTTGAAGAAGTGAAGAAGATTGTAGCATTTCTCTCAATGTGTGGTTAGATTCTCTTGCCTCTTGGAGATGGAGATTAGGGCTTGAGTTTCCATTCTACAAAGGGGAGTTATTTTATCTCAATACCTAATTTTAAATTGTATATTTAATTTTCTAGGTTTAGGATTTATCTTTATACAATTTAGAATCTTAGATTTATTATGTGTATTGGGTGATTATATATGATTTAGATTGATGTTGGCAACTTGATGATTGTATAGAAATATTGCCTTTACAATGCAATTAGGAAGTATTTTCTATCATCTTCATGACTAGATAATATAATCTTATGTGCTTGTATTTGATTGTCTCGGTTGAGCAATTTTTAATAGAGGAACAAGTTGCTTTTGTCTAATTTTAATCATACACTAAGTGGTTTTTAATTGTGTCTTTGGGAGTAATTGCTAGTTATGGTAGTAGGAGTAATTACTAAGAAAGAACACAAGACTCAAGTGGTACCTTGAGGTTTTATTTTAAGACTTAGTGAAATATTAATTCCCATATTAATTTGAACTATGATAACTATAATTCAATTTCCAAGGGCATTTTCAATATTAATTCCAACCTCTTTTTAATTAGCCTATTCAAGAAAAATACCAAAAATAGTAATTTAGGTTCTCTTTATTTACATTTAAGTTTACTTTTATTGCTTTTCTCATTTAGTAGATAACTTAAAAACCCAACACTTCACTTTAGTTTGTTAATTGCATGTTTTTTATACTTAGTTTAGCCTAGGATCTTAGATAAAGGCTCCTTGAGTGAAAACGATCCGGATTGCGCTACTATATTGCATTTTTAATTCGGTTAATTTGGTCAACCTTGCGACGGGTGCGATCAAATGGTCTCTACTCCAATGGGAGAATCGGTACAAGTAGAATATGTGCACAAGTCTTGCATTGTGGAGGTCGATGGTCATGAGATTGTCACTACAAGAAAAACACCCTTTAGAGACGGACAAATCCGTCTCTAAAAAGGGTAAAATCCGTCTCTGATTTGTTCAGAGACGGAATTTGTCACGAACACTTGTCCGTGTCCAAAAAATTGGTTCCTAAACTTCAGAGACGGATTCTTTAGTCCGTGTCAAATTGCACACGGATAGTCCGTGTCTAATCAAATGAAGTCCGTCTCTAATCTATCTCGTATGATGTTGATTTAGAGACGAATCAGAGACGGATCAGAGACGGAAAACATGAATTACGTGTCTAATCCGTCTCTAAACTGAATTTTTGAGACATTTTTAGAGATGGAATAGAGACAGAAATTATTAATTCTGTCTCTGATCCGTCTCTAACATGTCCGTCTCTAATCCGTCTCTAACGTGCCCGTCTCTGATCCGTGTCTAATAAGCCGTCTCTGATCCGTGTCTAGATTCAATTTTTTTGAGACTACCGTTTGAGATGGAACAGAGACGGAAAATAATTAGTTCGTCTCTGATCCATCTCTAAGTGGTCGGTCTCTGATCCGTCTCTAAAGCAGTTCAGACTAACTTTAACAACAAAACAGAGACGCCTAATCCGTCTCTAAACCCATCTTTGGGACTATTTTTAGAGACGGAAATAAAATTTCCGTCTCAAATCTGTCTCTGATTGATATGTTTATTTCATTTCTAATTTGTCCTAAATTGATTCAATTTTCACGTATAATTTGCTATTAATACCTAATAAAGGCAAAAGTTTCATACAAACATAATAAAATCCATATTTTTAATACTCATAACAATAGTAAAATACCAAGTCTCTAACTAACTAAGGTAAAGGTGAAGGAGTTGACTGCTGCGCTTCTGATCCTACATTTCTCTTGGTAGTGCGTTCAACTTGTAACTGATAAAACAATTGACCAATCAAACGGTCATGCTCTGCAAATTTATCATTATAAGCTGTTATGATTTGTGATTGCTCCTCAACGTTTTGTTTTAAAACATCAGTTACAGCTTGATGCTCCTCAGCTTGCTTTGCCAAGCATCGATCTAACTCAGCTTGGAAATGAGGATGAAGCCATGACTCAAGTCCACTAGACATGTTAACAGATATGCTACCAATATCATGTGGTTCTGATCCTACACCAAACACACGTCCTTTCTTGTTCTTTCCACCCACAACTTCTAACCAAATGACATTATCTTCCTCTTGAGATATTGCATCAATGCCATTGGCCGATGCTTGAGAAGCTTTTAGTGACTTAATTCTACTATATTCTTCCTGCAAATGGATGAGGAAATGTCATATAAAATAAACATGTAAGAGAATACAAGTACATATCATAAAGCTAAAATCAATTCCTCATTATTTGTTAACTTTGTAAAAATGTCATATAAAATAAACAAGTAAGAGAAAACAAGTACATATCATAAAGCTAAAATCAATACCTCATTATTTGTTTACTTTGTAAAAATTTTTAACAAGACAGGCTGGCAAGTAAGAGAGTAAATGAATGTAGAATATAAAAAATTATTATAAAGCAACCCTTATATAGTTGAGATGTAGAAAAAAAATGAAGAAGGTAATTGTATTATCTTCTAACTTCAGAATTCAAGTAACTTGTTAAACTCTTTTTTACATCAATCTCATACCCAAATGAAGGTCAAAGTCAAATAAACATAGACATTGATAAGCTTTTTTGTATTTTCATAAAACTCCCGAAACATTACAGACATGAAAGTAGGTAGGTTAATTGCAAGACATGAAATAACAATAATGAAATAACAACCCTTATACAGACATCAAAGCTTTACACAAGAGAACTGTGAATGGACTGAGTATGAATCTGTACCCTTATACCAGTACGATTCCTTACTAAGAATCTTTACTTGTACATATCACTCACAACTTCATTTAATTATTTTACTAAAGATGAATGTGTCAAATAAAATACTTTTCTGGATTTTACTTCATTTTACTATGCTTAATCACAAATAAGACTGATCATGTTCAGTCAAATTTCTTTTAGAAGTAATATTGTATTAGACACATTGGTCTTTAGTAAAAATGAACTTTCTTTTTTGTAGAAACATTCCTTTATGCTTAAAGATCTCATGAGAGATTGTTACATATAAGAGAAATAAACAAAGGTAGTAGAAAATAGAAAATAAGCCTAATAAAACAAAGACAGTGTATGACACCCATAACAGCACTCCAAGCAACATTTTTACACTTTAAAATGAGGTTTTAAAACTAAACAACTTGTTCTTTAAACAACACTTCCAGCACACCTTTTAAACACATTAGAACAAGGTTTCAGGTGAGACAAGTGAGCTAGGAAGAAAATTCAACACTTAAAAACAGCTCTCTAAAACACCATACTAAGCACTGTAAGGAGGATATTTCAAAAGAAACAACAAACCACAGCAAAACACATTAGCACATTAGCACATTCAATCATATTATGAAGTAGGAAACAACAACAATCTCACATTCAAGAAAGAAAAACTTTCTAAACCAGCTTTCTAACCACTTATCAACTCAGATTTCAAGAAACAGGTAGTGAAGAATAATACTTACACAAGCATCGGCAGCCCTCTTGTCAACAAACTCTCCGTTACCCTTCCTTTTGTGTGTGCGCTCAAATAACTCGAACAGAGTTGGCTCCTTCCCTAATTCCTCCTTTTATTATTATTACAAACATGACCAGTCAACTATCAATCAAACAAGATGTAAAAGTAAATAAGTACACCATTGTTAGGAAAATAAACTTTTACCAGCCTTCTTTTGTGCTCTGATACGGGAATTGAGCCGCAGTTGTGTAATGTTCCACCTTTCGCAGATGCTCGATTCTTCTTTGCTTGCTCTCGCTTTGCTTTGAAATCCTCAGTTTGCCATTCAACCTTTAATTCTTCAAATACATTTTCGGGAATCCATTGAGGTCGTGGCTTACCTTTTTCCATATTAGCCCGTATCCTACACATTAAAGCCTTAAGTCGCTCTTTAGCTTGATGCTCCCAATTTTCCCTTATTTGCCTTTCAAAATGTGGGAGCCATTTGTACTTTTTTTGCATATATAAGTGAATACTTTGGTAAAAGATAATTTTTATTCAAAGTTTAGAAATCAAAACAATATAATAAGTAGAGTGAAACTAACCGCCCATTCCCCAAACCACATGTTTTGGACTTCAGGTGGTATTTTCGTCCAATTGTCGTATGGCCTCTCAAATTTCCCTTCAATAACAGTTGTTATCTCTCTTATGGAATCAATTACCGGGTGAAAGCTGCAAGTTTCAATAAATGGTTAATAACAAGGACACATATATATACATCCACACATGTGATCAAATATGACTACAAATAAATTTATACATACGTTTTTTTAACGGGATAAATCCATGTTTTGCCATCTGTAGGATCTTTTCCGCAAGGTCTACCGGAAAGATGTGGTGGTTGTTCATCAATTTGGGCATTAGAATGAACAGATGAATGTGGAGAAAGCACAATAGGTGGAGAAGGGGCAATAGGTGGAGAAGGGGCAGTAGGTGGAGAAGGGGCAATAGGTGGAGAAGGGGCAGTAAGTGGAGAAGGATTATCAAGGTCTTGAATCCTTAAACGGCCCCCACCTCGAGTTGTGCGCCCTCTAACACCACCTCGACTTGATCGACCACTAGACATCTATAAACAAGAAGCATTAATTAAAGCACAACACATTACAAAAAAAAGTTATAAAATTTAAGTTAAACAACAATCAATACTAATTCTAAAAGTATTTAAAAAGAAACATAACAAATTACAAAAAGAGTTACATAATTTGAGTTCCACTACATTACAAAATGTAAAACATTGTCAATTCCACTACATTTACAAGACTACTCCTAAGGTTCATCTTCATCCCCTGTATCATCTTCAGTAAGTAGGTCCTCCTCTTCATCAGTCGAGGTTGAAATAAGCTCGGGTTCATGTTCAGGAAGTTCTTGATTGACAACCAACATATCAGCTTCTTCATATGCACCTTCACGATCATGTAATGTTGGAAGCTCGTCATTCTCAATGTTTGTTGGCGTGATTTCCTCTATCTCATCACCCTGATATACATCATTACCAACTTCAAAGCTGGGTGCATCAATTGTGGACCTTGCTTTCGTTTTAATAACTGTCATCCAATTAATCTTATCACGTGCCGCAGGAAAAGGTGCATAATATACTTGCTCTGCTTGTTGCGCAAATATAAATGGATCGTATTTATTGTACCTTCGTGTTGCTTTAATTTCAACAATTCCCTTATGGATTTTCATGCCACGATTCAGAGTTTGATCAAACCATTCGCAATTGAACAACGTTATATGCTTCAGTGGTGATCCCCCTATGTATTCTAATTGGATTACTTCTTTAAGTATGTCATAGTAATCACTTTCCGATTGTCCATAGGCACTTCCCCTAATGCAAACACCACAATTTACTGTTGACTTGTGCTGGCTCCATCCTTCTGTGTGGAACTTATACCCATTAACAAAATACATAGGCCATGAGCGTGCCATTTTCATGGGTCCCCAAGCAATGTCTTGTATAAATTGATCAGTAACATTATTGTCTTTGTTTTGAACCTATTTGTAAAAGGGATATACAATGTAAGCACACTCTGGACAACTATTAATGTTACAAGATTTGAAAGTTGCAATAACATCTTACATATTCTTGAAACCAAGTAGGAAAATTAAAACCAATCATTTGATCCACCTCAGCATTTGTTAATTGTGGTGAAGAACTTCTTATACCCTCGATGTATAAACTGCAGTCACAAATGCAAGGTTAGGTTAACTAAACTTATTCCATAATTAGTTTATCATTGAAAGTAGGTTTCAATAGCATGAAATTTACTCTAGATACGGCTGCACTTCATCACAATTTTCAATAACATATCTTGTGGCCACTACCATTTCCTTGTTTGTTAAGATCCGTCTACTTTCTTTTACAGTTGCGCGTCCGAGGTAGTTAAAAATGGAGACAGATTCATTCATGTACTCACCACCACCATCGCCATTCCTTTGAACCCTCGTCATTCTTGAGGAGACATGTGACTCAAAATAATGAGAGCAAAAAGTGGCAGTCTCCTCAATGATGTAGGCCTCACATATTGATCCTTCAACACGAGCTTTATTCTTAACTTTCTTCTTCAAAGTATGCAGGAACCTAACATTCCTTTGTACATGTTAATAAATATTATTTTTTTATTGTAATGCATGGATTTACAAGTTATAAAATATTGTCCATTACCTCTCAAACGGATACATCCACTGATATTGAACTGGTCCACCAACCCTTGCTTCATACGGTAAATGAATTGGGAGATGCTCCACTGAGCCAAAAAAACCTGGGGGAAAGATTTATTCCAATTTGCACAATATCACTACAATGTTTTCTTCCAAGAATTTCAATTGATCCTCTTGCAAGGTAGTTGAGCAAATATCTCTGAAAAATTGACTAAGCTCAGTCAGAGAATTCCAAACAACTTCCGTAAGAGATTTGAAAGAAATTGGAAGTAAACGCTCCATGAAAATGTGACAATCATGGCTCTTTAGCCCATGCAACTTGGCTTCCTTAAGGTCAACGCATCGTGCTAAATTAGAAGCATAGCCATCAGGGAGCTTTAGATTCTTTACCCATTCGCAAACAGCACGCTTTTGATCTACGTTTAATGCATATTGTGCCTTGGGTTTGAAAAGTTTACCATTGCGATCCACTAATTCTAATTCTCTACGTCGACAATACTCTTTGATGTCCATCCTTGATTTTTCATTGTCTTTTGTTTTACCCTTTGTGTCCATCACAGTGTGAAATACATTGTCAAATACGTTCTTCTCAATGTGCATGACATCTAAGTTATGTCGAATCAAATTAGTTTCCCAATAAGGTAACTCCCAAAATATACTCTGCTTTGTCCAATTGTGTGTACGACAATACCCATCTATGTCGGGCAAAGACCCATGCTCAGTAACCTTGGGAAGATTAGACACTCTTTCCCAAACCTGGGTACCATTTAATCTCTCAGGTCGTGGCGATTGCTCAACTCTGTTTTTTTTTTAAAGGAAGTCTTATTTCTCCTATATTGATGATCCTCAGGCAAGAACTGGTGATGACAATCAAAGAAAGATGTCTTTTTACCATTCTTGAGAATGAATGCCTTCGACTCCTCCATACAAACAGGGCATGACAATTTACCAGCAGTCATCCAACCTGACAACATGCCATACGCTGGAAAGTCATTAATAGTCCACATAAGTGCTGCCCGCATTTGAAAGTTATGTTTTAATGAACTATCATATGTCTGGACACCCTCCTCCCATAGTAGCTTCTATTCATCGATTAAAGGTTGCAAGTAAACATCTATGTTACCTTTTGGATTTTTAGGGCCAGGGATAATCAATGACAAAAACATATACTCTTGTTTCATGCACATCCATGGCGGAAGATTATATGGCGTGACAATGACAGACCAACAAGAGTAGTTTTTTCCAGATTGTCCATAGGGTGTAAAGCCGTCAGCACAGAGACCAAGCCTTACATTTCGTGGATCTGATGCAAAGTCAGGGTATGTTTCATCAAACTTCTTCCATGCCTCTCCATCGGATGGGTGAGATAACACACCTGGATCTCGACGATTATTATGATGCCACCTCATTTCTGCAGCTGTCCTAGCTGAAGTGAATAATCTCTGAAGTCTAGGCATCAATGGTAAGTACCGCATCTGCTTATTTGCCACATTCTTGCATCGTCCATGGCTGCCTCTTCTTACCTTGTACCTAGTACACCCACAAAACTTGCATTGGGTTTCATTCAAATCATCTTTGTAATATATCATACATCCATTAAGACAACAATCAATTTTCTCATAACCTAGCCCTAATTTTGACACCAATTTTTTTGTCCTATATAGATCTTTGGGCATTCGATTATCTTGCGGCATTATCTCTTTTGACCACTGCAAGATCTCATTAACGCACCGCTCTGGCAAGTTGTAGTCAGCCTTGATGCTTAGCAATCTAATTGCTGCCGATAGTTCAGAGTGATTAGAACACCCATCCCACAAAGGAGCTTGTGCAGCAGAAAGCATATCATAGAAACCTCGAGCATCAGGATTCGGTGGCTCCTCTACATTAGGTTGAAAGTTTGGCCCTCCTGCATCTAACACCATCGTCTCAAACCGATTAGATTGTTCCCCATAATCTCCATGACCATCAAATTGGTCATGTAATGGTGGCATGGTCAACTGAGGGGCTCCTGACAACTCTTCCCCGTGAGAATTCCAATGAAAATAGTTGTCCTTAAATCCATTCCTATACAGGTGCTCCTTAACCATATCAACAATGACAATTTTCTTATTTTTACACTTCGTACAAGGACATCTAATCTTTCCATTGTTCACAAAGATTTCCAATTGACAAGCATGGGCAAGAAACTCCTCCACACCATTCATGAATTCAGCAGTAAACCCAACTCGACCAGGAAGCACTCTGTTGTACATCCATTGTCGAGATTCACGCAAATCCATACTCTGTTCCTAAGAAGTGATGAATTTTTTTTACAACTTCCTTTAGAACACCATTTTAGACACTTCAAGAAGGGTTCCAAATAGAGAAGCAACCCAAAAAGAATTTCAAGACGGAGAAAAGTCCAAAAATAAGTACTAAAAACAGCATCCTACCATTTTTTTAATAAACATTGAACATTTAATTTCATATCTTCAAGTACAAAAATCAGTACTAAAAAACAATGACATCCTACCATTTTTTTAAAATTCCAATACTATAATTATAGGGCAATTACTCATTAATTCAATTATAAAAGCAATTCAACTCATAGCATACTAGCAACACCTTAGAAACATACACATCAGGCTCTTGTTAATCAAATAAAAGTAAGCAAATGGATTGCTAAAATACCTGAAAATCAATCAAAGAAGAAAACTTAAAATCAATCAAAGTAGGCTTGCAATTCTTGTCCTTGTAGTAACCAAAGCCTAAACAGCAACTCCAACCACCGCGAAGAGTAGGTACACCTAAATGCACAAATAATTGTCAAAGAAGTAGTTGAAAACACATGATAAAAGTCCTCTAACAACCAAATACTTAAGCAATAGAGAGATAATAGATTTAGGATAAGTGCAGTAATATAAATTAAAAATGAAAGAATATAGTTCCCCAATTAAGATCACTACATGGAATTTAGAATTTGAAAGTTTGCAGGGTTTCAAATAAGAAAATTTTTTATTTTAGAAGGTTTATTATTAAAGATCAATAATGGAGCCCTAAAAAATAAGTACAATAAGTTTATGTACCATAATTATAAATCGATGCGATTAGGAAAACAGAAGCTATGTTAGGCCCCGTTTGGTTAGTAGATGTGTACACTTGACCTGATCCTTCTCAAACCCCACTTGGTAGCTAGTGCACTGAGCCGTCCTTATTTAGTGCCTCCAGTACCTTAAACATGATTATATTCGTGGGAAACTAAAAAATTATGAGGCTAAGAATTGACATTAACAATATTTAATTTACATTGATTTGATTTGATGTAGGTTCTGCGTAATGCAATGAAAGGGGATGGAAGTGATGAGGATGGAATAACTCGTGTGGTGGTAACAAGGGCTGAGAAGGACCTTAAAGGCATTAAAGAGCTTTATTATAAGAGAAATAGTGTCCATCTTGAGCATGCAGTGGCCAAGAAAATTTCTGGACAATACAAGCACTTCCTCCTCACTCTAATGGGACATGAAAATTAGCACAAACAATAATATTTTAATTTGTTTACATTACATATATTCATACATATATGTAATGTATACAAGAGTCTTTTAGTTTCACTACTCTAGTACTATATATCTAGGATGATTATTATAATAATAACAGTTTGGCTTTTCTTGTTTTAGTGTATGTCTTGGTTAAGTACTTCTGTTTTAATCCTGATTAATAATAATAATAATGGTGTGAGATTGAGCCCTTTATTAATTTCAAATTTCAACAATTAGGCATATATAGCGAAACGGGGCCTAACCTAAGTTTAATCCTAAGTGGAGCATACATAAGTTAATTTATTGGAAACAACCAATTATTGTCTGCAACATGAGTTTCTTTAGGAAAATACAGCCACAAAAATGGTGCATATAGATATGATTTGCTATTTCACTTTGGAACCATTTGCAACATCTCACCCAAGACAATACTAGAGGTATATGATTATTAATGCAAGAACAATTTATTCACCTATTTTTCCAAGATTAATATGAAGGAAAATACATGCAACTAGAGTCCCAAGAGCATAACTTGGCTATTATTTATAGCAAACAAGAAAGTCACTAATAATTATGGGAAAAAGCAAGGCGGAAGATTACCTTTATATTAAAGCCAGCTTTGGCACTAGCTTCAATGAAAATGACATTAAGATCGTGGGCCTTTTCTGCAGAAAAAATGCAGAAAAAAGAATATGTAAGACCTCAAAACAAGAGTGCAGAACACACATGGAACATCTCGAAAATCAAACCCAATCAAGCTACTACATTTGTCCGTGTTTTCTTCTCCATTTCTTGTCAGATTTGAACTTATTTCCCTGATGTAAACCCTTTTACTTCAACAGTTTAAAGTTCAGTATACCAAATTAACTAAATACATAACATTAATCTTCATTTCTTTGATCTAAAATTTACTGAAAACAGAGTAGTTCATCACAATTCCCACATTAACTTCCATATTTACTAACAATGCTAATTTTTAACTCAACCTATGGTTTCTTAATTTGAATTTCTAGACTCCATAGCATCAACAAACAACCAGAGCAGGAATCAACATCTTAATATCTATAATTACCCTTCCATCACATTTCACCTCACATCACACAAATATCCTTAACTTATAAGAATAAACACACCAATCTATTTTTTAGTTTTTAAAAACAGTTACTTATAAGAATAAATTGCCAAATAGTTTTTTATTTTTTTAAAACAAAAAGTAATTTTTAAAAACAGTTGTTAAACAGGCTTTTAATTGCTTGTGTTTTATGTCCCTAGTCTCTATAATATTTTTGGGAGAAGTGTTTAGATTTAATGTTCTATTGTACTTTAATTTGAGCAAAATAATCATTAGCAGGAGGATAGATATGAAATTTTTTTAAAAAAAAAAACTCATTGAGGGAAAAGAACAGAAGCATAGAAGATATATAAATAAATATATATATTATAATAAAATGTTTAATGGAATTAACACTAAGATAAAAATTAAAGCAAGCAAAATATGCAATATATATATAAAGAGTGGAGTGACATTAATTTGTCACCTCAGTACTATTAGTAGGGCTGGATATAGCAGGAGTCCTCGATGCTTATCATTTTGCTTATGGATAATCATTAATATTTAATAGTAATGACCACTTAATTATAACTAAAGCTGTCTCTTTTGCAAATTGCAGCTTGACCGTACAATATGTATATAAATCAATCTCCACACCCAAATTAAATGATGGGAACACAGCTGTATTATATTAGTGTCAATCACTCAAAGAAAACAGAGCTTACGGTTCCGAGGGAAGAAAAATATTGAAGCAAAGAATACAGTACACCACTAAATTGTTCATATTAAAGAAAAAGAAGAAACAAATTAAAAAAAGGGGAAGAAATGCAGAAGTTAGGGTTCAGTGAGAAAGAGAGAGGAAAGAGAGTGTACTGTGAAGGAGACGGAGACGAGAGCGAGTACGACGGAGAAGCTCGACGGAGATGGCGTACGGCGACGGCGACACAAAAGGGCGACAGAGGCGGAGAAGGGAGACGGAGACGAGAGAGTATGAAGGAGACGGAGACGAGAGCGCGAGTAGTGTGAGTGTGAATGAGACGGAGAAATTTTAGGTTTTATAGAACACCCAAAACGCTGCGTTTAAGATTCTGCATACACAAATTAGAGACAGAATTTAAGCTAGACAAATCCGTCTCTAAATCGCAAACCAGGAAAACCAATTTCAAACGGAATATTCCATCTCCGATCCGTCTCCCAAATTGAAAAGATTAGGGACGGATAAAGGTTCCTCACAAATCCGTCTCTAATTAAAATTAAGGAAAAAAAAACCCGCCAAATCAGTAATCATTTGCCCGCCTAATTTTTTCCATAAATTTAGAGACAGATTAGAGACGGATGTATTGGTGGCAAACAAGTCCGTCCCTAAATCCATAATTTTTTTTCCTTTTTTTTGGTCATTTGGGGACGGAATAGAGACACATTTGAGACGGATTAGATACTGGCCATAAATCTGTCTCTAATGTCCGTCTCTAATAACCTGTTTTCTTGTAGTGATGTGGTAGACCTTCGGTTGTTTTGTATGGTTGATCTTGATGTGATCCTCAGAATGGATTTGTTGTCGTCTTGCCATGCGGTTGTGGACTGCAGGGCTAAATGTTTGAAATTTAATGTATCGAAAGTTAAACAAGGTAATGATCCGCCATCAATACCCACTACCGAGGATAGATGACCTATTTGATTAGTTGCAGGGCAAAAAGTGGTTTTCCAAAATTGATTTGTGATCTGGGTATCATCAACTAAAGATTCGAGAATCAGACATACCTAAGACCGCATTCCGGACCCGATACGAACATTACGAGTTCTTGGTGATGTCTTTCGGATTAACTAATGCTCCTGCACCGTTCATGGACATGATGAATAGGGTCTTCAAACCATTTCTGGATCGATTTGTCATTGTCTTCATTGATGACATCTTGGTTTACTCTAAGAATTCTGAAGAACATGCAGAACTCTTGAGAATAGCATTGCAGAAGTTGAGAGAGGAGAAATTGTATGCCAAGTTCTCTAAGTGTGAATTCTGGCTAGACAGAGTTGCCTTTTTGGGTCACGTGGTATCGTCAGAGGGAATCCACGTTGATCCAAGTAAGGTAGAAGTGGTGAAGAATTGGTCCCAACCTACCTCAGTTACTGAAATTCGCAGTTTCTTGGGCTTGGCCGGATATTATAGAGGATTTGTGCATGACTTCTCTAAGGTTGCTGCACCTATGACTAAATTAACACAGAAGGGGGTGAAGTTCATATGGGATGATAAATGTGAGCAGAGTTTTCAGAAGCTGAAAGACAGCCTCACTACCGCTCCGGTGTTGGCATTACATGAAGGCACATGAGGGTATGTGGTATAATGTGATGCGTCGAGGATCGGGGTAGGGTGTGTCTTGATGCAACACGGCAAGGTGATTGCGTATGCATCGCGACAACTGAGGAAACATGAGAAGAATTACCCGACTCACGACCTCGAAATGGCGGTTGTAGTATTTGCTTTGAAAATATGGAGGCATTACTTGTATGGTGAGACATGTGAAATTTATACAGACCACAAAAGCCTCAAATACATTTTCGAGCAGAAAGACTTGAACTTGAGACAACGTCGATGGTTAGAGTTGTTGAAAGACTACGACTGCACGATCTTGTATCATCCAGGAAAGGCTAATGTGGTAGCCGATGCTCTGAGCCGGAAATCCAAGGGCAGTCTTGCTCATATATGTGAAGAAAGAAGACCGTTGATCAGAGAGTTGCACGAGCTAGAACAGACGGGGAATCAGTTTGAGATTGGGAGTTCTAACTCACGTTTAGCCCATTAGCAAGCTAAATCCTCTCTGGTAGAAGAAGTGAAGGCTAGACAGGATGAAGATACCGACCTCAAGCAATCAAGGATACAATAACTAAAGAGAAAGGGGACGATGTCCCATTCTCTATTGATGATTCCAGAGTACTTCGGTTGTAGGGACGGTTGTGTGTTCCTATGGTTGATAACTTGAAAGAAAGAATCCTTGAAGAAGCACACCGGACAGCTTATACAATCCATCCGGGAGCTAATAAAATGTATCAGGACCTGAAATAGCTATATTGGTGGAATGGCATGAAGAGAGATGTTGCAAACTATGTAGCCAGATGTTTAGTGTGTCAGCAAGTCAAGGCTGAACACCAGAAGCCCGCCGGAACATTACAACAGATAGAAATACTTTAGTGGAAATGGGAGAGGATAACTATGGATTTTGTAACAGGGTTGTCACGACCCCCGTTTAGAGGACCGTGACCGGCACAGACACAGGGAATATCCCTATGCCTGTAAGCCTTATCACCTAATTGACAGAATATCTATTATTGAAAATACATCCACATGTAGTATAATACCATGGCTACACCGAAATGGTGGCCTATCCTAGGCAAGCAAATCCACGGCCAGTGCCGCTTCAGGATATAGGTATAGGAAAACACATATAATATATATAACCTGTGTACTGGCTACACATCCGAAGATGTTGCCTATCCTATTCACATGCAACATATATATGTATATATATATATATATATATATATATATATATTTTGAAAGCAAATTTTCCCTGTAACGCAGTAAAATAAATCCTGATCTTTAAGGTGTGTGAAGCTGACAGTTCTAGATTTAGTAATACAATCTAATTGGGTACATCTACGCTTTACTTTATAATACATGATAAAGTAAATTAAATGTCAATTACAATTCATTCACCCACATGAACAAGTTGTGGGTCTTGGAAAGTGTTGCTCAACCCTCGTTCCACCGAGGCTTCTTCCACCTGTACTTAACCTGTCTCTGTGTAGTAAAAATGAGGTGTGAGTCTTAACCACGCGACTCAGTGAGGACTCTCCCATCCCCGGCGCAAGGCGGGTACCTTACCGCTGGGACTGGGAGTCATACACAACCACATGCACAAACAACAAGTTACTGTGAGTTAGCATGCATTCTTGGTGATCAATCAGCAAGTAACGTGTAACACATAGTGCCGGCTTTTACCTACCGGTCTTCTCACGTTCAACATGTTTGAATCAACAAGACACGTCGTGACGTAGTCCTGTACATTACCACGTCGTGTATATATATATGTCACACTTGAATTCTAGCATTGTCGGCTTCATACAGATTAAAGTTAGGTCTTGGTATTGGGAATTTAGGCTACGATATAGCATATATCATGTACATATATATATATATATATATGACTTCCGCATGCGACTAGGATAGATCACACGCCTTGAGGGGTGTGATCAATATGTAAATTATAAATATGTGTGTTACTGAATACCTGATTGTATGAGAATATGGCTTCCGCATGTGAATAGGATAGATCACACGCATTGAGGCGTGTGATCGATATGTAAACTATATACAAGTGTGTGATTTAATATATGTATGACTGCATACAGGGCTTCTGCATGTGAATAGGATAGATCACCCGCACTGAAGCGCGTGATCAATATGTATACTATATGTACGTGTGAATGATTATGTGTATATATATATACTGAAGCACCGCTGAGCGAGCCGTGGATTGCAAACTGCTTAGGTCACCGAAAATGGATGGCCGTATACATATATATTATATATATTGTTTGTATTAGAAATGAGTAGTTATAAACATGTGAAAATGTCAATCAGGGATTAGAGGCTTACGGGATAGGAGAAATCCTACTTCCCGTGCCGGTCACGAACATCTGATAGGGGGTCGTGACAAACTTGGTATCAAAGCCAGGTTATCTTTAAACTGTATCAAGCCATAGGTATGACTGGGTGTCAGTTTACGTCTCGTTGTGAACCCGGGCGCAACGTGGGAGTAAAAAGGCACTTGTGGGAGTACCCAGGAAATTGAGTCAGCTCTTTCTTTCTACTCTGTTTGATATGAAATATCATTGATATGCATGTACTTATTAGGTGTGGTCCTTGTGCAGTATAGGGATACCACCTATCACGAGACAGACTAGAGTGGAGGGAGAACTCCTGCTGAAATTGATCGAGAATCAGTTCGGGAGGAGGGAATGCCCAGCCGAGGTCGAGGTAGACGCCGTACCCGAGGCTGAGGTAGAAGTCATGCTTGTGGTCGAGGTAGAGCACAAGTGAGAGAAGAAGAGAGGAGACAGTCACCGGAACCTCATGTTGAGACAGGTGCACCTTCTATGGCAGAAATGCTCACAGCAGGATTTCAGGAACTAAGACAAGAGATGACGAGACAAATACAGAGGGAAGTACGCCGGTTAGTTGTCGGCGAGGAAGAAGAAGAGAGAGTTCCTAGCAATCAGGAGAAGGAGGTTGTTGAGGAAGAGGACAGAGAATGGCAACAACCACAGGAAGTGCCTCGTGAGCCGCGGATAGCACCTACAGAGCTGCCAATTTCAAAATTTCTGAAGCTTCATGTCACGACCCCCTATCGGACATCCGTGACCGGCACGGGAGGTAGGATTTCTCCTATCCCGTAAGCCTCTAATCCCTGATTGACATTCTTATATATGCATAATTACCCATTTCCATTACAACCAATATATAGTATATATGGTCATCCCTGTCCGATGACCTAAGTAACAGGCAATCCACGGCTCGCTCAACGCTACTTCAGTCTATACGTATACACATAGTCAATCACACGTACATATAATATACATATTGATCACGCGCTTCAGGGCGG
The DNA here is from genome assembly GCA_014851425.1 of Senna tora. Classification (NCBI taxonomy): domain Eukaryota; kingdom Viridiplantae; phylum Streptophyta; class Magnoliopsida; order Fabales; family Fabaceae; genus Senna; species Senna tora. The sequence goes on along the minus strand of CM026270.1, from coordinate 30,180,527 downwards.
GTGATCTATCCTATTCACATGCAGAATTCCTGTGTACAGTCAAGCATATATATTCAATCACACACCTGCATAAAATATACATATTGATCACACGCCTCAATGCGTGTGACCTATCCTATTCACATGCGGAAGCTGTATTTTCACACAATCAAGTATTCAGTCACACATATATATAATTTACATATTCACCACACGCTCAGTGCGTGTCATCTATCCTATTCACATGCGGAAGTCACATCCATATATATATACATACACATGATATTCATCATATCATAACCTATGATCCCAACAATCAGACCAATCTTTAATCTGTATGAAGCCGACAGTTCTAGAGTGTGACATATACATATATGCATATAGCAACTGTACAAAACAATGCTATACCAAAAGAATCATATACATATACATCATGACAAAATACATATAGCAATACTACCCACGCGAACAATGCGTGCGATCTCTATGTCTGTCCGCCTCCCTGAGATGAAGTGGAAGCGCTCCCGATGCCTATACCACCTGTGTCTGTATCATGTAACATTGGGGTGAGTCAAACAGACTCAGTGAGAGGCTTTCCCATCCCTGGTGTAGTAGCGGGTACCACTACAACTGGGGAAGAGGAGCCAATCACAAACACATACGCATATAACGGGTTTAAATTTTCATATATTAGGTGGTCAGGCAATAACGTATATCATATTCATAATAAAGAATTTAAAGCATGGATTTACATACATTTAAATTCACACATACATCATATCATGATTTAACATATAATTCCATGTGGTCACCCGTATTCAATTAACCGTAATCATAAACTGGCCCGAAGGCAATATCTCCGTTAGGAGAGAATCTGGCCCGAAGGCAATATCTCCGTTAGGAGGAAATCTGGCCCGAAGGCAATATCTCACGTGAGCAATATGGGAACCTAGTTGATCATTCTAGGAACCCCTAGTCCCAAGATTTTACTTGGAACAATAGTCTGACCCCAAGACTTCACTTGGAGCAATAACCGGTGACTCATTTGACCTCGGTTTACCCAAGGCAATAGCCACAATGTGGTGTACTCATATACTTGTATTTCTGTGGGTTGACTCGAGACAAACAGACTCAATCTACCCGGACTATCCATGATCGACTCGGTTTCCAGGTTGTACCATAATGACCCCTATGGACCACTGCTTACTCATTTCTCTTCTTCTTAGGCAACTCTAAATTCCCAAGTGGTTTTCTAATTCGGAAGCTCTCGGTTTAAAACAAGTCACCTATGTTCATCTCCTTTAAGAAGTTACATACACAACCACCCTTTTCAGGTGATCAACAATGAGGTTGGTTTATAATAGCACAAGACTCTCACAAATAAAGTTGACTCGATCCTACCCCCGATATCATTTAGGTCCCGAGGACCTTCTTTCCATATAAGGCTCCTTGAGCCAACATTGCTTTTACAATTCACATACACACATATAGCACGTTTTCACATATACTGTAATTTAGGAATAACAATAGCATGTTATCTAACATGTAATTCCTACAAATAGGCAAGAAGGCAAACCATATATCCATATCCGCAGTCAACCCTATAGGGCAAGGATAGGAAAGCCCCTCACCTATTTGGCCCCTCGTATCGGCTCTCGGTGTGCCCGAAGGTCCGCTTACTGTATGGTGCCCTATACACATTTATTTGAGAGATTCAGAAGCTTGAAAATTCAACCACTATCGTGTACATGCAACGCTAGTGCTCATATTCTCTCTAATTAATTCCATAGGCTAGTTGTTGCCTTGGAAATGCCCTCAACTAGTTTTAGGACACCTAGCATGCTTCTAATCGTGTCCAACCCTTGCTAAATCACACTATTCGGAAGCCTTGAGTTGGGAATGCAAGGTTACCCAATTTCATCTCTATGTGTCCATATGAAATTCCCATTACCCAAGTCTTGAATTTATGACTCAAGAGAGTCATAAATTCTACTTGTCTAAAATTTCCATTTACCGAATTAACTTTCAAAACTTTACCTACACACGAATACACATATCCGAATACGCGTAAAATTAGGAAAGTGTCTCTTTTTCCCCGAACGGTGTTCCGGTGAGACTGGAATTACTCGGGTTTTAATCTCTCGTACATTCCAATAATTTTTTGCAATTATATAATTATCATTCAGCCTTTCAATGCACCCCAAATCATTCCACAACACCCTTAAACCTTTCCAATCATATTTCCTACACTTTTTCCAACCCGGATACATTCCATCAATTTGGTTCCGGTTCCTAAGCTTCCAACTCACTTCCTAGCATGCAAATACTTCAGTTTAGGACCCAGAATACTCAGATTGAATCAATTGGGGTCTTTCCAAAAAATCCCTAAAATTGATTATATTGGGGTTTGAGAGTTTCGGGACTTCTCACCTCAATTCAGCCGGTTAGAAGGACGATATGGAATAGAGGAGACTCCCAGCTACCTTCCCCGGTGAAGAGACGGTGTTTTCGGGCGAGAAGCTCTCTTCCTCTTGTTTCTCTCTCTAACTCGAGCTCTCTCTCTCTCTCTAGCCACAAAGACGGTGACGGACGGCGAACTCCGGCCACCACGAACATCCGGCCACCTCTCCTCCGTGCTCAGCCCGTCCGTGAGCTTCCGTGTACCACGCCCAAACGATGCTCCTCCTCTCTCTCGTTTTTCTTTTCCGTTTCGTGCGTTCCCTCACGGCTCTCTCTCTGCTCTCTTTCTTTTCTCTTTTATATATATATATATATATATATATATATATATATATATATATATATATATATATATATATATACTTATCACTTAATAATAAAAAAAACAATTCTGATTTATAAAAATAAATAAGAAAAAAAAAGATATATAACAAAATTAGGATTCACTCCAATTTTGTATTTTAAAAAAATATGTATTACGATGATGTGTATTTTTATCTCATTTTCCACTTTCCAAAATTAATTAATTTAATTAAATTTCCGATGCTAGTTAAAATATTCCCAGGTATTACAATCTTCCCCCCTTAAGAAATTCGGTCCCTCAATTTCTAACAAAACACTAACCTTAGTCTCGGAATAGATGAGGATACGTCCTGCGCATTTCACCCTCGACCTCCCATGTAGCTTCTTCGGTCGAGTGGTTTCTCCACAGAACTTTAACCAATGGAATCTCTTTCGTTCTGAGTTTCTTCAACTGCCGATCTAAGATTTCCGCTAGCTCCTCTTCATACGTCATATTTTTGGTTAGTTGCACGTCTTGCGATTGGATCACGTGCAAGGGATCGGGAAGATACTTCCGAAGCATCGATATATGAAAGACAGGGTGTACCCCCTCCAATTCCGTAGGCAATTCCAACCGATACGCTACATTCCCAATTTGTTCTAAGATTTCAAACGGTCCGATATACCGAGGACTCAACTTCCCCTTCTTACCGAACCGCATCACGCCTCTCATCGGTGATATTCTCAAGAACACCTGATCACCAATGGCAAACTCCAGTTCTCTTCTTCGATTGTCAGCATATGACTTTTGCCTACTCTGAGTCGTCAGCAACCTCTCCCTTATACACTTTACTTTATGCAAGGCATCTTGTAGCAATTCCGGGCCGACTAGGCTAGCTTCTCCGACCTCGAACCACCCAATCGGGGATCTGTATCTACGGCCGTACGGAGCCTCGAAAGGTGCTATTTGAATACTCGCTTGATAACTGTTATTGTACGCAAACTCAGCCAAAGGTAAATACCTTTCCCAACTTCCGCCGAAATCCATAATACACGCCCGAAGCATGTCCTCAAGAATCTGAATGGTTCTTTCTGATTGCCCGTCGGTCTGTGGGTGGAACGCAGTACTCAGATCAACTCTAGTTCCCAACACTTCCTGCAATGACTTCCAAAACCTGGAAGTGAACTGTGGCCCTCTATCAGATATTATGGACACTGGCACACCGTGCAATCTAACGATCTCTGATAGGTAAATCTGTGCATATTGACTCACTCCGTAAGTGGTCTTAACTGGCAGAAAGTGTGCGGACTTAGTCATGCGATCCACTATCACCCAAACCGAATCAAATCCCCGTTGTCATCTTGGCAACCCTGTTACAAAATCCATCGTTATCCTCTCCCATTTCCGCTCAGGTATCTCTATCTGTTGTAATGTTCCGGTGGCTTCTGGTGTTCAGCCTTGACTTGCTGGCACACTAAACACCTGGCTACATAGTTTGCGACATCCTTTTTCATGCCATTCCACCAATACAACTGTTTCAGGTCATGATACATTTTATTAGCTCCCGGATGGATTGTATACGCTGTCCGGTGTGCTCCTTCAAGTATTCTTTCTTTTAAGTTATCAACCATAGGGACACACAACCGTCCCTCTAACCGAAGTATCCCAGAATCATCTATAGGGAATCAGACGTCGTCGCCTTTCCTTTAGTTACGGTATCCCTGATTTGCTTGAGGTCGGTATCTTCATCTTGTCTAGCCTTCACCTCTTCTTCCAAAGAGGACTTAGCTTGCAAATGGGCTAAGAGTGAGTTAGAACTTCCGATCTCAAACTAATTTCCCATTTGCCCTAGCTCGTGCAATTCTCTAATTAGCGATCTTCTTTCTTCACTTATATGAGCAAGACTACCCATGGATTTTCGACTCAGAGCATCGGTTACCACATTAGCCTTTCCTGGATGATACAAGATCGTGCGGTCGTAGTCTTTCAACAACTCCAACCATCGACGTTGTCTCAAGTTCAAGTCTTTCTGCCCGAAAATGTATTTGAGGCTTTTGTGGTCTGTATAAATCTCACAAGTCTCACCATACAAGTAATGTCTCCACATTTTCAAAGCGAATACTACAGCCGCCCTTTCGAGGTCGTGAGTCGGGTAGTTCTTCTAATGCTTCCTCAGTTGCCGCGATGCATACGCAATCACCTTGCCATGTTGCATCAAGACACACCCTAACTCGATCCTCGACACATCACAGTATACCACATACCCTCCTGTGCCTTTAGGTAAAGCCAGCACCGAAGCGGTAGTGAGGCTGTCCTTCACCTTTTGAAAACTCTGCTCACACTTGTCATCCCATACAAACTTCACTCCCTTCTGAGTTAATCTAGTCATAGGTGCAGCAACCTTAGTGAAGTCCTGCACAAATCTTCTATAATATCCCGCCAAACCCAAGAAACTGCGATTTTTAGTAACATAGGTAGGCTGGGACCATTTCTTCAGTGTTTCCACCTTGCTCGGATCAACGTGAATTCCCTCCAAGGATACCACGTGACCGAGAAGTGCAACCTTATCAAGCCAAAGCTCGCATTTTGAAAACTTAGCATTCAATTTCTCCTCTCTCAGCCTCTGTAATGCTAGTCTCAAATGCCCTGCATGTTCCTCAGCATTCTTGGGATAAACTAGAATGTCATTTATGAATACAATGACAAACCAGTCTAGAAATGGCTTGAAATCCGATTCATCATGTCTATAAAAGTTGCTGGTGCATTGGTTAGCCCGAACGACATGACTAGAAACTCATAATGGCCGTATCGGGTTCGAACAGCAGTCTTGGGCACATCTTCTTTTCTAATCTTCAGCTGATGATGCCCTGATCGCCGATCGATCTTTGAAAACCTCTTAGCACCTTGCAACTGATCGAACAGATCATCGATTCTTGGAAGTGGGTATTGATTGCGGACCGTTACCTTATTCGACTTTCGGTAATCGATGCCCAATGTTAAAGTTCCATCCTTCTTCTTCACAAATAGAACTGGTGCACCACAAGGTGAAAAACTGGGTCTAGTGAAACTCTTATCAAGTAATACCTATAACTGTGTGTGTAGCTCCTTCAACTCACTTAGATCTTGTATTCCTACTTGGAATATTTGATCCGTTAACTCCAGCATGGATCTTTCTGGACATGCTCTACTCCCCTTGACCAAACGGGATCCGCTTCCACGGTTTGACTCTTTCCTTTCTTACGGTGTGGCATATGTTCACGAACGTATACCACCTCTTGCAAGTGTGTCACCCGTTGGGTTCCAATCACCCCCAACGGTAACATACCTGTTTTATCATTTGGCTCGCATCCCCCGATGCTCGCCCGACTCCGTTCCCGTATTCACTCTCTTCTTTTCATCTTGCACCTACGTGGTACTCTTTCTTCGAGTATTTCTCAATACTCGCTATTCACTACATTCTTCTTCTCGATTAATCGTCCTTTACGGTTAATTTTCCCTTTATGGCACCCCCATGGCCATTTATACGTTTGGTTTGTCCACTCAGTCTCCACCCATCCACGGGCTTCAGACTTACGGATTTACGGTTCACCAACCTGTGGAACTAGCTTACCTAGCTATGTCCACTACGGTCTGTGTACTATACATGCACTTACGGTAGTAGTTGGTTCTCCACCTCCTACTTGACTCTCATCCGATGGGGTCCTATAGACTTTCGCTCTTCCCCCCTTATGGGACTACTTATCCCTGTCTACTTTCTCTCCCCTCGGGCCTCCACGAGTCCCTTTCGGGTTTACCCCTCACGTTATCTCGTTCGAGAGCTATCTGCCGCAATAACACTCATTTTCCTATCTCTGGACGGTACCCGAAGGTCTACGCCCATTTCCACTCCTATACCTGCTCCCATCTAATCCTTTCGGGTCCATTATCAACCTATGGCCCCCTTAATTGGTAACTCTTAGGTTTACCTGTATACTCCCTTGGCACTTTAGCACTCTCTAGTGCTTTTCGATATCTACTTAACCTTAATCACTCCAAGCGAGTGATTTCTCAACTACATCTACCGTCCTTATACAGCTTACCTGTAAAAGGATTGTTGTTTGGTATGGTATTGGTCACATGAGTTAGTCTTCTTAGGCACCCTGTGGGTTTTGAAATTAATTCAAGTTTATTTCTTAGAAAATGACGCCTAAGGTTTTCGTAAATGGTTAGGGTTTAACCAATTGGAAGGACACAAATTGAGAAAGAGTTTTCATGAAAATTTGACTTCCAATGGTTATCCCTAGTATTTTCAAGAAAAGTTTGAGGGTCTTTCAGAATCTCTCATCCGGAAAGACCAAAAAAAATTTTTTTTTCAAAAGTTTCTCATGTGATCAATATCCTATTCTTTATGCTCTTCCTTAAGTAACCCAAGAGAGTTTGTTGGGCTTAATCCCTTCTTTTCCCCCTTGTTTGCTTAAGGAACTAGTAGTTCATGGATCGAGCGCAGGGTTGAACTAGGCTCCTTCCCTGTGCCTTACCATTTACTCTATTTCCGGCTCAGCATATGGTAACGCTCTACATGTTTACATATGCCTCTACTTCTTAAAATCTATCTCTATGGCATACGGTTCGACCACTTTGCCCTTCCATATACGGTATCCCGATTTCCTAGTCCGTAGACTTCTACTTCTATACTGTGGCATGCACCACCTCTTTTCTATTTACCTTATAGGAATGATAACTCACTTCCTTTAGCCATAGCATACCGCACAGTCATGACCCACTCACGTGATCATCTTCCTGTCAGTCTCATGCCTCACTGCCCTGCTCATTCTTGTCTGTAGGTTTCCATTTCAATCGCCCCATGGGCTTACTTTCTTTTCTACACGTCATGCGTGTCTTTTCTTTCACTTTACAAACCATCTCTAGCCTAAACTACTATTCCTTGCACTATTCTATGTGCATTCCCTACTATAGTCAGACAACTTGTGCCTATACCATAGCCCACAATGCGCCGCTAACAGAGCAGACGCATCGTCCTTTTTAACAACTGCAACGCAATCACACATTGTAGCGCATTCCTGCCTACAATTTAACCAAATGTGTCTGTGTCTAGGTAGCATCCTCCATGGATGTCTCCTTTCCCTATTATGGCATCCTTAGGTTCCCGGGGTCACTACCACCCCACCTTACGCCTTAGTGCATCGCTGTACTGCTCCAGGATGTCACCCGATAAGAATTTTCATAATCCATCATAGATTAAGAAGGAAACGAAAGAAAGCCTGACTCAATTTTCCTGGGTACTTCCATAAGTGCCTTTTTACTCCCACGTTGTGCCCGGGTACACAAAGAGGGGTAAACCGACACCCGGTCATACCTATGGCTTCATACAGTTTAAAGTGACCAGGCTCTGATACCAAGTTTGTCACGACCCCCTATCGGACGTCCGTGACCGGAATGCCCACCCAAGGTCGAGGTAGAGACCGTACCCGAGGCTAAGGTAGAAGTCATGCTTGTGGTCGAGGTAGAGCACAAGTGAGAGAAGAAGAGAGGAGACACAGTCACCGGAACCTCATGTTGAGACAGGTGCACCTTCTGTGGCAGAAATTCTCACACCAGGATTTCAGGAACTAAGACAAGAGATGACGAGACAAATACAGAGGGAAGTACGCCGGTTAGTAGTCGGCGAGGAAGAAGAAGAGAGAGTTCCTAGCAATCAGGAGAAGGAGGTTGTTGAGGAAGAGGACAGAGAATGGCAACAACCACAGGAAGTGCCTCGTGAGCCGCGGATAGCACCTACAGAGCTGCCAATTTCAAAATTTCTGAAGCTTCATGTGACGACCCCCTATCGGACGTCCGTGACCGACACGGAAGGTAGGATTTCTCCTATCCCGTAAGCCTCTAATCCCTGATTGACATTCTTATATATGCATAACTACCCATTTCCATTACAACCAATATATAGTATATACGGTCATCCCTGTCCGATGACCTAAGTAACAGGCAATCCACGGCTCGCTCAACGCCGCTTCAGTCTATACGTATACTGGTGTGACGCGGCCTTGTCGCGAGGCCGGCACCAATAAAATTTATACTAGAAAGTGCAGCTAGTGGCACAACCTAGGTCGATTCTCTCTCGCGGAGCCTATGGACTCGATGGACAAATATGCATAATTAACACAAATGGGGTGTCTTTGAGGCAATTAAACAAACACTTGGTGTGCAATGAAACTAAATGGAATTAAATGCAACTAAATGAAACTAGAACTAACACTTTTTGGGTTTTCAATATTTTTAAAGCTAAAGTAAATTGAGGTGAATGAAATGAGATGAATATGCTTTGTTGGAGAATGCTTTGGGCTATCCTTGCTATCAAAAAGTATGGAGTTAATCAATGAAAGGCCATTTCCTAAAGTAGTTTAGTGACCACTAAACCTAGGTAATTTAATTAGAGGATGCAATTAGCCAACCGGACAATTAACAAGCCTAATCAAATACCATCAATGAAACAAATGAGGAATTTAACATAAACTAGAATTCAACTCAACAATTACCATTGTCATTAGAGTGACTTCCACAATGAATTAAAAATTACAATAAGATTCAACCAAATCCAATGTAATCAAAACCCACAATGGGAGAATCAAAATACAAATCACTAGTCTATTTAAATTCCTAATGTCCAACTACAACCTAGTTGAGTTCCACAACCATGGAGACACAATCAATACAAATTCATCAATATCAACAAGATAAACATGAATCCATAAGAGAAGTAGTAGGAAAACAAGAAAAACTCCCTATTGGATGCCATAGCTCAAGCCCTAATCATCCTCCTCCAAAGCACAAGAAGTTTAGCCACTCATGGATGAGAGAAATGCTTCACCAAGCTCCTCCAACCCTTGCTTAGCCATGGATGATGATGGAGGTTGCTGGAATTTGGTTTGAATAGGTGTGGAGAGTGGAGAAGATGAAGGGAAAATGGTGAGTGTGGCTGGAAAATGTGGAGAGACTTGGGAGGAGAGAGCTTAGGTGATGAAAAATGAATGTAAAAATCGTGGGTCTCCCTCTTGAATAGGTTAAGGGCCTCCAAAACCTCAGAATATACCCTCTAATCCGACCTAGTATGCTCCCCTTGTGGTAAAACATTGAAAAAGTGGGCCCACCCATCCGTTTCAGCTCTTAAAATCGCGAGAAAGTCGTGCAGAACTGGTTTACCCGCTGGCAGCGGGTCATCTACCCGCTGGCAGCGGGTGGATTACTCGAAACGCACGTTTTTGCTCTGAAACTGAAGTCCACCCGCTGGCAGCTTGCAAGGCTACCCGCTGGCAGCGGGTGGAACAGCAGAATAGGCCCAAAAATGCCTCTAAGCCTCAAATCTTGTACCGGCTTCGCTTTCCAGCTTCTTTCTCGACCTCTAGCACTTGAATCCTTGCTATTCCTCAAGCTAGATGACCTACAAATCAACCAAACAATTGTGGAGGCCCTCAAGTTAATAAAACTAGAGAATTATCACAATTTATTCAATAAAAACATGGAATTAGCAAGATTGTGATTTAAGTCCTTAAGTGCCCTTGAATACACTAAATCACGCATAATGACTCTTTAAACTCAACAAAAGCTTGTCAAATGCCAAAAGATACAAGGGTAAATATTGGTATTATCACTCCCCCACACTTAGACCTTTGCACTCTTGAGCAAAGCAATCAGTCAAAAATGTAGCCAAGGGGCATGTAGGAAGCAACAAAATAACCAATCAAATCAAGATGCAAAACAACTAGCAAGAAACCATGTTCTTGGTTCATGCAACAAAAGCAAAAAACAATTATGCATAGCAATCAATTAAGACTTGCAAATGACCGATGACTCAAGTGTTTCGCTCTACTCACTAATGTTGGATATTTTCTCTCTAATCTTACTTACTTATCACTTTGCCATAGGCTTGAGAGAGATCTAGATCTCCACTAAGATGCGTTAGCTCAACAAATCATGAGGTCTTAATGGCTTGTAATGATGGATGCATGGTCATGGTGAAAAGTGTTTACAAAGAAGGGAATTATGCAAAACGAAACATTTTGAATTGACTCCCAATTAAATGATTACTTGGGTTCCAAAGAGTCTAACCAAACAATCATCTTCCAACCACCAGAAATTTGTCTAAGATCCTTATTACTTCCGGTTGCAACTCTTTTATTCATATATCTTTTTTTTTTATATGCTTTTCTTTCTTTGTATTTCCTTTTTTTTTCTTCTTTTTAATTTTTTCTAAATAAATAAATATATAATTCATTATTTATTTATTTATTCTTTCTTTTCAAGCTTTTTGCTTGATTGGATCAATTAGACAATTTCAACCCAGGAAGATGAGTGGTCAGAAACTAAGAAACCTAAAGTCAAACATTTAATTAAAAGTCATAGTGCAAAATGTCTAGAAAAGCAAGAATTAAGTTCAAAGGGGGTGACTATGGGTAGCAAAAGAAGTGGTTTGTGTATGGAATATAGGTGAGTGAAACAAACGCCTCAATCATTTTTATTTAACTAACGCATGTCAAGCTTCAACAAGATTTCAACAAGTTCTAGAAAGTAAACAAGTAAGCAGACAACACACAAGTATATGCAAGAAAAACAGAAGTGTTTGGCTCAAAATCTTCCAACAAGGCTAGGTTACTCTCACATCGATCAATGCATGCCTAATTAATTACTCACATTAATGTCTTGCTTAAGTTGAGAATTAGAGAGCACCAATCTCTTGAAAAATTGTTTCTTATTCTTGAATTGATTTGCATTCTGCGGGCTCCTGACAAACTACTTGAAAGCATTTTCTAAAATGCTTAAACAGGCACAAAAGTTAAGTGTGGTTCCCAAAAAAAAAATTTCAAAACATTTGAGTAGATATCAAAAAGTGATTATGGAATTCCTGATTAACATCATTAATCCCAAAAGTCTTCACAAAAACGAAAATGAATCTACTCAGTTGATAATATCCATGAACAAAAGGACTTAAAACCTGTGCATTATATTTATATTCGCATCCACAAGAATAGAAGCTGAAAAAAAACTAAATTCACAAGGAGTTAAAAACACAATCATGAAATAGGAATATAAATCTGATGTCAATATTTGCAATAATCACAAGGTAACCTGCCCATTCAGCAATTCAAGAAGCAATCATTCTTCAGAAACTTCTCCCCCACACTTGCAACAAGCATTGTCCTCAATGCAGAAAGATAGGACAATGATGCGCAAGCACGAGGGTCCACAAGCATAAAAACAATCAGTCAATTGCAAAAAGAGGAGAAGAGGGCGAGCAAGGCAAGCTAAACAGCTACACAGTTAAGAATGCATGAAATTATAATGTTCCAGAAGTTAAATGAGCCATCAGTAGCTCAACAGCAAAAGTAATAACCAGCACAAATAGAATCATGAGTAAGAAGAAAAAGTAGCAGAAAAGTCAAATGAAACACAAAAGAAATAAAGTAGATAAGACTAGCAAGCAGTTGGCTCAGAACCGAGCTCCATCACGGCCCTCTCGCAGCTCTCTAAAATTGTCCCGACCTCGACCTAAAAGGATGTGAAGCTAGCCTGCAAAGTGTGGATGTCATCCCGAAGAGTGTGGACGTCATCCCTCAGGGCACGCTGCTCAGAGATCAGGAGATCTAGCTTCTGGTCAGAGGTCTGCATCATTGGCTCTGAAGCTTGCGAAGGGGTCCGACTCGAAGAGGCTTCATCACGGCGCCGCCTGACATTCCTGGCTGGCGCGGGAGGTCTAATACTGGAGGTCTTCCAAATCCCAATCTACTGTAATCTCTGGTGTTGGCAGGATCGAACTCTAAGTCAGAATCAAGCTGCGGAACACCTGCTCTCTTGATACATTTGAGAGATGAGATGTGGAAATAACAGAATTTGTCCCTTCACTCCCTTCACTGAAGCCTTCTTGAGCGAGTCAAAAATTAGCCCCGGCCTACATCAACTCTCTCATTCTTCATGAATAAGTAAATAAGGTGTGCTTGTTAAGAGGGTATTCAGTACCATGGCTGGAAGGGAAGAATGTTGTGACATATAAAAGCAGCCATGCTCTAGCAGCCGGGCACATGGAAGAGCGTTGCAAATAGATCTGAGATCCTCCATACTTAGCATCCCATCGGAATTGTCCTGAATGAGCATCTCTCTAATTTCAGCGCGCGGGAAAGGAGCAGCACCACTGTTAAAAGCTGTCTGTTGGCTCTTGTAAGCACAATTCTGCACAGCAGGCAGCCCGAAAAATTGCCGGATGCAGCCAATGTGAATGTGGTAACCCTCGTGCCGCGGTAGGTCGGGTTGTTCACTGCTGCGCTTGAGCTTGGCATTAATGTAGAAATGTTGCACAAATTGCTCATTTATCAGCTACCTGTACCCGATTGAGAGATGTGAGGTTGGCGGCGCATAATTGATCAAAGAATGCATTGCCTTCCGTCTCAGGAAAATGAAATTCTTGATGGAGGGATCTATTTTCAACCTCCTCTTGTATTCTTCAAAAGTCGACTCTTCGCCGGACATGCTTGCTAATCAACACCAACAAATAAAAACAAGAAAAAATACAAGCAATTTAAAAAGAATCAGTCAACATAAAAGCCAGCAAGACTAACTAACCAACCTAGACGCCCAACCAAATAAAACTAATTAAAGAAAAAGAAAAACTAAGTATACTAAAGAAAGAAATAAAACTATGGAAAATGAAAAGACAACCAAATGAACTATAACTAATGTGGGTGCTCAGTTGAAAAGTGATCTTGCGGTATGCAATTAATCCAGACTGACTTTTCTAAAAATTATGAAATAATTAGCCTAAATTAAAACCAACTACACAAAAGTGAAAAAAAAATGGCGTTGACGTAAGCTAAAAAACTAGTTGGCCAAACGAAAATAATGCATATTTACTATTGCTAAACAAGACTAGGGTATGTATTAACTAATTCTAGATAAAATACTGAAAAATAATTAAAAGAGAACTCAAACTAGATTTTATTTACTACCTAAGTACTAATGTGATCTAAAAATACAAACAAAAGCAATTACCCTATCTACTAAATCAAGATAAAAATTATTTGCAATCTAATTATCTATACCTAGGTCAAAGTATTATCAGTCCAATTTCTCACAGCCAGGATATAGATATAAATATATATATGACTAACCTAAATAATAATCACTCTACTGAAAAAATAATAATAATAATAATAATAATAATACTAAAATTAATAAAATAAAATAAAAGAAATATTTAAAAGAAACAAAAAGAAATACTAAAAATAAAAATAATAAAATTATGCAAGAGGGAAAAAGAAAAATGTACCTCTAGTAAATGGAATAAAATGGGGCTGGAAGTGGTTTGGTGAAGGGATGAGGGTTTGGGGGTTTGGGTGTTGTGGCTGGGAAGGGGGGGGGTTCGATTTTCTTGGGGGAAGGTTGGAAGGGGGTGGGTTACGTTTGGTGAAGGGGGGGGTAGGGGTGAAGGGATTGGGATGGTGGAGGATGAAGAAAGGGGCTCACGGTTGGGATTGAGAGAGAGAGAATGGTTTGGTTTAGGGGTCACGTTTTTGGTGGCTGGGAAGGGGGGGGGGGTTCGAGTTTGGTGGGTTGAGTGATGGGGGTGAAAGCTTGGAATGTGTGGCTATGGAGGTTTGGGTTGTAGGGATGAAGAAGAGAGGGAAGAGAGAGAGAAGGAAGATAGAGTGATGAAAAGTGAAGAAAGAGGGAAAAAGGGGGGTTAGGGTTTCAGAAAAATAATTTTTTTAAATTCAAAATTAAAAATTAAATAAAATAACATAAATACAATAATAGTAATTAATAATTTTAATTAATTTTTTTTTTACGTGTCCAGACTCACCCGCTGGCAGCGGGTGAAAGACCACCCGCTGGCAGCGGGTAAGTCAGAGGCGAATTTATACAGGGGAAAACAGGGGAGGAACAGGGGAGAGCCTCTGTAGCTCTCGCTGGCAGCGGGCAAAGGCTACCCGCTGGCAGCGGGTGCTACAGAGGCGTGCTTAGAGGTGAACATTTTGGCCCCTAACTTCATTTCTCCACTCCATTCACTCCTGTATCCAACCAGAGACTCCTAAAAACATAAAAATCCATCTATTCCTACTCCTAGAACCTAATTTGCTGGCTTCCATCTATCAAAAAGCAAACCTCATACATCAAAATTCATGCATTCAACAACCAAGGGAGTGTTTAACCACACAACTACACAAACACACAAAGCACACACTAAAAGCAACAAAATACACAAAAGCATAATTAAACCACAAAAACAAAACCACAATCTACTACCTACTGGAAGATCTCTTCCCCCACACTCATCTCAAGCAATCCATAAGAGCAACAAATTAAATGCAAGATGAGAAAAGGAAAGAGATGACCTGGCCCCTCATGGGGGCTTGGAGTTTTCCTTGAACAATTTCAGCAAGTGACCATTCACCAAGTGCACGGCACCGGTTGAATCTTCCATTATCTCCACCGCTCCATAAGGAAAGACCTTGGTCACTGTGAAAGGTCCATCCCAACGTGTTTTCATCATTCCTTGCTTGAACTTGAATCTTGCTTTGAATTTTAAAACTTTATCCCCAACACTAAAGCATTTTCTAAGAATGCCTTTGTCATGAATTTTCTTTGTCTTCTCCTTGTACAACCTGGCATTTTCATATGCTTCAGCCCTCATTTCATCAAGTTCTTGCAATTGGAGTTTTCTTTCTTCTCCTGCAGCTTCCATATCTAAGTTGCATTTTCGCACCGCCCAATATGCCTTATGCTCTAATTCAACCGGCAAATGACAAGCTTTACCGAAGACTAGGCGATAAGGGGACATGCCTATTGGAGTTTTGTAGGCTGTGCGATATGCCCAAAGAGCTTCTTCAAGTCGGGAACTCCAATCCTTTCGGGAGGGTTGCACAACCCTTTCAAGAATCTTCTTAACTTCCCTGTTAGACACCTCTGCCTGACCATTGGTTTGTGGGTGGTAAGGTGTGGAAACTTTATGTCGGACACCATGCTTAGCTAATAGGCTATTGAAAAGCCTATTACAAAAGTGGGTGCCCTGATCACTAATGATGGCTCTAGGGATCCCAAACCTACACAAAATATTAGACTTGACAAATTTAGCTACAGTTTGAGCATCATCCTTCCTAGTAGGTAGGCCTCTATCCACTTAGAAACATAGTCAACTGCCAATAAAATGTAAGTAAACCCGTTTGATGGGGGAAAAGGTCCCATAAAATCTATGCCCCAAACATCAAAAATTTCACAAAATAGTATAGGTTGTTGTGGCATTTCTTGTTTCCATCCCAAACCCCCAAAACGTTGGCACTTATCACAAGTTTTACAAAAATTGACAGAATCCTTAACTAAAGTTGGCCAATAAAACCCACAGTCTAAGACTTTCCTAGAGGTTTTCTTTCCACCAAAATGCCCCCCACAAGCCAAGGTATGACAGGCAGTTAATATGCTCTCTTGTTCTTCCTCTGGTATGCACCTTCGAATGACTTGATCAGCACATAGTCTCCAAAGATGAGGCGCATCCCAAGCATAGAATTTGGCATCTCCCTTTAGCTTTTGCACCTGAAAAGTAGACATAGAAGGAGGTGTTACTCCACTAATGAGAAAATTCACTATATGAGCATACCAAGGCTCATGACGAGCTATGGTACACAACAAAGAATCTGGAAAAGCATCAAAAGTAGAGTTAGAAGAGTCCACTCCCTTTGTGTCCTCAGGTAAGCGACTCAAATGGTCAGCTACATGGTTTTCAGCTCCTGGTCTATCCTTAATCTCTATGTCAAATTCTTGCAAGAGAAGGGCCCATCTGAGTAGCCTGGGCTTGGAATGAGGTTTGGAGAAAAGATACTTCACTGCAGCATGGTCAGAAAAAACTACAACCTTGGAATTAAGCAAGTAAGGTCTAAATTTCTCCAAAGCAAAGACAACGGCAAACAATCCTTTTCAGTGGTGGTATAATTAATTTGTGCCGGGTCTAGGTCTTGGAGGCATATGCAATCACTCTAGAAACCCTGTTCTCCTTTTGCCCTAGCATGGCTCCAACAGCAAAATTAGAAGCATCACATGAAATCTCAAAATGTAATTGCCAATTAGGAGCAGAAAGTATTGGGGGAGAGACAAGTCTAGATTTCAGTTCATCAAAAGCAGACCTACATGCTTCATTAAAATCAAACTCTGCATCTTTTTGAAGTAATTGAGATAATGGATATGCAATTTTGCTAAAATCTTTAATGAACCTCCTATAGAACCCTGCATGACCCAAAAATGATCTAATCTCTTTAACACATGTGGGGTATGGGAGGGAGGAGATTACTTCTATTTTTGCTTTATCCACTTCAATCCCTTTTTCAGAAATTAAATGCCCTAAAACAATTCCTTGATCAACCATAAAATGGCACTTTTCATAATTTAGCACAAGACCCTTTTCAGAACATCTAGCAAGAATTTTATCCAAGCTGTCTAAACATGCATCAAATGACTCTCCATAAACTGTAAAATCATCCATAAATACATCCATGCATTGTTCAAGAAAATCAAAAAAATAGAGATCATACAACGCTGAAATGTACCAGGAGCATTACACAAACCGAAAGGCATTCTCCTATATGCAAATGTACCAAAGGGGCAAGTAAAAGTGGTCTTTTCTTGGTCCTCCGGAGCTATGGGTACCTGAAAATAACCAGAGAAGCCATCAAGGAAACAGTAGTAAGACTTGCCAGCAAGCCTCTCAAGCATCTGGTCAATAAAGGGCAAAGGGAAATGGTCCTTTCTAGTGGCGTCATTTAATTTTCTATAGTCAATACACATGCGCCACGAATTCTGGACTCTAGTGGGAATCAACTCATCCTTCTCATTTTTCACTATTGTGATCCCACTCTTCTTTGGAACAACCTGCACAGGGCTAACCCATTTACTATCAGAAATTGGGTATATAATACCCGCACTCAAAAGCTTAGTGACCTCTTTCTTGACCACATCTAAAATCAAAGGATTCAACCTCCTTTGGGGTTGCCGCTTGGGCTGCGACCCCTCTAGCAGAATTCTATGTGTACAAATTGTAGGACTAATCCCTGGTATATCTGCTAAAGTCCACCCTATTGCTCTTTTATGTTTTCTCAAAAGGTTTAAAAGCTTCCCTTCTTTCTCGTCAGATAACCCATTAGCAATGATCACTGGTAATTGGTTATTTGACTCTAAGAAAACATACTTTAGATTTGAAGGGAGCTCTTTGAGCTCTAGAGTGGGAGGTTGAATTACAGAAGGAACTAATTTTTGCACATCTAAAGTGGCAAGAGTACTTCCCTTTAAAATTTCATTTTTACCACTTGCCTCAACTTCCATGCATTCAAACCTTGGTAGAATGTTCCCTTCTTCGGTTGATTCAGCTTCAACCGCGATTTCCTTTCTTTCACTATGTTGCCCTTGGAATAGGTGAGAAGGTGGAGAAGCAGAAAGGGGATCTTCACATGGCAGAATGTATTGAACTTTGTTTTGAATCACCTTCCCTGTTTCATTGCTTGACTCACCTGAAAACTCAATGAACAACTTTCCCAAAGGGCCATCATAACTGCTCAAAGAAGAAAGAGAATCCAAAGAATAACTAGTCACAGAAAATGTATCAGATTGTGGGGCACCACGTGTACAATCAACTGACATGCAGTTAAGACAAAGGGATCACCTCCACAAGAGCAAGCAGATGGAAAAGAATATAAAGAAGGAATGAAGCAAGAGTGTCATCATCAGCATGCAAAAGTTCAGTGAATGAAAAATAACCATCAGAAAATGCATCCAACAGTGGATTCAGAATTATCATCATCAAGGCTTATAACCTACTGTTCATCTTCCATGATTATATCTATTGCACTAACCCCAAGTAAAGAATAGTCCTCATATGGAGCTTCATGGCCTCATACATATTAAAATTAACTTTATGATCTCCCACTTCCATAGAGATCGTTCCTTCTTTCATGCTAATCACAGTGTAGCAGTCCTCAAGAAAGGCGACCTAAATGAGAGTGGAATCCTGAGGCACTTCCGCAGCCATATCAAGAACATAAAAATCAGCTGGAATGAGCAAGTCTTTCACTCGGACCAAAAGGTCCTCTATAATCCCATCAGGTCGCCTAATGGACCTATCGGCTAATTGTAAGATTACTGTAGTGGGTTGAAGTGTTTTAACACCTAGGGCCTGATAAACAGATTTAGGCATGAACATTTATAGCAGCCCCTAGATCTAGTAATGCACCCCCTATAGTAACCTTACCAATAGTACAAGGGATTGTGAAAGACCCCGGGTCTTGACACTTGACCGGGATTTGGGGTTTGAAGAGAGCAGAAAACATTAGAGCTCACTTGAACTCTCTCATTTGGTCTAATCTTCTCTTGTTTGTACAAAGCTCTTTCAAAACTTTTGCATATTTAGGCACTTTTCTTACCAATTCTAACAAAGGAATATTAACTTCTAACTTGGTAAATAAATTCAGTGCCTCTTCATCAGTTTTAACTTCCTTGACTTTCTTACTTAGCAAATTTGAATTAGGAAAGGGAAGATCACTTATACTTACCTCCTTACCTTTTTGGGTGGAGATGGCTTTGTTAATTGCTTCTTCCTTCTCCTTTTGTTCCTCTTTTTCTTTTGGTTCCTCTTGTTGCTCCTTCTTCTTTTCTTCAACTTTTTCCCGCAGTCTAGTCTCTTTGGAGCTCTCAGAAAGCTTGAGTGGTGACAGAGGAGGACTTTCACCAAACAATTTCTTCAATTTGTTCATCACCTTCCTTGTCTTCAAATCTGACTTTTCTGCCGCTTCTAAGGCTTATGGCATTCAGTGACTTGGGATTGATCACGGTTTAGAAGGTGTCGCTCCGCTTGATCTTGCTTGTTCATCACTCTTCTTGTTAGACAGCTGAGTGACAAATGAGTTCAGGTTGTCATGCTTTACTTCCATTTGTTCAAACTTGTTCATGATATTAGTGAAGCATGAGTCAACGTGTGAGGCGACGGCCTTGATTTTATCATCAGTGATACTCCGCTCTTGGTCAAATTTTGCACCAATATCAGAGAACCCTTTCACTAGAAGCTGTTTAAGCTCATCATTGCTTGAAGACGGCGCACCTTGACTAATGGGAACCATGGCATTGGTGGTGTTCTGTTTTGGTGCTTGGCTAGGTGAAGCCCCTTGAAAATTTTGAGTATTGACCACCATAAGAATTTCCTCCTCTAGAAGGGTAGTTCCCTTGACTTTGCCACTGCTAAACCCTTGAGTGTTCTGATTACCGCTATTCCCATATCTGAAGTTAGGGTGATCTCTCCAACCAGGATTGTATGTATTGGAGTAAGGGTCCCTTTGTTGGTATTGCCCAGGCCGTGCTTGATACATTGCATTCACATCTTCATATTGACCAGGGCAATCTGCTGATATGTGCATAGGGGAATCGCAGAATGTACAACTAGCGCCTACCATAGCTAGCTGTTGAGTGGGTGATCTTGGAGATTGGATGCTCAGTCCATCCACCCTCTTGGTTAGTGCAGACAGTTCATGTACCACTTTCACCAACAATGGATCTCGATCTGCTGGAGATATCTCTTTTAGTGCTCGAGTATCCCTCGTGGTAATGTTCTGCCTACTCAAGGCGAGCTTCTTGATCAACTCCATTGCTCATCAGGGGGCATGTCTTCTATGGACCCATTAGCAGCTGCATTGAGCATTTTTGCATCTTCATCAGTTAACCCATAGACAAAAGCTTGGACTAGGTGCTCCAGTGGCATTTGATGGTTTGGACATTTGCTACCATATCCTGAACACGTGTCCAATATCCATAGAATGTTTCACCCTCTTCTTGCCTTGAAGATGCAATCTCTTTTCTTGCTGCGGCGACTTTGTTTGAAGGATAATATTTTTCAATAAAGTGCTTCTTCAAATTATCCCATGTTTGGTAAGCATCTGGGGTGTACCTTGGCAAACTCATATACCAAACCTTTGCTTTCCCTTCCAGAGTGAGATGGAAAACTTTCCACATGACTTCTTCAAGTTTAGCCCCCACGGGCTTCATCGTCATGCAATGCATGTGGAGAGAGCTTCGATGTGTATACGGATTCTCACCTGGAAGCCCCATGAAATTTTGGAAGTGAGGTGCACAAGAGAACCTTTAATTTCAAAATCAGTAGTAAAAGTAGGAGTAGCACCAACCAAAGATTCAAAATTATCATCAAATTGATTCAATTGTTTAATGGACTTTTTTAGGTTGATCTACCACATTATTACCTCCTTCATTCCTTTCCCTATTGTCCATCCGATTATCCCCGTTATCCTCTTCGGCCATTTCTTCTATTGCTAGTTCTCTTTCCCTTTCTTGGTTAGCCTTAATTACTTCTTTTTTGAGTTTTCTTTATTTTCCTAAGAGTTCTTTCAATTTCTAAATCTAATGGAATTAGGTCTCCTCTAGAACTTCTAGCATACACTAAACAACCAACAAAAAGAAGAAAACACACAGAAAAACAGTGGAAGAAATAAACAGACCAGAAAACCAGAAACAAAGCAACACAGAATGAAAACAGTGCAGTTCACTGCTTCACCCGCTGCCAGCGGGTAGGTTCATCCGCTGCCAGCGGGTAAGACAGAAACAGAAGCAATTCTGCACTGTTAAAGCAGAAAACAGGGCAGATTCGAAAAAACAGCAAAAATCCAACTGAAAATGCTCAAATGACTATTCAAGCCTAAAAATAAATGCTAAATCAACTATAAACTACCTAGAAACAATAAACACAAATAAAAACACAATTAAATGCAATTAAACTAAGTAATTCCTTGCCAAAAGAAAATAGGACAGCTATGAAAAATTCAACAAAAACCAGCAAAAACACTTACTAAAAATCACAATAAGCCTAGAAACAAACACTAAAATGAAAAGACACAACTTAAAACACAAACACAATAACAAAACACAATCTAACTATGTGATTCCAAAGAAATCACGCGAAAACAACCCAATTCGTGAGAATCTAGCACAATTGCACAAAGAACCAAATGGCTCCCCGGCAACGGCGCCAATTGGTGTGACGCGGCCTTGTCGCGAGGCCGGCACCAATAAAAGTTATACTAGAAAGTGCAGCTAGTGGCACAACCTAGGTCGATTCTCTCTCGCGGAGCCTATGGACTCGATGGACAAATATGCATAATTAACACAAATGGGGTGTCTTGAGGCAATTAAACAAACACTTGGTGTGCAATGAAACTAAATGGAATTAAATGCAACTAAATGAAACTAGAACTAACACTTTTGGGGTTTTCAATATTTTTAAAGCTAAAGTAATTGAGGTGAATGAAATGAGATGAATATGCTTTGTTGGAGAATGCTTTGGGCTATCCTTGCTATCAAAAGTATGGAGTTAATCAATGAAAGGCCATTTCCTAAAGTAGTTTAGTGACCACTAAACCTAGGTAATTTAATTAGAGGATGCAATTAGCCAACCGGACAATTAACAAGCCTAATCAAATACCATCAATGAAACAAATGAGGAATTTAACATAAACTAGAATTCAACTCAACAATTACCATTGTCATTAGAGTGACTTCCACAATGAATTAAAAATTACAATAAGATTCAACCAAATCCAATGTAATCAAAACCCACAATGGGAGAATCAAAATACAAATCACTAGTCTATTTAAATTCCTAATGTCCAACTACACCTAGTTGAGTTCCACAACCATGGAGACACAATCAATACAAATTCATCAATATCAACAAGATAACATGAATCCATAAAGAGAAGTAGTAGGAAAACAAGAAAAACTCCCTATTGGATGCCATAGCTCAAGCCCTAATCATCCTCCTCCAAAGCACAAGAAGTTTAGCCACTCATGGATGAGAGAAATGCTTCACCAAGCTCCTCCAACCCTTGCTTAGCCATGGATGATGATGGAGGTTGCTGGAATTTGGTTTGAATAGGTGTGGAGAGTGGAGAAGATGAAGGGAAAATGGTGAGTGTGGCTGGAAAATGTGGAGAGGACTTGGGAGAGAGAGCTTAGGTGATGAAAAATGAATGTAAAAATCGTGGGTCTCCCCTCTTGAATAGGTTAAGGGCCTCCAAAACCTCAGAATATACCCTCTAATCCGACCTAGTATGCTCCCCTTGTGGTAAAACATTGAAAAAGTGGGCCCACCATCCGTTTCAGCTCTTAAAATCGCGAGAAAGTCGTGCAGACACTGGTTTACCCGCTGGCAGCGGGTCATCTACCCGCTGGCAGCGGGTGGATTACTCGAAACGCACGTTTTTTGCTCTGAAACTGAAGTCCACCCGCTGGCAGCTTGCAAGGCTACCCGCTGGCAGCGGGTGGAACAGCAGAATAGGCCCAAAAATGCCTCTAAGCCTCAAATCTTGTACCCGGCTTCGCTTTCCAGCTTCTTCTCGACCTCTAGCACTTGAATCCTTGCTATTCCTCAAGCTAGATGACCTACAAATCAACCAAAACAATTGTGAGGCCCTCAAGTTAATAAAACTAGAGAATTATCACAATTTATTCAATAAAAACATGGAATTAGCAAGATTGTGATTTAAGTCCTTAAGTGCCCTTGAATAACACTAAATCACGCATAATGACTCTTTAAACTCAACAAAAGCTTGTCAAATGCCAAAAGATACAAGGGTAAATATTGGTATTATCATATACACATAGTCAATCACACGTACATATAATATACATATTGATCATGCGCTTCAGGGCGGGTGATCTATCCTATTCACATGCAGAATTCCTGTGTACAGTCAAGCATATATATTCAATCACACACCTGCATAAAATATACATATTGATCACACGCCTCAATGCGTGTGACCTATCCTATTCACATGCGGAAGCTGTATTTTCACACAATCAAGTATTCAGTTACACATATATATAATTTACATATTCACCACACGCTCAGTGCGTGTCATCTATCCTATTCACATGCGGAAGTCACATCCATATATATATACATACACATGATATTCATCATATCATAACCTATGATCCCAACAACCAGACCAATCTTTAATTTGTATGAAGCCGACAGTTCTAGAGTGTGACATATACATATATGCATATAGCAACTGTACAAAACAATGCTATACCAAAAGAATCATATGGAGTAGAGGAGACTCCCAGCTACCTTCCCCGGTGAAGAGACGACGTTTTCCGACGAATTTTCCGGCGAGAAGCTCTCTTCCTCTTGTTTCTCTCTCTAACCCGAGCTCTCTCTCTCTCTCTAGCCACAAAGACGGTGACGGACGGCGAACTCCGGCCACCACGAACGTCCGGCCACCTCTCCTCCGTGCTCAGCCCGTCCGTGAGCTTCCGTGCACCACGCCCAAACGATGCTCCTCCTCTCTCTCGTTTTTCTTTTCCGTTTCATGCGTTCCCTCACGGCTCTCTCTACTCTCTTTCTTTTCTCTTTTATCCTTCTTTAACTAATATATATATATATATATATATATATATATATATATACTTATCACTTAATAATAAAAAAAACAATTCTGATTTATAAAAATAAATAAGAAAAAAAGGATATATAACAAAATTAGGATTCACTCCAATTTTGTATTTAAAAAAAAATGTATTAGGATGATGTATATTTTTATCTCATTTTCCACTTTCCAAAATTAATTAATTTAATTAAATTTCCGATGCTAGTTAAAATATTCCCGGGTATTACACTTCATCCACCCACTTTCTGCGGAACTAGTGAGAAAGAGGATCCACAGTATTTTGTGAGAGACGTAGTCAGAATTGGGCACATGCTGAGGTGCTCAGGGCATGAGTTGGTGGAGTTGGCTTCATTTCAACTGAGGGGTAGTATTTTGTGAGAGACGTAGTCAGAATTGGGCACATGCTGAGGTGCTCAGGGCATGAGTTGGTGGAGTTGGCTTCATTTCAACTGAGGGGAGCTGCTAGAGTATGGATAGAGTCCGTATAGACTAGGTATTCAAGAAGGGTGGCACCGATGACCTGGGAAGATTTTCAGAGGGAATTCCTGTGTCAGTTTCTATCTGAAGGCACCAAAGATGCAAAGCGTCAGCAATTGGAGGAGTTGTGGAAGACGCCTAACATGACTGTGATGGAATATGAGTTACTTTTTACGGAACTGGCTCAATTCTCACCTGAGTTGGTTCCGGATGAAGAGGCGAGGATCAAGAGATTTATACACCATCTCATGGAGCCGCTTTTTACTGCCTTGTTACCTCAGAGAAGGCAATTTGAGACTTTAGCTCAAGCCGCAGACTGTGCTAGAATGATTGAAACCAGGAAGAGGTACGGGACGGCGGTTGATCCCAAAGTCAGGATGATTACGGGCAGTGATAACCAAGGAGGTGGAAGTAAGAAAAGGAAGACAACAGGTGGAGGTGCAGCATACTCAGGGTCCGCGGGAGGACAATCCTCAACTACCACCCTTGAAGCAGGTACAAGAGGTAATACTTAAGGGGGACAGAGAGTGCAAGGGGGTGGAAATGCCGATAAAACAAGACCCCAGTGTGCGACTTCCGGCAGGTATCATTTTGGAGTGTGTCGGAGACTGACAGGTGGATGCTACAACTGCGGCCAGGTGGGCCATATGGCTAGAGAGTGTCCAAAGAGAAAAGAGCGTAAAAGTGTGAGAAGTAATCCGACGCCGAGGAGTACACCTATTTCAGCCCCACCAGTAAGAACTGTACCACTACAGACAGCAAGTACAGGTAAAGCTAGGGGTCGTGGTGCAGGATCTAGTGGCAGAGGGCCAGGGCCAATAGGTGGAGGACAAGCACGGGTATTTACACTTTCTCAGCAAGACGCTCATGCATCAAATGCAGTGGTGACAGGTACCCTTATTGTTTGCTCTCTTGAAGCACGAGTCTTATTTGATTCCGGCTGCACTCATTCCTATGTGTCGCATGCATTTTCCTTTAAATTCAACAAAAGCCCGTCTAGAATGAAAGAAAAAGTACTGATCTCTAATCCACTCATTCCTATGTGTCGCATGCATTTACATTCATTTTTTTAATCAGTTTTCCTAGATTAGTGTTTTGAAAATTTGATATTCATTTTTCTTTTTCTAATCAGTTTTTGCCGATGAATGTTTCGAAAACTTTATGTTCATTTTTATTTTTTTTAATCAGTTTTCGTAGATTAGTGTTTCGAAAAATTGATATTCTTTTTTCTTTTTTTAATCAGTTTTCGCAGATAAGTGTTTCGAAAACTTGATATTCATTTTTCTTTTTTTTAATCAGTTTTCGTCGATTAGTGTTTCAAAAACTTGATATTCATTTTTCTTTTTTAAATCTGTTTTCACTTATTAGTGTTTCGAAAACTTGATATTCATTTTTCTTTTTTTAATCATTTTTCGTCGATAAGTGTTTCGAAAACTTGATATTCAGTTTTCTTTTTTAATCAGTTTTCGCCGATGAGTGTTTCGAAAACTTTATATTCATTTTTATTTTTTTTAATCAGTTTTCGTAGATCAGTGTTTCGAAAACTTTATATTCATTTTTCTTTTTTTAATCAGTTTTCGCCGATGTGTGTTTCGAAAACTTGATATTCATTTTTCATTCTTAAACAGTTTTCGCCGATGAGTGTTTCAAAAACTTTATATTCAATTATATTTTTTTAAACACTTTTCGTAGATTCGTGTTTCGAAAACTTGATATTCATTTTTCTTTTTTTAATCAATCTTCGCCGATGAGTGTTTCGAAAACTTGATATACAGTTTTCTTTTCTTAATCAGATTTCAACAATAAGTGTTTCGAAAACGTGATATTCATTTTTCTTTTTTTTAATCAGTTTTCGTAGATTAGAGTTTCGAAAACTTGATATTCATTTTTTTAATCAGTTTTCGCAGATGAGTGTTTCGAAAACTTGATATTGTTTTTTTCTTTTTTAATCAGTTTTCGTCGAAGAGTGTTTCGAAATCTTGATATTCATTTTTCTTTTTTAATTTGTTTTTGCCGATGAGTGTTTCGAAAACTTGATATTCATTTTTTTTAATCAGTTTTCGCAGATTAGCGTTTCAAAAACTTGATATTGTTTTTTTCTTTTTTTAATCAGTTTTCGTCGATGAGTGTTTCGAAAACTTGATATTCATTTTTCTTTTTTAATTTGTTTTCGCCGATGATTGTTTCGAAAACTTTATATTCATTTTTATTTTTTTTAATCAATTTTCGTAGATTAGTGTTTCGAAAACTTGATATTCATTTTTCTTTTTTTAATCAGTTTTCACCGATTAGTGTTTCGAAAACTTGATATTCATTTTTCTTTTTTTAATCAGTTTTCGCCGATGAGTGTTTTGAAAACTTTATATTCATTTTTATTTTTTTTAATCAGTTTTCGTAGATTAGTATTTCGAAAACTTGATATTCATTTTTCTTTTTTCATCAGTTTTCGGCGATCTGTGTTTCGAAAACTTTATATTCATTTTTTTAATCAGTTTTGGTAGATTAGTGTTTCGAAAACTTGATATTCATTTTTCTTTTTTTAATCAGTTTTCGCCGATATATGTTTCGAAAACTTGATATTCATTTTTCTTTTTTTTAATCAGTTTTCGTCGATTAGTGTTTCGAAAACTTTATATTCATTTTTCTTTTTTTTAATCAGTTTTCGTAGATTAGTGTTTCGAAAACATGATTTTCATTTTTCTTTTTTTAATCAGTTTTCACCGATAAGCGTTTCGAAAACTTGATATTCATTTTTCTTTTTCTTAGTCAGTTTTCGCCTTTCGAAAACTTGATATTCTTTTTTCTTTTTTAAATCGGTTTTCGTAGATTAGTGTTTTGAAAACTTGATATTCATTTTTTTGTTTTTAATAAGTTTTCGCCAATGAGTGTTTTCGAAAACTTGATATTCAATTTTCTTTTTTTTAATCAGTTTTCGCCGATGATTATTCTGAAAACTTGATATTCATTTTTCTTTTTCTTAATCAGTTTCCGCCGATTAGTGTTTCGAAAACATGATATTCATTTTTCTTTATTTAATTAGTTTTCACCGATTAGTGTTTCGAAAACTTCACTTTCATTTTTCTTTTTTTAATCATTTTTCGTCGATGAGTGTTTCGAAAATTTGATATTCATTTTTCTTTTTTTAGTAAGTATTCACTAATGTGTCACGACCCCATTTCTAGGAGTCCGTGACCGGCACGGGAGTAGGATTTCACCCCTAAACCCGTAAGCCTTCCCTATTACCCTTTAAAATAATTACCCTGCTATACAAACAACATACAATATTCACATAATAAATATTGGCCACGTCATTTACGGTGGTCTAAATAACCTGCAATCCACGGCGCTCATTGCCGCTTCAGCCCAACTCAAGTATATATATATATCCATTCACATAAGCAATCACACATAAATTTGTATATACGTAGTGATCAAACCGCAAGGGAATGATCTATCCTATTCACACACAATATATATATATAACCTGTTCAATCACCGGTATATGAGCATCCACACTCGCATTTAAATTTACATATTGATCACACGCCTCAATGCGTGTAATCTATCCTATTCACATGCAGGTTTATATATTTGCAAACAATCACATACCAACCACACATATATACATATATAATTTACATATTGATCACACCCCATAGGGTGTGACCTATCCTATTCACATGCGGAAGCAATTCATACTCATCATAATATTCATATATCCTATATTCCCATCCATTACCTAATCTTTAAACAGTATGAAGCCGACAAGTCTAGATTTGTACATATATTATACATATAGCAATTGCCTATACATCAAAGGCTATACTCAAAATAATGTATACATCAATGAAATATAACAAAAGAATGTATACATCAAAAGATAAACCTCTCACGCGAACAATGCGTGAGGTCTCTAGGAATGTCCGCCTCCTTGAGAGGAAGTAGACGCGTGTCCGGTGCCCGCTACACCTGTATCTGTAACATGTAAAATTGGGGGTGAGTCAAACGGACTCAGTGAGAGGCTCTCCCATCCTTGGTGTAGTAGCGGGTACCACTACAACTGGGGAAAGGGAGCCAATCACATCCACATGCACATATAATATTCCTTTTAACCTTTCATGTTTAAGTGATCATGCATTTGGCATATATAACACATATATTGACAAAATTAGGCATATATGTCACCTGTTCAATATCGTCAAACACTTTCCAATATCATATATCGTTTTAAAATAACATAAACTGGCTCGAAGGCATATCTCCCTTTGGGGAGAGAACTGGCCCGAAGGCATATCTCCGTTAGGAGAGAATCTGGCCCGAAGGCATAACTCACGTGAGTGGCATCCGTTATGAGGTAAACTGGCCCGAAGGCATAGCTCACGTGAGCGGTTAGGAACCTAGTTGATCATTCTAGGAACCCCTGGCCCCAAGACTTTACTTGAGACATATCTGGCACCAAGACTTTACTTGGTACATAGCCGGCGACTCGTGTGACTTTGGCCTAACCAAAGCTTTAACCACAAAGTGGCAAACTCATAGACTTTGGACTCTTGGGTGTCCGACTTCACGAGGACATACTCGATCTACCCGGTTATTTAAAATGGACACCTCTTTTATCATAGACTCTACATGACTCCTATGAACCCCTACTAGTTCGGTTTTACTTTTCTTGGAAAAACTTATAAGTTTATACCCTTTCCCAAGTTCGAAAATAATTTCAAGGAAGAACATCCTAAGTTCGATTATTTCAAAAATTTCAAGATCAAACAATAGGTTTCCAACTTCATTTAACTTGTGAGTTTCTAGGACCATGGAATTTAGACACCGAAAGTAGACTCGATCCTACCCCGATATCGTTCTAGGTTCCAAGAACCTTTTTCCATATAAGGCTTCCCAAGCCATCATGATATTTCACATGTATCAAATACACATATAACATGTAATTTCATATAATAACATTTAGGAATAACAATAGCATGTTTCTAACATACATATTCTAACAAAGAGGCAAATAATACAAACCATATTTTTCCACATCCTCATACAACCCACAAGAGGGCAAGGATGGAAAAAAAAACCCCTCACCTCTTTGCTTCCCTTGATCGGCCCTCGGCGTACCCGAAGCTCCAACCAGTTCGTTAGGTCCTACACACACATAGTGAGTAGTTTTAGACGTTTGAACTTATATGTGACTTGTACACATCAACACAATGTTCATGAAATCCATAAATCTCATAAACTAGTTCATTTACTTAAAACTCCTTCAACTAGTATTTAGGATCTTTAGTTTACTTCTAATCCATATCCTAGTAGCACCCCTTTAGTTTAGAAATCTTCAACTCCTTAATTGACTAAAATTTGCCTCTTTAATATACCAAAATTGGTTTTCCGGCTAAGACGTAACTATTCGGTCTTCGATCCCTTGTCTATCACAACAATTACTACCTTCTAAAATTACCAATTCAACTCATCAATTTAATTTATACTACACTTTAGTCCTCATAAACTCCATTGTCCTATAATTTCAAATTGAGTAACTTCCACTATCAATTTATCAATACTCATACATCCAAACACCTCTAAACAACCCAATAGCTTCAATTTAGGACCCAAATAATTTATTCACTTATATTAGGAATTTTTCCAAAAATCCCTAAAATAGATAAATTTGGGGTTTGAGAGATTCGGGACGTTTTACCTCGATTCAATCGGATTGAGTGATAGTACGGGGTAGAGGAAGCCTCTAGTCACCTTCCCCGAGCTCGGAACGGCCGAAATCCGGCGAAATTCCGGTCAAACATCACTTTCCGCTACTGTCGCGTTTTCCCGTCACCACCACCGTCCCAGCTCCGTTCACCGCCACCGGCGACTCCCCTCAGCCTCAGAAGGCGGCGTCGCGTCGGTCGGCAGCCTCACACGGCGGTCCACGGCGTCGTACAGCGGTCCTTCCCCCCTCTCGTGTTTTCCCGGCGTGCGGTTCAAAGGGCCCTCAATTCAATTTTTTTTTTCTCTGCTTTGCTCTTCTCGGGTGCTGGATGCTAAATAATGAGGACCAATTTAATTGATAAGGGGGTCACGTGGGTGACCCCCTTTTGTCTGCCATATGCATATACTATTATTATATTTATTTTTTTTTTATTAAAAAAAAACTTATATATATATATATATTTAATATATTATTATTTACAGTTAATATCAACTTTGGGGTTATAGACTTGTACCCAATATTTCCCGTTAGGTCCTAATTTTGGTCCAAATAAAATTTCATTTATTTATAAATTTTCTCCTTTTCCTTCCAAATTAAAATAAAAATTAAATTAGGACCTTAACTTAAGTTGGAAAATATCCGGGTATTACAATCTTCCCCCCTTAAGAAATTCGGTCCCCGAATTTCAATTACATACTAACCTTAGTTTTCAAATAGATGAGGATACGTCCTGCGCATATCAGCCTCGACTTCCCACGTAGCTTCCTCGGTCGAGTGATTTCTCCACAGAACTTTCACCAATGGTATTTCTTTCGATCTCAACTTCTTCACTTGACGATCTAAGATTTCCACTGGTATCTCCTCATACGTCAAATCTTCGGTTAGTTGTACCTCTTGGGGTTGGATCACATGAGAAGGATCTGGCAAGTACTTGCGAAGCATTGATACATGAAACACCGGATGAACTCCTAGTTCCGCCGGCAATTGAAGACGGTAGGCAACATTCCCCACACGCTCTAGTATCTCAAATGGTCCAATATACCTTGGACTCAGCTTGCCTTTCTTGCCAAACCTCATCACGCCCTTCATTGGTGAAATTTTCAAGAATACTAGCTCACCCACAGCGAATTCCAATTCTCTTCTTCGGTTGTCAGCATAAGACTTCTGTCTACTTTGAGCCGTTAACAACCTCTCCCTTATTTCTTTTACCTTTTTAATGGCATCTTGTAGAAGTTCCGGGCCGACTAAGCTAGCTTCTCCGACCTCGAACCAACCAATCGGGGATCGACACCTTCGACCATAAAGAGCCTCGAAAGGTGCCATTTGAATACTCGCTTGGTAACTGTTATTATATGCAAACTCAGCTAGAGGTAAATACTTTTCCCAACTTCCGCCGAAATCCATAATACACGCTCTAAGCATGTCTTCCAGAATTTGAATGGTTCTCTCTGATTGCCCATCTGTCTGTGGGTGAAAAGCGGTGCTCAAATCAACTCTAGTCCCCAACACTTCCTGCATAGACTTCCAAAACCTGGAAGTGAACTGTGGCCCTCTATCCGATATTATGGATACTGGTATCCCGTGTAATCTGACGATCTCTGATAGATAGAGCTGCGCATACTGACTCACACTATAAGCGGTCTTAACTGGCAGAAAGTGGGCGGACTTGGTCATACGATCCACTATTACCCAAACTGAATCAAACCCACGCTGTGATCTAGGCAACCCTGTAACAAAATCCATTGTGATCCTCTCCCATTTCCATTCTGGTATTTCTATTTGTTGTAACATCCCGGCGGGTTTCTGGTGTTCAGCCTTAACCTGCTGACATACTAAACATCTAGCCACATAGTCTGCAACATCTCTTTTCATACCATTCCACCAATACAATTGTTTCAAATCATGATACATCTTGTTAGCTCCCGGGTGGATGGTATAAGCGGTCCGGTGTGCTTCTTCAAGAATCCTCTCTTTCAAATTGTCCACCATCGGAACACACAACCGTCCCTCCAAGCGAAGTACCCCGAAATCATCAATAGAGAATCGGAGGTCCTCCCTTTTCTCTTCGATTACTGTATTCTTAATCCGTCTGAGGTCGGCATCTTCATCCTGTTTAGACTTCACCTCTTCTACCAAGGAGGATTTGGCTTCTAGATGAGCCAACAATGAATTTGAAGTTCCAATCTCAAACCGATTCCCGGTTTGTTCTAACTCATGGAGTTCCTTAATCAACGGTCTCCTCTCTTCACTTATATGGGCAAGACTACCCATGGATTTCCGACTCAGAGCATCAGCTACCACATTAGCCTTTCCCGGATGGTACAAAATCGTGCAGTCATAATCTTTTAACAACTCTAGCCATCGACGTTGTCTCAAGTTTAAATCTTTCTGCTCGAAGATGTATTTGAGACTCTTGTGATCTGTATAAATTTCACAAGTCTCTCCGTATAGGTAATGCCTCCATATTTTTAAGGCAAATACCACCGCGGCCATCTCAAGATCATGAGTCGGGTAATTCTTCTCATGTTTCCTCAACTGTCTTGAGGCATAAGCAATCACTTTGCCGTACTGCATTAATACACACCCCAACCCGATTCTTGATGCATCGCAATACACCACATACCCTCCGGTGCCTTCAGGCAGTGCTAACACTGGAGCGGTAGTGAGACTTTCCTTCAACTTTTGGAAACTGTGCTCACATTTTTCATCCCATACAAACTTCACCCCTTTTTGTGTCAATTTGGTCAATGGCGCAGCCACCTTAGAAAAATCTTGCACAAATCTCCTGTAATAGCCCGCCAAACCCAAAAAGCTACGGATTTCTGTAACTGAGGTAGGTTGGGACCAATTCTTTACCGCCTCCACCTTACTTGGATCAACGTGGATTCCCTCTGATGATACCACGTGACCCAAAAAGGCAACTCTATCAAGCCAAAATTCGCATTTGGAGAACTTGGCATACAACTTCTTCTCCCTCAACCTTTGTAAGGCCAACCTTAAGTGTTCAGCGTGCTCTTCTGAATTTTTCGAATAGACCAAGATGTCATCAATAAAGACAATGACAAATTGATCCAAGAAGGGTTTGAAGACCCTGTTCATCATATCCATAAACGCTGCAGGAGCATTGGTCAATCCAAAAGACATCACCAAAAACTCGTAATGTCCATATCGGGTTCGGAAAGCGGTCTTAGGTACGTCTGATTCTCGAATCTTGAGTTGGTGATACCCAGATCGCAAATCAATTTTAGAAAACCGCTTTGCACCTTGTAATTGATCAAACAAGTCATCTATCCTCGGAAGTGGGTATTGGTTGCGGATCGTCACCTTATTTAACTTTCGGTAATCGATACACAACCGCAAGGATCCGTCCTTCTTCTTCACAAAAAGGACCGGCGCACCCCAAGGAGAAAAACTAGGCCGAATAAAGCCCTTGTCAAGCAACTCCTGCAACTGAGTATGTAACTCCTTTAATTCTTTCGGAGCCATACGATAAGGTGGTGTGGATATAGGTTGAGTACCGGGTTGCAATTCAATTTCAAATTCGATTTCCCGATCGGGAGGCAACCCCGGCAATTCTTCCGGAAATACATCTAAGAACTCACGCACCACCGGTACCTGATTCGGTGAAATCACTTCTTTCGTAGTGTCTCTCACAAAGGCCAAGTACCCTTTGCACCCTTTTTCAAGTAGCTTGGATGCCTTGATAGCTGAAATCAAGCTTGGGTATGGAGCGGCTCCGTCGCCCCTTATCACAAAAGGCTCTTCATTCGGCATGCTAAATTTTAGACACTTAGCTCTACAATCCACCACCGCATGACAAGATGCCAACCAGTCCATTCCCAGAATTACATCTAAATCAACCATAACTAAAAGACGAAGGTCTACTATAGTCTCGTGACCATCGACCTCCACCACACAGGATTTATGCACATACTCAACTTGTACCGAATCTCCCATCGGAGTAGATACTAATACTATCTCTTCCATTCTAGATGGACTTCTCCTGAATTTAGAGGCAAATTCATGCGACACGTATGAATGAGTAGAACCAGAATCAAACAACACTTTTGCTTCAAGAGAACAAACAAGTAGAGTACCTGTGACCACTGCATTGGATGCATGAGCGTCCTGCTGAGAAAGTGCGAATACTCTGGCTTGACCGCCACTCACTGCCCCTGTACCTCTACCACTGTTACCCGCACCACGACCTCTAATTGCACCCGTGTTGGTTGTATGTGGTGGCACGGCTCTCACCGGTGGGGCTGAAATAGGAGTACTTCTCGGAGTCGGGTTACTCCTCACACTTGTACCTTCCCTCCGCTTAGGACACTCCCTAGACATGTGGCCCACCTCGCCACAAGTGTAGCATGCACCGGTCAATTTCCGGCATACACCAAAATGACGTCTGTTGCAGATTGCACATTGAGGCCATGTGTCACCGGTGTTTTTACTGCCTTGTACTCTCTGTCCCCCCTGTACATTTCCTTTTGGAGCTGTGTCACTGGTGACAGTTGAGGTTTGTCCCCTTGCGGATTCCGAATACTTGGCTCCACCACCTGTCATTTTCCTCTTTTTACTTCCACTCCCTTGGTTACCACCACCGGTAATTAATTTCACTTTGGGATCGATGGACGTCCCATATCTCTTCCTAGTTTCGATCATTCTTGCACAGTCAGCAGCTTGAGCCAAAGTGTCAAATTGCTTTCTTTGTGGTAACAAAGCAATAAATAGTGGCTCGGTAAGACGATGGATGAACCTCTTGATTCTTGCCTCCTCATCCGGAACTAACTCGGGAGAGAATTGAGCTAGCTCAGTAAATAGCAACTCAAATTCTGTCACAGTCATCTCCGGAGTCATCCACAATTCTTCAAATTGTTGCCGCTTGGCATCTTTTGTCCCCTCAGGCAAAAACCGACCTAGGAATTCCCTCTGAAAATCTTCCCAGGTCATCGGTGCTACTCTCCTCAAGTATCTTGTTTGTATGGACTCTATCCATACTCTAGCGGCGCCCCTCAATTGAAATGAGGCTAGCTCCACCAATTCATGTCCCGAGCACCTTAGCATTTGCCCAATTCGAACCACATCCTTGATGAAGTATTGCGGATCTTCCTTCTCACTAGTTCCGCAAAATGTGGGTAGATGGAGTTTCAGAAACTTGGAAATGGGTAACTCCCTTGGCGTTACTCGCGGCTCACGAGATGCCTCCCGTTGTTGCCACTCTCTATTTTCTCCTTCCACAACCTCCATCTCTTGGTTGCTAGGAGCTGCACCTTCAACCTCTTCGCCGACCACCAACCGGCGTACCTCTATTTGAATCTGCCTAGTCATCTCCTCTCTTAATTCTTGAAATCCCGCCGTAAGCAATTCCGCCACGGACGGTGCATTAGTCTCAACTTGAGGCTCCAGTATATGCTCCCTTTCTTCTCTTCTTGCTTGCACTCGACCTCGGCCTCGGGCACGACCTCTAGCTCGGCCTCGGCCTCGGCCTCTAGTGGGCACTCCTTCATCCCGAATAGATTCTTGATCGACCTCGGGAGGAGCCCTTCCTCTTCCTCTAGTACGTCTAGTAATTGGTGGCATCCCTATACTGCACAAGGATCACACCTAATAAATACGCATATAACAATAATATATTTAAATATCAAAGAGAGTAGAAAGAAAGGATTGACACATTTTTCCTGGGTATTCCCACAAGTGCCCTTTTACTCCCACGTTGTGCCCGGGTACACAAAGAAGGGTAAACCGACACCCGGTCATACCTATGGCTTCATACTATTTAAAAATAACCAGGCTCTGATACCAACTTTGTCACGACCCCATTTCTAGGAGTCCGTGACCGGCACGGGAGTAGGATTTCACCCCTAAACCCGTAAGCCTTCCCTATTACCCTTTAAAATAATTACCCTGCTATACAAACAACATACAATATTCACATAATAAATATTGGCCACGTCATTTACGGTGGTCTAAATAACCTGCAATCCACGGCGCTCATTGCCGCTTCAGCCCAACTCAAGTATATATATATATCCATTCACATAAGCAATCACACATAAATTTGTATATATGTAGTGATCAAACCGCAAGGGAATGATCTATCCTATTCACACACAATATATATATATATAACCTATTCAATCACCGGTATATGAGCATCCACACTCGCATTTAAATTTACATATTGATCACACGCCTCAATGCGTGTAATCTATCCTATTCACATGCAGGTTTATATATTTGCAAACAATCACATACCAACCACACATATATACATATATAATTTACATATTGATCACACCCCATAGGGTGTGACCTATCCTATTCACATGCGGAAGCAATTCATACTCATCATAATATTCATATATCCTATATTCCCATCCATTACCTAATCTTTAAACAGTATGAAGCCGACAAGTCTAGATTTGTACATATATTTATACATATAGCAATTGCCTATACATCAAAGGCTATACTCAAAATAATGTATACATCAATGAAATATAACAAAAGAATGTATACATCAAAAGATAAACCTCTCACGCGAACAATGCGTGAGGTCTCTAGGAATGTCCGCCTCCTTGAGAGGAAGTAGACGCGTGTCCGGTGCCCGCTACACCTGTATCTGTAACATGTAAAATTGGGGGGTGAGTCAAACGGACTCAGTGAGAGGCTCTCCCATCCTTGGTGTAGTAGCGGGTACCACTACAACTGGGGAAAGGGAGCCAATCACATCCACATGCACATATAATATTCCTTTTAACCTTTCATGTTTAAGTGATCATGCATTTGGCATATATAACACATATATTGACAAAATTAGGCATATATGTCACCTGTTCAATATCGTCAAACACTTTCCAATATCATATATCGTTTTAAAATAACATAAACTGGCTCGAAGGCATATCTCCCTTTGGGGAGAGAACTGGCCCGAAGGCATATCTCCGTTAGGAGAGAATCTGGCCCGAAGGCATAACTCACGTGAGTGGCATCCGTTATGAGGTAAACTGGCCCGAAGGCATAGCTCACGTGAGCGGTTAGGAACCTAGTTGATCATTCTAGGAACCCCTGGCCCCAAGACTTTACTTGAGACATATCTGGCACCAAGACTTTACTTGGTACATAGCCGGCGACTCGTGTGACTTTGGCCTAACCAAAGCTTTAACCACAAAGTGGCAAACTCATAGACTTTGGACTCTTGGGTGTCCGACTTCACGAGGACATACTCGATCTACCCGGTTTATTTAAAATGGACACCTCTTTTATCATAGACTCTACATGACTCCTATGAACCCCTACTAGTTCGGTTTTACTTTTCTTGGAAAAACTTATAAGTTTATACCCTTTCCCAAGTTCGAAAATAATTTCAAGGAAGAACATCCTAAGTTCGATTATTTCAAAAATTTCAAGATCAAACAATAGGTTTCCAACTTCATTTAACTTGTGAGTTTCTAGGACCATGGAATTTAGACACCGAAAGTAGACTCGATCCTACCCCGATATCGTTCTAGGTTCCAAGAACCTTTTTCCATATAAGGCTTCCCAAGCCATCATGATATTTCACATGTATCAAATACACATATAACATGTAATTTCATATAATAACATTTAGGAATAACAATAGCATGTTTCTAACATACATATTCTAACAAAGAGGCAAATAATACAAACCATATTTTTCCACATCCTCATACAACCCACAAGAGGGCAAGGATGGAAAAAAAAACCCCTCACCTCTTTGCTTCCCTTGATCGGCCCTCGGCGTACCCGAAGCTCCAACCAGTTCGTTAGGTCCTACACACACATAGTGAGTAGTTTTAGACGTTTGAACTTATATGTGACTTGTACACATCAACACAATGTTCATGAAATCCATAAATCTCATAAACTAGTTCATTTACTTAAAACTCCTTCAACTAGTATTTAGGATCTTTAGTTTACTTCTAATCCATATCCTAGTAGCACCCCTTTAGTTTAGAAATCTTCAACTCCTTAATTGACTAAAATTTGCCTCTTTAATATACCAAAATTGGTTTCCGGCTAAGACGTAACTATTCGGTCTTCGATCCCTTGTCTATCACAACAATTACTACCTTCTAAAATTACCAATTCAACTCATCAATTTAATTTATACTACACTTTAGTCCTCATAAACTCCATTGTCCTATAATTTCAAATTGAGTAACTTCCACTATCAATTTATCAATACTCATACATCCAAACACCTCTAAACAACCCAATAGCTTCAATTTAGGACCCAAATAATTTATTCACTTATATTAGGAATTTTTCCAAAAATCCCTAAAATAGATAAATTTGGGGTTTGAGAGATTCGGGACGTTTTACCTCGATTCAATCGGATTGAGTGATAGTACGGGGTAGAGGAAGCCTCTAGTCACCTTCCCCGAGCTCGGAACGGCCGAAATCCGGCGAAATTCCGGTCAAACATCACTTTCCGCTACTGTCGCGTTTTCCCGTCACCACCACCGTCCCAGCTCCGTTCACCGCCACCGGCGACTCCCCTCAGCCTCAGAAGGCGGCGTCGCGTCGGTCGGCAGCCTCACACGGCGGTCCACGGCGTCGTACAGCGGTCCTTCCCCCCTCTCGTGTTTTCCCGGCGTGCGGTTCAAAGGGCCCTCAATTCAATTTTTTTTTTTCTCTGCTTTGCTCTTCTCGGGTGCTGGATGCTAAATAATGAGGACCAATTTAATTGATAAGGGGGTCACGTGGGTGACCCCCTTTTGTCTGCCATATGCATATACTATTATTATATTTATTTTTTTTTATTAAAAAAAACTTATATATATATATATATATTTAATATATTATTATTTACAGTTAATATCAACTTTGGGGTTATAGACTTGTACCCAATATTTCCCGTTAGGTCCTAATTTTGGTCCAAATAAAATTTCATTTATTTATAAATTTTCTCCTTTTCCTTCCAAATTAAAATAAAAATTAAATTAGGACCTTAACTTAAATTGGAAAATATCCGGGTATTACATAATGAGTGTTTCTAAAACTTGATATTCATTTTTCTTTTTTTTAATAATTTTTCGTCGATGAGTGTTTCGAAAACTTGATATTCATTTTTCTTATTTTTAATCAGTTTTCAATGATTAGTGTTTCGAAAACTTGATATTCATTTTTCTTTTTTAATCAGTTTTCACCTATTAGTGTTTCAAAAACTTTATATTCATTTTTCTTTTTTTTAATCAGTTTTCGTATATTAATGTTTCTAAAACTTAATATTCATTTTTTTAATCAGTTTTTGCAGATGAGTGTTTCGAAAACTTGATATTTATTTTTCTTTTTTTAATCATTTTTCGTCGATGAGTGTTTCGAAAACTTGATATTCATTTTTCTTTTTTTAATCAATTTTTGTCGATGAGTGTTTCGAAAACTTGATATTCATTTTTCTTTTTTAATCAGTTTTCGCCGATGAGTGTTTCGAAAACTTTATATTCAATTTTATTTTTTAATCAACTTTCGTAGATTAGTGTTTCGAAAACTTGATATTCATATTTTTTTTAATCAGTTTTCGCCGATGAGTATTTCGAAAACTTTATATTCATTTTTTTTTTCAGTTTTCGTAGATTATTGTTTTAAAAACTTGATATTCATTTTTTTTAATCAGTTTTCACCATTTAGTGTTTCGAAAAATTTATATTCATTTTAATTTTTTTTAATCAGTTTTCGTGGATTAGTGTTTCGAAAACTTGATATTCATTTTCTTTTTTTTAATCAGTTTTCGTAGATTAGTGTTTCGAAAACTTGATTTTCATTTTTCTTTTTTTTTCATCAGTTTTCGTCGATTAGTGTTTCGAAAACTTGATATTTTTTTTCTTTTTTTAATCAGTTTTCTTATATTAGTGTTTCGAAAACTTGATATTCATTTTTTTTGTTTTTAATCAGTTTTCGCCAATGATTGTTTTCGAAAACTTGATATTCATTTTTCGTTTTTTTAATCGGTTTTCGCCGATGACTGTTCTAAAAACTTGATATTCATTTTTCTTTTTCTTAATCAGTTTTCGCCGATTAGTGTTTCGAAAACGTGATATTCATTTTTCTTTATTTAATTAGTTTTCACCGATGAGTGTTTCGAAAACTTGATTTTCATTTTTCTTTTTTTAATCATTTTTCGTCGATGAGTGTTTCGAAAACTTGATATTCATTTTTCTTTTTTTGGTAAGTATTCACCAATGAGTGTTTCTAAAACTTGATATTCATTTTTCTTTTTTTTTAATAAGTTTTCGTCGATGAGCGTTTCAAAAACTTGATATTCATTTTTCTTTTTTTAATCACTTTTTGTCGATGAGTTTTTCGAAAACTTAATATTCATTTTTCTTTTTTAATCAGTTTTCGCCTATTAGTGTTTCGAAAACTTTATATTCATTTTTCTTTTTTTTAATCAGTTTTCTTAGATTCGTGTTTCTAAAACTTTATATTCATTTTTTTAAACAGTTTTCGCAGATGATTGTTTCGAAAAATTGATATTTATTTTTCTTTTTTTAGTAAGTTTTACCTAATGAGTGTTTCGAAAACTTGATATTCATTTTTCTTTTTTTAATCATTTTTCGTCGATGAGTGTTTCAAAAACTTGATACTCATTTTTCTTTTTTAATCAGTTTTCGCCGATGAGTGTTTCGAAAACTTTATATTCATTTTCATTTTTTTTAATCAGTTTTCGTAGATTAGTGTTTTGAAAACTTGATATTCATTTTTCTTTTTTTAATCAGTTTCCGTCGATGAGTGTTTCGAAAACTTTATATTCATTTTTATTTTTTTAATCAGTTTTCGTAGGTTAGTGTTTCGAAAACTTGATTTTCATTTTTCTTTTTTTAATCAGTTTTCGCCGATAAGTGTTTCGAAAACTTGATATTCATTTTTCTTTTTTTTAATCAGTTTTCGTCGATTAGTGTTTCGAAAACTTGATATTCATTTTTCTTTTTTTAATCAGTTTTCACCGATCAATGTTTCGAAAACTTGATATTCATTTTTCTTTTTTTAATCATTTTTCGTCGATAACTGTTTCGAAAACTTGATATTCATTTTTCCTTTTTAATTAGTTTTCGCCGATGAGTATTTTGAAAACTTTATATTCATTTTTATTTTTTTTAATCAGTTTTCGTAGATTAGTGTTTCGAAAATTTGATACTCATTTTTCTTTTTTTTATTAGTCTTCGCCGATGAGTGTTTCGAAAACTTGATATTTATTTTTCTTTTGTTAATCAGTTTTCAACGATGAGTGTTTCGAAAACGTGATATTCATTTTTCTTAAATTAATTAGTTTTCACTAATGAGTGTTTCGAAAACTTCATATTTATTTTTCTTTTTTTAATCATTTTTCGCTCATGAGTGTTTCGAAAAAATTATATTAATTTTTCTTTATTTTAATTAGTTTTCGTAGATTAGTGTTTCGAAAATTTGATATTCATTTTTTTAAATCATTTTTCGCAGATGAGTGCTTCGAAAACTTGATATTCATTTTTCTTTTTGTAATTATTTTTCAATC
Source organism: Senna tora (assembly GCA_014851425.1). NCBI lineage: Eukaryota > Viridiplantae > Streptophyta > Magnoliopsida > Fabales > Fabaceae > Senna > Senna tora. Next base: position 30,138,624 of record CM026270.1, on the reverse strand, counting down.
AGTTTTCGCCAATGAGTATTCCGAAAACTTTATATTCATTTTTATTTTTTTTAATCTGTTTTCGTAGATTAGTGTTTTGAAAGCTTGATATTCATTTTCTTTTTTTAATCAGTTTTCGCCGATGAGTGTTTCGAAAACTTTATATTCATTTTTATTTTTTTTAATCAATTTTCGTAGATTAGTGTTTCGAAAACTTGATATTCATTTTTCTTTTTTAATCAGTTTTCACTGATGAGTGTTTATGTAATACCCGGAAATTTTCCAATTAAAGTTAAGGTCCCAATTTAATTTTTATTTTAAATTTGGAAGGAAAAAGAGAAAATTTTAAACAAATCAAATTTTATTTGGACAAAATGGGACCTAACGGGAAATATTGGGTGTAAGTCTATTAACCCCGAAGTTAATTTTAACAATAAATAATAATATATTAAATATATGTGTATATATATATATACAATTTATTTTTATAAAAAAAATATATATGTATGTATACATGGCGGAAGGGGGGGGGGGTCACACACGTGACCCCCTTAATGTAAAATGGCCCCAAATTATTTTTTTCCTCCAGAGAAGCAAGGACCCGAGACATTAGGCAGCAAAAAAATTGAGGACCAGCTCACGACGCCGAGGAGCTCTCCAGCGAGAAGGCGGACGCGAGCGTGAGCGCGGGGCGGAAGCCGGAAGTGCGACGCCGCCGTTCGCCGTGCAGGGACCGTCGACGGTGACGCTGGACGCCGGAGGAAGTGGGTCCGGCGTGGGTTTCACGGAGGGGAAGAGGGAAGTGACGGGAATAGTATTTTTCGCCGGAATCTTCGCCGGAATCCGCCGTTTCGAAGTCGGGGAAGGTGACCGGGAGTTCTTTCTACCCCATTTCATCATCCTATCCGATTGAATCGAGGTAAAAAGTCCCGAATCCCTCAAACCCCAAATTTATCTATTTTAGGGATTTTTTGGAAAATTCCTAATTGGTATGAATTGATTATTTTGGGTCCTAAATTGAAGCTATTGGGTTGTTTAGAGGTATTTGGAAGTGTATGTGTTGGGAAATTGATGATGGAACTTACCCAGTTTGAAAACCATAGGATAATGGAATTTAAAGAGGATTAAAATGTAGTATAAATTGAATTGGGATTGATTGGTGTGTTGAATTGGTGTTATAGAATGGTAGGGATTGTTGGAATATGCGAGGGATTAACGCCCGAGTAATTCCGTCTCAACTGGGAACCAATTTAGTATGAAAAGAGACACTTTTCAATCCAATTTAGAACGTGGAGCTAAGTGGTGGGTAAGAAGTTTCGGTTAGACCGTAATGGACGCCGGAATCAATTTAAATAGTAAAATGCTCTTATTGGGTAGAATCCCAATTTTTAAGTATATTAGGCCACATGTATTCGTATGTGAATATAAGTTGAAAGAGTGGTTGGGTAATTGGCAACCATAGAGAATTTGAGACTATGACTATCATAGGCCGTCAATTCGGTATGGAAATTATGAAAAGTCACATACGGACACTTGTAGGTGAAAACGGGTAAATTGGAGATTTTTTTTAAGTCGATGGGGTTATAAAGGAAATAACACGAATTTAGACCCAAATAAAAGTATGTTGAATGTCCTGAACACTAGTTAATGGAACTCTAAGTTAATTAACTAACCTAAGGGACTAACTAGAGGAAGTGGACATAAATTTGACATGTACAAAGTAATGGCTAATCTCAAATGTCTTGAGGTTTTGTGACTCAAGTAAGTATTCAAAGAAAGGGATAAAGAGATGAGAATAAGTGTGAGACACTTGGAAATGGTATTAAAGAGAGGAAGAGGGTTAAGACCAAGGACTTGGTTCTTGGCAAAAAGTTTAATGTATTTAAAGACATGAGCATGGCACATGCATACAATTTGCATATAATAAAGATGATAATGACGTAAATATGTTTGTTAGGTAACCACGAATCGTCTGGAGCAGGAGTGACTCCAGGACCAGAAACAGGAAGCCGTCCAGGTGAGGGGTTTCCCATCCTTGCCCTACAGGGTTGAAAGAGGATGTGAATACATGGCTTGCTTACTTGCTTATTTGTAAGAATTATTAGGAAATTTCATGCTATTGTTGTTCATAAACTAATTTATGTGAATATACCTGTGAATATGTGATTGATTGACATTGAGGTGGTACTGGAGGGTGCCCATGTGATGACATGGGATACGCCGAACAGTACAAGTGATGGGGTAGGATGTTGATTTAGTTCAAGTTTCGGTTTGTCCTAATAATTAGAAACCCACTAAGGAAATGAAATTGACTTATTTATACACGTCGACGTGATTTGTGGTAAATGAACTTAGGAAATACCTTAGAGCTAGGTTATCATCTAATCAAGGGTTGAGTACTAAGTAAAGAGTAGTAAATCTCATAAATTGATTAGAAATTCTTAGGGATGTTTGCACTGCTGAGGTAAAGATACCTTAGAATAGAAATGGGTAGATAGAGTCACAAATTCCACTGAAAGTAAGAGAAGTGAAATATGACGTCAGATGATTGCCCGTTGTGGCTATTGCCCTAGCCTGGCACTAGGGTGGTGCATTTTATTCTCATGATTGCCCGTTGTGGCTATTGCCCTAGCCTGGCACTAGGGTGGTGCATAGCATTTGAAAGACTTGCCTGTTGTGGCTATTGCCCTAGCCTGGCACTAGGGTGGTGCATAGCATTTGAAAGACTTGCCCGTTGAGGCTATTGCCCTAGCGTGGCACTAGGGTCGATTGTATGATTTAAGGCTTTTAATATAAAATGTTACATGATATTGATTGCTTATGAGTAGCATGATAGAGGAGCATGATTCCTAAGTTTATCTGTGATGTGATGTTATCTAAATGTTGCCTGATCATTATATAACATATGACAAACTGGAATTTCGAGCGCATGTGGTTGTGAGTGGTTCCCTTTCCCCAGCTGTAGTGGTACCCGCCGCTACGCCGAGGATGGGAAGCTTCTCACTGAGTCTGTTGGACTCACACCCTCTGTTAAATGTTACAGATACAGGAATCGGGCAGGCTTCGACGTCCGGACAGTGATACGGACATCTATCCACTTGCACCGCATTTGTTCGCGTGGGTGGACATCTTTTGATTATTTAGTTTTCAGTATTTTTAGTTGTATATATTCTAAAGTTGTAAATGCGATGTAAATATTTACAGCTTTTGAATTATGCTATATCTAGACATGTCGGCTTCACATGTGCTTACTGATAGGATTCTGGGTGTTGGGAAAGTTTTGTTATAATTATATATATATATATATATCTGTGTATGTGAATAGGATAGGTCACACATGATGGTGTGTGATCAATATGTATATGCTTTATATATATATAGGTGTGATTTGGTACATGATGGATGTAAGATACAAATCCCTGCATGTGAATAGGATAGATTACACGTATTGAGGCGTGTAATCACTATGTATACTTAACTGTGAGTGTGGGTGTACATGTGTGGTTATGACAGGTTATATGTATATTGTGTGTGAATAGGATAGATCATTCCCTTGGGGGTTTGATCACTATGTATATATAATTATGTGTGAATGTCCTGAGTGTATGGATGTATATATACATGAAATGGGCTGAAGCGGTATTGAGCGTCGTGGATTGCAGGTTATCTAAGCCACCGATGACGGTGTGGCCACTATATACACTATGTGAATATTTAATGATGATTGTATATAAGGGTAGATAATTTATGATTACAGGTAAGGCTTACGGGTTTAGAGGCTAAATTCTATTCCCGTGCCGGTCACGGATTCCTGGAATCGGGGTCGTGACAGTTTAGAAAACTTTATATTCATTTTTATTTTTTTAATCAGTTTTCGTAGATTAGTGTTTTGAAAACTTGATATTCATTTTTCTTTTTTTAATCAGTTTTTCGTCGATAAGTGTTCGAAAACTTTATATTCATTTTTATTTTTTTCAATTAGTTTTCGTGGATTAGTGTTTCGAAAACTTGATCTTCATTTTTTTAATCAGTTTTCGCCGATAAGTGTTTCGAAAACTTGATATTCATTTTTCTTTTTTTAATCATTTTTTGTCGATGAGTGTTTCGAAAACTTGATATTCATTTTTCTTTTTTTTTCAGTTTTCGCCGATGAGTGTTTCGAAAACTTTATATTCATTTTTATTTTTTTAAATAAGTTTTTGTAGATTAGCGTTTTAAAAACTTGATATTCATTTTTCTTTTCTTTAATCAGTTTTCGCCGATGAGTGTTTCGAAACTTTATATTCATTTTAATTTTTTTAAATCAGTTTTTGCGGATGAGTGTTTCGAAAACTTTATATTCATTTTAATTTTTTTAATCAGTTTTTGTGGATTATTGTTTCGAAAACTTGATATTCATTTTTCTTTTTTTAATCAGTTTTCTTTGATAAGTGTTTCGAAAACTTGATATTCATTTTTCTTTTTTTTTAATCAGTTTTCGTCGATTAGTGTTTCGAAAACTTGATATTCATTTTTTCTTTTTAATTCAGTTTTCACCGATTAGTGTTTCGAAAACTTGATATTCGTTTTTCTTTTTTTAATCAGTTTTCGTCGATGAGTGTTTCGAAAACTTGATATTCATTTTTCTTTTTTAATCAGTTTTGGCTGATGAGTATTTCGAAAACTTTAAATTCATTTTTATTTTTTTTAATCAGTTTTTGTAGATTAGTGTTTCGAAAATTTGATATTCATTTTTCTTTTTTTTAATCAGTTTTCGCCGATAAGTGTTTCGAAAACTTGATATTCATTTTTCTTTTCTTAATCAGTTTTTAACGATGAGTGTTTCGAAAACGTGATATTCAATTTTCTTCATTTAATTAGTTTTCACCGATGAGTGTTTCGAAAACTTGATATTCATTTTTCTTTTTTTTAATCATTTTTCGCCCATGAGTATTTCGAAAACTTGATATTTATTTTTCTTGTTTTTTAATCAGTTTTCGTAGATTAGTGTTTTGAAAACTTGTTATTTATTTTTCTTTAATCATTTTTCGCCGATGAGTTGTAATACTCCAGAAAATTTCGAGGATTATAGAATGATTTATTTCGGGGCTAGGAATTAAAACTTTTTTTTTAAAAAAAAGAATATAGAAAATGTATGAAAGTTAAAAGAAACCCGAAAGGAATTTTTTTCGAAGATTGTAATACCCGAGGGGTATTTTTGAAATCAAGTCAAATATATAGTAAGACTTAGAATTGTCATCATTTGGAGTTGGAATGTAAAAAAAGAAAAAAAACACAAATAAATAATATATACACAAGTAAATAAATAGGAAAATGTATATATATATATAGATAAATAATCTTAATTAAGAAATAATGCAATAATATGAAGTTGATAGATTTTTGAGGTTGAGGTTGGACATTTTGACTAAATAAAATAAAAATAATTTTTTTGGAATGAAATAAGATTTTTTTGGGTTATTATTAAGATTTTAATTACTTTAGATTTGAGAATTTAAGAAATTAAAATAAATAATAAATTCAAATAGAAAAATATAAATTGGGTTAAATATGAATCATATGAATTATTTCGAACTTATAGTTTAAATTTGAGAATTTTTCAAAAATAAAAGTTGTACTGTGTAGAAAATTCTTATTTGTTCGAGACTTAGTGACAGATATTTTTAATAGGCCTATGATTACCCAAAAATTTCTAAACTTTCCTATTCTTACCCAACAATAAATCTAGATGAGAAAATCCAATAAAACTCTATTTTACCATATCCCAAAACAAAGTTAAATATCCAAATTTTCTTTAAACGCAAATTGCAATTTAAGAGCATCAGACCACGCCTCTAGCTTCCTATCTTCTTTCTTCTTCCTCTCTTCTCCATTCCTCATTCACTCTAGGGCATCAAGAACAAATTGAAGGATTCACTCACTTCCATCAAATTTCTTGCTTCCTCCCATCAATTCCATGCCTCATCAAGCTCCCTCCACCATTGTTAAGCATTAACAAGTTTGGGCAACCTCCATGGATTTCCAAATTCGGACTTCCCCAAAGGTAAGCATAAAAATCTTGTTTTCACCTCTTAAATCATAGGTTTCTTGATGGGGATGAGTTACCTATCAATAATATATCACCTTAGGATCATTTTTGAACATAGAGATCACCCAAATATTGAGTTCTATGGAGATTTCTGCCCTAGGGTTTCTAACATACGAATTTTGGCAAAATTTATGGAATTTATAAATTTTCTTAAACTTGATGGCATTTATGGACTTCAAATGAATTATTTAGGTATTCTAAATGATTTGTAAGAATGTCCAATAATTGGAATAATGATATGTGAACATTTGGTGAAAATGAGAACTTTTCATATTTGGCAAATTCTCCATTGATGGAGGTTGGAGAGTGAACAAGTTTGTAAACTTGTTTATTTATGCATTAATTGAGTTGAACTAAAAGAGAACACCAAATGATGACCATAGGCCAAGTAAATGAACTTGAGGGTTGGATAAACGTAAGAAGTCATAAGAAAAGAAACTAGGAAATTGTATGAAATTTGATATCGATTGAATTGGTTGTATGTGATAAGGTTCAAGTACTTCCTTGGAGACCAGAGTGCTCAAAGGGAATGCTAAGTGAAGCGGCCAAGGTGAGGGCTCTTTCATCTCTGCTCCTAGGGTTGTATGCTTATGTGGATTACATGAGTATGTGTATTCTCTGCTTGTATGATATGTGTTAGCTAGAGGTATAGGATGCTAAAAGAATAAAAGAACTAGAAAATAGGTGGTGGAAAGTAGCTTGGATAGGAAGACATAGGAGTAGAGTGTAATTGTTTGCTATATTGGTGTGTTACAAATCCAACTCATACACTCCGGAGGCATGATGAGTAATTTATTAAATCTTTTCCATGACGGTGGTAAGAGTCCTTGTACGGAAGGACTAAGCTTTTATTTTGAAAACTCGTCATAACGGTGACTTAAATTATAATCATGCAAAGGGAGTTATTGGTGGGTTTCGGATTTGATTATGCTAGCGATGTTATACATCGACTAGAACAACGTCATATGGCACTTGAGACCTCAGTTTTATAATCACCATGACGTTGGTCATTGCCCTATCCTGGCAATAGGGTCAGAAAGGATTTATATTGCTATGACGATAGCTTGAGGTTCAGAGAGTGCATCTGGACGAGTATATGAGTTATATTCTGTTGAGGATACTTGTCCATATTAACAAGGAGAGGACTTGTTGATCCTTCGGGAAAGATACAAAGAATCCTATTAATATGTGAGACTAAGGTAAGGAGACACGGGAGGAACCTACGGGTGAACCGTGAGCCTAACCTAGAAAAGAGAAATCATCCTGTGGAGTTGGTCCAGGGTGTGACAGTGGCCATGCTTCGAGACGTCGTGCCGTGCCCGCCATGTGGCCTGGTTGGGTAATGGACGAGTGGGCTCAAGCTATTGCCCCGCAGTGAGGGGTCAGGATGTGCCACTTGTTGGCTACGGATCAGTTGTTTGATAGATAGATGTTGATTGTGTTTGATTAACAGAATTGTCACGAGGTAACTAGTACCCTATCTCAAGTGCCATCTGACATTGTTCTAGTCGATGTCTCACATGGCTAGCATAATCAAATCCGAAACCCACCAATAATTCCCTTTGCATGATTAAAATTTAAGTCACCTTCGTGACGAGTTTTCAAAATAAAAGGTTAGTCCTTCCGTACAAGGACTCTTGCCACCGTCGTGGAAAAATATTTAATAAAATACTCATCATGCCTCCGGAGTGTATGAGTTGGATTTGTAACACACCAATCATAGCAAACAGTTGTACACTACTCCTATGTTTTCCTATCCAAGTTACTTTCCACAACCCATTGCTAGTTCTTTCATTCTTTTAGCCTTCTATACCTCTAGCTAATACATACCAGACAAGCAGAGAATGTACATACTCATGTAATCCACATAAGCATACAACCCTAGGAGCAGAGACGGAAGAACCTTCACCTTGGCCAACCTTCCATGCAATCCTCTCCTGTGACTTTAGTCTCCTCGGAGTTCCTGTTGCACTCTATTTCATGCCGTTGTTCCTATAAGAACAACATTTACTTCATTAAGGTTATTACTTAGCTTAACTTGTTATTTATCTCTCCATTACTCTCACGTGTAGTCCATGGTTGCCACAGAGTCAAGCTCTTGGTCTTATTGGACTTATCTATCCCGACTTATGTGTATCCTTCTTCGGACACTTTACTTACTCGCATATAACACTCTACTTGAGTGTTTCACATACTTGGATTTGAGTATTAGACCTCTATCTAACTTGTATTTGCATCCAAGGAATCTTATCTAGCTTGGTTGGATAGAATCCTAATTTTAGGAAGGTCTAAGCATTTTGATTCAACTTGTGTTCCTACTTGGTTACTAAGAAATCTAGTTTCTAAACCTCAATATACCTCAAATTTATCCCACTTAAGGTTGCCTAAAGGTTGTGACAGTTTAAGGTTGAAATTCAAGAAGTTTGACTTAGTTTACTCCGTAAGTTTTTATTCTTGAGGGACAAGAAGACATTTGGAATGATTTTGATCCTTAAAAACATGGTTGGTGGTGTTCTAAGAAGTTTAGGATTGAAAGTAGGAGGTTCGGACGCCCCAGATTTGCAAAAAAATGATGTTTGGGCATGCTGGGCAGAGGCCTGGCGCTATAGCGCCCATTCTAGCGCTATAGCACCGAGCTGCTGCCCAGCAACTCTTGGCACACCCGAAAGATTGCGCTATAGCGCCGGCTCACAGCACAGCAATGCGTTTGCTGTGCTGTGGGCTGTTTTGGGCCCATTCCGGCCCCCTTCCGCCCCCGGCTTCGACTCCACACGCCACGGGTTTTGTTCACCTCCATATATACTACATTTTGGAAGTCCTACAACTCAAATTCAACTCCGATTCGTCGCCGAATCATTGATCGTTCAAGATTGGGAAAAATGGGTTTTATAAACCCCAAACTCTTTCAACTTCGAATCCGGCCAAATCCAACGATTTAGCCTCGAATCCTAACCCCGATGAGTGTTCAAGAACACTTTAGAAACATTATTCTACCCTCGAATCCACCCAAACTCAGATTCTCAACTCAATTCCAAAAATGAAGACAAATGAAGAAAATGGGAACTTGGAGAGAATCGGGCGTTATACCAACCTTAACTCGAGAGATTGACACGAAGAAGATGACAAGGATGATCTCCGGCTCCTCCTCCAACTCCGGCTCGTCGGATTCCGGCGAGATTCCCGCCGAATTTGCTCCCACCTCCAAGCCCTAGCTCTCTCTCTCTCTCTCTTCTCCCTCTCTCTCCTTTCCTTTCTTTCTTTCTTCTTCTCTTCTTACCCGTAGCCCCCTCCCTCTCTCTTTTTCTCTTTTATTTTCTTTTCCTTTCTTTTCTTTATAATTAATATATAATAAGAATAATAACAATAATAATAATAATAATAATAATAAAATCTGAAAATAATAATAAATAATTAAATAAATAACTAACATGTATTTTTAACTTAGGTCCCGAATTAAATCCCAAAAATTATTTTCTACTTCTTTTCTTTCCCTTTTTTATTTTATTTTAAACCTCGAAAAAAATTTTCGGGTATTACAATCCTCGAAAGAAAATTTCATTTCCGGTTTCTTTTAACTTTCATAATTTTTCTATATTCTTTTTAAGGTTTTAATTCCTAGCCCCGGAATAAATCATTCTTTAATCCTCGAAATTTTCCGGGATATTACAATATTCATTTTTATTTTTTTTAATCAGTTATCGTAGATTAGTGTTTCGAAAACTTGATATTCATCTTTTTTTAATCAAGTTTCGCAGATGAGTGTTTCGAAAACTTGATATTCAATTTTCTTTTTTTAGTAAGTTTTAGCTAATGAGTGTTTCGAAAACTTTATATTCATTTTTATTTTTTTTAATCAGATTTCGTAGATGAGTGTTTCGAAAACTTGATATTCATTTTTCTTTTTTTAATCAGTTTTCGCCGATAAGTATTTCAAAAACTTGATATTTATTTTCTTTTTTTAATCAGTTTTCGCCGTTGAGTGTTTCGAAAACTTGATATTCATTTTTCTTTTTTAATATGTTTTCGCCGATGAGTGTTTCGAAAACTTTATATTCATTTTTATTTTTTTAATTAGTTTTCCTAGATTAGTGTTTCGAAAACTTGATATTCATTTTTCTTTTTTTAATCAGTCTTCGCCGATGAGTGTTTCGAAAAGATATTCATTTTCTTTTCTTAATCAGTTTTCAACGATGAGTGTTTCGAAAACGTGATATTCATTTTTCAATTTTAATCAATTTTCACGGATGAGTGTTTCGAAAAGTTTATATTCATTTTTATTTTTTTTAATCAATTTTCGTACATTAGTGTTTCGAAAACTTGATATTCATTTTTCTTTTCTTAATCAGTTTTCACCGATTAGTGTTTCAAAAAGTTGATATTCATTTTTCTTTTTTTAATCATTATTCGTCGATAAGTGTTTCAAAAACTTGATATTCATTTTTCTTTTTAATCTGTTTTAGCCGATGAGTGTTTCGAAAACTTTATATTTATTTTTATTTTCTTAATCAGTTTTCGTTGATTGGTGTTTCGAAAACTTGATATTCATTTTTCTTTTTTTAATCACCGATTAGTGGTTCGAAAAATTGATATTCATTTTTCTTTTTTTAATCGTTTTTCGCCGATGAGTATTTCGAAAACTTTATATTCATTTTTGTTTTCTTTAATCAGTTTTCGTAGATTAGTGTTTCGAAAACTTGATATTCATTTTGTTTAATCAGTTTTCGCATATGGGTGTTTCGAAAACTTGATATTCATTTTTCTTTTTTTAGTAACTTTTAGCTAATGAGTGTTTCGAAAACTTGATATTCATTTTTCTTTTTTTAATCATTTTTCGTCGATGAGTGTTTCGAAAACTTGATATTCACTTTTCTTTTTCAATCAGTTTTCGCCGATGAGTGTTTAGAAAACTTTATATTCATTTATATTTTTTTTAATCAGTTTTCGTAGATTAGTGTTTTGAAAACTTGATATTCATTTTTCTTTTTTTAATCAGTTTTCGCCGATGAGTGTTTCGAAAACTTTATATTCATTTTTATTTTTTTAAATCAGTTTTCGTAGATTAGTGTTGTGAAAAGTTGATATTCATTTTTCCTTTTTTAATCAGTTTTCGCTGATAAGTGTTTCGATAACTTGATATTCATTTTTCTTTTTTTAATCATTTTTCGTCGATGAGTGTTTCAAAAACTTGATATTTATTTTTCTTTTTTAATCTATTTACGCCGATGAATATTTCGAAAACTTTATATTCATTTTTATTTTTTTAATCAGTTTTCGTAGATTAGTGTTTCGAAAACTTGATATTCATTTTTCTTTTTTTTTAATCAGTGTTCGCCGATGAGTGTTTCGAAAACTTGATATTCATTTTTCTTTTCTTAATCAGTTTTCAACGATGATTGTTTCGAAAATGTGATATTCATTTTTCTTAATTTAATTAGTTTTCACCGATGAGTGTTTCGAAAACTTGATATTCATTTCTCTTTTTTTAATCATTTTTTGCCGATGAGTGTTTCGAAAACTTTATATTCATTTTTCTTGTTTTAATCAATTTTTGCCTATGAGTATTTCGAAAACCTGATATTAATTTTTCTTTTTTTAATCAGTTTTCGCCGATGAGTGTTCTGAAAACTTGATATTCGTTTTTCTTTTTTTTAATCTTGTTTCGCCGATTAGTATTTCGAAAACTTGATATTCATTTTTCTTTTTTTTAATCAGTTTTTGCCAACGAGTGTTCTGAAAACTTGATATTCATTTTTCTTTTTCTTAATCAGTTTTCGTCGATGAGTGTTTCGAAAACGTGATATTCATTTTTGTTTTTTTAATTAGTTTTCACCGATATGTGTTTCGAAAACTTGATATTCATTTTTATTTTTTAATCATTTTTCGTCGATGAGTGTTTCGAAAACTTGATATTCATTTTTCTTATTTTAGTAAGTTTTCGCCAATGAGTGTTTCGAAAACTTGATATTAATTTTCCTTTTTTTAGTAAGTTTTAGCTAATGAGTGTTTCGAAAACTTGATACTATTTAAAGATAACCTAGCTCTGATACCAAGTTTGTCACGACCCCAAATCGGGAGTACGTGACCGGCACGGGATTAGACTTTTACCTCTAAACCCGTAAGCCTTACCCTATGAACCTAACTATAACTACCCTGCTATACAATCAATATGTATATATCATAATAGTGGTCACCCCTCAATGGTGGCCTAATTAACCTGCAATCCGCGGTTCGCTCAATACTGCTTCAGCTCAACTCACAGTATAGATATATATATCAGCACTCATAAGGTAAATATTCATATCATATTGACCGTACGTCTCAATACGTACGATCTATCCTATTCACATGCAGCAAGCACACATAATATATATATATATATATATATATATATATATATATATATCCGTATCATATTGACCGTACGCCTCAATGCGTACGATCTATCCTATTCACATGCAGAAGTTTATAAACTCATACATATATCCTAGTTTTCCCCAAACTGGACCATGTCTTTAAATACATGTGAAGCCGACAAGTCTAGAGAGAACGTACATAAAAAGCTGTAAATATTTACAACACTTACAACTTTAAAATATGTAGAACAAACGAAATCAAAATAACCAAAAGATGTCCACCCACGCGAACTAATGCGTAAAGGATGGTCTAATGTCCATATCACTGTCTGGACGTCGACGTCTGTCCGATACCTGTATCTGAAACATTGAAGCAGAGGGAGTGAGTCAAACAGACTCAGTGAGAAGCTTCCCATCCTCAGCATAGCGGAGGGTACCACTACAGCTGGGGAAAGGGAACCACCCACAATCACATGCGCATGAAAATCCAGTTTATCAAATGTTATATTACGATCAAGGAATATTAATATAACATAAAATCATGGATAGACCTACGGATCATGCTCCTCTATCATGCTTTTCATAAACAAGCAAACATATTAAACATGTCATCATGAAAACTGTAAATCACTCAACTGGCCCTAGTATCAGGCTAGGGCAATGGCCTCAACGGGCAATTTCTTTTAAATATTTAACTGACCCTAGTGCTAGCTAGGGCAATGGCCTCAACGGGCAAATTTTTTAGTCTTTTACTGACCCTAGTGTCAGGCTAGGGCAATGGCCTCAACGGGCAAATCTTTTAGTCTTTTACTGACCCTAGTACCAAGCTAGGGCAATGGCCTCAACAGGAAAATCTGTTAACTTGTTTCTCTTCCCAAGCTTTCAGCTGGGATCCTGACTCTATCTACCTATTACTATCCTAAATTGACTTTACCTAGGTAGTGTGAACCTCCCTATGACTCACTAATCAATTTATGAGATCTTTTTAATCCTTATATAATACCCAAACCCTTGATTAGATCATAACCTAGCTCTAAGGCCATCCCTAAGTTCAATTACTAATAAAAGGTCGACGTTCACTAACAACTTCTATACGATTTCTTAAATGAGTTTCTAATTAATAGGGTGAACCAAACCTTGGACTCAATCAACAACTTACCCCTTTGCTTGTACTGTTCGACGTACCTCATGTCATCACATGGATACCCTTCAGTACCTCTTTACCTGTAGTCAAACACACATATACAAATACTTTCATGGATAACAGTTTAGGAACAACAATAGCATGTTAACCACTAAACAATTCTTACAAACATGCAAGTAGGCAAACCACATATCCACATCCTCAATCAACCCTGTAGGGCAAGGATGAGAAACCCCTCACCTGGACGGCTTCCTTGTGTTTGTCCTAGAGTAACTCCAGCTCCGGACGAATGGTGGTTTCCTAACAATTGCATTCATGTGGTTAACAATCTTGACTATATGCAACTCATATGCGTATAGTATGCTCGTGCCTAAAAATGCACCTAGACGTCGCCAAGAACCGAGTTCTTAGTCTTATACGTCTTCCCTCTCTTCCATGAGAGTCTCAAGTGCTTCACACTTGGTTTCGTACAATTATCACTCTCCTTGAATTGATTTTGGAGCCTTGGATTCGAGTTACTAAACCTCAATATACTTTTATATTATCCTACTTAAGGTTTCCTAATAATTACGAAGAAATAAAGTCGCCACTTTAAAATTTGGACTTTATTGTTCCGCAAGTTTCCATCCTTGAGAAACAAGAAAGTACCTAAAATAATTCTTGATGCTTGATAACATTTTTAGAATTATTCTAGGGTGTTTAAGATTGAAAAGTAGAGGTTTGGAGCCCTCAATGTCACCCTTAAAGTGTAATTGGGCAATCCGAGCAGGGACCTGGCACGTTAACGTCAAGGTTCAACCTTAGTAACCTCGGGCCAGCTCTTCACGGGTCTTGTTCAGCTAATATTTCAACAATATAATTTCAATAATACCAATCCAAGCCTATTTACTCAAATCCAAGCTCAATTCCTAATTATCAATAATTTCCCCAAATTAGGAAAAATTATAATTTCAACCCTAAACCTTTCAAAATTCGAATTCGGCTAAACCCGAGGGTATAGTCCCGATTCTTACCCCAACTAAGTGTTCAAGAACACTTCTTAGGTCTCAATCTACCATCAAAACAATCCAATCGAAGGTGGATCGAAGAAATCCTTAAAAATGAAGAAATTGAGGGTTTCGAATGAAATTGGGGTTACCAACCTTTGATTCGATTGGTGGAAGGTATAGGAGACATCGTACCCGAGCTCCGGTGACTTTTCCGGCGAGATCCTCCCTCTTCTCCTTCTTCCTCCTTCACATCTTCTCCCTCTCTTTCTTCTTTTATTTTCGTTTTTTTTTTCTCTGTGTGCTCTCACTTCTCTCTCTCTCTCACCTTTCCTTTCTTCTTCTTTTCCTTTCTTTATTTCTTTTCTTTCTTTCAACCTTATACTCACGACACCCCACTTCCTTATTTAACAAAATTAATTAAATTCAAAAATAAAATAACTAAATAATAAAAATAAAAATAATATAAATAAGCAACTAATTTCTAATAATAATAATTATAATAAAGAAGAGTTTGAAAAAAATATCCCCAATTAAATCCCTCCTCTTTCCAATTAAATTTTTATTTTTTTTAATTTTCTAATATATAAAAATAATAATATTAAATAAGTAAGGCTGAAAAATAAATTCCAATTTTATCCCTTTTCCCTATTTAATTCAGGTTTCCAATTTTTTAGGTCCTGAATTAAATCCTAAAAATTATTTTCTACTTCCTTTCTTTCCCTTTTATTTTATTTTGAAATTTGAAAAGTTTCTCGGGTATTACATCCGTGACCGGCACGGGAAGTAGGATTTCTCCTATCCCGTAAGCCTCTAATCCCTTATTGACATTTTCACATGTTTATAACTACCCATTTCTAATACAAACAATATATAGTATTTATGGCCATCCATATCCGGTGACCTAAGTAGCGTGCAATCCATGGCTCGCTCAACGCCGCTTCAGTCTATACATATACACATAATCACTCACACTTACATATAGTATACATATTGGTCACGCGCTCCAGGGCGGGTGATCTATCCTATTCACATGCAGAAATCCTGTATACAGTCATACATATATTCAATCACACGCTTGCATATAGTTTACATATTGATCACACACCTCAATGCGTGTGATCTATCCTATTCACATGCGGAAGCCATATTTTCATACAATCAGGTATTCAGTCACACACATATATATAATTTACATATTGATCACATGCCTCAAGGCGTGTGATCTATCCTAGTCGCATGCGGAAGTCATATATATATATACATGATATATGCTATATCATAGCCTAAAGTCCCAATACCAAGACTTAACCTTAATCTTAACCTGTATGAAGCCGACAATACTAGAGTTCGACATATATATACAGCAGTTGTATATGTACAAAAGTTACATCCAAAAAAGGAGTCATATATATACATATACATCCTGATTTATTTACATAAACCAAAATACGCTACCCACACGAACTATGCGTGCAGTCTTCAGAGTTGTTCGCTTCCTTGAGAAGAAGTGGACGCGTTCCTGACGCCTGAACCACTTGTATTTGAAACATGTAAACAGGGGGGTGAGTCGAACAGACTCAGTGAGGAGCTCCCCCATCCCTGGCGTAGTAGCGGGTACCACTACAGCTGGGGGAAGGGAGCAACCACAACCACATACGCATGAAACGGATTTATATTGTGACCTTTAACATGATCAGGCAATCAATGTATCATATTCACAATTAACATCATAATTCATGCTCCTAACATATTTATTAATCCGCATGTAAACCAATCATAACATATATCATATGGTTCCATAGTTAACATATACTTATACACGTAGGCATTCATTTTCTGTCTCCCGCATTATGCTGAGAGAAATACTGGCCCGAAGGCAATCTCTTGTTCGAACCTAGTTGTTCACACTAGGAACTTTCTGACTCCAAGACATGCTTAGAGTAATAGCCAGAAACTTGTTTGACATCGGTTAAACTAAGGTAATGGCTACTATGTGACATGCTTACTGTTAACTGAATCCTGTCTGTCCGACTAGGATAACCGACTCGATCTACCCAAACTAACCTAACAGGTTCAACTAACAAATTTAACCTTGAAAGACTCCCTTTTAGCAACTAACTGAATATTATACGTGTTCATTAGTTAGGCCTAGATTTCCCCCGTTCCAATTATGCAACACTTACTCACATTCACAATCCTAAGTTTAGCTTTCCTCAACAAACCATACGAACAAGGTCTTAGCAATGACGACCGATGTGATGGGGTTTCTACTGTTACTGAACTCTCACATATGAAATTATGACTCAATCCTACCCACGGTAACATATAAGGCTCAATGAGCTGCCATAGCACATAATAAACTTGAGACTAATCATATAAGCACATATATTGTTGCACGTTGACTGCTTACTTGCTAATCATACACGTGTAACACAAATTCATTCAGATAAATAAATTTCATATGACAATTGCACAAAATAGAGCAAACCACATTTCCACGTAGTCATCCAACCCTGTGGGGCAGGGATGGGAGAGCCCCTCACCTCGTTGGCCTTCCTGATCGGTCCTCGGAGTGCCTGGAGCTCCAATTACCCTGTGGTGCCCTATACACATATATATTTAAGAAATTTAGAACGCGTAGCTAAGCATCTACCATGTACCTTTCATGCTGATGCTCATGCACCATCTAGATATTTCCAAAAACTATTTATTTAGTTCGTTACGTCGTCTTACTTGTTCTTTTTGAAAGTCAATACTGTCTCATATTCGACTTTCACACTTTCGAGCCATTTAGAACCTCTAATTGCTTAGGTTAGAGATTTCCCCACTTGTCTAAATTTCACTTCATATGTTCATATGGGTATTTAACTAATAAAAGAATTAAATTCACGGCTCAAAAGAGGCTTTAGCTTACTCATTCCAACGTCTCCCTTATCCGTTGGGTAAAAGCTTAATTACTACCTCATTAATTATATATAAAAATATAATTGGGTATAATAAGAGCCTTGTAACCAATTTTAGTTGGTCTTAGGTGTCCACCACGAACTAGGCCGAGGTGTCCAGTCCACAACACAACTCTTTACTGTACGGTGGCTTAGTATTTCGCGTCTTTTTCACCGAATTGGGTTCCGGTTGAGACGGTAAATACTCGGGCTTCATTCCCTTGTATATTTCCAGCAACTACAACACTTATACTACTCCAATGCAAGCCTAATCATGCATCAAATTATCAATTTCGAATTTTAGAGCAATTTCCTAACCCAATTTTCCTAATTTCCATACCCGGTCAATTCCTACGGTTTCACTTTGACTCTGAACCTCACTAAGCTCAAATTTAACCTCAGAATGCCCCGATTGGAAGGAATTAAAGAATTCCTAAAATACCCAAAATTGGAGAAATTGGGGTTTTTGAAGGATTGAGACTTCCATACCTTGATTCAATCGGATGGGAAGCTTAGTGGTGATGAAAGATGAACTCCGGTAGCCCTCACCGGCGGCGGGACGCGTTCTCCGGCATGATTCCGGCCGTGTCCCGCCGTGCGTGCTTCTCCTCTTCTCTCTCGGCTGTCTCGTGTGCGTGGGTGTTCCGTTCGCTTCTGCCTCTGCTCGTGCGTTTTTGCTCTCTCTTTTTTTTAATGTGTGTGTGTGTTTGCTGCTTTTGCCTTTTGCTCTCTTTCTCTTTTTTTTATGTGTGCTTTAATGAATTGGATGAGGGGTCACGATTTGCCCCCCCATTATTTTAATATATATATATATATATATATATATATATTCTTTTTTTTGTATTTTAGTGAAAGGGGGGTCACGGTTGGCCCCCCTATATATTTTATTATTATATATTTATTTATTTATTTATTTGCTTTTTTTATGAGAGGGTACACGGTTTGGCCTCCATAAAAAAAATTTGGTTGTTAAATCCCATTTCTTTCCCATCCCTTAAATTTTCCTTTCTTTTAAGTCCTAAAAAATTTTAATTATTCCCTATTATTTTTTCTTTTTTATTTTATTTTAACTCTTTAATTCTTTAATTTAATTTATTTTTCTTTTTGACAGAAAAATAAATTAAATAATAATTATAATAATTAAATTTAAATATCCTGGATATTACAGTTTTCGTCGATGAGCGTTTCGAAAACTTAATATTCATTTTTCTTTTTTTAATCAGTTTTCACTGATTAGTGTTTCGAAAACTTGATATTCATTTTTCTTTTTTTAATCATTTTTCGTCGATGAGTGTTTCGAAAACTTTATATTCTTTTTTATTTTTTTAATCAGTTTTCGTAGATTAGTATTTTGAAAACTTGATATTCATTTTTCTTTTTTTAATCAGTTTTCGCCGATGAGTATTTCGAAAATTTGATATTCATTTTTCTTTTCTTAATCAGTTTTCAACGAAGAGTGTTTCAAAAATGTGATATTCATTTTTCTTTATTTAATTAGTTTTCACCGATGAGTGTTTCGAAAACTTGATATTCATTTTTCTTTTTTTAATCATTTTTTGCCGATGAGTGTTTCGAAAACTTTATATTCATTTTTATTTTTTTAATCTGTTTTTGCCGATGAGTATTTCGAAAACTTGATATTAATTTTTGTTTTTTAATCAATTTTCGCTGATGAGTGTTCTAAAAACTTGATATTCGTTTTTCTTTTTTTTAATCAGTTTTCGCCGATTAGTGTTTCGAAAACTTGATATTCATTTTTGTTTTTTTTAATCAGTTTTCACTGATGAGTGTTTCGAAAACTTGATATTCATTTTTTTTAATTAGTTTTGGTCGATGAGTATTTCGAAAACTTGATATTCATTTTTCTTTTTTTTAATAAGTTTTCACCGATGAGTGTGTCGAAAACTTGATATTTATTTTTCTTTTTTTAATCAATTTTGGCCGATGAATGTTTCGAAAACTTGATATTCATTTTTCTTTTTCTTAATTAGTTTTCTCCGATCACTCTTTCGAAAACGTGATATTCATTTTTCTTTATTTAATTAGTTTTCACCGATGAGTGTTTCGAAAACTTGATATTCATTTTTCATTTTTTAATCAGTTTTCGTCGATGAGTGTTTCGAAACCTTGATATTCATTTTTCTTTTTTTAATAAGTTTTCGCCGATGAGTGTTTCGAAAACTTGATATTCATTTTCCTTTTTTAATCACTTTTCGCCGATGAGTGTTTCGAAAACTTGATATTCATTTTTATTTTTTTAATCAGTTTTCGTCGATGAGTGTTTCGAAAACTTGATATTCATTTTTCTTTTTTTAGTAAGTTTTCGCTAATGAGTGTTTCGAAAACTTGATATTCATTTTTCTTTTTTTAAGCAGTTTTCACCGATTAGTGTTTCGAAAAGTTGATATTCATTTTCCTTTTTTAATCAATTTTCGCCGATGAGTGTTTCGAAAACTTTATATTCATTTTCATTTTTTTAATCAGTTTTCGTCGATTATGTCACGACCCCATATCGGGAGTACGTGACCGGCACGGAAATAGATTTTTACCTCTAAACCCGTAAGTCTTATCCTGTTCACATGACTATAACTACCCTGCTATATAAACAATATATATATCATACTAGTGGCCACACCTCACTGGTAGCCTAATTAACCTGCAATCTGCGGTTCGCTCAATACCGCTTCAGCTCAACTCAATGTATAGATATATTTATCAGCACTCATAATGTAACTGTTAATATCATATTAACCGTACGTCTCAATACGTACGATCTATCCTATTCACATGCAACAATCACACATAATATATATATCCATAGCATGTTGACAGTACGCCTCAATGCGTACGATCTATCCTATTCACATGCAGAAGTTTATATACTCAAACATATATCCTAGTTTATCCCCAAATGGACCCTGTCTTTAAGTACATGTGAAGCCGACAATTCTAGAGTAGGTACATATCAAAAGCTGTAAATATATATACATAACTCATATAACTTATAATATGTACAACCAAAAAAATCAAAATAACCAAAAGGTGTCCACCCACGCGAACAAGAGCGTAAGGATGGTCTGATGTCTGTATCACTGTCCGGACGTCGATGCCTGCCCGATCCCTGTATCTGAAATATTGAAGCAGAGGGAGTGAGTCAAACAGACTCAGTGAGAAGCTTCCCATCCTCGGCGTAGCGGCGGGTACCACTACAGCTGGGGAAAGGGAAACACCCACAATCACATGCGCATGGAAGTCCAGTTTATCAAATGTTATATTACGATCAGGCAATATTAATATAACCTTAAAATCAAAGATAAACCTACGGATCATGCTTTTCTATCATGCTTCTCATAATCAAGCAAACACTTTTAACATATCATTTGAAAACTGTAAATCACTTAACTGACCCTAGTGCCAGGCTAAGGCAATGGCCTCAACGAGCAATTTATTTTAAATCTTTAACTGACCCTAGTGCCAGGCTAGGGCAATGGCCTTAACGGGCAAATCTTTTAGTCTTTTACTGACCCTAGTGCCAAGCTAGGGCAATGGCCACAACGGGCAAATCTTTTAGTCTTTTACTGACCCCAGTGCCAGGCTAGGGCAATGGCCTCAACGGACAAATCTTTTAACTTGTTTCTCTTCCCAAGCTTTCAGCTGGGATCCTGACTCTATCTACCCATTACGATCATAAACTGACTTTACCTAGGTAGTGTGAACATCCCCACGACTCACTAATCAATTAAGAGATCGTATTAATCCTCATATTGTTCCCAAACCCTTGGTTTAGATCATAACCTAGCTCTAAGGTCTTCCCTAAGTTCAATTACCATAAAACGCCGACGTTTACTAACAATTTCTATACGATTTCTTTAATAAGTTTGTAATTTAATAGGGTGAACCAAACCTTGGACTCAATCAACAACTTACCCCATTGCTTGTACTGTTCGGCGTATCTCATGTCATCACATGGATACCCTCCAGTACCTCTTTACCTGTAGTCACACACACATAAACAAATACTTTCATATATAACAATTTAGGAACAACAATAGCATGTTAACCACTAAATTATTCTTACAAATAGGCAAGTAGACAAACCACATATCCACATCCTCAATCAACCCTGTAGGGCAAGGATGGGAAACCCCTCACCTGGACGGATTCCTTGTGCTTGTCCTGGAGTAACTCCCGCTCCGGACGAGTCATGGTTCCCTAATGAATGCATTCATGTGGTTAACATATCAAACTATATGCAATTCATATGCATATGATATGCTCGTGCCTAAAAATGCATCTAGACGTCGCCAAGAACCGAGTTCTTGGTCTTATCCGTCTTCCCTCTCTTCCATGAGAGTCTCAAGTGCTACACACTTGGTTTCTTATAATTATCGCTCACCTTGAATTGATTTTGGAGCCTTGGATTTGAGTTTCTAAACCTCGATATGCTTCTAAATTATCCTACTTAAGGTTTCCTAATAATTACGAAGGAATTAAATTGCCATTTTAAAATTTAGGCTTTATTGTTCCGCAAGTTTCCATCCTTGAGAAACAAAAAAGTACTTAAAATAATTCTTAATGCTTGATAGCATATTTAGAATTATTCTAGGGTGTTTAAGATTGAAAAGAAGAGGTTTCGAGCCCTCAATATCACCCTTAAAGTATAATTGGGCAATCCGAGTAGGGACCCGACACGTTAACGTCAAGGTTCAACATTAGTAACCTCGGGCCAGCTCTTCACCGGTGTTGTTCAGCTAATATCTTAACAATATAATTTCAATAGTACCAATCCAAGTCTATTTACTCAAATCCAAGCTCAATTCCTAAGCTAACAATAATTTCTCCAATTTAGAAATAATTAGAATTTCAACCCCAAACCCTTCAAAATTCGAATTTGGCTAAACCCGAGGGTATAGTCTCGATTCTTACCCCAACTAAGTGTTCAAGAACACTTCCTAAGTCTCAATCTACCCTCGAAACAATTCAATCGAAGGTGAATCGAAGAAATCCCTAAAAATGGAGAAATTGAGGGTTTCGAATGAAATTGGGGTTACCAACCTTTGATTCGATTGGTGGAAGATGTAGGAGACGTCGTACCCGAACTCCGGTGACTTTTTCCGGCGTCGGCTAGCTCTCCCCGGTCACTTTTCCGGCGAACCCACCTCTTCTCCTTCTTCTTCGTCCGTTCGTCTCCACCCTCTCTCTACGTTTTCTTTCCTCTCTTACTCGATTCTCTCTCTCTCTCTTTCTATCCTTCTCTTTCTCTTTTATATTACTCTCCTTTCTTTATTTTATTAAAACGCACGGCTTCCTCCCCTTTAAATATAATTAAAATAAATAAATAAATAATTATAATAACTAAATAATTAATATAATTAAAAATAAATTAATTAATAATTAGATAAATAATAACTAATAAGTGATTTTAATTTATCCCTTTTCCTATTTAATTCAGGTTTCCAATTCCTTAGGTCCTGAATTAGATCCAAAAATTATTTTCTACTTCTTTTCTTTCCCTTTCATTTCATTTTAAACTTTGAAAAAAAAAATTTCCCGGGTATTACAGATGAGTGTTTCGAAAACTTGATATTCATTTTTTTATAGTTTTTGCCGATTAGTATTTCGAAAACTTGATATTAATTTTTCTTTTTCAAATCAGTTTTCGCCGATAAGTTTTTCGAAAACTTGATATTCATTTTCCTTTTTTCACCAGTTTTCGCCGATGAGTATTTCGAAAACATGTTATTGATTTTTCTTTTTTTTAATAAGTTTTCACCGATGAGTGTTTCGAAAACTTGATATTCATTTTTCTTTTTTAATTAGTTTTGGTCGATGAGTGTTTCGAAAACTTGATATTCATTTTTTTTAATCAGTTTTCGTCGATGAGTGTTTGGAAAACTTGATATTCATTTGTCTTTTTTTAATCATTTTTCACCGATTAGTGTTTCAAAAACTTGATATTCATTTTTCTTTTTTTAATCATTTTTCGTCGATGAGTGTTTCGAAAACTTGATATTCATTTTCCTTTTTTAATCAATTTTCGCCGATGAGTGTTTCGAGAACTTTATATTCAATTTTATTTTTTTTTAATCAGTTTTCGTAGATTAGTGTTTCGAAAACTTGATATTCTTTTTTCTTTTTTAATCAGTTTTCGCAGATGAGTGTTTCGAAAACTTGATATTCATTTTTCTTTTTTTAATCCGTTTTCAACCGATGAGTGTTTCGAAAAGTTGATATTCATTTTTCTTTTTTGATCAGTTTGCGCCGATAAGTGTTTCGAAAACTTTATATTCATTTTCATTTTTTTAATCAGTTTTCGTCGATGAGTGTTTCGAAAACTTGATATTCATTTTTCTTTTTTTCGTAAGTTTTCGCTAATGAGTGTTTCGAAAACTTGATATTCATTTTTCTTTTTTTATACATTTTTCGTCGATGAGTGTTTCGAAAACTTGATATTCATTTTTCTTTTTTAATTAGTTTTCGTCGATGAGTGTTTCGAAAACTTTATATTCTTTTTTATTTTTTTAATCAGTTTTCATATATTAGTGTTTCGAAAACTTGATATTCATTTTTCTTTTTTAAAGCAGTTTTCACCGATTAGAGTTTCGAAAACTTGATATTCATTTTCCTTTTTTAATCAGTTTTCGCCGATGAGTGTTTCGAAAACTTTATATTCATTTTCATTTTTTAATCAGTTTTCGTCGATGAGTGTTTCGAAAACTTGATATTCATTTTTCTTTTTTTTTCGTAAGTTTTCGCTAATGAGTGTTTCGAAAACTTGATATTCATTTTTTTATACAGTTTTTGCCGATTGGTATTTCGAAAACTTGATATTAATTTTTCTTTTTTAAATCAATTTTCGCCGATAAGTGTTTCAAAAACTTGATATTCATTTTCCTTTTTTAATCAGTTTTCGCTGATGAGTGTTTCGAAAACTTTAAATTCATTTTTATTTTTTTAATCAGTTTTTGTTGATAAGTGTTTCGAAAACTTGACATTCATTTTTTTTAATCAGTTTTTGCCAATTTGTATTTTGAAAACTTGATATTAATTTTTCATTTTTTAATCAGTTTTCGCCGATAAATGTTTCGAAAACTTGATATTCATTTTCCTTTTTTCATCAGTTTTCGCCAATAACTGTATCGAAAACATGATATTCCTTTTTTTAATAAGTTTTCACCGATGAGTCTTTCGAAAACTTGATATTCAATTTTCTTTTTTAATTAGTTTTGGTGGATGAGTGTTTCGAAAACTTGATATTCAGTTTTCATCGATGAGTCTTTCGAAAACTTGATATTCATTTTTCTAGTTTTAATCAGTTTTCACCGATTAGTGTTTCGAAAACTTGATATTCATTTTTCATTTTTTAATCATTTTTCGTCGATGAGTGTTTCTAAAACTTGATATTCATTTTTCTTTTTTAATCAATTTTCACCGATGAGTGTTTCGAAAACTCTATATTCATTTTTGTTTTTTTAATCAGTTTTCGTAGATTAGTGTTTCGAAAACTTGATATTCATTTTTCTTTTTTTAATCAATTTTTGCAGATGAGTGTTTCGAAAACTTGATATTTATTTTTCTTTTTTTAATCAGTTTTCAACAATGAGTGTTTCGAAATCGTGATATTCATTTTTCTTTATTTAATTAGTTTTCACCGATGAATGTTTCGAAGACTGGATATTCATTTTTCTTTTTCTTTTTTAAATTAGTTTTCGTTGATGAGTATTTCAAAAACTTGATATTCATTTTTCTTTTTTTAATCAGTCTTCACCGATTAGTGTTTCGAAAACTTGATATTCATTTTCCTTTTTTAATCAGTTTTCGCCGATGAGTGTTTCGAAAACTTTATATTCATTTTAATTTTTTTTTAATCAGTTTTCTTAGATTCGTGTTTCGAAAACTTGATATTTATTTTTTTTTTAATCATTTTTCACCGATGAGTGTTTCAAAAACTTCATATTCATTTTTTTTAGTAAGTTTTCGCTAATGAGTGTTTCGAAAACATGATATTTATTTTTCTCTTTTAATCAATTTTCGCCGATGAATGTTTCGAAAACTTTATATTCATTTTTATTTTTTAATCAGTTTTCGTCGATGAGAGTTCCGAAAACTTAATATTCAATTTTTTAATCATTTTTCGTCGATGAGTATTTCGAAAACTTGATATTCATTTTTCTTTTTTTAATCAGTTTTCGCCGATGAGTGTTTCGAAAACTTTATATTTATTTTCATTTTTTAATCAGTTTTCTTCGATGAGTGTTTCGAAAACTTGATATTCATTTTTCTTTTTTTTTCGTAGGTTTTCGCTAATGAGTGTTTCGAAAACTTGATTGTAATACCCGAGGATATTTTAACTAGCATAACTAATTAATTTAATTAAAGATGAAAAAGGAAAATAAATACACACTATCCTACTACTTGTGGTTTTATTTTAAAAAAAACACAAATTTGTTTAAATCCTAATTTTTTTCCTTTTCTTATTAATTATTATTATATCAGATTATTTTATTTTTGGGATATGTATATATTAATTATATATATGTATATATGTGTAAAAGAATAAGGAAAAGAGTAAAAGAAAAAAAAAGAAACGAGATTGTTTTATTTAGTGATATATATATATATATATATATATATATATATATATATATTAATTTAATATATATATGTAATAAGATAAGAAAGGGGTGAGAAAATGCATAAGGAAAAGAAGCAGAGGAAAAAACATGAGAGGGGGAGAGAGAGCACGGGAGCAACGCGTGAGAGAGGGAGAGGGCACGAGAGCGTTGCACGGAGGAGCTCACGCACGGGCTGAGCAACGGGTGGCCGGACGCACGCGTGGTGGCCGGAGTTGCCGTCCACCGGAGCCGGAAAACGCCACCGTGTGCTAGAGAGAGGGAGAGTTCGGGTTAGAGAGAGAAACAAGAGGAAGAGAGCTTTCTCGCTGGAAAACGCCGTCTCTTCACCGGGGAAGGTAGCTGGGAGTCTCCTCTACTCCATATCGTCATTTTTACCGGTTGAATCGAGGTGAGAAGTCTCGAAACTCTCAAACCCCAATTTTATCAATTTTAGGGATTTTTGGAAAGACCCCAATTGATTCAATCTGAGTATTCTGGGTCCTAAATTGAAGTATTTGCATGCTAGGAAGTGAGTTGGAAGCTTAGGAACCGGAACCAAATTGATGGAATTTATCCGGGTTGGAAAAAGTGTAGGAAAATGTGGTTGTTAAGGTTTAAGGGTGTTGTGGAATGATTTGGGGTGCATTGAAAGGTTGAATGATAATTATAAAATTGTTAGAAATTATTGGAATGTATGAGGGATGAAAACCCGAGTAATTTCCGTCTCACCCGGAACCCCGTTCGGGGAAAAAGAGACAATTTTCTAATTTTACGCGTATTCGGGTATGTGTATTCATGTGTAGGTGAAGTGTTCAAGGTTATTTTGGTAAATGGAAATTTTGGACAAGTAGAATTTATGTCTCTTGAGCCATAAATTCAAGACTTGGGTAATAGGAACTTCACATGGACACATAGAGGTGAAATTGGGTAACCTTGCATTCCCAAGTCAAAGCTTCCGAATAGTGTGATTAAGAAAGGGCTGAACACGAATAGAAGCATGCTAGGTGTTCCGAAAACTAGTTGAGGGCATTCCAAGCCAACAACTAGTCCATGGAATTAATTAGAAAGAATATGAGCATTAGCGTTACATGTACACTATAGTGGTTGAAATTGCAAGTTCTGAATCTCTCAAGTATACGTGTATAGGGCACCATACCGTGAGTGGACTTTCGGGCGCACCGAGAGCCGATCAGAGGGGCCAACCAGGTGAGGGGCTTTCCTATCCTTGCCCTATAGGGTTGACTGCGGATATGGATATATGGTTTGCCTTCTCGCCTATTTGTTGGAATTACATGTTAGATAACATGCTATTGTTGTTCCTAAATTGCAATTTATGTGATAACGTGCTGTATGTGTATATGTGAACTGTAAAAGCAAATGGTGGCTCAAGGAGCCTTACACTAAAAAGAAGGTCCTCGGGACCTAAATGATATCGAGGGTAGGATCGAGTAAATTACTATCTGGAGGGTGTGGATTTGTATGAAATCCTTAAAAAGAATAAACCTAGGTGACTTTGTCCTGAACAAAGAAGTCCGAATTAGAAACCTAGATCTGCCTAAGGAAGAGTAAAATAAACAAGTAGTGGTCCATAGGGGTCATTTATGGTAAAACGCGGGAACCGAGTCTATCACGGGTGGTCCGGGTAGATTGAATCATTTGTCTTGGGTCAAATCACAGAAATACAGAGTATATGAGTTCACCACATTGTGGCTATTGCCTTGGGTAAACCGAGGTCAAATGAGTCGCCGGCTATTGCTCCAAGTGAAGTCTTGGGGTCAGACTATTGTTCCAAGTATAGTCTTGGGACCAGGGGTTCCTAGAATGATCAACTAGGTTCCCATATTGCTCACGTGAGATATTGCCTTCGGGCCAGACTCTCTCCTAACGGAGATATTGCCTTCGGGCCAGTTTATGATTATGATTACTTGAATACAGGGGACCACATGGAATTATATGTTAAATCATGATATGATATATGTGTGAATTTAAATGTATGTAAATCCATGCTTTAAATTCTTTATTGTGAAAATGCTATAAGCTAATTGCCTGACCACTTAATATATGGAAATTTAATCCGTTATATGCGTATGTGTATGTGATTGGCTCCTCTTCCCCAGTTGTAGTGGTACCCGCTACTACACCAAGGATGGGAAAGCCTCTTACTGAGTCTGTTTGACTCACCCCAAAGTTAAATGTTACAGACACAGGTGGTCTAGGCATCGGGAGCGCTTCCACTTCATCTTAGGGAGGCGGGCAGACTTAGAGACCGCACGCATTGTTCGCGTGGGTAGTACTGTTATATGTATTTTGACAGGATGTATATGTATATGATTCTTTTGGTATAGCATTGTTTTGTACAGCAGCTATATGCATATATGTATATGTCATACTCTAGAACTGTCGGCTTCATACAGGTTAAAGATTGGTCTTGTGGTTGGGAATATAGGTTATGATATGCTGAATATCATGTGGATATATAAATATATATATATATATATATAAATATATATATATATATATATATATGAATGTGACTTCCGCATGTGAATAGGATAGATCACACGCACTGAGCGTGTGGTCAATATGTAAATTTATATATATGTGTGACTGGATACTTGATGGTATGAAAATACAGCTTCCGCATGTGAATAGGATAGGTCACACGCATTAGGGCGTGTGATCAATATGTATATTTTATGCAGGTGTGTGATTGAATATATATGTTTGACTGTACACAGGGATTCTACATGTGAATAGGTTAGATCACCCGCCCTTAAGCACTTGATCAATATGTATATTATACGTACGTGTGATTGGTTATGTGTATTATGTATAGACTGAAGCGGCATTGAGCGAGCCGTGGATTGCGTGCTACTTAGGTCACTGGATAGGGATGACCATATATAATATATATTGTTTGTAATAGAAATGGGTAGTTATGCATATATAAGAATGTCAATCAGGAGTTAGAGGCTTACGGGATAGGAGAAATCCTACCTCCCGTGCCGGTCACGGACGCCCTATAGGGGGTCGTGACAAACTTGGTATCAGAGGCAGGTTACTTTAAACTGTATGAAGCCATATGTATGACCGGGTGTCGATTTACCCCTCTTTGTGTACCCGGGCACAACGTGGGAGTAAAAAGGCACTTGTGGAAGTACCCAGGAAAATTGAGTCAGCCTTTCTTTCATTTCTTTCTTAATCTATGATGAATTATGAAAACTCTTATCAGGTGACGTTCTTGTGCGGTACAGCGATGCACTAAGGCGTAAGGTGGGGTGGTAGTGACCCCAAGAACCTTAGGACGCCATAATAGGGAAAGGAGACATCCATGAAGGATGCTACCTAGACACAGACACATTTGGTTGAATTGTAGGCAGGAATGTGCTACAATGTGTGATTGTGTTGCAGTTGATAAAAGAGACGATGCGTCTGCTCTGTTAGCGCACATTGTGTGCTATGGTATAGGCACAAGTTATTTGAATATAGTAGAGAATACAAGTAGAATAATGCCATGAATGGTAGTCTAGGCTAGAAATGGTTTGTAAAGTAAACAGAAAAGAGGTGGTGTATGCCACAGTGTAGAAGTAGAAATCTACGGGCTGGAAAATCAGGATACGGTATATGGAAGGGAAAAGTGGCCGAACCACATGCCGTAGAAGTAGATGTTAAGAAGTAGAGGCATATGTAAACATGTAGAGCGTGACCATATGCCGAGCCGAAAACAGAGTAAATGGTAAGGCACAGGGAAGGAGCCTAGTCCAACCCTACGTTCGATCCATGAACTACTAGTTCCTTAAGCAAACAAGGGGGAAAGGAAGGGATTTAGCCCAACCAAACTCTCTTGGGTGCTTAAGGAAGAGCATAAAGAGTGGGATATTGACCACATGAAAATTTTTTGTAAAAGTATTTTTGGTCTTTCCGGATGAGAGCTTCTGAAAGACCCTAAAATTTCTCTTGAAAATACAAGGGATAACCATTGGAAGGCAAATTTTCATGAAAACTCTTTCTCAATTTGTGTCTTTCCAATTGGTTAAACCCTAACCATTTACGAAAACCTTAGGCGTCATTTTCTAGGAAATAAACTTGAATTAATTTCAAAACCCACAGGGTGCCTAAGAAGACAAACTCATGTGACCAATACCCTACCAAACCACAATCCTTTTACAGGTAAGCTGTATAAGGACGGTAGATGTAGTTGAGAAATCACTCGCTTTGAGTGATTAAAGTTAAGTAGACATCGAAAAGCACTAGAGAGTGCTAAAGTGCCAAGGGAGTATACAGGTAAACCTAAGAGTTACCAATTAAGGGGGCCATAAGTTGATAATGGACCCGAAAGGATTAGACCGGAGCAAGTCTAAGACTGGAAATGGGCGTAGACCTTCGAGTACCGTCCAGAGATAGGAAAGTGAGTGCTATTGCGATAGATAGCTCTCGAACGAGATAAAGTGAGAGATAAACCCCAAAGGGGCTCGTGGAAGCCCGATGGGAGAGAAAGTAGACAGGGATAAGTAGTCCCATAAGTGGGGAAGAGCGAAAGCCTATAGGACCCCATAGGATGAGAGTCAAGTAGGAGGTGGAGGACCAACTACTATCGTAAATGCATGTATAGTGCACAGGTCGTAGTGGACATAGCTAGGTAAGCTAGTTCCACAGGTTGGTGAACCGTAAATCCGTCAGTCTGAAGTCCGTGTATGGGTGGAGACTGAGTGGACAAACCAAACGTATAAAGGGCCATGGGGTGCCATAAAGGGGAAATTAACCGTAAGGACGATTAATCGAGAAGAAGAATGTAGTGAATAACGAGTATTGAGAAATACTCGAAGAAAGAGTACCACGTAGGTACGAAATGAAAAGAAGAGAGTGAATACGGGAACAGAGTCGAGTAAGCATCGGGGGATGCGAGCCAAATGATAAAAACAGGTATGCTACCGTTGGCGGCGATTGGAACCCAACGGGTAACACACTTGCAAGAGGCGGTATATGTTCGTGAACATATGCCACACTGTAAGGGAGGAAAGAGTCAAATCGTGGGAGCGGATCCCGTTTGGTCAAGGGGAGTAGAGCATGTCCGGGAAGGTTCATGCTGGAGTTAATGGATCAAGTATTCCAAGTAGGAATACAGGATCTAAGTGAGTTGAGGAGTCCAAGTGCGCCAAGTTAGGGTAAAAGCCAACAGAAACCCAACGAGTAGAGTTAGCATAGGATGTGCAACTCTAAGTGGACTAACCTGAGGATGGTACATATCCACAGTCATAGTCGTGTTAAGCGAGGCCTTCGGATGTGAAGACCGAACTGAGCCTGAGGCTGAGTAACGAGCATGACAGTAAGGAGGAGACTGATGAGTTTCCATTATAAATAGAAATGACTACAAGTAGTAATTAGAGAAGAATCTGAGTCGGTCAGACATAGGATGTCGACAGGGAGTAACCTGAAGTGGTGAGGGAAACCACTAAGGGTACGTGTAGAAGTCCGGAAAAGAAAGGGAAACACGGGTCATAAATGTAAAATCCTTTACCGTTTGGTGGAGAAACGGTAAGTGTAATACATAGTTGTGCTAGTGTCATGGTATTTAGCTTCGTTAGGACATGAGTAGGGTGAACCGAGTTGGTAGAGAGTGTAACAACCTTGGAAGGGTTGGGTACACTAATGGCACAAAATATAAACACCTACGTAGGGTGCATGCCGTGTAAGCGGTAAGTCTAGATGTAGAGTAGAGAGTGTAGTAAGACGTAAACGGACTTTTTCTGAAGAAGTCGTTTACAAGGAATATATCGGGGAATACCGGCATAAGGGTAGCTGCTTGGTAGTAGAGGATACTTAGGTACGGGGACTCCGATGAAGGGGGATAATTCGTCAGTTAGAGTTATAGAATAGAACCTAGTGTGCTACGCAACTATCGAGTATCTTGGTGTGTTCCAAGACGGATATAAGAAGTCGTTACGAGGGTAGTTAGATAAATAGGCAGATTGAGTCAAGGTAAGCCTCACTAGAGAAGACAATAGTAAACTCCTCGGAGAACAAATTTCATCATATCCACCGTTGTGGTTAGGGACAGTCAGGAACTCAGTTGGAAATTGGAGATTCCAACTTGTTTCTAGCCCACATCCAAGCTAAGTCAGCTCTAATCGAAGAAGTTAAAACCAAACAAGATGAAGATACCGACCTCAAGCAAATCAGGGATACTACAACTAAAGGGGAAAGGGGACGACGTCCGATTCTCTATAGATGATTTTGGAATACTTCGGTTAGAGGGACGGTTGTGTGTCCGTATGGTTGATAACTTGAAAGAAAGAATACTTGAAGAAGCACACCGGACAGCGTATACAATCCATCCGGGAGCTAATAAAATGTATCATGACCTGAAACAGTTGTATTGGTGGAATGGCATGAAGAAGGATGTCGCAAACTATGTAGCCAGGTGTTTAGGGGGTCAGCAAGTCAAGGCTGAACACCAGAAGCCCGCCGGAACATTACAACAGATAGAGATACCTGAGTGGAAATGAGAGAGGATAACGATGGATTTTGTAACAGGTTTGTCAAGATCTCAACGGGGATTTGATTCGGTTTGGGGAATAGTGGATCGCATGACTAAGTCCGCACACTTTCTGCCAGTTAAGACCACTTACGGAGTGAGTCAATATGCACAGATTTACCTATCAGAAATCGTGAGATTGCACTGGGTGCCAGTGTCCATAATATCTGATAGAGGTCCACAGTTCACTTCCAGGTTTTGGAAGTTATTGCAGGAAGTGTTGGGAACTAGAGTTAATCTGAGTACTGCGTTCCACCCACAGACCGACGGGCAATCAGAAAGAACCATTCAGATTCTTGAGAACATGCTTCGGGCGTGTATTATGGATTTCGGCGGAAGTTGGGACAAGTATTTACCTTTGGCTGAGTTTGCGTACAATAACAGCTATCAAGCAAGTATTCAAATGGCACCTTTCGAGGCTCTGTACGACCGTAGATGCAGATCCCCGATTGGGTGGTTCGAGGTCGGAGAAGCTGGCCTAGTCGGCCCAGAATTGCTACAAGATGCCTTGCAGAAAGTAAAGTGTATAAGGGAGAGGTTATTGACGGCTCAGAGTAGGCAAAAGTCTTATGCAGACAATCGAAGGAGAGAACTGGAGTTTGCCGTTGGTGAGCAGGTGTTCTTGAGGGTATCACCGATGAGAGGCGTAATGCGGTTCGGTAAGAAGGGGAAGTTGAGTCCTCGGTATATCGGACCGTTTGAAATCTTAGAACGAGTTGGGAGTGTGGCGTATCGATTGGAATTGCCTACAGATTTGGAAGGGGTACACCCTGTCTTTCATGTATCAATGCTTCGGAAGTATCTTCCCGATCCCTCGCACGTAGTCCAATCGCAAGACGTGCAACTAACCGAAAGTATGACGTATGAAGAGGAGCCAGTGGAAATCATAGATCGGCAGTTGAGAAAACTCAGAACGAAAGAGATTCCATTGGTTAAAGTTCTGTGGAGAAACCACTCGACCGAAGAAGCTACATGGTAGGTCGAGGGTGAAATGTGCTGGACGTATCCTCATATATTTCAAGACTAAGGTTAGTATTTTGTTTGAAATTCAGGGACCGAATTTCTTAACGGGGGAAGATTGTAATACCCGAGGATATTTTAACTAGCATAACTAATTAATTTAATTAAAGAGGAAAAAGGAAAATAAATACACACTATCCTACTACTTGTTGTTTTTTTTTAAAAAAAACACAAATTTGTTTAAATCCTAATTATTTTTTTCCTTTTCTTATTAATTATTATTATATCAGATTATTTTATTTTTGGGATATGTATATATGTGTAAAAGAATAAGGAAAGGAGTAAAAGAAAAAAAAAAAGGAAACCAGATTGTTTTATTTAGTGATATATATATATATATATATATATATATATATATATATATATATATATATATGTAATAAGAAAAGAAAGGGGTGAGAAAACGCATAAGGAAAAGAAGCAGAGGAAAAAATGTTAGAGGGGGAGAGAGAGCACGGGAGCAACGCGTGAGAGAGGGAGAGGGCACGAGAGCATTGCACGGAGGAGCTCACACACGGGCTGAGCAACGGGTGGCCGGACGCACGCGTGGTGGCCGGAGTCGCCGTCCACCGGAGCCGGAAAACGCCACCGTGTGCTAGAGAGAGAGAGTTCGGGTTAGAGAGAGAAATAAGAGGAAGAGAGCTTTCTCGCTGGAAAACGCCGTCTCTTCACCGGGGAAGGTAGCTGGGAGTCTCCTCTACTCCATATCGTCCTTTTTACCGGTTGAATCGAGGTGAGAAGTCTCGAAACTCTCAAACCCCAATTTTATCAATTTTAGGGATTTTTGGAAAGACCCCAATTGATTCAATATGAGTATTCTGGGTCCTAAATTGAAGTATTTGCATGCTAGAAAGTGAGTTGGAAGCTTAGGAACCGAAACCAAATTGATGGAATTTATCCGGGTTGGAAAAAGTGTAGGAAAATGTGGTTGTTAAGGTTTACGGGTGTTGTGGAAAGATTTGGGGTGCATTGAAAGGTTGAATGATAATTATAAAATTGTTAGAAATTATTGGAATGTACGAGGGATGAAAACCCGAGTAATTCCCGTCTCAACCGGAACCCCGTTCGGGGAAAAAGAGACAATTTTCTAATTTTACGCGTATTCGGGTATGTGTATTCATGTGTAGGTGACGTGTTCAAGGTTATTTTGGTAAATGGAAATTTTGGACAAGTAGAATTTATGACTCTTGAGCCATAAATTCAAGACTTGGGTAATAGGAACTTCACATGGACACATAGAGGTGAAATTGGGTAACCTTGCATTCCCAAGTCAAAGCTTCCGAATAGTGTGATTAAGAAAGGGCTGAACACGAATAGAAGCATGCTAGGTGTTCCGAAAACTAGTTGAGGGCATTCCAAGCCAACAACTAGTCCATGGAATTAATTAGAAAGAATATGAGCATTAGCGTTACATGTACACTATAGTGGTTGAAATTGCAAGTTCTGAATCTCTCAAGTATATGTGTATAGGGCACCATACCGTGAGTGGACTTTCGGGCGCACCGAGAGCCGATCAGAGGGGCCAACCAGGTGAGGGGCTTTCCTATCCTTGCCCTATAGGGTTGACTGCGGATATGGATATATGGTTTGCCTTCTCGCCTATTTGTAGGAATTACATGTTAGATAACATGCTATTGTTGTTCCTAAATTGTAATTTATGTGATAACGTGCTGTATGTGTATATGTGAACTGTAAAAGCAAATGGTGGCTCAAGGAGCCTTACACTAAAAAGAAGGTCCTCGGGACCTAAATGATATCGGGGGTAGGATCGAGTAAATTACTATCTGGAGTGTGTGGATTAGTATGTAAATCTTTAAAAAGAATAAACCTAGGTGACTTTGTCCTTAACCAAGAAGTCCGAATTAGAAACCATTTGGAAACCTAGATCTGCCTAAGGAAGAGTAAAATAAACAAGTAGTGGTCCATAGGGGTCATTTATGGTACAACGCAGGAACCGAGTCTATCACGGGTGGTCCGGGTAGATTGAGTCTCTTGTCTTGGGTCAAATCACAGAATTACAGAGTATATGAGTTCACCACATTGTGGCTATTGCCTTGGGTAAACCGAGGTCAGATGAGTCGTCGGCTATTGCTCCAAGTGAAGTCATGGGGTCAGACTATTGTTCCAAGTATAGTCTTGGGACCAGGGGTTTCTAGAATGATCAACTAGGTTCCCATATTGCTCACGTGAGATATTGCCTTCGGGCCAGACTCTCTCCTAACAGAGATATTGCCTTCGGGCCAGACTCTCTCCTAACGGAGATATTGCCTTCGGACCAGTTTATGATTATGATTACTTGAATACAGGGGACCACATGGAATTATATGTTAAATCATGATATGATGTATGTGTGAATTTAAATGTATGTAAATCCATGCTTTAAATTCTTTATTGTGAAAATGCTATAAGCTAATTGCCTGACCACTTAATATATGGAAATTTAATCCGTTATATGCGTATGTGTTTGTGATTGGCTCCTCTTCCCCAGTTGTAGTGGTACCCGCTACTACACCAGGGATGGGAAAGCCTCTCACTGAGTCTGTTTGAGTCACCCCAAAGTTAAATGTTACAGACACAGGTGGTTTAGGCATCGGGAGCGCTTCCACTTCATCTCAGGGAGGCGGGCAGACTTAGAGATCGCACGCATTGTTCCAGTGGGTAGTACTGTTATATGTATTTTGACAGGATGTATATGTATATGATTCTTTTGGTATAGCATTGTTTTGTACAGCAGCTATATGCATATATGTATATGTCATACTCTAGAACTGTCGGCTTCATACAGGTTAAAGATTGGTCTTGTGGTTGGGAATATAGGTTATGATATGCTGAATATCATGTGGATATATATATATATGAATGTGACTTCCGCATGTGAATAGGATAGATCACAGGCACTGAGCGTGTGGTCAATATGTAAATTTATATATATGTGTGACTGGATACTTGAAGGTATGAAAATACAGCTTCCGCATGTGAATAGAATAGGTCACACGCATTGAGGCGTGTGATCAATATGTATATTTTATGCAGGTGTGTGATTGAATATATATGTTTGACTGTACACAGGGATTCTGCATGTGAATAGGATAGATCACCCGCCCTTAAGCACATGATCAATATGTATATTATACGTACGTGTGATTGGTTATGTGTATTATATATAGAATGAAGCGGCGTTGAGCGAGCCGTGGATTGCGTGCTACTTAGGTCACTGGATAGGGATGACCATATAGACTATATATTGTTTGTAATAGAAATGGGTAGTTATGCATATATAAGAATGTCAATCAGGAGTTAGAAGCTTACGAGATAGGAGAAATCCTACCTCCCGTGCCGGTCACGGACGCCCTATAGGGGGTCGTGACATTGATATTCATTTTTTTATACTGTTTTTGCCGATTGGTATTTCGAAAACTTGATATTAATTTTTCTTTTTTTAATCAGTTTTCGCCGATAAGTGTTTCGAAAACTTGATATTCATTTTCCTTTTTTAATTAGTTTTCGCTGATGAGTGTTTCGAAAACTTGACATTCATTTTTTTTAATCAATTTTTGCTGATTTCTATTTGGAAAACTTGATTTTAATTTTTCTTTTTTTAATTAGTTTTCGCCGATAAATGTTTCGAAAACTTGATATTCATTTTCCTTTTTTCATCAGTTTTCGCCAATAAATGTATCAAAAACATGATATTCCTTTTTCTTTTTTTTTAATTAGTTTTCACCGATGAGTCTTTCGAAAACTTGATATTCAATTTTCTTTTTTAATTAGTTTTGGTGGATGAGTGTTTCAAAATCTTCATATTCATTTTTCTTTTTATAGTAAGTTTTCGCTAATGAGTGTTTCGAAAACTTGATATTCATTTTTCTCTTTTAATCAATTTTCGCCGATGAATGTTTCGAAAACTTTATATTCTTTTTTCTTTTTTTAATCAGTTTTCGTCAATGAGTTTTTCGAAAACTTAATATTAAATTTTTTAATCATTTTCGTCGATGAGTGTTTCGAAAACTTGATATTCATTTTCCTTTTTTTAATCAATTTTCGCCGATGAGTGTTTCGAAAACTTGATATTTATTTTCCTTTTTTAATCAGTTTTCGCCGATGAGTGTTTCGAAAGCTTGATATTCAGTTTTATTTTTTTAATCAATTTTCGCCGATGAGTCCTTCGAAAACTTGATATTCATTTTTCTTTTTTTAGTAAGTTTTCGCTAATGAGTGTTTCGAAAATTTAATATTCATTTTTCTTTTTTTAAGCAGTTTTCATCGATTAGTGTTTCGAAAACTTGATACTCATTTTCCTTTTTTCATCAGTTTTCACCGATGAGTGTTTCGAAAACATGATATTTATTTTTCTTTTTTTAATAAGTTTTCACCGATGAGTGTTTCGAAAACTTGATATTCATTTTTCTTTTTTAATTAGTTTTGGTCGATGAGTGTTTCGAAAACTTGATATTCATTTTTCTTTTTTTTTAATCAGTTTTCGTCGATGAGTGTTTCGAAAACTTGATGTCACAACCCCCATTTAGAGGACCGTGACCGGCGCAGACACAGGGAATATCCCTATGCCTATTAGCCTTATCACCTAATTGACAGAATAGCTATTATTGAAAATACATTCACATGCAGTATAATACCATGGCTACACCGAAATGGTGGCCTATCCTAGGCAAGCAAATCCACAGCCAGCGCCGCTTCAGGATATAGATATAGGAAAACACACATAATATATATAATCTGTGTACTGGCTACACATCCGAAGATGCTGCCTATCCTATTCACATGCAACAGATATATGTATATATGTACATTTTGAAAACAAATTTTCCCTGTATCGCAGTAAAATAAATCCTGATCTTTAAGGTGTGTGAAGCTGACAGTTCTAGATTTAGTGATACAATATAATTGGGTACATCTACCCTTTACTTTATGATACAATAATAAAGTAAATTAAATTATATTACACTTTATTCACCCACATGAACAAGTTGTGGGTTTTGGAAAAATGTTGCTTAACCCTCGTTCCACCGAGACTTCTTCCACCTGTACTTAACCTGTCTCTGTTTATTAAAAATGAGGTGTGAGTCTTAACCACGCGACTCAGTGAGGACTCTCCCATCCCCGGCGCAAGGTGGGTACCCTAGCGCTAGGTTTGGGAGTCATACACAACCACATGCAAAAACAACTAGTTACTGTTACTTAGCATACATTCTTGGTGATCACGCAACAATAGAAATTTCACCCATACACTCACATGCATTTAACAGATACAAGCATGTAGCAGTTTATTCCACGTCATCAATCAATAATTAAACATGTAACATATAGTGCCAGCTTTTACTTACCAGTCTTCTCATATCAGCATATTTGAATCAAACAAGACGTTGTGGTGACGTAATCCTGTACGTCACTACTACGCTACACAATCAGCAATTATATGCAAACACAGACAATTTGAATATACACACAGATACTATAACATACATCTACTTAATCTCCCCTACTCTAGGGTATCTATTAGCCACTACGTGGCTTTTCTACTTCGAACCCGTGCACTCGGGCTACTGGCCATCACGTGGCAAAACATACTTAACCCATTCACTTGGGTACCGGTCACCTCGTGACAATTCTGTTAATCAAACAATACTTAACCCATTCACTTGGGTACTAGTCACCTCGTGACAATTCTATTAATCAAACACAATCAACTTCTATCTATCAAACAACTGATACGTAGCCACCGCGTGGCACGTCCTGACCCCTTGCTACGAGGCAATAGCTTGAGTCCACTCGTCCATTACCCAACCAGGCCACATGGTGGGCACGACACGATGTCTCGAAGCATGGCCACTGACACACCCTAGACCAACTCCACAGGATGGTTTCTCTTTTACTAGGTTAGGCTCACGGTTCACCCGTAGGTTCCTCCCGTGTCTCCTTACCTTTGTCTCACATATTAATAGGATTCTTTGTATCTTTCCTGAAGGATCAACAATTCTTCTCCTTATTAATATGTACAAGTATCCTCAACACGATATAACTCATATACCCGTCCAGATGCACTCTCTGAGCCTCAAGCTATCATCATAGCAATATAAAACCTTTCTGACCCTATTGCTAGGATAGGGCAATGACCATCGTCATGGTGATTATAAAACTGAGGTCTCAAGTGCCATCTAACGTTGTTCTAGTCAATGTCTCACATCGCTAGTATAATCAAATCCGAAACCCACCAATAACCCTCTTTGCATGATTATAATTTAAGTCACCATCGTGACGAGTTTTCAAAATGAAAGGTTAGTCCTTCCGTACAAGAACTTTTGCCACCGTCGTGGAAAAAGATTTAATAAAATACTCATCATGCCTCCGGAGTGTATGAGTTGGATTTGTAACACACCAATCATAGCAAACAGTTGTACTCTACTCCTATGTTTTCCTATCCAAGTTACTTTCCACAACCTATTGCTATTCTTTCATTCTTTTAGCCTTCTCTACATCTAGCTAACACATACCAGACAAGCAGAGAATGTACATACTCATGTAATCCACATAAGCATACAACCCTAGGAGCAGAGATGGAAGAACCCTCACCTTGGCCGCTTCACTTAGCATTCCCTTTGAGCACTCTAGTCTCCAAGGAAGTACTTGAACCCTAACAAATAGAACCACACCAATTAAACTACTTATCTACACATGTGTGT
Source organism: Senna tora (assembly GCA_014851425.1). NCBI lineage: Eukaryota > Viridiplantae > Streptophyta > Magnoliopsida > Fabales > Fabaceae > Senna > Senna tora. The sequence continues at coordinate 30,098,261 of CM026270.1, read as the reverse complement.
AGCAAACTTTCCATAAACTCCATATTAACCAATTTTCCACTTCTACACATATCAATGACTAAATTCCACTACCTAAGCTATGGTCATCATTTAGGAGTTGGTTTTTGTTCAAAATAAATTTTACTTTAAGAAATCATATTCAAAAGTTTGGACACCATCTAGCTCCATCAATGGAGATTTTGCCAAATATAGAAATTTTACTAATTTTCACAAAATTCATAAATCACTATCACAATCATTGGGCATCCTTCCAAATCATCTAAAATGCATAAACAAATTATTTGGCATCCATACAACCCAACAATTCTAAGAAATTAATAAATTCCCTCAAAATTTATAAATTTCGTAACTTATGAACCCTAGAGAGAAATCATCCATATAAATCATGATTTGGGTGTTTTCTATGTTCTAAAATAGTCATAGGGTGATATACTATCAATGGGTAACTCATTTCTACCAAGAAAATTAAGATTGAAGTGGTGGAGACATGATTTTTGGAGGCTTACCTTCCCAAATCCGAGAATGAAGATTTGGGAGTGCTACCCAAGCTCTTTGATGCTCCAAGAAAGTAGATGAAGCTTGTGCGAGCCTTAGATTGTTGGGAAGAAGCAAGAAATTTGATGGAAGTGAGTGGTTCCTTCAATTTGTTCTTGATGCCCTAGAGTGAATGAGGAATGGAGAAGAAAAGAAGAACAGAAGAATGAGGCGTGGGTGCTGGCTGGTGCTTCTGCTTATAAATTTGGGTTTGGGCATTTAAGGGTAGTATGGGCAATTGACAACTTTTGAGGTATGGTGAAATAGAGTTTTGATTGGATTTTCTTAACTATATTTGTTTGTAGGTAAGATTAGGGAAATTTTGAAATTCTTTGCTAATCATAAGCCTATTAAAAATATCTGTCATTGAGTGTCTTGCAGATGAAAATTTCCTATCCAGTATAATTTTTATTTTCGAAAAATTCTCAAATTTAAATTATAAGCTTTGAATAATTCATATGACCACTTTTAAACAAAATTATAATTTTTCTACCTAATTTTTATATTTATTTTAATTCCTTAAATTCTCAACTCTAAAACTATTAAAATCTTAATTATATCCCAAAAATTTTATTTCACTCTAAAAAAATTTATTTTTATTTTCTTTAGTCAAAATATTTAACTTCAATTTCACAATTTTATCAATTTCATATTATCCCTTCAATTCCTATTAAATTCATGTTTCCAATTTCTTAGGTCTTGAATTAAATCCTGAAAATTATTTTTTACTTCTTTTCTTTCCCTTTCATTTTATTTTAAACCTCGAAAAATTTTCTTTCTGGTTTCTTTTAACTTTCACACACACACACACACACACACACACACACACACACACATATATATATATATATATATATATATATATATATATATATATATTTCTAAGGTTTTAATTCCTAGCCCCCGAATAAATCATTCTTAAATCCTCTAAACTTTAAATAAATCATTCTTTAATCCTCGAAATTTTCCGGGGTATTACACTTGATATTCAATTTTCTTTTGTTAATCAGTTTTCGTCGATTAGTGTTTCAAAAACTTGATATTCATTTTTCTTTTTTTAATCATTTTTCGCCGATGAGTGTTTCGAAAACTTTATATTCATTTTTATTTTTTTAATCAGTTTTCATAGATTAGTGTTTTGAAAACTTGATATTCATTTTTATTTTTTTAATCAGTTTTTGCAGATGTGTGTTTCGAAAACTTGATATTTAGTTTTCTTTTTTTAATAAGTTTTCAACGATGAGTGTTTTGAAATCGTGATATTCATTTTTCTTTATTTAATTAGTTTTCACCGATGAGTATTTCGAAAACTTGATATTCATTTTTCTTTTTTTCAATTAGTTTTCGTTGATGAGTTTTTCGAAAACTTGATATTCTTTTTTCTTTTTTTAATCAGTATTCACCGATTAGTGTTTCGAAAAGTTGATATTCTTTTTTCTTTTTTTAATCAGTTTTCACCGATTAGTGTTTCGAAAACTTGATATTCATTTTCCTTTTTTAATCAGTTGTCGCCGATGAGTGTTTCAATAACTTTATATTCATTTTAATTTTTTTAATTAGTTTTCGTTGATTAGTGTTTCGAAAACTTGATATTTATTTTTCTTTTTTTAATCAGTTTTCGCCGATGAGTGTTTCGAAAACTTGATATTCATTTTTCTTTTTTAGTAAGTTTTCGTTAATGAGTGTTTCGAAAACTTGATATTCATTTTTCTTTTTTAATCAGTTTTCGCCGATGAATGTTTCGAAAACTTTATATTCATTTTTATTTTTTTAATCAGTTTTCGTCGATGAGTATTTCGAAAACTTAAAATTCATTTTTTTAATCAGTTTTCGTCGATGAGTGTTTCGAAAACTTGATATTCATTTTCCTTTTTTAAATCAGTTTTCGCCGATGAGTGTTTCGAAAACTTGATATTTATTTTCCTTTTTTAATCAGTTTTCGCCGATGAGTGTTTCGAAAACTTGATATTCATTTTTATTTTTTTAATCAGTTTTCGTCGATGAGTGTTTCGAAAACTTGATATTCATTTTACTTTTTTTAGTAAATTTTCGCTAATGAGTGTTTCAAAAACTTAATATTCATTTTTCTTTTTTTAAGCAGTTTTCACCGATTAGTGTTTCGAAAACTTGATATTCATTTTCCTTTTTTCATCGGTTTTGGCCGATCAGTGTTTCGAAAACATGATTTCATTTTTCTTTTTTTTAATAAGTTTTCACCGATGAGTGTTTGGAAAACTTGATATTCATTTTTCTTTTTTAATTAGTTTTGGTCGATAAGTGTTTCGAAAACTTGATATTCATTTTTCTTTTTTTAATCAGTTTTCGTCGATGAGTGTTTCGAAAACTTGATATTCAGTTTTCTTTTTTAATCAGTTTTCAACGATGAGTGTTTCGGAAATGTGATATTCATTTTTCCTTTTTTCATCATTTCTCACGGATCAGTGTTTCGATAACATGATATTCATTTTTCTTTTTTTAATAAGTTTTCACCGATGAGTGTTTCGAAAACTTGATATTCATTTTTCTTTTTTAATTAGTTTTGGTCGTTGAGTGTTTCGAAAACTTGATATTCATTTTCCTTTTTTCATCAGTTTTGGCCGATCAGTGTTTCGAAAACATGATATTCATTTTTCTTTTTTTTAATAAGTTTTAGCCGATTAGTGTTTCGAAAACTTGATATTCATTTTTCTTTTTTTAATCATTTTTCGTCGTTGAGTGTTTCGAAAACTTGATATTCATTTTTTTTTTAATTAGTTTTCGCCGATGAGTGTTTCGAAAACTTGATATTCATTTTAATTTTTTTTAATCAGTTTTCGTAGATTAGTGTTTCGAAAACTTGATATTCATTTTTCTTTTTTTAATCAGTTTTTGCAGATGAGTGTTTCGAAAACTTGATATTAAGTTTTCTTTTTTTAAGCAGTTTTCAACGATGAGTGTTTCAGAAATGTGATATTCAATTTTTTTTATTTAATTAGTTTTTACCGATGAGTGTTTCGAAAACTTGATATTCATTTTTCTTTTTTTTAAATAGTTTTCGTCGATGAGTGTTTCGAAAACTTGATATTCATTTTCCTTTTTTTAATCAGTTTTCACCGATTAGTGTTTCAAAAAGTTGATATTCATTTTCCATTTTTAATCAGTTTTCGCCGATGAGTGTTTCGAAAACTTTATATTCATTTCGCTTTTTAAATCAGTTTTCGCCGATGAGTGTTTCGAAAACTTGATATTCTTTTTTCTTTTCTTAATCTGTTTTCAACGATGAATGTTTCGAAAACGTGATATTCATTTTTCTTTATTTAATTAGTTTTCACCGATGAGTGTTTCGAAAACTTGATATAATTTTTTTCTTTTTTTAATCATTTTTCGCCGATGAGTGTTTCGAAAAGTTTATATTCATTTTTCTTTTTTTAATCAGTTTTTGCCGATGAGTATTTCGAAAACATGATATTAATTTTTCGTTTTTTAATCAATTTTGTCACGACCCCCTAACGGACGTCCGTGACCGGCACGGGAAGTCGGATTTCTCCTGTCCCGTAAGCGTCTAATCCCTTATTGACATTTTCACATGTTTATAACTACGCATTTCTAGTACAAACAATATATATAATATATATGTATATGGCCACCCATTTCCAGTGACCTAAGCAGTTTGCAATCCATGGCTCGTTCAGCATCGCTTCAGTCTATATATATATACACATATTCACTCACACGTACATATAGTATACATATTTATCACGCGCTTCAGTGCAGGTGATCTATCCTATTCACATGCAGAAGTCTTGTATACAGTCATACATATATTTAATCACACACTTGCATATAGTTTACATATTGATTACACGCATCAATGCGTGTGATCTATCCTATTCACATGCAGAAGTCTTGTATACAGTCATACATATATTCAATTACACACTTGCATATAGTTTACATATTGGTCACACGCCTCAATGCGTGTGATCTATCCTATTCACATGCGGAAGCCATATTTTCATACAAACAGGTATTCAGCCACACATACGTATAATTTACATATTGATCACACGCCTCAATGGGTGTGATCTATCCTATTTACATGCGGAAGTCATATATATTTATACACATGATATATATCATATCGTAGCCTACATTCCCCAACACCAAGACCTAACTTTAATCTGTATGAAGCCGACATAGCTAGAGTAGGACATATATATATACAGCAGTTTGTATATGTACAAAGCAACATCCAAAAGGATTTATATATACATATACATCACGACATATCTATATAATCCAAAATACACTACCCACGCGGACTAAGCGTGCGGTCTTCAGAGTTGTCCACCTCTTTGAGAAGAAGTGGACGTGTTCCCGACGCCTGAACCTCCTGTATCTGAAACATGTAAACAGAGGGGGTGAGTCGAACAGACTCAGTGAGGAGCTCCCCCATCCTTGGCGTAGCAGCGGGTACCACTACAGCTGGGGGAAGGGAGCAACCACAACCACATACGCATGAAACGGATTTATATTCTGACCTTTAACGTGATCAGGCAATCAGTGTATCATATTCACAATTAAAATCCTAATTCATGCTCCTAACATATTTATTAATCCGCATGTAAACCAATCATAAACATATATCATATGGTTCCATAATTAATACATACTTAGACACGTAGTTATTCAATTTCTGTCTCCCGCCTTATGCTGAGAGAAATATTGGCCCGAAGGCAATCTCTTGTTCGAACCTAGTTGATCACACTAGGAACTTTCTGACTCCAAGACACGCTTAGAGTAATAGCCGGCAACTTGTCTGACCTCAGTTTAAACCAAGGTAATGGCCACTATGTGGCATACTTGCTGACGTCATAATCCTGTCTGTCTGACCAGGATCACCGACTCGATCTACCCGGACAACCTAACAAACTCAACTAACATATTTAACCTTGAAAGACGCCCTATTTCTAACTAACTGAATATCATACGTGTTCTTTAGTTAGGCCTAGATTTCCCTCGTTTCAATTATGCAACACTCTCACTCACATTTAACAACCTAGGTTCATTTTCCTCAATGTACCATACGGTCAAAACCTTTGCACGATGATCAATTTAAATGTGTTTCTAATATTAATAAACCCTCACATATGAAATTTCGACTCAATCCTACCCACGGTATCATATAAGGCTCGGTGAGCCACAATATCGCATATTCATTTGAGAATGAATATATAAACATATAAACAGTTTGCACGCCCACTGTTTACTCACTAATCATATAAGCGTAACATAAATACATTCAGATAGACATATTTCATATATCAATTTGCACAACATAGAGCAAAGCATATTTCCACGTAGTCATCCAACCCTGTGGGGCAGGGATGGGAGAGCCCCTCACCTCGTTAGCCCTCCTGATCAGTCCTCGGAGTGCCTGGAGCTCCTATTACCCTGTGGTGCCCTATTCACATATATATTTAAGAAATTTATAACGTATAACTAAGCATCTACCATGGCACGTGTCATGCTAATGCTTATGCACCCTCTAGATATTTCCAAGAACTATTTATTTAGTTCGTTACGTCGTCTTACTTGCTCTTTTTGAAAGTCAATACTGTCTCATATCGGCTTTCACACATTCGAGCCACTTAGAACCTCTAAGTGCTTAGGTTAGAGATTACTACTTGTCTAAATTCCACTTCATGTGTTCATAAGCGCGTGTAATAGAATAAATTCACGGCTCAAAAGAGGCCTTAGCTTATCCATTCCATCGTCTCCCCGCATTTACCGAGTAAGAGTTCAACTATGACCTCTTTAATTATATATATAAAATATAACCGGTATAGGTAGAGCCTTGGGACCAATTTAGCGGGTCTTAGGTGTCCACCACGGACTAGACCAAGGTGTCCAACCCACCGCACAGCTCCTTACTGTACGGTGGCTTAGTATTTTGCCTCCTTTTCACCGGATTGGGTTTCGGTTGAAACGATAAATACTCGGGCTTTATTCCCTTGTATGTTTCCAGCAATTAGAACACCTATACTACTCCATTCCAAGCCTATACATGCATCCAACTAGCAATAATTCAATTTATAGGAATTTTCTAACTAAATTTTCCTAATTTCCATACCCGGTCAAATCATACGGTTTAACTTCGATTCTGAACCTTGCTAAGCTTTCAATGACACTCACTAAGCTCAAATTTAACTCCGGAATGCCCCGATTGGAAGTATTTGAAGAATTTATAAAATACCCAAAATTGGAGAAATTGGGATTTTGGGAGTTTGGGGCTTTCTCACCTTGATTCAATCGGGTAGAAAAGCTTGGTGGGGATGAAAGAAGACTCCAGCCACCTTTTCCGGTCACCGGCGCACGTCCTTCGACGAGAAACCGGCCCAAAACCTCCATCCGTAGCTTCTCCTTCTTCTTCGCGTTTTTTCTCGGTCTGTTGCTTCTGTTCGTGCGCCCGCTGCTGCTTCTCCTTATTATATTTTTTTTATGTGTGTGTGCGTTTTGTTTAAGTGGAATGGGGGTCACAGTTTTGACCCCCATTTTAACATATTATATATTTATATTATATTTTTTTTATCTTTTGTGTGTGTGTGTTGCTTGCTGGAAGGGGGGGGGGGTCACGGTTTGGCCCCCCTTTAAATTAATAATAAAAAAAATAATATATTAGTTATTTTAGTTATTATATTATCTTTTTCCCCATCCTTTTTAATCCCCCTTTCATTTAAGTCATAGAAAAATTATATATATCCCCTATTTCTTTCTTCTTCATTTATTTTTAACTCACTAATTATTTAATTTAATTTATTTTTCTTTCAAAAAGAAAAATAAATTAAATAATAATGATAATAATTAAATTAAATATTTAGGATATTACAAATTTTCGTCGATGAGTGTTCTGAAAACTTGATATTCATTTTTCTTTTTTTTAATCAATTTTCGCCGATTAGTGTTTCGAAAACTTGATATTCATTTTTCTTTTTTAATTAGTTTTGGTCGATGAGTATTTCGAAAACATGATATTCATTTTTCTTTTTTTAATAAGTTTTCACCGATAAATGTGTCAAAAACTTGATATTTATTTTTCTTTTTTTTAATCAGTTTTCGTCGATAAGTGTTTCGAAAACTTGATATTCATTTTTTTTCTTAATAAGTTTTCACCGATGAGTGTTTCGATAACGTGATATTCATTTTTCTTTATTTAATTAGTTTTCACCGATGATGGTTTCGAAAACATGATATTCATTTTTCTTTTTTTTAAGAAGTTTTCCGATGAGTGTTTCGAAAACTTGATATTCATTTTCCTTTTTTTAATCAATTTTCGCTGATGAGTGTTTCGGAAACTATATAATTCATTTTCATTTTTTTAATCAGGTTTCGTCGATGAGTGTTTCGAAAATTTGATATTTATTTTTCTTTTTTTAATCCGTTTTCACCGATTAGTGTTTCAAAAACTTGATATTCAGTTTTATTTTTTAATCAGTTTTCAACGATTAGAGTTCTGAAAACTTGATATTCGTTTTTCTTTTTTTTAATCAGATTTGGCTGATTAGTGTTTCGAAAACTTGATATTCATTTTTCTTTTTTTAATCAGTTTTTGCCGATGAATGTTTCGAAAACTTTATATTCATTTTTATTTTTCTAATCAATTTTCGTAGATTAGTGTTTCGAAAACTTGATATTCACTTTTCTTTTTTTAATCAGTTTTCGCAGATAAGTGTTTCGAAAACTTGATATTTATTTTTAATTTTTTTAATCAGTTTTCGTCGATGAGTGTTTCAAAAACTTGATTTTCATTTTTCTTTTGTTAATCAGTTTTCACCGATTAGTGTTTCGAAAACTTGATATTCATTTTTCTTTTTTAATCATTTATCGTCGATGAGTGTTTCGAAAACTTGATATTCATTTTTCTTTTTTAATCGATTTTCGCCCATGACTGTTTCGAAAACTTTATATTCATTTTTATTTTTTTTTAATCAATTTTCTTAGATTAGTGTTTCGAAAACTTGATATTCACTTATCTTTTTTTAATCAGTTTTCGCAGATGAATGTTTCGAAAACTTAATATTCATTTTTCCTTTTTTAATCAGTTGTCAACGATGAGTGTTTCGAAAACGTGATATTCATTTTTCTTTATTTAATTAGTTTTCACCGACGAGTGTTTCGAACACTTGATATTCATTTTTCTTTTTTTTCAATTAGTTTCCGTCGATGATTGTTTCGAAAACTTGATATTCATTTTTTCTTTTTTTAATCAGTTTTCACCGATTAGTGTTTCGAAAACTTGATATTCATTTTCTTTTTTAATCAGTTTTTACCGATTAGTGTTCTGAAAACTTGATATTCGTTTTTCTTTTTTTTAATCAGTTTTCGCCCATTAGTATTTCAAAAACTTGATATTCTTTTTTCTTTTTTTAACCAGTTTTCGCCGATGAGTGTTTCGAAAACTTGATATTCATTTTTCTTTTATAATTAGTTTTGGTCGATGAGTATTTCAAAAACTTGATATTCAATTTTCTTTTTTTAATAAGTTTTCACCGATGAGTGTGTCGAAAACTTGATATTTATTTTTCTTTTTTTATTCAGTTTTCACCGATGAGTGTTTCGAAAACTTGATATTCATTTTTCATTTTTTAATCATTTATCGTCGATGAGTGTTTTGAAAACTTGATATTCATTTTTCTTTTTTAATCTGTTTTCGCCGATGAATGTTTCGAAAACTTGAAATTCATTTTTTTCTTAATCAGTTTTCGCCGATGAGTGTTTCGAAAACATGATATTTATTTTTCTTTATTTAATTAGTTGTCACCGATGAGTGTGTCGAAAACTTGATATTCATTTTTCTTTTTTTTTATCATTTTTCGCCGATGAGTGTTTCGAAAACTTGATATTCATTTTTCTTTTTTTAATCAGTTTTCGCCGATGGTTGTTTCGAAAACTTGATATTCATTTTTCTTTTTTAATCAGTTTTCGCCGATGAGTGTTTCGAAAACTTTTTATTTATTTATTTATTTTTAATCAGTTTTTGTCGATGAGTGTTTCGAAAACTTGATATTCATTTTTCTTTTTTAGTAAGTTATCGCTAGTGAGTGTTTCGAAAACATGATATTAATTTTTCTTTTTTTAAGCAGTTTTCACCGATGAATGTTTCGAAAACTTGATATTCATTTTCCTTTTTTAATTAATTTTTGCCAATGAGTGTTTCGAAAATTTTATATTCATTTTCATTTTTTTTAATAAGTTTTCGCCGATGAGTGTTTTGAAAACTTGATATTCATTTTTCTTTTTTAATTAATTTTCGCTAATGAGTTTTTCGAAAACTTGATATTAATTTTTCTTTTTTTAAGCAGTTTTCACCGATGATGTTTCCAAAACTTGATATTCATTTTCCTTTTTTAATTAATTTTCGCCGATGAGTGTTTCGAAAACTTTATATTCATTTTCATGTTTTTTTAATCAGTTTTCGTCGATGAGTGTTTCGAAAACATGATATTCATTTTTTTTAGTAAGTTCTCGCTATTGATTGTTTCGAAAACTTGATATTCATTTTTCTTTTTTTTAATAAGTTTTCACCGATAAGTGTTTCAAAAACTTGATGTTCAATTTCTTTTTTAATTAGTTTAGGTCGATGAGTGTTTCGAAAACTTGATATTCATACTTCTTTTCTGTTTTAATCAGTTTTCGCCGATGAGGGTTTCGTAAACTTGATATTCATTTTTCTTTTTTAATTAGTTTTCACCGATTAGTGTTTCGAAAATTTGATATTCATTTTTCTTTTTTTAATCATTTTCGTCGATGAGGGTTTTGAAAACTTGATATTCATTTTTTAATCAGTTTTCACCGATTAGTGTTTTGAAAATTTGATATTCATTTTTATTTTTTTAATCATTTTTCGTCAATGAGTGCTTCGAAAACTTGATATTCATTTTTCTTTTTCAATCAGTTTTCGCCGATGAGTGTTTCGAAAACTTTTGTCACGACCCCCTATCGGGCGTCCGTGACCGGCACGAGAGGTAGGATTTCTCCTATCCCGTAAGCCTCTAATCCCTGATTGATATTTCTGTATGTGCATAACTACCCATTTCTAATACAAACAATATATAGTATTTATGGTCATCCCTATCCGGTGACCTAAGTAGCACGCAATCCACGGCTCGCTCAACGCCGCTTTAGTCTATACATATACACATAATCAATCACACGAACATATAGTATACATATTGATCACGCGCCTCAAGGCGGGTGATCTATCCTATTCACATGCAGAATCCCTGTATACAGTCAAGCATATATATTCAATCACACACCTGCATATAATTTACATATTGATCACGCGCCTCAAGGCGTGTGACCTATCCTATTCACATGCGAAAGCTGTATTTTCATACAATCAAGTATTCAGTCACACATATATATAAATTTACATATTGACCACACGCTCAGTGCGTGTGATCTATCCTATTCACATGCGGAAGTCACATTCATATATATATACACATGATATTCAGCATATCATAACCTATATTCCCAACCACAAGACCAATCTTTAATCTGTATGAAGCCGACAGTTTTAGAGTGTGACATACACATATATGCATATAGCAACTGTACAAAACAATGCTATACCAAAAGAATCATATACATATACATCCTGACAAAATACATATATCAATACTACCCATGCGAACAATGCGTGTGGTCTCTAAGTCCGTCCGCCTCCCTGAGATGAAGTGGAAACGCTCCCGATGCCTATACCACCTGTGTCTGTAACATGTAACATTGGGGTGAGTCAAACAGACTCAGTGAGAGGCTTTCCCATCCCTGGTGTAGTAGCGGGTACCACTACAACTGGGGAAGAGGAGCCAATCACAAACACATACGCATATGACGGGTTTAAATTTCCATATATTAAGTTGTCATGCAATTAGCATATATTACATTCACAATATAGAATTTAAAGCATGGTTCTACATACATTTAAATTCACACATACAACGTATCATAGTTTAATATACCACTTCATGTGGATATCCATATTCAACTAACCGTAATCATAAATTGGCCCGAAGGCATATCTCCGTTACGAGAGAATCTGGCCCGAAGGCAATATCTCCGTTAGGAGAGAATCTGGCTCGAAGGCAATATCTCACGTGAGCAATATGGGAACCTAGTTGATCATTCTAGGAACCCCTGGTCTCAAGACTATACTTGGAACAATAATCTGACCCCAAGACTTCACTTGGAGCATAGCCGGCGACTCACCTGACCTCGGTTTACCCAAGGCAATAGCCACAATGTGGTGTACTCATATACTTTGTATTTTTGTGGGTTGACTTAAGACAAACAGACTCAATCTACCCAGACTATCCATGCCCGATTTGGTTTCCAAGTTGTACCATAAATGACCCCTATGGACCACTGCATACTCATTTCTCTTCTTCTTAGGCAACTCTAAATTCCCAAGTGGTTTTCTAATTCGGAAGCTCTCGGTTTAAAACAAGTCACCTATGTTCATCTCCTTTAAGAAGTTACATACACAACCACCCTTTTCAGGTGATCAACAATGAGGTTGGTTTATAATATCACAAGACCCTCACAAATAAAGTTGACTCGATCCTACCCCCGATATCATCTAGGTCCCGAGGACCTTCTTTTCATATAAGGCTCCTTGAGCCACCATCGTCTTTACAATTCACATACACACATATAGCACGTTTTCACATATACTGTAATTTAGGAACAACAATAGCACATTAATGCTCATGTTCTTTCTAATTAATTTCATAGACTAGTTGTTGGCTTGGAATTCCCTCAACTAGTTTTCGAAACACCTAGCATGCTTCTAATTCGTGTCCAACCCTTTCTCAATCACACTATTCGGAAGCTTTGACTTGGGAATGCAAGGTTACCAAATTCCACCTCTATGTGCCCATATGAACTTCCATTACCCAAGTCTTGAATTTATGGCTCAAGAGAATCATAAATCCTACTTGTCCAAGCTTTGCATTTATCAAACTAACCTTGAACACTTCACCTACACATGAATACACATACCCGAATACGCGTAAAATTAGAAAATTGTCTCGTTTTCCCGAACGGGGTTCCGGGTGAGACGGGAATTACTCGGGTTTTAATCCCTCGTACATTCCAATAATTTTTAACAATTATATAATTATCATTCAACCTTTCAATGCACCCCAAATCATTCCACAACACCCTTAAACCTTTCCAATCATACTTTTCCTACACTTTTTCCAACCCGGATAAATTCCATCAATTTGGTTCCGGTTCCTAAGCTTCCAACTCACTTCCTAGCATGCAAATATTCCAATTTAGGACCCAGAATACTCAGATTGAATCAATTGGGGTCTTTTAAAAAATCCCTAAAATTGATAAAATTGGGGTTCGAGAGTTTCGGGACTTCTCACCTCGATTCAACCGGTTAGAAGGACGATATGGAGTAGAGGAGACTCCCAGCTACCTTCCCCGGTGAAGAGACGGCGTTTTCCGGCGAGAAAGCTCTCTCCCTCTTGTTTCTCTCTCAAGCCCGAACTCTCTCTCTCTAGCACGACGAAGGCGACTACGGCTCCGGTGGACGCGACTCCGGCGTACGTCCGGCCACCACCGTGCTCAGCCCGTGCGTCCTCCTTGCTTCCTCCGTGCAGAAAACGACGCCCAAGCTGCTCTCTTCCCCTTCGTGTCCGTGCGTGCGTTTTTCACGGTTTGCTCCTCTCTTTTTCTTTCTCTTTTCTTATTCTTTCCTTTCCTCTTTCTTTTATAATATATATATATATATATATATATATATATATATATATATACTAAATTAACATGTATCCATATCACTAAAATAAAAAGGAAATCTGACGAAAAAAAATAATTAAAAGAAATATAGGAATATTAGAATTGTAAAAAGAATTTATATTTACAACATGATAAGTGATAGGCTAGTGTGTATTATTTTTTTTTATTTTTTTTTATCTCATTCTCCAGTTTTAAATTAATTAATTAATTTAATTAATGGTGCTAGTTAAATTATTCTCGGGTATTACAATCTTCCCCTCTTAAGAAATTCGGTCCCTGAATTTCAAACAAAATACTAACCTTAGTCTCGAAATAGATGAGGATACGTTCTGCGCATTTCACCCTCGACCTCCCATGTAGCTTCCTCGGTCGAGTGGTTTCTCCACAGAACTTTAACCAATGGAATCTCTTTCGTTCTGAGTTTCTCCAACTGCCGATCTAAGATTTCCACTGGCTCCTCTTCGTACGTCATATTTTTGGCTAGTTGAAAGTCTTGCGATTGGATCACGTGCGAGGGATCGGGAAGATACTTCCGAAGCATCGATACATGAAAGACAGGGTGTACCCCCTCCAATTCCGTAGGCAATTCCAACCAATACGCTACATTCCCAACTCGTTCTAAGATTTCAAACGGTCCGATATACCGAGGACTCAACTTCCCCTTCTTACCGAACCGCATTACGCCTCTCATCGGTGATATTCTCAAGAATACCTGATCACCAACGACAAACTCCAGTTCTCTCCTTCGATTGTCTGCATAAGACTTTTGCCTACTCTGAGCCGTCAGCAATCTCTCCCTTATACACTTTACTTTCTGCAAGGCATCTTGTAGCAATTCCGGGCCGACTAGGCTAGCTTCTCCGACCTCGAACCACCCAATCAGGGATCTACATCTACGGCCGTACAGAGCCTCGAAAGGTGCCATTTGAATACTTGATTGATAACTGTTATTGTACGCAAACTCAGCCAAAGGTAAATACCTTTCCCAACTTCCACCGAAATCCATAATACACGCCCGAAGCATGTCCTCAAGAATCTGAATGGTTCTTTCTGATTGCCCGTCGATCTGTGGGTGGAACGCAGTACTCAAATCAACTCTAGTTCCCAACACTTCCTGCAATGACTTCCAAAACCTGGAAGTGAACTGTGGACCTCTATCAGATATTATGGACACTGGCACACCGTGCAATGTAACGATTTCTGATAGGTAAATCTGTGCATATTGACTCACTCTGTAAGTGGTCTTAACTGGCAGAAAGTGTGCGGATTTAGTCATGCGATCCACTATTACCCAAACCGAATCAAATCCCCGTTGTGATCTTGGCAACCCTGTTACAAAATCCATCGTTATCCTCTCCCATTTCCTCTCAGGTATTTCTATCTGTTGTAATGTTCCGGCGGGCTTCTGGTGTTCAGCCTTGACTTGCTGACACACTAAACACCTGGCTACATAGTTTGCGACATCCTTTTCCATGTCATTCCACCAATACAACTGTTTTAGGTCATGATACATTTTATTAGCTCCCGGATGGATTGTATACGCTGCCCGGTGTGCTTCTTCAAGAATTCTTTCTTTCAAGTTATCAACCCTAGGGACACAAAACCGTTCCTCCAACCGGAGTATGCCACTGTCATCCGTGGAGAATCGGACGTCGTCCCTCTCCCCCTTAACCACTGTATCTCTAATCTGTTTGAGGTCGTCGTCTTGATCTTGTTTGGATTTAACTTCTTCGATTAGAGCTGACTTAGCTAGGATGAGGGCTAGAAACAAGTTGGAATCTCCAATTTCCAACTGAGTTCCTGACTGTCCCTAACCACGACGGTGGATATGATGAAATTTGTTCTCCGAGGAGTTAACTATTGTCTTCTCGAGTGAGGCTTACCTTGACTCAATCTGCCTATTAATCTATCTACCTTCGTAACGACTTCTTATATCCGTCTTGGAACACGCCAAGATACTCGCTAGTTGCATAGCACACTAGGTTCTATTTCTATAACTCTAACTGACGAAGTATTCCCCTTCATCGGAGTCCCCGTACCTAAGTATCCTCTACTACCAAGCAGCTACCCTTATGCCGGTATTCCCCCGATATATTCCTTGTAAACGACTACTTCAGAAAAAGTCTGTTTACCTCTTACTACACCCTCTACTCTACATCTAGACTTACCGCTTACACGGCATGCACCCTACGTAGGTGTTTATACTTTGTGCCATTAGTGTACCCAACCCTTCCGATGTTGTTACACTCACTACCGACTCGGTTTACCCTACTCGTGTCCTAACGAAGCTAAATACCATGACACTAGCACAACTACGTATTACACTTACCGTTTCTCCACCAAACGGTAAAGGATTTTACATTTATGACTCGTGTTTCCCTTTCTTTTCTGGACTTCTACACTTACCCTTAGTGGTTTCCATCACCACTTCAGGTTACTCCCTGTCGACATCCTATGTCTAACTGACTTAGATTCTTCTCTGACTACTACTTGTAGTCATTTCTATTTATAATGGAAACTCATCAGTCTCCTCCTTACTATCATGCTCATTACTCAGCCTCAGGCTCAGTTCGGTCTTCACACCCGAAGGCCTCGCTTAACACGACTATGACTGTGGATCTATACCATCCTCAGGTTAGTTCACTTAGAGTTGCACATCCTATGCTAACTCTACTCGTTGGGTTTCTGTTGGCTTTTACCCTAACTTGGCCCACTTGGACTCCTCAACTCACTTAGATCCTGTATTCCTACTTGGAATACTTGATCCATTAACTCCAGCATGAACCTTTCCAGACATGCTCTACTCCCCTTGATCAAACGGGATCCGCTTCCACGGTTTGACTCTTTCCTTTCTAACGGTGCGGCATATGTTCACGAACGTATACCACCTCTTGCAAGTGTGTCACCCGTTGGGTTCCAATCGCCCCCAACGGTAACATACCTATTTTATCATTTGGCTCACACCCCTCGATGCTCGCCCGACTCCGTTCTCGTATTCACTCTCTTCTTTTCATTTTGCACCTACGTGGTATTCTTTCTTCGAGTATTTCTCAATACTCGTTATTCACTACATTCTTCTTCTCGATAAATCGTCCTTTACGGTTAATTTTCTCTTTATGGCACCCCCATGGCCATTTATACGTTTGGTTTGTCCACTCAGTCTCCACCCACACACGGGCTTCAGACTAACGGATTTACGGTTCACCAACCTGTGGAACTAGCGTATCCAGCTATGTCAACTACAATCCGTGTACTACACATGTACTTACCGTAGTAGTTGGTTCTCCACCCCGTACTTGACTTTTATCGTATGAGGTCCTATAGGCTTTCGCTCTTCCCCCCTTATGGGACTACTTATCCCTGTCTACTTTCTCTCCCCTCGGGCCTCCACGAGTCCCTTTGGGGTTTATCTCTCACGTTATCTTGTTCGAGAGCTATCTACCGCAATAACACTCATTTTCCTATTTCTAGACGGTACCCGAAGGTCTACGCCCATTTCCACTCCTAGACCTGCTCCGGTCTAATCCTTTCGGGTCCATTATCAACCTATGGCCCCCTTAATTGGTAACTCTTAGGTTTACCTGTATACTCCCTTGGCACTTTAGCACTCTCTAGTGCTTTTCGATGTCTACTTAACTTTAATCACTCCAAGCGAGTGATTTCTCAACTACATCTACCGTCCTTATACAGCTTACCTTTAAAAGGATTGTTGTTTGGTAGGGTATTGGTCACATGAGTTAGTCTTCTTAGGCACCCTGTGGGTTTTGAAATTAATTCAAGTTTATTTCTTAGAAAATGATGCCTAAGGTTTTCGTAAATGGTTAGGGTTTAACCAATTGGAAAGACACAAATTGAGAAAGAGTTTTCATGAAAATTTGCCTTCCAATGGTTATCCCTTGTATTTTCAAGAGAAATTTTAGGGTCTTTCAGAAGCTCTCATCTGGAAAGACCAAAAATACTTTTACAAAATTTTTTGATGTGGTCAATATCCCACTCTTTATGCTCTTCCCTAAGCACCCAAGAGAGTTTGGTTGGGCTTAATCCCTTCCTTTCCCCCTTGTTTGCTTAAGGAACTAGTAGTTCATGGATCGAGTGCAGGGTTGGACTAGGCTCCTTCCCTGTGCCTTACCATTTACTCTATTTTCGGCTCGGCATATGGTCATGCTCTACATGTTTACATATGGCTCAACTTCTTAACATCTATCTCTATGGCATACAGTTCGGCCACCTTGCCCTTCCATATACCGTATCCCAATTTCCTAGTCCGTAGACCTCTACTTCTACACTATGGCATACACCACCTCTTTTCTGTTTACTTTACAAACCATTTCTAGCCTAGACTACCATTCATGGCACTATTCTACTTGCATTCTCTACTATAGTCAAATAACTCGTGCCTATACCATAGTACACAATGCGCGCTAATAGAGAAGACACATCGTCTCTTTTAACAACTGCAAAACAATTACACATTGTAGCGCATTCCTGCCTACAATGCAACCAAATGTGTCTGTGTCTAGGTAGCATCCTTCATGGATGTCTCCTTTCCCTATTATGGCGTGCTAAGGTTCCTGAGGTCACTACCACCCCACCTTACGCCTTAGTGCATCGCTGTACCGCACAAGAATGTCACCTTATAAGAATTTTCATAATCCATCATAGATTAAGAAGGAAATGAAAGAAAGGCTAACTCAATTTTCCTGGGTACTTCCACAAGTGCCTTTTTACTCCCACGTTGTGCCCGGGTACACAAAGAGGGGTAAACCGACACCCGGTCATACCTATGGCTTCATACAATTAAAGATAACTTGGCTCTGATACCAAGTTTGTCACGACCCCCTATCGGGCGTCCGTGACCGGCACGGGAGGTAGGATTTCTCCTATCCCGTAAGCCTCTAATCCCTGATTGGCATTTCTGTATGTGCATAACTACCCATTTCTAATACAAACAATATATAGTATTTATGGTCATCCCTATCCGGTGACCTAAGTAGCACGCAATCCACGACTCGCTCAACGCCGCTTCAGTCTATACATATACACATAATCAATCACACGTACATATAGTATACATATTGATCACGCGCCTCAAGGCGGGTGATCTATCCTATTCACATGCAGATTCCCTGTATACAATCAAGCATATATATTCAATCACACACCTGCATAATTTACATATTGATCACGCGGCTCAATGTGTGTGACCTATCCTATTCACATGCGAAAGCTGTATTTTCATACAATCAAGTATTCAGTCACACATATATATAAATTTACATATTGACCACACGCTCAGTGCGTGTGATCTATCCTATTCACATGCGGAAGTCACATTCATATATATATATATATATAGACACATGATATTTAGCATATCATAACCTATATTCCCAACCACAAGACCAATCTTTAATCTGTATGAAGCCGACAGTTCTAGAGTGTGACATACACATATATGCATATAGCAACTGTACAAAATAATGCTATACCAAAAGAATCATATACATATACATCCTGACAAAATACATATATCAATACTACCCACGTGAACAATGCGTGTGGTCTCTAAGTCTGTCCGCCTCCCTGAGATGAAGTGGAAGCGCTCCCGATGCCTATACCACCTGTGTTTGTAACATGTAACATTGGGGTGAGTCAAACAGACTCAGTGAGAGGCTTTCCCATTCCTGGTGTAGTAGTGGGTACCACTACAACTGGGGAAGAGGAGCCAATCACAAACACATACGCATATGACGGGTTTAAATTTCCATATATTAAGTGGTCAGGCAATTAGCATATATTACATTCAGAATATAGAATATAAAGCATGGTTCTACATACATTTAAATTCACACATACAACGTATCATAGTTTAACATACCACTACATGTGGATATCCATATTCAACTAACCGTAATCATAAACTGGCTCGAAGGCATATGTCCGTTAGGAGAGAATCTGGCCCGAAGGCAATATCTCACGTGAGCAATATGGGAACCTAGTTGATCATTCTAGGAACCCCTGGTCCCAAGACTATACTTGGAACAATAATCTGACCCCAAGACTTCAGTTGGAGCATAGCCGGCGACTCATCTAACCTCGGTTTACCCAAGGCAATAGCCACAATGTGGTGTACTCATATACTTTGTATTTCTGTGGGTTGACTCAAGACAAATAGACTCAATCTACCCGGACTATCCATGCTCGATTCGGTTTCCAGGTTGTACCATAAATGACCCCTATGGACCACTGCTTACTCATTTCTCTTCTTCTTAGGCAACTCTAAATTCCCAAGTGGTTTTCTAATTCGGAAGCTCTCGGTTTAAAACAAGTCACCTATGTTCGTCTCCTTTAAGAAGTTACATACACAACCACCCTTTTCAGGTGATCAACAATGAGGTTGGTTTATAATATCACAAGACCCTCACAAATAAAGTTGACTCGATCCTACCCCCGATATCATCTAGGTCCCGAGGACCTTCTTTTCATATAAGGCTCCTTGAGCCACCATCGTCTTTACAATTCACATACACACATATAGCACGTTTTCACATATACTGTAATTTAGGAACAACAATAGCATGTTATCTAACATGTAATTCCTACAAATAGGCAAGAAGGCAAACCATATATCCATATCCGCAGTCAACCCTATAGGGCAAGGATAGGAAAGCCCCTCACCTGGTTGGCCCCTCGGATCGGCTCTCGGTGTGCCCGAAGGTCCACTCACTGTATGGTGCCCTATACACATATACTTGAGAGATTCAGAAGCTTGAAAATTCAACCACTATCGTGTACAAGTAACGTTAATGCTCATGTTCTTTCTAATTAATTCCATAGACTAGTTGTTGTCTTGGAATGCCCTCAACTAGTTTTCGGAACACCTAGCATGCTTGTAATTCGTGTCCAACCCTTTCTCAATCACACTATTCAGAAGCTTTGACTTGGGAATGCAAGGTTACCCAATTCCACCTCTATGTGTCCATATGAACTTCCATTACCCAAGTCTTGAATTTATGGCTCAAGAGAATCATAAATCCTACTTGTCCAAGCTTTGCATTTATCAAACTAACCTTGAACACTTCACCTACACATGAATACACATACCCGAATACGCGTAAAATTAGAAAATTGTCTCTTTTTCCCCGAATGGGGTTCCGGATGAGACGGGAATTACTCGGGTTTTAATCCCTCGTACATTCCAATAATTTTTAACAATTATATAATTATCATTCAACCTTTCAATGCACCCCAAATCATTCCACAACACCCTTAAACCTTTCCAATCATACTTTTCCTACACTTTTTCCAACCCGGATAAATTCCATCAATTTGGTTCCGGTTCCTAAGCTTCCAACTCACTTCCTAGCATGCAAATATTTCAATTTAGGACCCAGAATACTCAGATTGAATCAATTGGGGTCTTTTCAAAAATCCCTAAAATTGATAAAATTGGGGTTTGAGAGTTTCGGGACTTCTCACCTCGATTCAACCGATTAGAAGGACGATATGGAGTAGAGGAGACTCCCAGCTAACTTCCCCGGTGAAGAGACGACATTTTCCGGCGAGAAAGCTCTCTCCCTCTTGTTTCTCTCTCTAGCCCGAACTCTCTCTCTCTCTAGCACAACGAAGGCGACTACGGCTCCGGTGGACGCGACTCCGGCGGACGTTCGGCCACCACCGTGCTCAGCCCGTGCGTCCTCCGTGCAGAAAACGACGCCCAAGCTGCTCTCTTCCCCTTCGTGTCCGTGCGTGCGTTTTTCACGGTCTGCTCCTCTCTTTTTCTTTCTCTTTTCTTATTCTTTCCTTTCCTCTTTCTTTTATAATATATATATATATACTAAATTAACATGTATCCATATCCCTAAAATAAGAAGGGAATCTGATGAAAAAAAATAATTAAAAGAAATATAGGAATATTAGAATTGTAAAAAGAATTTATATTTACAACATGATAAGTGATAGGCTAGTGTGTATTATTTTATTATTTTTTATCTCATTCTCCACTTTTAAATTAATTAATTTAATTTAATTAACGGTGCTAGTTAAATTATTCTCGGGTATTACAACTTTATATTCATTTTTATTTTATTTAATCAGTTTTCGTAGATTAGTGTTTCGAAAACTTGATATTCATTTTTCTTTTTTTAATCAGTTTTCGTAGATGATTGTTTCGAAAACTTGATATTCATTTTTCTTTTTTTAATCAGTTTTCAACGTTGAGTGTTTCAAAAACGTGATATTCATTTTTCTTTATTTAATTAGTTTTCACCAATGAGTGTTTCGAAAGCTTGATATTCATTTTTTTTATTAGTTTTCGTCGATGAGTGTTTCAAAAACTTGATATTCATTTTTGTTTTTTTAATCAGTTTTCACTAGCACTGTCAAAACGGGCCCGAGCCCGCGAGCTAGCCCGGCCCACCCGCTAAATGGGCAGGCTTGGACTTTGAAAAATAGGCCCGTTTCAAAACGGGCCTAAACGGGTTGGCTCGTATAAGCCCGCGGGCTAAACGGGCTCGCCCGCGGGCCAGCCCGTTAAAAAATTTTTAAAAAAAAGGAAAATGAAAAATAATAGTTATTTGTTTAAAATATGTATAAATATATATGTTTTATGTAATTTTATGTGTTAAATAATAATTTTATTCTAATAATGTGTATAAATAATTAAAATTAATAAAATATTAATTTAAAATAATAAAAATACTAATTTTTTAATAAATATATAATTTTATAATTATTTTTTAAAAATATATATTTTAAGAAAATATAAAAAGTGGCCCGCGGGCTAGCCCGTTTAGCCCGCGGGCCAATACGGGCGGGCTTGGGCATCACTTCCCAAGCCCGCCAAGTAAACGGCCCGGCCCGGCCCGTTTAATGCCGACCCGTCGCGGGTCGGGCCGGCCCGTTTTGACACTACTAGTTTTCACCGATTAATGTTTCGAAAACTTGATATTCATTTTTCTTTTTTTAATCAGTTTTCACCGATTAATGTTTCGAAAACTTGATATTCATTTTCCTTTTTTAATCAGTTTTTGCCGATGAGTGTTTTGAAAACTTAATACCCCGGAAAATGTAATACCCCGGAAAATTTCGAGGATTAAAGAATGATTTATTTAAAAATTTCGAGGATTAAAGAATGATTTATTCGGGGTTAGGAATTTAAAACTTTAAAAAGAATATAGAAAAAAATATGATAGTTAAAAGAAACCGGAAAGAATTTTTTTTTCGAAGTTTAAAATAAAATAAAAGGGAAAGAAAAGAAGTAGAAAATAATTTTTGGGATTTAATTCAGGACCTAAGAAATTATTGGAAACCTAAATTAAATAGGGAAAGGAAATTAAATTAAAAATATATGTTTATTATTTTTAAGTGATTATTATTTATCTTATTATCTATTTTTAAAAAGAAAAGAAAAGAAAAGAAAACATATATTAGTTTTGTTTTAATTTAATTATTAATTAATTTATTTTTAATTATATTTTTTTTATGGATATTTTTAATTATATTTATTTAATTATTATATTTATGTTTAATTATTTAAATTGGGGTGGGGGAAATGCCGTGGGTCTTGTGAATTAAAAAAGAAAGGAAAAGGATAAAAAGAAAAAGAATAGAGAGAGTGAGTGAGAGACACATGAAAAAAAGAAAGAAGAGAAAGGAAAGATGAAACATTAAAAGAAAAACAAAGGAAAAAGAGAAAGAGAGGACAAACGGGAGAGAGAGAGGGCACGGAAGGAAGAAAGAAAACGGAGAGAGAGGGAGAACAGAGAGAAAGAGCCGTGAGGTAGAGAGAGAGAGGGGGTTGACTGGAAATCCGTCGGAAACTCGCCGGAGAAGAGCTAGCCGACGCCGGGAAAAGTCACCGGAGCTCGGTTACAACATCTTCCACACCTCCCACCAATCGAATTAAGGTTGGTAATCCCAATTTCATTCTAAACCCTCAATTTCTCCATTTTTAGGGATTTCTTCGATTCACCTTTGATTGGGTTGTTTCGAGGGTTGATTGAAACCTAGGAAGTGTTCTTGAACATTTAGTTGGGGTAGGAATCAAGATTATATTCTCGGAATTGCCCAAATTCGAATTTGGAAGGATTTGGGGTTGAAATTATAATGATCTCCAAATTGGGGATAATTGTTGATAATTAGGATTGAGCTTGGGTTTGAGTAAATAGGTTTGGATTGATATTATTGAAATTATAATTATTTCCAAATTGGGGAAATTGTTGATAATTAGGATTGAGCTTGGATTTGAGTAAATAGGCTTGAATTGGTGTTATTAAAAATTATATGGTTGGAATATTAGCTGAACAAGACCCGTGAAGAGCTGGCACGAGGTTACTAAGGTTGAACCTTGATGTTAACGTACTGGGTCCTTGCTCGGGTTGCCCAAATACACTTTAAGGGTGACGTTGAGAGTTTTAAATCTCATCTCTTCAATCTTAAACACCATCAAACGCTCCTAAACATGTTTTTGAGGATTTAAAGCACTCCAAGTATCTTCTTGTTTCTCAAGGATGGAAACTTGCGGAACAAATTAAGTCTAACTTCGTGAATTTCAATCTTATTCCTTCACAACCTTCAAGAAACCTTAAGTAGGATAAATTGGAGGTATATTGAGGTTTAGAAACTAGATTTCTTAGAACCCAAGTAGGAACATAAGTTAAACCAAAATGCTTAGACCTTCCTAGAATTTGGATCCCTTCCAACCAAGCTAGATAAGCTTCCTTAGATGCAAATACAAGTAGATAGAGGTCTAGTACTCAAATCCAAGTATGTGAAACACTCAGGTAGAGTGTTATATGCGAGAAGGCAAGTGTCCGAGGAAGGATACACGTAAGTCGGGATAGAGAAGTCCAATAAGACCAAGAGCTTGACTCTGTGGCAACCATGGACTACACATGAGAACAATGGAGAGATAAATAACAAGTTAAGCTAAGTAATAACCTTAATGAAGTAAATGTTGTTCTTATAGGAACAACGACACACGATTGAGTGCAATAGGAACTCCGAGGAGACTAAAGTTACAGGAGAGGATTGCATGGAAGGTTGGCTAAGGTGAGGGTTCTTCCATCTCTGCTCCTAGGGTTGTATGCTTATGTGGATTACATGAGTATGTATATTCTCTGCTTGTCTGGTATGTGTTAGCTAGAGATATAGAATGCTAAAAGAATGAAAGAACTAGAAAATAGGTTGGGGAAAGTAGCTTGGATAGGAAGACATAGGAGTAAAGTATAATTGTTTGCTATGATTGGTGTGTTACAAATCCAACTCATACACTCCGGAGGCATGATGAGTATTTTATTAAGTCTTTTCGACGACGGTGGCAAGAGTCCTTGTACGTAAGGACTAAACTTTATTTTGAAAACTCGTCACGACGGTGACTTAAATTATAATCATGCAAAGGGAGCTATTGGTGGGTTTCGGATTTGGTTATGCTAGCGATGTGAAACATCGACTAGAACAACGTCATATGACACTTTAGACCTCAGTTTTATAATCACCATGACGATGGTCATTGCCCTATCCTGGAAATAGGGTCAGAAAGGTTTTATATTGCTATGACGATAGATTGAGGCTCAAAGAGTGCATCTGGATGGGTATATGAGTTATATCCTGTTAAGGATACTCGTCCATATTAACAAGGAGAAGAATTGTTGATCCTTCGGGAAAGATACAAAGAATCCTATTAATATGTGAGACTAAGGTAAGGAGACATGGGAGGAACCTACGGGTGAACCATGAGCCTAACCTAGTAAAAGAGAAATCATCCTGTGGAGTTGGTCCAGGGGGTGTCAATAGCCATGCTTCGAGACGTCGTGCTGTGCCCACCATGTGGCCTGGTTGGGTAATGGACGAGTGGGCTCAAGCTATTGCCCCGCAACAAGGGGTCAGGACGTGCCACGTGGTGGCTACGTATCAGTTGTTTGATAGATAGAAGTTGATTGTGTTTGATTAATAGAATTGTCACGAGGTGACTAGTACCCAAGTGAATGGGTTAAGTATTGTTTGATTAACATAATTGTTATGAGGTGACCAGTACCCAAGTGAATGGGTTAAGTATGCTTTGCCACGTGGTGGCCAGTAACCCGAGTGCACGGGTTCGAAGTAGGAAAGCCACGTCGTGGCTAGTAGATACCCCAGAGTTGGGGAGATTAAGTAGATGTATGTTTAGCATCTGTGTGTATGTGCAAATTGTCTGTGTTTGCATATAATTGCTGATTGTGCAGCGTAGTGGTCACGTACAGGATTACATCACCACACGTCTTGTTTGATTCAGACATGCTGAAACGTGAGAAGACCGGTAAGTAAAAGCCGACACTATATGTTACATGTTTACTTGTTGATTGGTGACGTGGAATAAACTGCTACATGTTTACAGTTATTAAATGCATGTTAGTGTTTGGGTGAAATTTCTGTTGTTGTGTGATCACCAAGAATGTATGCTAACAACAGTAACTAGTTGTTTTTGCATGTGGTTGTGTATGACTCCCAAACCCAGCGCTATGGTACCCACCTTGCACCGGGGATGGGAGAGTCCTCACCGAGTCGCGTGGTTAAGACTCACACCTCATTTTTACTACACAGAGACAGGTTAAGTACAGGTGGAAGAAGTCTCGGTGGAACAAGGGTTGAGCAACACTTTTTCATGACCCACAACTTGTTCATGTGGGTGATTAAAGTGTAATTGTAATTTAATTTACTTTATTATTCTATCATAAAGTAAAGGGTAGATGTACCCAATTAGATTGTACCACTAAATCTAGACATGTCAGCTTCACACACCTTAAAGATCAGGTTTTATTTTACTGCGATTCAGGGAAAACTTGTTTTCGAAATATATATATATATACATATATCTATTGCATGCGAATAGGATAGGCAGCATCTTCGGATGTGCAGCCACTACACAGGTTATATATTATGTGTGTTTTCTTATATCTAAATCTTGAAGCGGCATTGGCCGTGGATTTGCTTGCCTAGGATAGACCACCACTTCGGTGTAGCCATGTTATTATAATGCATGTGAATGTATTTTCAGTAATAGATATTCTGTCAATTAGGTGATAAGGCTTATAGGCATAGGGGTATTCCCTGTGTCTGTGCCGGTCACGATCCTCTAAACGGGAGTTGTGACAGAAAACTTGATATTCATTTTTCTTTTTTTATTCAGTTTTCGCCGAAGAGTGATTCGAAAACTTGATACTCATTTTTCTTTTTTAATCAGTTTTCGCCGATGAATGTTTCGAAAACTTTATATTCATTTTTATTTTTTTTAATCTGTTTTCGTCGATGAGTGTTTTGAAAACTTAATATTCATTTTTGTTTTTTTGATCATTTTTCGTGGATGAGTGTTTCGAAAACTTGATATTCATTTTTCTTTTTTAATCAGTTTTCGTCAATGACTGTTTCGAAAACTTCATATTCATTTTTATTTTTTTTAATCAGTTTTCGTAGATTAGTGTTTCGAAAACTTGATATTCATTTTTCTCTTTAATCAGTTTTCGACGATGTGTGTTTCGAAAACTTGATATTCATTTTCTTTTCTTAATCAGTTTTCAACGATGAATGTTTCGAAAACGTGATATTCATTTTTCTTTATTTAATTAGTTTTCACCGATAAGTGTTTCGAAAACTTTATATTCCTTTTTTCTTTTTTTAATCAATTTTTGCCGATGAGTATTTCGAAAAAATGATATTAATTTTTCATTTTTTAATCAATTTTCTTTTATATTTATATATATATATATACACCACAACATAATTACATAACCAAAATAACTACCGACACGGACTAAGCGTGCGGTCTTCAGATCTGTCCGCCTCCTTGAGAAGAAGTGGACGCATTCCCGACACCTGAACCACCTGTATCTGAAACATGTAAATAGGGGGTGAGTTGAACAGACTCAGTGAGGAGCTCCCCTATCCCTGGCGTAGCAGCGGGTACCACTACAGCTGGGGGAAGGGAGTAACCACAACCACATGCGCATGAAACGGATTTATATTGCGACCTTTAATATGATCAAGCAGTGAATATATCATATTTGCAATAATTACCCAAATTCATGCTTCTAACGTAATTATTACTCCGCACGTAAATCAATCACAAATATATATCATATGGTTCCATGGATAACACATACTTATACAAGTGGCATTCACTTTCTGTCTCCCGCATTATGCTAAGAAAAATACTGGCCCGAAGGCAATCTCTTGTTCGAACCTAGTTGATCACACTAGGAACTTTCTGACTCCAAGGCACGCTTAGAGTAATAGCCGGCAACTTGTCTGACCTCGGTTAAACCAAGGTAATGGCCACTATGTGGCATGCTTACTAATAACATAATCCCGTCTGTCCGACTAGGATGACTGACTCGATCTACCCGGACTATCCTGAATAAGCACAACTAACATGTTATCTTGAAGAATAGACTATGAATAACTACTTAACTAATATGCTTCTTTCTTAGTTAGGCCTAGTTCCCCCCTTTTAGATTATGCAACACTCTCCTTCACACTTGACAACCTATGTTCAGTTTCCTCGACATACCATACGGACAAGATCTTTACAGCGATGATCAATTTACCCACGGTAACATATAAGGCTCAATGGGCCACAGTAACACATATATCGTTTGCATGTTCAGCAAATTCATTTGAATAATTATATTTCATATAATAATTGCATAAAATAGAGCAAACCACATTTTACGTAGTCATCCAACCCTGTGGGGCAGGGATGGGAGAGCCCCTCACCTCGTTGGCCGTCCTGATCAGTCCTCGGAGTACCTGAAGCTCCAATTACTCTGTGGTGCCCTATACACATATATTTAAGCAGTTTAGCAACGCGTATCTAAGCAACTATCATGCACGTGTTGTAATATCCGAGATATTAATTTTTATTATTATCATTATTATTAATTTATTTTTCTTTGGGAAAGAAAATTAAATTAAATTAGAAAGTTGAAATAAAATGAAGAAGAGAGAAGAAATAGAAATTTAAAAATTTTACCTATTTTCTAAAAAATAATAATAGAGAATAAGTATAATTTTTTTAGGACCTAAAAGAAGTTGGGATATAAAAAGGATGGGGGAAATGAGAATATAACAACTAAAATAATAATTATTTTTTTATTATTATTATTAGTAAAGGGGGAGGCCAAAACTGAGAACCCCCCCCCCCCCCATTCAGCATAACACGAGCAGAAAAAAAAACAAATGGAGCAGAGGCAAGATGCAACGGACCCGAGACACGCGAGAGAGGAAGAGAATCCACGGGGAGAAGGGAATCGGCTGGATTTTTGCCGAAAAGCGTGCGCCGGTGCCGGAGACGGTGACCGGACCTCTCTTTCAACACCCACAAGTCTTCTGACCGATTGAATCCAAGTAAGAAGACCCCCAATCTTTCAAAACCCCAATTTCTCCAATTTTGGGTATTTTAGGAATTCTTCAATCTCTTCCAATCGGGGCATTCCGGGGTTAAATTTGAGCTTAGTGGGTGTTATTGAAAGCTTAATGAGGTTCAGAATCGAAGTGAAACCGTAGGAATTGACCGGGTATGGAAATTAGGAAAATTGGGTTAGGAAATTGCTCTAAAATTCGAAATTGATAGTTTGATGCATGTTTAGGCTCGGATTGGAGTAGTATAAGTGTTGTAATTGCTGGAAATAGACAAGGGAATAAAGCCCGAGTATTTACCATCTCAACCGGAACTCAATCCGGTGAAATAGAGGCAAAAAACTAAGCCACCGTACAGTAAGGAGCTGTACTGTGGGTTGGACACCTCGGTCTAGTCCGTGGTGGACACCTAAGACCCGCTAAATTGGTCCCAAGGCTCTAATTATACCAGTTATATTATATATATATAATTAAAGAGGTCATAGTTGAACTCTTACTCGGTAAATGCGGGGAGACGGTGGAATGGATAGGCTAAGGCCTCTTTTGAGCCGTGAAATTATGCTTTTACTATTAAATACCCTTATGAACACGTTAAGTGAAATTTAGACTAGTAGGAATTTCTAACCTAAGCATTTAGAGGTTCTAAGTGGCTCGAATGTGTGAAAGCCGATATAAGGCAGTACGAACCTTCAAAAAGAGCAAGTGAGACGACATAACGAACTAAATAATTAGTTCTTGAAAAATATATAGAGGGTGCATGAGCATTAGCATGACACGTACATGTTAGATGCTTCTCTATACGTTTCTAAATTGCTTAAGTACATATGTATAGGGCACCACAGAGTAATTGGAGCTTCAGGTACTCCGAGGATTGATCAGGAGGGCCAACGAGGTGAGGGGCTCTCCCATCCCTGCCCCACAGGGTTGGATGACTACGTGGAAAATGTGGTTTGCTCTATTTTGTGTAATTGGTATATGAAAAATATTTATATGAATGAATTTATGTTACATGTGTATGATTAGCAAATAAGCAGTCAACGTGCAACAATATATGTGCTATTGTGGCTCACTGAGCCTTATATGTTACCGTGGGTAGGATTTTGTCATAATTTCATATGTGAGAGTTCAGTAATCTTAGAAACCAATCATATCGATCGTCACTGTTAAGACCTTGTTCGTATGGTTTGTTGAGGAAAATTGAACCTAGGTTGTTGAATGTGAGTGAGAGTGTGGCATAATGGAAAAGGGGGAAACTAGGCCTAACAAATAAACACGGATAATATTTAGTTATTTTCTCATTGGGCGTCATTTAAGGTTAAACATGTTAGTTGAGTGTTTAGGTCAGTCCGGGTAGATCGATTCGGTCATCCTGGTCGGACAGACAGGACTACGAAGTCAGTAAGTATGCCACGTAGCGGTCATTATCATGGTTTAACCGAGGTCAGACAAGTTTCCGGCTATTACTCTAAGCGTGCTTTGGAGTCAAGAAGTTCCTAGTGTGATCAACTAGGTTCGAACATGAAATTGCTTTCGGGCCAGTATTTCTCTTAGCATAACGCGGGAGACAGAAAGTGAATGCCTACGGGCATAACTATGTGTGACTTGTGAAAACATATGATATATATATATATATATATATATATATATATATATATATTGTGATTTATGTATGTTAGGAGCATGAATTAGGATTTAAATTGTGAATATGATTTACTGATTGCCTGATCATGTTAAAAATCACAATATGAATCCATTTCATGCGCATGTGGGTGTGGTTGCTCCCTTTCCCCAGCTATAGTGGTACCCGTTGCTACGCCAGGGATGGGGGAGCTCCTCACTGAGTCTTTTCGACTCACCCCCTGTTTACATGTTTCAGATACAGGTGGTTCGGGCATCGGGAACGCGTCCACTTCTTCTCAAGGAGGCGGACCGATCTGAAGACCGCACGCTTAGTTCGCGTCGGTAGTATTTTGGTTATGTACATATGTAGTGATGTATATATATATATATATCCATTTTTGGCGTAGCTTTTGTACGTATACAACTGCTGTGTATATATATATATTATACTTGAATTCTAGCATTGTCGGCTTCATACAGATTAAAGTTAGGTCTTGGTGTTGGGGAATATAGGCTATGATATGATATATATCATGTGTATATATATATGACTTCCGCATGTGAGTAGGATAGATCACACGCATTGAGGCGTGTGATCAATATGTAAATTATATGTATGGGTGGCTGAATACCTGATTGTATGAAAATATGGCTTCCGCATGTGAATAGGATAGATCACACGCATTGAGGCGTATGATCAATATGTAAACTATATGTAAGCGTGTGATTGAATATATGTATAACTGTATACAGGACTTCTGCATGTGAATAGGATAGATCACCCGCACTGAAGCGCGTGATCAATATGTAAGCTATATGTATGTGTGAGTGAATATGTGTATATATATAGACTGAAGAGGCGTTGTGCGAGTCGTGGATTGCGAACTATTTAGGTCACCGGAAATGGATGACCATATGTATTGTATATTGTTTGTAGTAGAAATGGGTAGTTATGAACATATGAAAATGTCAATCAGGGATAGAGGCTTACGGGATAGGAGGAATCCTACCTCCCGTGCCGGTCACGGACGTCCGATAGGGGGTCGTGACACGTGTCATGCTAATGCTCATGTATTCTCTAGATATTTCCAAGAACTAGTTACTTAGTTCGTTACGTCGTCTTATTTGCCCGTTCTGAAAGTCCATATGTACATAACCCGACTTTCACATACTTGAGCCATTTAGAACCTCTAAAAGCTTAGGTTAGAGATTCTAATTTAGCTAGATTTCAATTCATGAGTTTGTAAGAACTTTTAACTAATAAAAGAATTTCTTTATGGCTCAAGAGAGGCCTTAGCTTACTCGTTCAACTGTTTCCCCTTATTTACCGAGTAAGAGCTTAACTACTACCTCTTTAATTATATATAAAATATAATCGGGTATAAGTAGAGCCTTGGACCCAATTTAGTTGGTCTTAGGTGTCCTCCATGGACTAAGCCGAGGTGTTTAGCCCACATCATAGCTTCTTACTGTACGGTGGCTTGGTATATCGCCTCTTTTTCACCGGATTTGGCTCCGGTTGTGACGGTAACTACTCGGGCTTTATTCCCTTATATGTTTCCAGCAATTAGAACACCTATATTACTCCAATCCAAGCCTATTCATGCATCAAACTAGCAAATTCGAATTTTAGAGCAATTTTCTAACCCAATTTCCATGATTTCCATACCCGGTCAATTCCTACGATTTAGCTTTGATTCTAAACCTCCCTAAGCATTCAATAACACCTACTAAGCTCGAATTTATTCCCGGAATGTCCCAATTGGAAGTATTTGAAGATTTCCTAAAATTCCTAAAATTGGAGAAATTGGGGTTTGAGAAATTAGGGCTTTCTTACCTTATTCTAATCGGATAGAAGGCTTGGTGGAGGTGGTAGGAGGATTCCGGTCACCTTCTCCGGCGCCGGAGAGGCCTCACCGGCGTGTTTCCGGCCGTCTCCTCCCTTCCCGTGGGTTCTTCTTCTTCTCGGGTCCCTTCTCTCGTCCGCTCGGGTTCGCTTCTGCTTCTTCTCTTTTTTTTTTTGCTAGTGAAATGGGAGGGGGGTCACGGTTTGACCCCCCTTTTATTTTAATATTTGGCCCTAAAAAAACAAAATAAATAAATAGTAGTTAAATCCTAATTCTTTCCCATCTTTTTAATCCCCTTTTCTTTTAGGTCCTAAAGAAAATATATATTCCCTATTTTTCCTTTCTTCATTTTTATTTCAAACTTTAATTTAATTTATTTTTCTTTTTGAAAGAAAAATAAAATAATAATAATAATTAAAATAAAATAAAAAGAAAAAAAATATCTCGGATATTACAAATTAGTTTTCGCCGATGAGTATTTTGAAAACTTGATATTCATTTTCCTTTTTTAATCAGTTTTCGCCGATAAGTGTTTCGAAAACTTGATATTCATTTTTATTTTTTTAATCAGTTTTCTTAGATGAGTGTTTCGAAAACTAGATATTCATTTTTCTTTTTTTAGTAAGTTTTCGCTAATGAGTGTTTCGAAAACTTGATATTCATTTTTCTTTTTTTAATCAGTTTTCGCCGATGAGTGTTTCGAAAACTTGATATTCATTTTTCTTTTTTTAATCAATTTTCGCTGATAAGTGTTTCAAAAACTTGATATTCATTTTTCTTTTTTAATCAGTTTTCGCCGATGAGTGTTTTGAAAACTTAATTTTCATTTTTCTTTTTTAATTAGTTTTGGTCGATGAGTGTTAGAAAACTTGATATTCATTTTTCTTTTTTTAATAAGTTTTCACCGATGAGTGTTTCGAAAGCTTGATATTTATTTTTCTTTTTTTTAATCAGTTTTCGTCGATGAGTGTTTCGAAAACTTGATAGTCATTTTTCTTTTTTTAATCGGTTTTCACCGATGAGTGTTTCGAAAACTTGATATTCATTTTCCCTTTTTAATCAGTTTTCGTCGAAGAGTATTTCGAATACATGATATTCATTTTTATTTTTTTAATCAGTTTTCGTCGATGAGGGTTTTGAAAACTTGATATTCATTTTTCTTTTTTAATTAGTTTTTGCCGATGAGTGTTTCGAAAATGTGATATTCATTTTTCTTTATATAATTAGTTTTCACCGATGAGTGTTTCAAAAACTTGATATTCATTTTTCTTTTTTTAATTAGTTTTTGTCGATGAGTGTTTCGAAAACTTGATATTCATTTTTGTTTTTTTTTAATCAGTTTTCGCCGATGAATGTTTTGAAAACTTGATATTCATTTTTTCTTTTTTAATTAGTTTTGGTCGATGAGTGTTTCGAAAACTTTATATTCATTTTTCTTTTTTTAATAAGTTTTCACTGATGAGTGTTTCGGAAACTTGATATTCATTTTTTTTAATTAGTTTTTCTCGATGAGTGTTTCAAAAACTTGATATTCATTTTTCTTTTTTTAATCGGTTTTCGCCGATGAGTGTTTTGAAAACTTGATATTCATTTCCCTTTTTTAATCAGTTTTCGCCGATGAGTGTTTCAAAAATTTTATATTCATTTTTTTAATCAGTTTTCGTAGATGAGTGTTTCGAAAACTTGATATTCATTTTTCTTTTTTTAGTAAGTTTTCGCTAATGAGTGTTTCGAAAACTTGATATTCATTTTTCTTTTTTTAATCAGTTTTTGCCGATGAGTGTTTCGAAAACTTGATATTCATTTTTTTCTTTTTTTAATCATTTTTTGCTGATGAGTGTTTCGAAAACTTGATATTCATTATTCTTTTTTAATCAATTTTCGCCGATAAGTGTTTTGAAAACTTGATATTCATTTTTCTTTTTTAATTAGTTTTGGTCGATGAGTGTTTGAAAACTTGATATTCATTTTTCTTTTTTTAATAAATTTTCACCGATGAGTGTTTCGAAGCTTGATATTTATTTTTCTTTTTTTTTAATCAGTTTTCGCCATTGAGTGTTTCGAAACATGATAGTCATTTTTTTCTTTTAATCAGTTTTCACCGATTAGTGTTTCGAAAACTTGATATTCGCTATTCTTTTTTAATCAGTTTTCGCCGATGAATGTTTCGAAAACTTTTTATTCTTTTTTCTTTTTTAATCAGTTTTTACCAATGAGTGTTTCGGAAACTTGATAATCATTTTCCTTTTTTAATCAGTTTTCGCCGATGATTGTTTCGAAAACATTATATACATTTTTATTTTTTTTAATTAGTTTTTGCCGATGAGTGTTTTCGAAATCTTAATTTTCATTTTCCTTTTTTTAATCAGTTTTCGCCTATGATTGTTTCGAAAACTTTATATTCATTTTTTATTTTTTTTAATCAGTTTTCGTCCATGAGTGTTTCGAAAATTTGATATTCGTTTTTCTTTTTTTTTTTAAATCATTTTTCGCCGATGAGTGTTTCGAAAACTTGATATTCATTTTTCTTTTTTAATTAGTTTTGGTCGATGAGTGTTTGAAAACTTGACATTCATTTTTCTTTTTTTAATAAGTTTTCACTGATGAGTGTTTCGAAAGCTTGATATTTATTTTTCTTTTTTTTAATCAGTTTTCACCGATGAGTGTTTCGAAAACTTGATATTCATTTTTCTTTATTTAATTAGTTTTCACCGATGACTGTTTCGAAATCTTGATATTCAGTTTTCTTTTTTTAATCATTTTTCTCCGATGAGTGTTTCAAAAACTTGATATTCATTTTTCTTTTTTAATCAGTTTTCACCTATGAGTTTCAAAAACTTGATATTCATTTTCCTTTTTTAATCAATTTTCGCCGATGATTGTTTTGAAAACTTTATATTCATTTTTTATTTTTTTTAATCAGTTTTCGCCGATGAGTGTTTCGAAAACTTGAAATTCATTTTTCTTTTTTTAATCAGTTTTCGGCGATGAGTGTTTCGAAAACGTGATATTCATTTTTCTCTTTTTAATCAGTTTCTCCTTTGAGTGTTTCGAAAACTTGATATTCATTTTCCTTTTTTAATCTGTTTTCGCCGATGAGTGTTTCGAAAACATTATATTAATTTTTCTTTTTTTAATCAGTTTTCACCTATGAGTGTTTCGAAAACTTGATATTCATTTTCCTTTTTTAATCAGTTTTCGCTGATGATTGTTTCGAAAACTTTAAGTTCATTTTTTATTTTTTTTAATCAGTTTTCGCCGATGAGTGTTTCAAAAACTTGATATTTATTTTTCTTTTTTTTATTCAGTTTTCGCCGATGAGTGTTTCAAAAACTTGATATTCATTTTTCTTTTTTTTAATCAGTTTTCGCCGATGAGTGTTTCAAAAACTTGATATTCATTTTTCTTTTTTAATCATTTTTCGCCTATGAGTGTTTCGAAAACTTGATATTCATTTTTCTTTTTTTAATCAGTTTTCGCCAATGACTGTTTCGAAAACTTGATATTCTTTTTTCTTTTTTTTAATCAGTTTTCGTTGATGAGTGTTTCGAAAACGTGATATTCTTTTTTCTTTATTTAATTAGTTTTCACCAATGATTGTTTCGAAAACTTGATATTCATTTTTATTTTTTTATCATTTTTCGCCGATGAGTGTTTCGAAAACTTGATATTCATTTTTTTTTTAATTTGTTTTGGTCGATGAGTGTTTGAAAACTTGACATTCATTTTTCTTTTTTTAATAAGTTTTCACTGATGAGTGTTTCGAAAGCTTGATATTTATTTTTCTTTTGTTTAATCAGTTTTCCCCATTGAGTGTTTCGAAACATGATAGTCATTTTTTTCTTTTAATCAGTTTTCACCGATTAGTGTTTCGAAAACATGATATTCGCTATTCTTTTTTAATCAGTTTTCGCCGATGAATGTTTCGAAAACTTTTTATTCTTTTTTCTTTTTTAATCAGTTTTTACCAATGAGTGTTTCGGAAACTTGATAATCATTTTCCTTTTTTAATCAGTTTTTGCCGATGATTGTTTCGAAAACATTATATACATTTTTATTTTTTAATTAGTTTTTGCCGATGAGTGTTTTCGAAATCTTAATTTTCATTTTCCTTTTTTTAATCAGTTTTCGCCTATGATTGTTTCGAAAACTTTATATTCATTTTTTATTTTTTTTAATCAGTTTTCGTCCATGAGTGTTTCGAAAATTTGATATTCGTTTTTCTTTTTTTTTTTAAATCATTTTTCGCCGATGAGTGTTTCGAAAACTTGATATTCATTTTTCTTTTTTAATTAGTTTTGGTCGATGAGTGTTTGAAAACTTGACATTCATTTTTCTTTTTTTAATAAGTTTTCACTGATGAGTGTTTCGAAAGCTTGATATTTATTTTTCTTTTTTTTAATCAGTTTTCACCGATGAGTGTTTCGAAAACTTGATATTCATTTTTCTTTATTTAATTAGTTTTCACCGATGACTGTTTCGAAATCTTGATATTCAGTTTTCTTTTTTTAATCATTTTTCTCCGATGAGTGTTTCAAAAACTTGATATTCATTTTTCTTTTTTAATCAGTTTTCACCTATGAGTTTCAAAAACTTGATATTCATTTTCCTTTTTTAATCAATTTTCGCCGATGATTGTTTTGAAAACTTTATATTCATTTTTTATTTTTTTTAATCAGTTTTCGCCGATGAGTGTTTCGAAAACTTGAAATTCATTTTTCTTTTTTTAATCAGTTTTCGGCGATGAGTGTTTCGAAAACGTGATATTCATTTTTCTCTTTTTAATCAGTTTCTCCTTTGAGTGTTTCGAAAACTTGATATTCATTTTCCTTTTTTAATCTGTTTTCGCCGATGAGTGTTTCGAAAACATTATATTAATTTTTCTTTTTTTAATCAGTTTTCACCTATGAGTGTTTCGAAAACTTGATATTCATTTTCCTTTTTTAATCAGTTTTCGCTGATGATTGTTTCGAAAACTTTATGTTCATTTTTTATTTTTTTTAATCAGTTTTCGCCGATGAGTGTTTCAAAAACTTGATATTTATTTTTCTTTTTTTTATTCAGTTTTCGCCGATGAGTGCTTCAAAAACTTGATATTCATTTTTCTTTTTTTTAATCAGTTTTCGCCGATGAGTGTTTCAAAAACTTGATATTCATTTTTCTTTTTTTAATCATTTTTCGCCTATGAGTGTTTCGAAAACTTGATATTCATTTTTCTTTTTTTAATCAGTTTTCGCCAATGACTGTTTCGAAAACTTGATATTCTTTTTTCTTTTTTTTAATCAGTTTTCGTTGATGAGTGTTTCGAAAACGTGATATTCTTTTTTCTTTATTTAATTAGTTTTCACCAATGATTGTTTCGAAAACTTGATATTCATTTTTATTTTTTTATCATTTTTCGCCGATGAGTGTTTCGAAAACT
This sequence comes from Senna tora, assembly GCA_014851425.1. NCBI lineage: Eukaryota > Viridiplantae > Streptophyta > Magnoliopsida > Fabales > Fabaceae > Senna > Senna tora. The sequence goes on along the minus strand of CM026270.1, from coordinate 30,060,650 downwards.
TGATATTCATTTTTTTTTTAATTTGTTTTGGTCGATGAGTGTTTGAAAACTTGACATTCATTTTTCTTTTTTTAATAAGTTTTCACTGATGAGTGTTTCGAAAGCTTGATATTTATTTTTCTTTTGTTTAATCAGTTTTCCCCATTGAGTGTTTCGAAACATGATAGTCATTTTTTTCTTTTAATCAGTTTTCACCGATTAGTGTTTCGAAAACTTGATATTCGCTATTCTTTTTTAATCAGTTTTCGCCGATGAATGTTTCGAAAACTTTTTATTCTTTTTTCTTTTTTAATCAGTTTTTACCAATGAGTGTTTCGGAAACTTGATAATCATTTTCCTTTTTTAATCAGTTTTTGCCGATGATTGTTTCGAAAACATTATATACATTTTTATTTTTTTTAATTAGTTTTTGCCGATGAGTGTTTTCGAAATCTTAATTTTCATTTTCCTTTTTTTAATCAGTTTTCGCCTATGATTGTTTCGAAAACTTTATATTCATTTTTTATTTTTTTTAATCAGTTTTCGTCCATGAGTGTTTCGAAAATTTGATATTCGTTTTTCTTTTTTTTTTAAATCATTTTTCGCCGATGAGTGTTTCGAAAACTTGATATTCATTTTTCTTTTTTAATTAGTTTTGGTCGATGAGTGTTTGAAAACTTGACATTCATTTTTCTTTTTTTAATAAGTTTTCACTGATGAGTGTTTCGAAAGCTTGATATTTATTTTTCTTTTTTTTAATCAGTTTTCACCGATGAGTGTTTCGAAAACTTGATATTCATTTTTCTTTATTTAATTAGTTTTCACCGATGACTGTTTCGAAATCTTGATATTCAGTTTTCTTTTTTTAATCATTTTTCTCCGATGAGTGTTTCAAAAACTTGATATTCATTTTTCTTTTTTAATCAGTTTTCACCTATGAGTTTCAAAAACTTGATATTCATTTTCCTTTTTTAATCAATTTTCGCCGATGATTGTTTTGAAAACTTTATATTCATTTTTTATTTTTTTAATTAGTTTTCGCCGATGAGTGTTTCGAAAACTTGAAATTCATTTTTCTTTTTTTAATCAGTTTTCGGCGATGAGTGTTTCGAAAACGTGATATTCATTTTCTCTTTTTAATCAGTTTCTCCTTTGAGTGTTTCGAAAACTTGATATTCATTTTCCTTTTTTAATCTGTTTTCGCCGATGAGTGTTTCGAAAACATTATATTAATTTTTCTTTTTTTAATCAGTTTTCACCTATGAGTGTTTCGAAAACTTGATATTCATTTTCCTTTTTTAATCAGTTTTCGCTGATGATTGTTTCGAAAACTTTATGTTCATTTTTTATTTTTTTTAATCAGTTTTCGCCGATGAGTGTTTCAAAAACTTGATATTTATTTTTCTTTTTTTTATTCAGTTTTCGCCGATGAGTGCTTCAAAAACTTGATATTCATTTTTCTTTTTTTTAATCAGTTTTCGCCGATGAGTGTTTCAAAAACTTGATATTCATTTTTCTTTTTTTAATCATTTTTCGCCTATGAGTGTTTCGAAAACTTGATATTCATTTTTCTTTTTTTAATCAGTTTTCGCCAATGACTGTTTCGAAAACTTGATATTCTTTTTTCTTTTTTTTAATCAGTTTTCGTTGATGAGTGTTTCGAAAACGTGATATTCTTTTTTCTTTATTTAATTAGTTTTCACCAATGATTGTTTCGAAAACTTGATATTCATTTTTATTTTTTTATCATTTTTCGCCGATGAGTGTTTCGAAAACTTGATATTCATTTTTCTTTTTTAATTTGTTTTGGTCGATGAGTGTTTGAAAACTTGACATTCATTTTTCTTTTTTTAATAAGTTTTCACTGATGAGTGTTTCGAAAGCTTGATATTTATTTTTCTTTTGTTTAATCAGTTTTCGCCGATGAGTTTTTCGAAAACTTGATAGTCATTTTTTTAATCAGTTTTCACCGATGAGTGTTTCGAAAACTTGATATTCAATCACACACATGCCTAACACTTATTATGCTCATCGTTTTCACCGATGAGCATAATTAATTAAATTAATTTAATTTAATTAACGAGGAAAATGAGATGAAAAATACACTAGCCTAACACTTATTATGTTGTAAATATAAAATTTTTAAATCCTAATATTTCTATTTTCTTTTTATTTATTAATAAATCAGACTTATTTTGTTTTGATATGTATATATTAATTTATTATATAAATATATATATATATATATATGTAAAAAGGGAAGTCATAATTCTTTTCTTTTTTGTAATATATATATATATATATATATATATATATATATATATATATATATATATATAAAGGGATAAAAGAAAAGAATAGAGAAAAAGCAAGAAAAGAAACGTGAGAAGGAGACGGAGGAAGAAAAAACACGAGAGGGAAGAGGGAAGAACGGGCAACGCGAGCGAGAGAGGGGGAGGAGCTCACGGACGGAGGGCCACCCGTGGTGGTGGCCGGACGCACGGGCTGAGCACGATGGTGGCCGGAGTCGCGTCCACCGGAGCCGTAGCCGCCTTCGTTGTGCTAGAGAGAGAGAGTTCGGACTAGAGAGAGAAACAAGAGGGAGAAAACTTTCTCGCCGGAAAATGCCGTCTCTTCACCGGGGAAGGTAGCTGGGAGTCTCCTCTACTCCATATCGTCCTTCTAACCGGTTGAATCGAGGTGAGAAGTCCCGAAACTCTCAAACCCCAATTTTATGAATTTTAGGGATTTTTGGAAAGACCCCAATTGATTCAATCTGAGTGTTCTGGGTCCTAAATTGAAGTATATGCATGTTTGGAAGTGAGTTGGAAGCTTAGGAACCGGAACCAAATTGATGGAATTTATCCGGGTTGGAAAAATTGTAGGAAAATGTGGTTGTTAAGGTTTAAGGGTGTTGTGGAATGATTTGGGGTGCATTGAAAGGTTGAATGATAATTATATAATTGTTAAAAGTATTGGAATGTACGAGGGATTAAAACCCGAGTAATTCCCGTCTCACCCGAAACCCCGTTCGGGGAAAAAGAGACAATTTTCTAATTTTACGCGTATTCGGGTATGTGTATTCATGTGTAGGTGAAGTGTTCAAGGTTAGTTTGATAAATGCAAAGCTTGGACAAGTAGGATTTATGATTCTCTTGAGCCATAAATTCAAGACTTGGGTAATGGAAGTTCATATGGACACATAGAGGTGGAATTGGGTAACCTTGCATTCCCAAGTCAAAGCTTCCGAATAGTGTGATTAAGAAAGGGCTAAACACGAATAGAAGCATGCTAGGTGTTCCTAAAACTAGTTGAGGGCATTCCAAGCCAACAACTAGTCTATGGAATTAATTAGAAAGAACATGAGCATTAGCGTTACATGTACACGATAGTTGTTGAAATTGCAAGTTTCTGAATCTCTCAAGTATATGTGTATAGGGTACCATACTGTGAGTGGACTTTCGGGCGCACCGAGAGCCAATCAGAGGGGCCAACCAGGTGAGGGGCTTTCCTATCCTTGCCCTATAGGGTTGACTGCGGATATGGATATATGGTTTGCCTTCTTGCCTATTTGTAGGAATTACATGTTAGATAACATGCTATTGTTGTTCCTAAATTGTAATATATGTGATAACGTGCTGTATGTGTATATGTGAATTGTAAAAGCAATGGTGGCTCAAGGTGCCTTATATGGAAAGAAGGTCATCGGGACCTATACGATATCGGGGGTAGGATCGAGTCTATTTTATTTGTGAGGGTCTTGTGGTACTAGAGACAAACTTCCTTGATTATTATCTGAAAGGTGTGGTTTTGTATGTAAGTCCTTAAAGAGAATAAACCTAGGTGGCTTGTTCTGAATCAAGAGTCCGAATTAGAAACCACTTGGAAATCTAGATTTGCCTAAGAAGAAGTAAAATGAACAAGTAGTGGCCCATAGAGGTCATTTATGGTACAACGCAGGGACCGAGTCTATCACAGGTGGTCCGGGTAGATTGAGTCTCTTGTCTTGAGTCAAACTCATAGAGATACAAGTATTTGAGTACACCACATTGTGGCTATTACCTTGGGTAAACCGAGGTCAGATGAGTCGCCGGCTATGCTCCAAGTGAAGTCTTGGGGTCAGACTATTGTTCCAAGTATAGTCTTGGGAACAGGGGTTCCTAGAATGATTAACTAGGTTCCCATATTGCTCACGTGAGATATTGCCTTCGGGCCAGATTCCCTCATAACGGAGGAGATATTGCCTTCGGGCCAGTTTATGATTACGGTTAATTGAATACGGGTGACCACATGAAATTATATGTTAAATGATGATATGATGTATGTGTGAATTTAAATGTATGTAAATCCATGCTTTAAATTCTTTATTGTGAATATGATATATGTTAATTGCCTGGCCACCTAATATATGAAAATTTAAACCCGTTATATGCGTATGTGTTCGTGATTGGCTCCTCTTCCTCAGTTGTAGTGGTACCCGCTACTACACCAGGGATGGGAAAGCCTCTCACTGAGTCTGTTTGACTCACCCCAATGTTACATGTTACAGACACAGGTGGTATAGGCATCGGGAGCGCTTCCACTTCATCTCAGGGAGGCGGACAGACTTAGAGACCGCACGCATTGTTCGCGTGGGTAGTATTGATATATGTATTTTGTCAGGATGTATATGATTCTTTTGGTATAGCATTGTTTTGTACAGTTGCTATATGCATATATGTATATGTCACACTCTAGAACTGTCGGCTTCATACAGGTTAAAGATTGGTCTGGTTGTTGGGATCATAGGTTATGATATGATGAATATCATGTGTATATATATATATATGAATGTGACTTCCGCATGTGAATAGGATAGATCACACGCACTGAGCGTGTGGTCAATATGTAAATTTATATATATGTGTGATTGAATACTTGATTGTGTGAAAATACGGCTTCCGCATGTGAATAGGATAGGTCACACGCATTGAGGCGTGTGATCAATATGTATATTTTATGCAGGTGTGTGATTGAATATATATGCTTGACTGTACACAGGAAACTCTGCATGTGAATAGGATAGATCACCCGCCCTGAAGCGCGTGGTCAATATGTATATTATATGTACGTGTGATTGACTATGTGTATATGTATAGACTGAAGCAGCGTTGAGCGAGCCGTGGATTGCCTGCTACTTAGGTCATCGGATAGGGATGACCATATATACTATATATTGTTTGTATTAGAAATGGGTAGTTATGTATATATAAAATGTAAATCAGGGATTAGAGGCTTACGGGATAGGAGAAATCCTACCTCCCGTGCCGGTCACGGACGTCCCATAGGGGGTCGTGACATCATTTTTCTTTTTTAATTTGTTTTGGTCGATGAGTGTTTGAAAATTTGACATTCAGTTTTCTTTTTTTAATAAGTTTTCACTGATGAGTGTTTCGAAGGCTTGATATTTATTTTTCTTTTTTTAATCAGTTTTTGCCGATGAGTGTTTCGAAAACTTGATAGTCAATTTTCTTTTTTTAATCAGTTTTCACCGATGAGTGTTTTGGAAACTTGATATTCATTTTCCTTTTTTAATCAGTTTTCGCCGATGAGTGTTTCGAAAACTTTATATTCATTTTTTATTTTTTTTTTAATCAGTTTTCGCCGATGAGTGTTTCGAAAACTTGATATTCATTTTTTTAAATCATTTTTTGCCGATGAGTGTTTCAAAAACGTGATATTCATTTTTTCTTTATTTAATTAGTTTTCACCGATGAGTGTTTCGAAAATTGGATATTCATTTTTCTTTTTTTAATCAGTTTTCGCCAATGAGTGTTTCAAAAACGTGATATTCATTTTTTTTATTTAATTAGTTTTCACCGATGAGTGTTTCGAAAACTTGATATTCATTTTTCTTTTTTAATTAGTTTTGGTCGGTGAGTGTTTGAAAACTTGACATTCATTTTTCTTTTTTTAAAAAGTTTTCACTGATGAGTGTGTAATATCCGAGATATTTAAATTCAATTACTGTCATTATTATATAATTTATTTTTGTTTCAGAAAAAAAATAAATTAAATTAAATAATTAAAGAGTTGAAATAAAAAAATGATGAAGAATGGAAAAATAGGGAGTATATAAAATTTTTAGGATCTAAAAGAAAGTGGAAATAAAAAAAAGATGGGAGAGAAGAGGATATATATATATACATATATGTACATATATATACATATATGTATTATTTATTAAATAAAAGGGGGGCCAAACCGTGACCCCCTTTTCACTAACATACATATCAAATATATATATATATATATATATATATATATATATATATATATATAATATAATAACATATATGGGGGGCCAACCGTGACCCCCCCTTTCTATTTTATTAATACATAAAAAAAAGATAAAAAAAAAAGATAGAAAGCAAACAGAAGCAACACGCAAATCACAAGCATCAAAACTCAGCACACAAATGGACAAAGCCAAGAAAAACCGAGAAGGAGAGGGAGAAGGGGCACCGGCCAGATTCTCGCCGGATTATCGCTGAAGAAGGTGACCAGATTCTTCTCTCAACACTCACTAGCCTTCTAGCCGATTGATTCAAAGTAAGAAAGCCCCAATCCTTCAAAACCCCAATTTCTTCAATTTTGAGTATTTTAGGAATTCTTTAAATACCTTCGATCGGGGCATTTCGGGGTTAAATTTGAGCTTAGTGGATGTTATTGAAAGCTTAGTAAGGTTCAAAATCGAAGTTAAACCGTAGGAATTTACCGGGCATGGAAATTAGGAAAATTTAGTAAGAAAATTCCTATAAATTGAATTTTGCTGGTTTGATGCATGTTTAGGTTTGGATTGGAGTAGTATAAGTGTTATAAATGCTGGAAATAGTCAAGGGAATAAAGCCCGAGTATTTACCGTCTCAACCGGAATCCAATCCGGTGAAAAAGAGGCAAAATACTAAGCCACAGTACCGTAAAGAACTGTGCGGTGGGTTGAACACCTCGGTCTAGTTCGTGGTGGACACCTAAGACCCGCTGAATTTGTTCCAAGGCTTTAATTATACCCAATAATATTTTTATAAATAATTAAAGAGGTAGTAATTAAGCTTTTACTCAGCGAATAAGGGAGGCGGTGGAATGAGTAAACTAAAGCCTCTTTTGAACCGTGAATTTAATTCTTTTATTAGATAAATACCCATAGGAACACATGAAGGGAAATTTAGACAAGTGGAAATCTCTAACCTAAGCAATTAGAGGTTCTAAATGGCTCGAAAGTGTGAAAGTCGAATATGGGGCATTCTGGACTTTCAGAAAGAGCAAATAAGGCGACGTAACGAACAAAATAATTAGTTCTTGGAAAATAGCTAGAGGGTGCATAAGCATTAGCATGACACGTGCATGGTAGATGCTTAGTTACGCGTTCTAAATTTCTTAAATATAATATGTATAGGGCACCACAGGGTAATTGGAGCTTCAGGCACTCCGAGGACTGATCAGGAGGGCCAACGAGGCGAGGGACTCTCCCATCCCTGCCCCACAGGGTTGGATGACTACGTGGAAAATGTGGTTTGCTCTATTTTATGCAAATTGATATATGGAATATATTTATATGAATAAATTTCTGATACACGTGTATGATTTGCAAGTAAGCAGTCAACGTACAATAGTATATGTGCTTACATGATTAATCACAAGGTGTATATGTGTTATTGTGGCTCGCCGAGCCTTATATGATACTGTGGGTAGGATTGAGTCAGAATTTCATATGTGAGAGTTTATATATATATATGTATATTAATTTATTATATATATATATATATATATATATATATATATATATATATATATATTATATAACAAAAGGAATAAGAGAAAGGAGTAAAGAAAAAGAAATTAGAAGGGGGAGGGAGTCGAAGAAGAGAAGAGAAAGACGAAGAGAGGGGTGAGGCTACGTCCACGGGAAAAACGCACGGAGGAAGGCGGAGCTGGGCGTTGACGGACTGAGCTTGCGTGGAAGGCCGGACGTGCGGGAAGCCCGAGCTCGTCGCCGTTTTGGTGCTGGAGGAGAGAGAGATCACGGGTTAGAGAGAGAAAGCAAACGGAGAGGGCTTCTTGCTGGAAAACGCCGTCTCTTCACCGGGGAAGGTAGCTGGGAGTCTCCTCTACTCCATATCGTCCTTCTAACCGGTTGAATCGAGGTGAGAAGTCCCGAAACTCTCAAACCCCAATTTTATCAATTTTAGGGATTTTTTGAAAGACCCCAATTGATTCAATCTGAGTATTCTGGGTCCTAAATTGAAGTATTTGCATGTTATTAAGTGAATTGGAAGCTTAGGAACTGGAACCAAATTGATTGAAATTTATCCGGGTTGGAAAACTAGTAGGAAAATATCATTAGTAATGTTTAAGGGTGTTGTGGACTGATTTGGGGTGCATTGAGAGGTTGAATAGTAATTATATAATTGTTAAAAATTATTGGAATGTACGAGGGATTAAAACCCGAGTACTCACCGTCTCACCCGGAACCCGGTTCGGGGAAGAAGAGACAATTCTCTAATGTTATGCGTATCCGGATATGTGTATTCATGTGTAGGTAAAGTGTTGAAAGTTATTTTAGTAAATGGAAGTCTTGGACAAATAGAATTTATGACTCTCTTGAGCCATAAATTCAAGACTTGGGTAATGGGAACTTCACATGGACACATAGAGGTGAAATTAGGTAACTTTGCATTCGCAAATCAAGGCTTCCGAATAGTGTGCTTATGCAAGGGTTGAATACGAATAGAAGCATGATAGGTGTTCCGAAAACTAGTTGAGGGCAATCCAAGCCAACAACTAGTCTGTGGAATTAATTAGAGAGAACATGAGCATTAGCGTTACATGTACACGATAGTGGCTGAATTTCAAGTTTCTAAATCTCTCAAGCATATGTGTATAGGGCACCATACTGTGAGTGGACTTTCAGGCGCATCGAGAGCTGATCAGAGGGGCCAACCAGGTGAGGGGTTTTCCTATCCTTGCCCTATAGGGTTGACTGCGGATATGGATATATGGTTTGCCTTCTTGCCTATTTGTAGGAATTACATGTTAGATAACATGCTATTGTTGTTCATAAATTACAGTATATGTGAAAACGTGCTATATGTGTGTATGTGAATTGTAAAGGCGATGGTGGCTCAAGGAGCCTTATATGAAAAGAAGGTCCTCGGGACCTATATAAGACTGGGGGTAGGATCGAGTCAATTTTAATTGGGAGAGTCTTGTGGTACTAGAAACCCACCTTATTGATTATTATCTGAAAAGTGTGGTGGTGTATGTAAACTCTCAAAGAAAATGAACATAGGTGACCTTGTTTTAAACCGAGGGATTTCGGATTAGAAAACCACTTGGAAATTTAGAATTTCCTAAGAAGAAGTAAAATAAATAAGTAGTGGTCCATAGGGGTCATTTATGGTACAACGCGGGAACCGAGTCTATTACGGGTGGTCCGGGTAAATCGAGTCTGTGATCTTGAGTCAAATTCTCAGAATTACAAAGTATATGAGCACACCACATTGTGGCTATTGCCTTGGGTAAACCGAGGTCAGATGAGTCGCCGGCTATGCTCCAAGTGAAGTCTTTGGGTCAGATTATTGTTCCAAGTAAAGTCTTGGGGCCAGGGGTTCCTAGAATGATCAACTATGTTCCTATATTGCTCACGTGAGATATTGCCTTCGGGCCAGATGCTCTCCTAACGGGGATATTGCCTTCGGTCCAGATGCTCTCCTAACGGAGATATGCCTTCGGACAAGTTTATGATTACGGTTATTTGTACACGGGTATCCACATGAAGCTATATGTTAAATTGTGATATGATGTATGTATGAATTTAAACGTATGTATAACCATGCTTTAAATTCTTTATTGTGAATATGATATATGCTAATTGCCTGACCACTTAATATATGGAAATTCAAAATCTGTTATATGCGTATGTGATTGTGATTGGTTCCTTTCCCCTAATTGTAGTGGTACCCGCTACTACACCAGGGATGGGAGAGCCTCTCACTGAGTCTATTTGACTCACCCCAATTTTAAATGTTACAGACACAGGTGGTATAGGCATCGGGAACGCTTCCACTTCATCTCAGGGAGGCGGACAGACTTAGAGACCGCACGCTTTGTTCGCGTGGGTAGTATTGATATATGTATTTTGTCAGGATATATATATATATATATATATATATATATATATATATATATGTATCGGATTCTTTTGGTATAGCATTGTTTTGTACAGTTGCTATATATACATGTATATGTCACACTCTAGAATTGTCGGCTTCATACAGATTAAAGATTGGTCTTGTTGTTGGGAATATAGGTTATGATATGATGAATATCATGTGTATATGTATATGAATGTGACTTCCGCATGTGAATAGGATAGATCACACGCACTGAGCGTGTGGTCAATATGTAAATTTATATATATGGGTGACTGAATACTTGATTGTGTGAAAATACAGATTTCGCATGTGAATAGGATAGGTCACACGCATTGAGGCGTGTGATCAATATGTAAATTATATGCAGGTGTGTGATTGAATATATATGCTTGACTGTATACAGGGATTCTGCATGTGAATAGGATAGATCACCCGCCTTGAGGCGCGTGATCAATATGTATACTATATGTACGTGTGATTGATTATGTGTATATGTATAGACTAAAGCGGCGTTGACCGAGCCGTGGATTGCACACTACTTAGGTCACCGGATAGGGATGGCCATATATACTATATATTGTTTGTATTGGAAATGGGTAGTTATGCATATATAAAACGTCAAACAGGGAATAGAGGCTTACGGGATAGGAGAAATCCTACCTCCCGTGCCGGTCACGGACGTCTGATAGGGGGTCGTGACAAACTTGGTATCAGAGGCAGGCTACTTTAAACTGTATGAAGCCATAGGTATGACTGGGTGTCGGTTTACCCCTCTTTGTGTACCCGGGCACAACGTGGGAGTAAAAAGGCACTTGTGGGAGTACCCAAGATAAATTGAGTCAGTCATTGTTTCATTCCTTCTTAATCTATGATAGATTATGAAAATTCTTATCAGGTGACATTCTTGTGCAGTACAGCGATGCACTAAGGCGTAAGGTGGGGTGGTAGTGACCCCGGGAACCTAAGGACGCCATAATAGGGAGAGGAGACATCCATGGAGGATGCTACCTAGACACAGATACATTTGGTTGAATTGTAGGCAAGAATGCGCTACAATATGTGATTGTTTTGCAGGTGTTAAATGAGACGATGCGTCTGCTTTGTTAGCGGCGCATTGTGTGCTATGGTATAGGCACAAGTTGTTTGACTATAGTAGGGAATACACGTAGGATAGTGCAAGGAATAGTAGTTTAGGCTAGAGATGGTTTGTAAAGTAAAAAAAAAAAAAGACACGCATGGCGTGTAGAAAAGAAAGTAAGCCCATGGGGCGATTGAAATGGAAACCTACAGACAAGAATGAGCAGGGCCGTGAGGCATGAGACCGACAGGAAGATGATCACACGAATGGGTCACGACTGTGCGGTATGCTATGGCTAAAGGAAGTGAGTTATCCTTCCCAAAAGGTAAATAGAAAAGAGGTGGTGCATGCCACAGTAAAGAAGTAGAAGCCTACGGATTGGGAAATCGGGATACGGTATATGGAAGGGCAAAGTGGCCGAACCGTATGCCATAGAGATAGATTTTAAGAAGTAGAGGCATATGTAAACATGTAGAGCGTGACCATACGCTGAGTAGGAAATAGAGTAAATGGTAAGACACAGGGAAGGGGCCTAGTTCAACCCTGCGCTCAATCCATGAACTACTAGTTCCTTAAGCAAACAAGGGGGAAAAGAAGGGATTAAGCCCAACAAACTCTCTTGGGTTACTTAAGGAAGAGCATAAAGAATAGGATATTGATCACATGAGAAACTTTTGTAAAAAAAATTTTTGGTCTTTCCAGATGAGAGATTCTGAAAGACCCTCAAACTTTTCTTGAAAATACTAGGGATAACCATTGGAAGACAAATTTTCATGAAAACTCTTTCTCAATTTGTGTTATTCCAATTGGCTAAACCCTAACCATTTACGAAAATCTTAGGCGTCATTTTCTAAGAAATAAACTGAATAAAATTTTAAAACAAGCAGGGTGCCTAAGAAAACTAACTCATGTGACCAAAACCCTACCAAACAATAGTCCTTTTACAGGTAAGCTGTATAAGGATGGTAGATGTAGTTGAGAAATCACTCACTTGGAGTGATTAAAGTTAAGTAGACATCGAAAAGCACTAGAGAGTGCTAAAGTGCCAAGGGAGTATACAGGTAAACCTAAGAGTTACCAATTAAGGGGCCATAGGTTGATAAAGGACCCGAAAGGATTAGACCGGAGCAGGTCTAGGAGTGGAAATGGGCGTGGACCTTCGGGTACCATCCAGAGATAGGAAAATGAGTGTTATTGCGGTAGATAGCTCTCGAACGAGATAACGTGAGAGATAAACCCCAAAGGGACTCGTGGAGGCCCGAGGGGAGAGAAAGTAGACAGGGATAAGTAGTCCCATAAGGGGGGAAGAGCGAAAGCCTATAGGACCCCATACGATAAAGGTCAAGTAGGGGGTGGAGAACCAACTACTACGGTAAGTGCATGTATAGTACACGGATTGTAGTTGACATAGCTAGATATGCTAGTTCCACAGGTTGGTGAACCGTAAATCCGTTAGTCTGAAGCCCGTGTGTGGGTGGAGACTGAGTGGACAAACCAAACGTATAAATGACCATGGGGGTGCCATGAAGGGAAAATTTATCGTAAGGAAGGTTAATCGAGAAGGAGAATGTAGTGAGTAACGAGTATTGAGAAATACTCGAAGAAAGAGTACCACGTAGGTACGAAATGAAAAGAAGAGAGTGAATACGGGAATAGAGTCGGGTAAGCATCGGGGGATGCGAGCCAAATGATAAAACAGGTATGCTACCGTTGGGGGCGATTGGCACCCAACGGGTAACACACTTGCAAGAGGCGATATATGTTTGTGAACATATGCCACACCGTAAGAAAGGAAAGAGTCAAACCATGGGAGCGGATCCAGTTTGGTCAAAGGGAGTAGAGCATGTCCGAAAAGGGTCATGCTGGAGTTAATTGATCAAGTATTCCAGGTAGGAATACAGGATCTAAGTGAGTTAAGGAGTCCAAGTGGGCCAAGTTAGGGTAAAAGCCAACAGAAACCCAACGAGTAGAGTTGGCATAGGATGTGCAACTCTAAGTGGACTAACCTGAGGATGGTATAGATCCACAGTCATAGCCGTGTTAAGCGAGGCCTTCGGATGTGAAGACCGAACTGAGCCTGAGGCTGAGTAATGAGCATGATAGTGAGGAGGAGACTGATGAGTTTCCATTATAAATAGAAATGACTACAAGTAGTAGTCAGAGAAGAATCTAAGTCGGTCAGACATAGGGTGTCGACGGGGAGTAACCTGAAGTGGTGATGGAAACCACTAAGGGTAAGTGTAGAAGTCCGGAAAAGAAAGGGAAACACGTGTCATAAATGTAAAATCCTTTACCGTTTGGTGGAGAAACGGTAAGTGTAATACATAGTTGTGCTAGTGTCATGGTATTTAGCTTCGTTAGGACACGAGTAGGGTAAACTGAGTCAGCAGTGAGTGTAACAACCTCGGAAGGGTTGGGTACACTAATGGCACAAAGTATAAACACCTACTAGGGTGCATGCCGTGTAAGCGGTAAGTCTAGATGTAGAGTAGAGGGTGTAGTAAGATGTAAACGGACTTTTCCTGAAGTAGTCGTTTACAAGGAATATATCGGGGGAATACCGGCATAAGGGTAGCTACTTGGTAGTAGAGGATACTTAGGTACAGGGACTCCGATGAAAGGGAATACTTCGTCAGTTAGAGTTATAGAAATAGAACCTAGTGTGCTATGCAACTAGCGAGTATCTTGGCGTGTTCCAAGACGGATATAAGGAGTCATTACGAAGGTAGTTAGATGAATAGGCAGATTGAGTCAAGGTAAGCCTCACTGGAGAAGACAATAGTTAACTCCTCGGGGAACAAATTTCATCATATCCACCATCGTGGTTAGGGACAGTCAGGAACTCAGTTGGAAATTGGAGATTCCAACTTGTTTCTAGCCCACATCCAAGCTAAGTCAGCTCTAATCGAAGAAGTTAAATCCAAACAAGATCAAGACGACGACCTCAAACAGATCAGAGATACAGTGGTTAAGGGGGAGGAGGATGACGTCCGATTCTCCATAGATGACAGTGGCATACTCCGGTTGGAGGGACGGTTGTGTGTCCCTATGGTTGATAACTTGAAGGAAAGATACTTGAAGAAGCACACCGGACAACGTATACAATCCATCCGGGAGCTAATAAAATGTATCATGACCTGAAACAGTTGTATTGGTGGAATGGCATGAAAAAGGATGTCGCAAACTATGTAGCCAGGTGTTTAGTGTGCCAGCAAGTGAAGGCTGAACACCAGAAGCCTGCCGGAACATTACAACAGATAGAAATACCTGAGTGGAAATGGGAGAGGATAACGATGGATTGTGTAACAGGGTTGCCAAGATCACAACGGATATTTGATTCGGTTTGGGTAATAGTGGATCGCATGACTAAGTCTGCACACTTTCTGCCAGTTAAGACCACTTACGGAGTGAGTCAATATGCACAGATTTATCTATCAGAAATCGTTAGATTGCACAATGTGCCAGTGTCCATAATATCTGATAGAGGGCCACAGTTCACTTCCAGGTTTTGGAAGTCATTGCAGGAAGTGTTGGGAACTAGAGTTGATCTGAGTACTGCGTTCCACCCACAGACCGACAGGCAATCAGAAAGAACCATTCAGATTCTTGAGGACATGCTTCGGGCGTGTATCATGGATTTCGGCGGAAGTTGTGAAAAGTATTTACCCTTGGCTGAGTTTGCGTACAATAACAGTTATCAAGCAAGTATTCAAATGGCACCTTTCGAGGCTCTGTACGGCCGTAGATACAGATCCCCAATTGGGTGGTTCGAGGTCGGAGAAGCTAGCCTAGTCAGCCCGGAATTGCTGCAAGATGCCTTGCAGAAGGTAAAATATGTAAGGGAGAGATTGCTAATGGCTCAGAGTAGGCAAAAGTCTTATGCAGACAATCGAAGAAGAGAACTGGAGTTTGCCGTTGGTGATCAGGTGTTCTTGAGAATATCACCGATGAGAGGCGTGATGCGGTTCGGTAAGAAGGGGAAGTTGAGTCCTCGGTATATCGGACCGTTTGAATTTTTAGAACGAATTGGGAATGTAGCGTATCGGTTGGAATTGCCTACGGAATTGGAGGGGGTACACCCTGTCTTTCATGTGTCGATGCTTCGGAAGTATCTTCCCGATCCCTCGCACGTAATCCAATCGCAAGACGTGCAACTAACCGAAAATATGACGTATGAAGAGGAGCCAGTGGGAATCTTAGATCGACAGTTGAAGAAACTCAGAACGAAAGAGATTCCATTGGTTAAAGTTCTGGGGAGAAACCACTCGACCGAAGAAGCTACATGGGAGGTCGAGGGTGAAATGCGCAGAACGTATCCTCATCTATTTCGAGGCTAAGGTTAGTATTTTGTTTGAAATTCAGAGACCGAATTTCTTAAGGGGGGAAGATTGTAATACCCGAGAATATTTTAACTAGCATCATTAATTAAAGTAAATTAAATTAATTAATTTAAAGTTGAAAATGGATAGAAGCACACATTATCCTACTATATATATTTTTTTATTACAAATTTGTTTAAATCCTAATTATTTATATATATATATATATATATTTATTTTTCTTATTTATTATTATTATACCAGATTTTAATTATGTGATATGTATATATATAAATTAATTATATATATATATATATATATATATATATATATATATATATGTATATATAAAAGTAAAGAAAAGAAGAATTAAAGAGAGGGGAGGAAATTAGATTGTTTTTTTTCTCTCTTTTTGTAATATATATGTATATTAATTTATTATATAAATATATATATATATATATTATATAAAAAAGGAATAAGAGAAAGGAGTAAAGAAAAAGAAATCAGAAGGGGGAGGGAGTCGAAGAAGAGAAGAGAAAGACGGAGAGAGGGGTGAGGCTACGTCCACGGGAAAAATGCACGGAGGAAGGCGGAGCTGGGCGTTGACAGACTGAGCTCGCGTGGAGTGGCCGGACGTGCGGGAAGCCGGAGCTCGTCGCCGTTTTGGTGCTGGAGGAGAGAGAGATCACGTGTTAGAGAGAGAAAGCAAAGGGAGAGGGCTTCTCGCCGGAAAACGCCGTCTCTTCACCGGGGAAGGTAGCTGGGAGTCTCCTCTACTCCATATCGTCCTTCTAACCGGTTGAATCGAGGTGATAAGTCTCGAAACTCTCAAACCCCAATTTTATCAATTTTAGGGATTTTTAGAAAGACCCCAATTGATTCAATCTGAGTATTCTGGGTCCTAAATTGAAGTATTTGCATGCTATTAAGTGAATTGGAAGCTTAGGAACTGGAACCAAATTGATGGAAATTTATCCGGGTTGGAAAACTAGTAGGAAAATATCATTAGTAATGTTTAAGGGTGTTGTGGACTGATTTGGGGTGCATTGAGAGGTTGAATAGTAATTATATAATTGTTAAAAATTATTGGAATGTACGAGGAATTAAAACCCGAGTACTCACCGTCTCACCCGGAACCCGGTTCGGGGAAAAAGAGACAATTCTCTAATGTTATGCGTATCCGGATATGTGTATTCATGTGTAGGTAAAGTGTTGAAAGTTATTTTAGTAAATGGAAGTCTTAGACAAATAGAATTTATGCCTCTCTTGAGCCATAAATTCAAGACTTAGGTAATGGGAACTTTACATGGACAGATAGAGGTGAAATTGGGTAACTTTGCATTCCCAAATCAAGGCTTTCGAATAGTGTGATTAAGCAAGGGTTGAATACGAATAGAAGCATGATAGGTGTTCCGAAAACTAGTTGAGGGAAATCCAAGCCAACAACTAGTCTATGGAATTAATTAGAGAGAACATGAGCATTAGCGTTACATGTACACGATAGTGGCTGAATTTCAAGTTTCTAAATCTCTCAAGCATATGTGTATAGGGCACCATACTGTGAGTGGACTTTCGGGCGCACCGAGAGCCGATCAGAGGGGCCAACCAGGTGAGGGGCTTTCCTATCCTTGCCCTATAGGGTTGACTGCGGATATGGATATATGGTTTGCCTTCTTGCCTATTTGTAGGAATTACATGTTAGATAACATGCTATTGTTGTTCCTAAATTACAGTATATGTGAAAACGTGCTATATGTGTGAATGTGAATTGTAAAGGCGATGGTGGCTCAAGGAGCCTTATATGAAAAGAAGGTCCTCGGGACCTATATAAGACTGGGGGTAGGATCGAGTCAATTTAATTGGGAGAGTCTTGTGGTACTAGAAACCCACCTTATTGATTATTATCTGAAAAGTGTGGTGGTGTATGTAAACTCTCAAAGAAAATGAACATAGGTGACCTTGTTTTAAACCGAGGGATTTCGGATTAGAAAACCACTTGGAAATTTAGAATTTCCTAAGAAGAAGTAAAATAAATAAGTAGTGGTCCATAGGGGTCATTTATGGTACAACGCGGGAACCGAGTCTATTACGGGTGGTTCGGGTAAATCGAGTCTATGATCTTGAGTCAAATTCTCAGAATTACAAAGTATATGAGTACACCACATTATGGCTATTGCCTTGGGTAAACCGAGGTCAGATGAGTCGCCGGCTATGCTCCAAGTGAAGTCTTAGGGTCAGATTATTGTTCCAAGTAAAGTCTTGGGGCCAGGGGTTCCTAGAATGATCAACTAGGTTCCTATATCGCTCACGTGAGATATTGCCTTTGGGCCAGATGCTCTCCTAACGGGGATATTGCCTTCGGGCCAGATGCTCTCCTAACGGAGATATGCCTTCGGGTCAGTTTATGATTACGGTTATTTGAACACGGGTATCCACATGAAGCTATATGTTAAATTGTGATATGATGTATGTATGAATTTAAACGTATGTATAACCATGCTTTAAATTCTTTATTGTGAATATGATATATGCTAATTGACTGACCACTTAATATATGGAAATTCAAAATCTGTTATATGCGTATGTGATTGTGATTGGTTCCCTTCCCCCAGTTGTAGTGGTACCCGCTACTACACCAGGGATGGGAGAGCCTCCCACTGAGTCTGTTTGACTCACCCCAATTTTAAATGTTACAGACACAGGTGGTATAGGCATCGGGAACGCTTCCACTTCATCTCAGGGAGGCGGACAGACTTAGAGACCGCACGCTTTGTTCGCGTGGGTAGTATAGATATATGTATTTTGTCAGGATATATATATGTATCTGATTCTTTTGGTATAGCATTGTTTTGTACAGTTGCTATATATATACATGTATATGTCACACTCTAGAATTCTCGGCTTCATACAGATTAAAGATTGGTCTTGTTGTTGGGAATATAGGTTATGATATGTTGAATATCATGTGTATATGTATATGAATGTGACTTTCGCATGTGAAAAGGATAGATCACACGCACTGAGCGTGTGGTCAATATGTAAATTTATATATATGTGTGACTGAATACTTGATTGTGTGAAAATACAGATTCCGCATGTGAATAGGATAGGTCACACGCATTGAGGCGTGTGATCAATATGTAAATTATATGCAGGTGTGTGATTGAATATATATGCTTGACTGTATACAGGGATTCTGCATGTGAATAGGATAGATCACCTGCCTTGAGGCGCGTGATCAATATGTATACTATATGTACATGTGATTGATTATGTGTATATGTATAGACTGAAGCGGCGTTGAGCGAGCCGTGGATTTCACACTACTTAGGTCACCAGATAGGGATGGCCATATATACTATATATTGTTTGTATTGGAAATGGGTAGTTATGGATATATAAAACGTCAAACAAGGATTAGAGGCTTACGGGATAGGAGAAATCCTACATCCCGTGCCGGTCACGGACGTCCGATAGGGGGTTGTGACATTATTAATATTAGGAACCCACTTAAATTGATCATCGTGCAAAGGTTATGACCGTATGGTACATTGAGGAAAATGAACCTAGGTTGTTAAGTGTGAGTGAGAGTGATGCATAATTGAAAAGGGGGAAACTAGGCCTAGCTAATTCACACGTGTAATATTCAGTTAGTTATTAATAGGGCGTCTTTCAAGGTCGAATAGGTTATTTGAACTTGTTTAGGTTAGTTCGGGTAGATCGAGTCGGTTATCCTGGTCGGACAGACAAGATTCAATTAACAGTAAGTATGCCACATAGTGGCCATTACCTTGGTTTAACCGGGGTCAGACATGTTGCTGGCTATTACTCTAAGCGTGCCTTGGAGTCAGAAAGTCCCTAGTTTGATCAACTAGGTTCGAATAAGACATTGCCTTCGAGCTAGTATTTCTCTTAGCGTAACGTGGGAGACAGAAAGTGAATGCCTTCAGGCCAGTATTTCTCTTAGCGTAATTCAGGAGACAGAAAGTGAATGCCTACGAGCATAACTATGTATGACTTATGAAATGAAATGATATATGTTTATGATTGGTTTACATGCGGATTAATAAACATGTTAGGAGCATGAATTAGGATTTTTAATTGTGAATACGATATATTGATTGCCTGATCATATTAAAGGTCACAATATAAATCCGTTTCATGCGCATGTGGTTGTGGTTGCTCCCTTCCCCCAGCTGTAGTGGTACCCGCTGCTACGCCAACGATGGGGGAGCTTCTCACTGAGTCTGTTCGACTCACCCCATGTTTACATGTTTCAGATACAGATGGTTCAGGAGTCGAAAATGCGTCCACTTCTTCTCAGGGAAGCGGACAGATTTGAGGACCGTACGCTTAGTCCGCGTCGATAGTTATTTTGATTACGTACATATGTTGTGATGTATTTGTATATGAATCCTTTTTTGGTGTAGCGTTTGTGCAGATACAGCTGCAGTATATATATACGTCCTATTCTAGCATTGTCGGCTTCATTCAGAATAAAGTTAGGTCTTGGTATTGGGACTTTAGGCTATGATATAGCGTATATCATGTATATGTATATATGACTTCCGAATACGACTATGATAGGTCACACGCTTGGAGGTGTGTGATCAATATGTAAATTATATATATGTGTGACTGAATACCTGATTGCATGAAAATACGGCTTCCGCATGTGAAAAGGATAAATCACACGCATTGAGGAGTGTGATCAATATGTAAACTATATGCAGGTGTGTGACTGAATATATACTTGATTGTATACAGGAATTCTGCATGTGAGTAGGATAGATCACCCGCCCTGAAGCATGTGATCAATATGTATAATATACGTACGTGTGAGTGATTATGTGTATATCTATAGACTGAAGCGGCGTTGAGCGAGCCGTGGATTGCACGCTACTTAGGTCACCGGATATGGATGGCCATAAATACTATATATTGTTTGTATTAGAAATGGGTAGTTATAAGCCTGTGAAAATATCAATCAGGGATTAGAGGCTTACGGGATAGAAGAAATTCTACTTCCAGTGCCGATCACAGACGTCCGATTGGGGGTCGTGACAGAGTGTTTCGAAAGTTTGATATTTATTTTTCTTTTTTTTAATTAGTTTTCGCCGATGAGTGTTTCGAAAACTTGATGGTCATTTTTCTTTCTTTAATCAGTTTTCACCGATGAGTGTTTCGAAAACGTGATATTCATTTTTCTTTATTTAATTAGTTTTCACCGATGTGTGTTTCGAAATATTCATTTTAATTTTTTTAATCATTTTTCGCCGATGAGTGTTTCCAAAACTTGAAATTCATTTTCCTTTTTTAATTAGTTTTCGTTAATGAGTGTTTCGAATACATGATATTCTTTTTTATTTTTTTAATCAGTTTTCGTCGATAAGTGTTTCGAAAAAGTGATATTCATTTTTCTTTATTTAATTAGTTTTCACCGATTAGTGTTTCAAAAACTTGATATTCAGTTTTCTTTAATAAATTAGTTTTCACCGATGAGTGTTTCGATAACTTGATATTCATTTTTGTTTTTTTAATTATCTTTCGCCGATGAGTGTTTCGAAAACTTGATATTCATTTTTATTTTTTTTAATCAGTTTTCGTCGATGAGTGTTCCGAAAACTTGATATTCATTTTTCTTTTTTTAGTAAGTTTTCGCTAATGAGTGTTACGAAAATTTGATATTTATTTTTCTTTTTTAATCAGTTTTCACCGATGAGCGTTTCAAAAACTTGATATTCATTTTCCATTTTTAATCAGTTTTCGCCGATGAGTGTTTCGAAAACGTAATATTCATTTTTCTTTTTTTAAATAGTTTTCGCCGATGAGTGTTTTCGAAAACTTGATATTCATTTTACTTTTTCTTAATCATTTTTCGCAGATAAGTGTTTCTAAAACGTGATATTCATTTTTCTTTAATTAATTAGTTTTCACCGATGAGTGTTTCAAAAACTTGAGTTTTATTTTTCTTTTTTTAATCATTTTTCGCCGATGAGTATTTCAAAAACTTGACATTTATTTTTCTTTTTTTAATCACTTTTCGCCGATTAGTGTTTCGAAAACTTGATATTTATTATTCTTTTTTTAATAAGTTTTCGTCGATGAGTGTTTCGAAAACTTGATATTCATTTTCCTTTTTTAATCAGTTTTCACCGATGAGTGTTTCGAATACATGATATTCATTTTTATTTTTTTAATCAATTTTTGCCAATGAGTGTTTCGAAACCTTGATATTCATTTTTTTAATCAGTTTTCGCCGATGAGTGTTTCGAAAACTTGATATTCATTTTTCTTTTTTTTATCATTTTTCGTCGATGAGTGTTTCGAAAACTTGATATTCATTTTACTTTTTTTTAATCAATTTTCGCCGATAAGTGTTTCAAAAACTTGATATTCATTTTCCTTTTTTAATCAGTTTTCGCTGATGAGCGTTTCGAATACATGATATTCATTTTAATTTTTTTTAATCAGTTTTCACAGATGAGTGTTTCGAAAACTTGATATTCATTTTTCATTATTGAATTAGTTTTCACCGATGAGTGTTTCGAAAACTTGATATTCATTTTACTTTTTTTAATCAATTTTCGCCGATGAGTGTTTCGAAAACTTGATATTCATTTTCCTTTTTTAATAAGTTTTCGCTGATGAGTGTTTCAAATACATGATATTCATTTTTATTTTTTTTAATCAGTTTTCGCCGATGAGTGTTTCGAAAACGTGATATTCATTTTTCTTTATTTAATTAGTTTTCACCGGTTAATGTTTCGAAAACTTGATATTCATTTTTCTTTTTTATTCAATTTTCGCCCATGAGTGTTTTGAAAGCTTGATATTCATTTTTTTTTAATTAGTTCTGGTCGATGAGTGTTTGAAAACTTGATATTCATTTTTTTAATAAGTTTTCGCCGATGAGTGTTTACAAAGCTTGATATTTATTTCTTTTTTTAAATCAGTTTTCGCCGATGAGTGTTTCGAAAACTTGATAATTTTTTTCTTTTTTTAATCAGTTTTCACCGATGAGTGTTTCGAAAACTTGATATTCATTTTCCCTTTTTAATCAGTTTTCGCCGATGAGTGTTTCGAAACATGATATTTATTTATATTTTTTTTAGTCAGTTTTCGTCGATGAGGGTTTCAAAAACTTGATATTCATTTTTCTTTTTTAATTAGTTTTTGTCGATGAGAGTTTCGAAAACATGATATTAATTTTTCTTTATATAATTAGTTTTCACCGATGAGTGTTTCGAAAACTTGATATTCATTTTTCTTTTTTAATTAGTTTTTGTCGATGAGTGTTTTGAAAACTTGATATTCTTTTTTCTTTTTTTTTAATCAGTTTTCGCCGATGAGTGTTTTGAAAACTTGATATTCATTTTTCTTTTTTAATTATTTTGGTCGATGAGAGTTTCGAAAACGTGATATTCATTTTTCTTTATATAATTAGTTTTCACCGATGAGTGTTTTGAAAACTTGATATTCATTTTTCTTTTTTAATTAGTTTTTGTGGATGAGACTTTTGAAAACGTGATATTCATTTTTCTTTATATAAATAGTTTTCATCGATGAGTGTTTCGAAAGTTTGATATTTATTTTTCTTTTCTTTAATCAAGTTTCGCCGTTGAGTGTTTCGAAAACTTGATAGTTATTTTTCTTTTTTTAATCAGTTTTCACCGATTAGTGTGTCGAAAACTTGATATTCGTTATCCTTTTTTAATAAGTTTTCGCTGATGAATGTTTCGAAAACTTTATATTCATTTTTCTTTTTTTAATCAGTTTTCGCCGATGAGTGTTCTGAATCTTTTTTT
The DNA here is from genome assembly GCA_014851425.1 of Senna tora. Lineage (NCBI taxonomy): Eukaryota > Viridiplantae > Streptophyta > Magnoliopsida > Fabales > Fabaceae > Senna > Senna tora. The sequence continues at coordinate 30,037,270 of CM026270.1, read as the reverse complement.
AATCAGTTTTCGCCGATGAGTGTTTTGAAAACTTGATATTCATTTTTCTTTTTTTTTAATCAGTTTTCGCCGATGGGTGTTTCGAAAACTTGATATTTATTTTTCTTTTTTTTAATCAGTTTTCGCCAATGAGTGTTTCGAAAACTTGATAGTCATTTTTCGTTTTTTAATCAGTTTTTGCCTATGAGTGTTTCGAACACGTAATATTCATTTTTCTTTTTTTAAATAGTTTTTGCCGATGAGTGTTTCAAAAACTTGATATTCATTTTTCTTTTTCTTAATTACTTTTCGCCGATGAGTGTTTCGAAAATGTGATTGTAATATCTGAGATATTAATTTTTATTATTATCATTATTATTAATTTATTTTTCTTTGGGAAAGTAAAATAAATTAAATTAAAAAGTTGAAATAAAAGGAAGAAGCGAAAAATAAGGGATATATATATAATTTTTCTAGGACCTAAAAGAAATGAGGTTAATGGAGTGGGAGAAAAAGGGGAATTACTACAAAATATATTTTTTTTATTATTATTGTTAAAATTGAGGCCAAACCGTGACCAGCCAACATACAAATCAGAAACAAAAACTAGAAATAGAAAGCAGTAGCAAAACGCAAGGGGAGAAGCACGCACACACGCACGCACGAGAAGAAGCACGGAAGGAAGGGGAGCCACGGGAAGAAGGGCACTGGTCGGATTCACGTCGGATTCTCGCCGGAGAAGGTGACTGGAGTCTTCTCTCAACACTCACTAGCCTTCTAGCCGATTGATTCAAGGTGAGAAAGCCCCAATCCTCCAAAACCCCAATTTCTTCAATTTTGGGTATTTTGGGTATTTTGGGAATTCTTAAATTTCTTCCATTCGGGGCATTCCGGGGTTAAATTTGAGCTTAGTGGGTATTATTGAGAGCTTAGTGAGGTTTAGAATCAAAGTGAAACCATAGGATTTGACCGGGTATGGAAATCATGGAAATTGGGTTAGGAAATTGCTCTAAAATTCGAAATTGATAGTGTGATGCATGATTAGGCTTGGATTGGAGTAATATAAGTGTTGTAATTGCTAGAAATAGACAAGGCAAAAAAGCCCGAGTATTTACCGTCTCAACCGGAACCCAATCCGGTGAAAAAGAGGCGAAATACTAAGCCACCGTACAGTAAGGAGCTGTGCGGTGGGCTGGACACCTTGGTCTAGTCCGTGGTGGACACCTAAGACCCGCTAAATTGATTCCAAGGCTCTAATTATACCAAATTATATTTTCATATATAATTAAAGAGGTAGTAATTGAGCTTTTATTCGGCGAATAAGGGAGACGGTGGAATGAGTAAGCTAAAGCCTATTTTGAACCGTGAATTTAATTCTTTTATTAGTTAAATACCCGTATGAACACATGAAGGGAAATTTAGACATGTGGGAATCTCTAACCTAAGCAATTAGAGGTTCTAAATGGCTTGAAAGTGTGAAAGTCGAATATGAGACATTCTAAACTTTCAGAAACAACAAATAAGACGACGTAACAAAGTAAATAATTAGTTCTTGGAAAATATCTAGAGGGTGCATGAGCATTAGCATGACACGTGCATGGTAGATGCTTAGTTACGCTTTCTAAATTGCTTTAGTACATGTGTATAGGGCACCACAGAGTGATTGGAGCTTCAGGCACTCCGAGGACTGATCAGGAGGGCCAACGAGGTGAGGGGCTCTCCCATCCTTGCTGTAATACCCCGAAAAATTTCGAAGATTAAAGAATGATTTATTTAAAAGTTCGAGGATTTAAGAATAATTTATTCCGGGGCTAGGAATTAAAACCTTAAAAAGAATATAGGGAAACTATGAAGCTTCAGGGAAACCGAAAATGAACCGAGAAATTCTTCGAAATTTCAAGTAAAATAAAAGATGAAAGAGAGGAGTAAAATATATATATATTTCGAAATTAATTCTGGACCAACGAAATTAGAAACCTAAAATAAATAGGAATGGGAACTAAATTAAAATATTATTGGTTATTATTTGTTTAATTATTAATTAATTTGTTTTTATTATGATTATTTTAAATATTTTAAAAGGGGGTTTTTAAGAAAGTAGAAAGTGAAAGAAAAAGAAGTAGAAAATAATTGTTGGGATTTAATTCGGGACCTAAAAACTTGGAAACCTGAATTAAATAGGGAAAGGGATTAAATTAAAAATACAAATTGTTATTAATTACTTAATTGTTGATTTATTTATTTTTAATATTATTTATTTATTTATTATTTAGTTATTTAATTATTAATTATTTTATTTTAATTATATTTATTTATTATAATTATTTTATTATTATTTAATTTTATTTTTGGGGTGCCGTGGGAATGGGTTTAAATAAAGAAAAAGATAATAGAAAGGAAAAGAAAGAATAGTGGGAGAGAGAGAGCTACCACGAGAGAGAAGAAGAGAGAGAAAGAGAGGGATGCGTGGAGGAAGAAGAAGGGTGAAGGAGGAGGAATTTCGCCGGAGGAGAGCGGTCCGACGCCGGCCACGACCATCGGAGCTCAACTCCAACATCTTTCACACCTCCCACCAATCGAATCAAAGGTTGGTAACCCCAGTTTCATTCGAAACCCCCAATTTCTTCATTTTAGGGGATTTCTTCGATCCACCTTCGATTGGGTTGTTTCGAGGGTAGATTGAGACCTAGAAAGTGTTCTTGAACACTTAGTTGGGGTAGGAATCAAGATTATATTCTCGGATTTGCCCAAATTCGAATTTGGAAGGATTTGCGGTTGAAATTATAATTATTTCCAAATTGGGGAAAATTGTTGATAATTAGGATTGAGCTTGGATTTGAGTAAATAGGCTTGGATTGATATTATTGAAATTATAATTATTTCCAAATTCGGAAAAATTGTTAATAATTAGGATTGAGCTTGGATTTGAGTAAATAGGCTTGGATTGGTATTATTAAATTTATATGGGTGGTAATATTAGCTGAACAAGACCCGTGAAGAGTTGGCCCGAGGTTATTAAGGTTGAACTTTGACGTTAACGTGCCGGGTCCCTATTCGATTTGCCCAAATACACTTAAGAGTGAGGTTGAAAGTTTTAAACCTCCTCTCTTCGATCTTAAACACACGAGGATAATTATGAATATTTATTAATAATTATTTTAGGTACCTTCTTGTTTCTCAAGGATGGAAACTTGTGGAATAATGAAGTCCAAATTCTAAAATGGTAATTTTATTCCTTCATAATTATTAGGAAGCCTTAAGTAGGGTGAATTAGTGGTGTATTGAGATTTAGGAACTAGATTTCTTAAAACACAAGTTGAATCAAAATGCTTAGACCTTCCTAAAATTAGGATTCCATCCAACCAAGCTTGATAAGCTTCCTTAGATGCGAGTACAAATTAGATAGAGGTCTAATACTCAAATCCAAGTATGTGAAACACTCAAGTAGAGTGTTATATGCGAGTAAGTCAAGTGTCCGAGGAAGGATACATATAAGTCGAGATAGAGAAGTCCGATAAGACCAAGAGCTTGACTCTGTGGCAACAAGGGACTACACGTGAGAGTAATGGAGAGATAAACAAAGGTTAAGCTAAGTAATAACCTTAATGAAGTAATTGTTGTTCTTATAGGAACAACGGCACACGATTGAGTGCAACAGGAACTCCGAGGAGACTAAAGTTACAGGAGAGAATTGCATGGAAGGTTGGCCAAGGTGAGGGTTCTTCCATCTCTGCTCCTAGGGTTGTAAGCTTATATGGATTACATGAGTATGTATATTCTCTGCTTGTCAGGTATGTGTTAGATAGAGGTATAGAATGTTAAAGGAATAAATGAACTAGAAAATAGGTTGTGGAAAGTAGCTTAGATAGGAAGACATAGGAGTAGAGAGTAATTGTTTGCTATGATTGGTGTGTTACAAATCCAACTCATACACTCCAGAGGCATGATGAGTATTTTATTAAATCTTTTCCATGACGGTGGCAAGAGTCCTTGTACGGAAGGACTAAACTTTTATTTTGAAAACTCGTCACGACGGTGACTTAAATTATAATCATGCAAGGGGAGTTATTGGTGGGTTTTAGATTTGATTATGCTAGCGATGTGAGACATCGACTAGAACAACGTCAGATGGCACTAGAGACCTCAGTTTTATAATCACCATGATGATGGTTATTGCCCTATCCTGGCAATAGGGTCAGAAAGGTTTTATATTGCTATGACGATAGCTTGAGGCTCAGAGAGTGCATCTAGACGGGTATATGAGTTATATCTTGTTAAGGATACTTATCCATATTAACAAGGAGAAAATTTTTTTATCATTCGGGAAAGATACAAAGAATCCTATTAATATGTGAGACTAAGGTAAGGAGACACGGGAGGAACCTACGGGTGAACCGTGAGCCTAACCTAGTAAAAGAGAAATCATCCTGTGGAGTTGGTCCAGGGTGTGTCAGTGGCCATGCTTTGAGACGTCGTGTCATGCCCGCGATGTGGCCTGGTTGGGTAATGGACGAGTGGGCTCAAGCTATTGCCCCGCAGCAAGGGGTCAGGACGTGCCACGTGGTGGCTATAGGTCAGTTGTTTGACAGATAGAATTTGATTGTGTTTGATTTATAGAATTGTCACGAGGTAACTAGTACTCAAGTGAATGGGTTAAGTATTGTTTGATTAACAGAATTGTCACGAGGTGACCAGTACCCAAGTGAATGGGTTAAGTCTATTTTTCCACGTGGTGGCCAGCAACCCGAGTGCATGGGTTCGAAGTGGGAAAGCCACTCTAGTAGATACCCCAGAGTTAGGGAGATTAAGTAGACGTATGTTTAGCATCTGTGTGTATGTACAAATTGCCTGTGTTTGCATATAATTGCTGATTGTACAGCGTAGTGGTAACGTACAAGATTACGTCACCACACGTCTTGTTTGATTCAGACATGCTGAAACGTGAGAAAACCGGTAAGTAAAAGCCGGCACTATATGTTACATGTTTACTTGCTGATTGATGACGTGGAATAAACTGCTGCATGTTTACAGTTATTAAATGCATGTGAGTGTTTGGGTGAAATTTCTGCAGTTGTGTGGTCGCCAAGAATGTATGCTAATTAACAGTAACCAGTTGTTTTTGCATGTGGTTGTGTATAACTCCCAATCCCAGCGCCATGGTACCCGCCTTGCGCCGGGGATGGGAGAGTTCTCACTGAGTCGCGTGGTTAAGACTCACACCTCATTTTTACTACACAGAGATAGGTTAAGTACAGGTGGAAGAAGTCTCGGTGGAACGAGGGGCAAGCAAAAATTTCCAGGACCCACAACTTGTTCATGTGGGTGAATAAATTGTAATTGTAGTTTTATTTACTTTATTATTGTATCATAAAGTAAAGGGTAGACGTACCCAATTAGATTGTATTACTAAATCTAGAACTGTCAGCTTCACACACTTTAAAGATCTGGATCCGTTAGATTACAATGCAGGGAAAACCTGTTTCCAAAAAATATATATATATATATATACATATATTTGTTGCATGCGAATAGGATAGGCAACATCTTCGGATGTGTAGCCAGTACACATGTTATATGTGTGTATTCCTATATCTATATCTTGAAGCGGCACTGGCCGTGGATGTGCTTGCCTAGGTTAGGCCACCATTTCGGTGTAGCCATGGTATTATAATGCATGTGAATGTATTTTTCAATAATAGCTATTCTGTCAATTAGGTGATAAGGCTTACAGGCATAGGGATATTCCCTGTGTCTGTGCCGGTCACGGTCCTCTAAACGGGGGTCGTGACACCTGCCCCACAGGGTTGGATGACAACGTGCAAATGTGGGTTGCCCTATTTATTGCAGTTATTATATGAAATATACTTATCTGTATGAGTTTGCGCTACATGTGTATGTTTAGTAAGTAAATGGTGGAAATGCAAATCAATTATGTGTATATGTGATAATGTGGTTCAATGAGCCTTATGTGTTACCGTGGGTAGGATTGTTTCGTGATTTCATATGTGAGAGTTCAGTAACTTTAGAAACCCATTTAAATTGATCATCATTGTAAAGGTTTTGATCGTATTGTACATTGAGGAAAATGAACCTAGGTTGTCAATTGTGAGTCAAAGGGTTGCATAATTGAAAAGGAGGAAAACTAGGCCTAACTAATAAATATGTGTAATATTCAGTTAGTTACTAATAGTGCGTCTTTGAAGGTTAAATTTTTAGATGAACTTGTTAGATTAGTTCAGGTAGATCGAGTCGATTATCCTGGTCGGATAGATAGGATTTTCTTAATAGTAAGTATGCCACAGAGTAGCCATTACCTTGGTTTAACTGAGGTCAGACAAGTTGCCGGCTATTACTCTAAGCGTGCCTTAAAGTCAGAAAGTTCCTAGTGTGATCAACTAGGTTCGAATATAAGATTGTCTTCGGGCCAGAATTTCTCTTAGCGTAATGCGGTTGACAGAAAGTGACTGCCTACGTGCACAAGTATGTGTTAACTATGAAACCAAATGATGTATGTTGAGATTGATTTACATGCAGATTAATAAATATGTTAGAAGCATGGATTAGGATTTTACTTGTGAATATGATACATTAATTGCCTGGTCATGTTAAAGGCCACAATATAAATCCGTTTCATGCGTATGTGGTTGTGGTTGCTCCCTTCCCCCAGCTGTAGTGGTACCCGCTGCTACGCCAGGGATGGAGGAGCTCCTCACTGAGTCTGTTCGACTCACCCCCATGTTTACATGTTTCAGATACAAGTGGTTCAGGCGTCGGAAACGCGTCCACTACTTCTCAAGGAGGCGGACAACTCTGAAGACCGCACGCATAGTCCGCGTGGGTAGCATATTTTGGTTTATGTAAATAAATCAGGATGTATATGTATATATGATTCCATTTTGGATGTAGCTTTTGTACATATACAACTGTTGTATATATATGTCGAACTCTAGTAATGTCGGCTTCATACAGATTAAAGTTAGGTCTTGTGATGGGAATTTAGGCTATGACATAGCATATATCACGTATATACATATATGACTTTTGGATGCGACTAGGATAGATCACACGCATGGAGGCGTGTGATCAATACGTAAATTATATGTATGTGTGATTGAATACCTGTTTGTGTGAAAATATGGCTTCCGCATGTGAATAGGATAGATCACACGCATTGAGGCGTGTGATCAATATGTAAACTATATGCAAGCATGTGATTGAATATATGTATGACTGTACACATGATTTCTGCATGTGAATAGGATAGATCACCCGCCCTGAAGCGCGTGATCAATATATATACTGTATGTACGTGTGAGTGAATATGTGTATATGTATAGACTGAAGCGGCGTTGAGCGAGCCGTGGATGGCAGGCTACTTAGGTCACCGGAAATGGATGACCATATGTATTATATATTGTTTGTATTAGCAATGGGTAGTTATGAACATGTGAAAATGTCAATAAGGGATTAGAGGCTTACGGGATAGGAGAAATCCTACTTCCCGTGCCGGTCACGGACGTCCAATAGGGGGTCGTGACAGTGATATTCATTTTTCTTTATTTAATTAGTTTTCGCCGATGAGTGTTTCGAAAACTTGATATTCATTTTTTCTTTTTTTAATCATTTTTCGCCGATGAGTGTTTCGAAAACTTGATATTCATTTTTCTTTTTTTAATTAGTTTTCGCCGATGAGTGTTTCAAAAACTTGTTATTCATTTTCCTTTTTTAATCAGTTTTCGCCGATGAGTGTTTCGAATACATGATATTCTTTTTTATAATCAGTTTTCGTCAATGATGGTTTCGAAAACTTGATATTCATTTTTCTTTTTTAATTAGTTTTTGCCGATGAGTATTTCGAAAACGTGATATTCATTTTTCTTTTTTTAATTAGTTTTCACCGATTAGTGTTTCGAAAACTTGATATTCATTTTTCTTTTATGTCAAAACCCCAAATTGGTCCTCTATGTTTCACCCAAGTTTCATATTGGTCCTTTATGTTTCAAAAAGTTTAAATTGGTCCTTTATGTTTGCAAGAAGTTCCAAATTGATCCTTCCGTCCAATTCCATTTATTTTTCCGTTAAGTGCTGACGTGGCATGCTGAGGTGTCACACTTTCTCTCCTATGTGTACCACTTAGCTGACGTGGCCTTAGTTAAACTAACATCAGGGACCCAACACCTCCGATTGAAATCAGGACGTCGGAGGTTCCACAATCGCAGACCCATCATGATCGGCGCACACGTCGCCGAGCCGTGCGCGGGCGAAACTCCGGCAACCAACCTCTTGGAGTTAATGCAACCCATTTACAACAACCAAATCCCGCCGCAGCAGATATAATCGACCAGGAATCATCAAGAAGAAAAAAAACGCGACGGATATCGATGGATCCATCGATCCCACCCCCCAATTTTCGCAAGAAATGGATGAAGGTAAGGGAGGGCTAATTAGCCCTACAGGAGCTCAAATACTGCCGGTTGCACTACCTCCGGAAATGTCCATCATTGAAGAGAAAGAGCTAAACCCAGAAATAGGCACATTTGGGAAAAATTGTTGAAGAAGAATGGTGTGGCTTTGTTGAAGAGCTAAAATAATTGTTTCAATCGGTGCATTTTCTCTCTCTCTCTCTCTCTCTTTCTCTCTCATTCTTTTGTTTTCAAGCGCAGTAGCAGCAGGATGAGGAAGAAGAAGGTGAAAAAGTGAGAAAATTGCATTTTTCTCTTATAAAAAATTATTTTGTTTCATTTTAGTCCCTAATTTTAGTTTAACTAAGGCCACGTCAGCTAAGTGGTACACGTATGAGAGAGATTGTGATACCTCAGCATGTCACGTCAGCACTTAACGGAAAAATAAACAGAATTGGACAGAAGGACCAATTTGGAACTTCTTGCAAACATAAAGGACCAATTTAAACTTTTTGATACATAAAGGACCAATATGAAACTTGGGTGAAACATAGAGGACCAATTTGGAGTTTTGACCTTTCTTTTTTTAGTAAGTTTTCGCTAATGAGTGTTTCGAAAACTTGATATTCATTTTTCTTTTTTTAATCAATTTTCGCCGATAAGTGTTTCGAAAACTTGATATTCATTTTTCTTTTTGTTAATCAGTTTTCGCCGATGAGTGTTTCGACAATGTGATATTCATTTTTCTTTATTTAATTAGTTTTCACCGATGAGTGTTTCGAAAACTTGATATTCTTTTTTCTTTTTTTAATCATTTTTCGCCGATGAGTGTTTCGAAAACTTGATATTCATTTTTCTTTTTTAATTAGTTTTGGTCGATGAGAGTTTCAAAACTTGACATTCATTTTTCTTTTTTTTATAAGTTTTCACTTATGAGTGTTTCGAAAGCTTGATATTTATTTTTCTTTTTTGTAATCAGTTATCGCCGATCAGTGTTTCGAAAACTTGATAGTCATTTTTCTTTTTTTTATAAGTTTTCACTGATAAGTATTTCGAAAGCTTGATATTTATTTTTCTTTTTTTTAATTAGTTATCGCCAATGAGTGTTTCGAAAACTTGATAGTCATTTTTCTTTTTTAATCAGTTTTCACCGATGAGTGTTTCGAAAACTTGATATTCAGTTTCCTTTTTTAATCAGTTTTCTCCGATGAGTGTTTCGAAAACTTTATATTCATTTTTCTTTTTTTAATAAGTTTTCACCTATGAGTGTTTCGAAAACTTGATATTTATTTTCCTTTTTTAATTAGTTTTCGCCGATGATTGTTTCGAAAACTTTATATTCATTTTTATTTTTTAATCAGTTTTCGTCGATGAGTGTTTCGAAAACTTGATATACATTTTCCATTTTTTAGTATGTTTTGGCTAATGAGTGTTTCGAAAACTTGATATTCTTTTTTCTTTTTTTAATCAATTTTTGCCGATGAGTGTTTTAAAAACTTGATATTCATTTTTTCTTTTTTTAATTAATTTTCGCTGATGAGTGTAAACTTGATATTTTTCTTTTTTTAATTAATTTTCGCTGATGAGTGTTTTCGAAAACTTGATATTCATTTTTCTTTTTTTAATCATTTTTCGCAGATGAGTGTTTCGAAAGCTTGATATTCATTTTCCTTTTTTAATCAGTTTTCGCCGATGAGTGTTTTGAATACATGATATTCATTTTTATTTTTTTAATCAGTTTTCGCCGATAAGTGTTTCGAAAACTTGATATTTATTTTTTTAATCAGTTTTCGCCAATGAGTGTTTCGAAAACTTGATATTCATTTTTCTTTTTTTGATCATTTTTCGCTGATGAGTGTTTCGAAAACTTGATATTCATTTTTCATTTTTTAATAAGTTTTCGCTGATGAGTGTTTCGAAAACTTGGTATTCATTTTTCCTTTTTTAATCAGTTTTCGCTGATGACTGTTTCGAATACATGATATTCATTTTAATTTTTTTTAATCAGTTTTCGTCGATGAGTGTTTCGAAAACGTGATATTCATTTTTCTTTATTTAATTAGTTTTCACCGATGAGTGTTTCAAAAACTTGATATTCATTTTTCTTTATTGAATTAGTTTTCACCGATGAGTGTTTCGAAAACTTGATATTCATTTTTCTTTTTTTAATCATTTTTCGCCGATGAGTGTTTCGAAAATTTGATATTCATTTTTCTTTTTTTAATCATTTTTCGCCAATTAGTGTTTCGAAAAGTTGATATTCACTTTTCTTTGTTTAGTAAGTTTTCGCTAATGAGTGTTTCGAAAACTTGATATTCATTTTTTTTAATAAGTTTTTACCGATGAGTGTTTCGAAAACTTGGTATTTATTTTTCTTTTTTTTAATCAGTTTTCGCCGATCAGTATTTCGAAAACGTAATATTCATTTTTCTTTTTTTTTTTAAATAGTTTTCGCCGATGAGTGTTTCGAAAATTTGATATTCATTTTTCTTTTTCTTAATCAGTTTTCGCCGATGAGTGTTTCTAAAACGTGATATTCATTTTTCTTTAATTAATTAGTTTTCACCGATGAGTGTTTCAAAAACTTGATATTTATTTTTCTTTTTTTAATCATTTTTCGCCGATGAGTATTTAAAAAACTTGACATTTATTTTTCTTTTTTTAATAAGTTTTTGCCGATGAGTGTTTCGAAAACTTGATATTCAATTTCCTTTTTTAATCAGTTTTCGCCAATGAGTGTTTCGAATACATGATATTCATTTTTGTTTTTTTTAATCAGTTTCGCCGATAAGTGTTTCGAAAACTTGATATTCATTTTTCTCTTTTTTAATCAGTTTTCGCCGATGAGTGTTTCAAAAACTTAATATTCATTTTTGTTTTTTTGATCATTTTTCGCCGATGAGTGTATCGAAAACTTGATATTCATTTTTCTTTTTTTAATAAGTTTTCGCCGATGAGTTTTTCGAAAACTTGATATTCATTTTCCTTTTTTAATCAATTTTCGCTGATGAGTGTTTCGAATACATGATATTCATTTTTATTTTTTTTAATCAGTTTTCGTCGATGAGTGTTTTGAAAACGTAATATTCATTTTTCTTTATTTAATTAGTTTTCACCGAGGAGTGTTTCGAAAACTTGATATTCAATTTTCTTTTTTTAATCGTTTTTCGCCGATGAGTGTTTCGAAAATTTGATATTCATTTTTCTTTTTTTAATCATTTTTCGCCGATGAGTGTTTCGAAAGCTTGATATTCATTTTTATTTTTTTTAATCAGTTTTGGTCGATGAGTATACTATCCGAGATATTAATTTTATTATTGTTATCATTATTATTAATTTATTTTTCATTGGGAAAGAAAAATAAATTAAATTAGAAAGTTGAAATAAAATGTAGAAGACAGAAGAAATAGAAAATTAAAATTTTATCTATTTTTCTAAAGAATGGAAATTTATTTAGGACTTAAAAGAAAGGAAAATTAAAAGGATGGGAAGAGAAATGGGATTTTAATTTTAATGAAAACAAAAAAAATATAATATAATAATAAGATATATATGGGGGCCAACCGTGACCCTCCCATCCACTAAAGCAACACACAGATATAATAAATAAATAAAAAAGAAGCAAAACGCAGAAGCAGCGAGAGCAGTAGCGCATGAAACCGAGGGAGAAGGGGAGGCTACGGGAACAGAGAAACTAGCCGGAAATACGCCGAAGATTGTGCGCTGGCGCCGATGAAGGTGACCGAACCTCATCTTCCATCACCACCAAGCTTCCCATTCGATTAAATCAAGGTGAGAAAGCCCCAAACTCCCAAAACTTCAATTTCTCCAATTTTGGGTATTTTAGGAATTCTTTAATTTCTTCCAATCGGGGCATTCTGGGGTTAAATTTGAGCTTAGTGGTTGTTATTGAAAGCTTAGTGAGGTTCAAAATCGAAGTTAAACCGTAGAATTTGATCGGGTATGGAAATTAGAAAAATTGGGTTAGGAAATTGCTCTAAAATTCGAAATTGATAGTTTGATGCATGATTAGGCTTGGATTGGAGTAGTATAAGTGTTGTAATTGCTGGAAATAGACAAGGGAATAAAGCCCGAGTAATTACCGTCTCAAGCGGAACCCAATCCGGTGAAAAAGAGGCGAAATACTAAGCCACCGTACAGTAAGGAGCTGTGCGGTGGGTTGGACACCTTGGTCTAGTCCGTGGTGGACACCTAAGACCCGTTAAATTAGTTCCAAGGCTCTATTTATACTCAATTATATTTTTATATATAATTAAGAGGTCATAGTTAAGCTTTTCCTCGGTGTATAAGGGAGACGGTGAAATGAGTGAGCTAAAGTCTCTTTTGAACCGCAAATTTAATTCTTTTATTAGTTAAATACTCTTATGAACATGTAAAATGAAAATTTAGACAAATGGGAATCTCTAACCTAAGCAATTAGAGGTTCTAAATAGCTCGAAAGTGTGAAAGTCGAGTATGAGACATTTTGGACTTTCAGAAAGAGCAAATAGGACGACATAACGAACTAAATATTTAGTTCTTGAAAATATCTAGAGGGTGCATGAGCATTAGCATGGCACGTGCATGTTAGATGCTTAGCTACACGTTTCTAAGTTTATTAAATATATGTGTATAGGGCATTACAGGGTAATTGAAGCTCCAGGCACTCCGAGGACTGATCAGGAGGGCCAACGAGGCGAGGGGCTCTCCCATCCCTGCCCCACAGGGTTGGATGACTACGTGGAAATGTGGTTTGCTCTATTTTGTGCAAATTAATATATGAAATATGTCTATCTGAATGTATTTATGTTACACGTATATGATTAGTGAGTAAACAGTGGACGTGCAAACTGTTTATATGTTTATATGTTCATTCTCAATTGAATATGCGATATTGTGGCTCACCAAGCCATATATGATACCGTGGGTAGGATTGAGTCAGAATTTCATATGTGAGGGTTTATTAATATTAGAAACTCATTTAAATTGATCATCGTGCAAAGGTTTTTACTGTATGGTACATTGAGGAAAATGAACCTAGGTTGTTAAATGTGAGTGAGAGTGTCGCATAATTGAAACGGGGGAAATCTAGGCCTAACTAAAGAACACGTATGATAATCAGTTAGTTACAAATAGGGTGTCTTTCAATGTTAAATATGTTAGTTGAGTTTGTTTAGGTTGTCCGGGTAGATCGAGTCGGTCATCCTGATCGGACAGACAGGATTATGACGTCAGCAAATATGCCACATAGTGGCCATTACCTTGGTTTAAACTGAGGTCAGACAAGTTGCCGACTATTACTCTAAGCATGCCTTGGAGTCAGAAAGTTCCTGGTGTGATCAACCAGGTTCGAACATGAAATTGCTTTCGGGCCAGTATTTCTCTTAGCGTAATGCGGGAGACAGAAAGTGAATGCCTATGTGTATAAGTAGGTGTTAACTATGGAATCGTATGATATATATTTATGATTGGTTTACGTGCGGAGTAAAAACAATATTAGAAGCATGAATTAGGATTTTAATTGTGAATATGATATATTGACTGCCTGATCATGTTAAAGATCACAATATGAATCAATTTCATGCGCATGTGGTTGTGGTTGCTCCCTTCCCCCAACTGTAGTGGTACCCGCTGCTAAGCTAGGGATGTGGAAGCTCCTCACTGAGTCTTTTCGACTCACCCCCTCTGTTTACATGTTTCCGATATAGCTGGTTCAGGCGTCGGGAACGTGTCCACTTCTTCTCAAGGAGGCGGACAACCCTGAAGACCGCACCCATAGTCCGCGTGGGTAGCGTATTTTGGTTTATGTAAATAAATCAGGATGTATATGTATATATATGACTCCTTTTTGGATGTAGCTTTTGTACATATACAACTGTTGTATATATATGTCGAACTCTAGTATTGTCGGCTTCATACAGATTAAAGTTAGGTCTTGGTGATGGGAACATAGGCCACGATATAGTATATATCATGTGTGTATATATATATATATATATGACTTCCGCATGTGAATAGGATAGATCACACGTATTGAAGCGTGTGATCAATGTGTAAATTATATGTATGTGTGGCTGAATACCTGATTGTATGAAAATATGACTTTCGCATGTGAATAGGATAGATCACACGCATTAAGGCGTGTGATCAATATGTAAATTATATGCAAGCGTGTGAGTGAATATATCTATGACTGTATACAGGACTTCTGCATGTGAATAGGATAGAGCACCCGCCCTGAAGTGCGTGATCAATTTGTATACTATATGTACGTGTGAGTGATTATGTGTATATGTATAGACTGAAGCGGCTTTGAGCGAACCGTGGATTGCACGTTACTTAGGTCACCAGATATAGATGGCCATAAATATTATATATTGTTTGTATTAGAAATGGGTAGTTATAAACATGTGAAAATGCCAATAAGGGATTAGAGGCTTACGGGATAGGAGAAATCCTACCTCCCGTGCCGGTCACGGACGTTCCGATAGGGGGTCGTGACAAACTTGGTATCAGAGTCTGGTTTACTTTAAACTGTATGAAGCCATAGGTATGACCGGGTGTCGGTTTACGCCTCGTTGTGAACTCCGGCACAACTTGGGAGTGAAAAGGCACTTGTGGAAGTACCCAGGAAATTGTGTCAGCCTTTCTTTCTACTCTCTTTGATATGAAATATCATTGACATACGTGTATTTATTAGGTGTGATCCTTGTGCAGTATAGGGATGCCACCGATCACGAGACAGGCTAGGGGTGGAGGGAGAACTCCAGCCGAAATTGATAAAGAATCAGTTCGGGAGGAGGGAATGTCCACCCGAGGCCGAGGTAGAGGTCGTGCTCGTGGTCGAGGTAGAGCACAGGGAAGAGGGGAAGAGAGGAGACAGTCACTAGAACCTCATGTAGAGACAGGTGAACCCTCTGTGGCGGAAATGCTCACTCCAGGGTTTCAGGAATTAAGAGAAGAGATAACGAGACAAATACAGAGGGAAGTACGCCAGTTAGTAGTCGGCGAGGAAGAAGAAGAGAGAGTTCTGAGCAATCAAGAGATGGAGGTTGTTGAGGAAGAGGACAGAGAATGGCAACAACCGCAAGATGTGCCTCGTGAGCTGGGGGTAGCACCTAGAGAGCTGCCAATTTCAAATTTTCTGAAGCTTCATCCACCCACTTTCTGCGGGACTAGTGAGAAAGAGGATCCGCAGTACTTTGTGAGAGACGTAGTCAAAATTGGACACATGCTGAGGTGCTCAGGGCATGAGTTGGTGGAGTTGGCTTCATTTCAACTGAGGGGAGCCGCTAGAGTATGAATAGAGTCCGTACAGACAAGGTATTCAAGAAGGGTGGCGACGATGACCTGGAAGATTTTCAGAGGGAATTCCTGGGTCGATTTCTATATGAAGGCACTAAAGATGCAAAGCGTCAGCAATTCGAGGAGTTGTGGATGACGCCTAACATGACCGTGATGGAGTATGAATTACTTTTTAGAGAACTAGCTCAATTCTCACCTGAGTTAGTTCCTGATGAAGAGGCGAGGATCAAGAGATTCATACACCGACTCACGGAGTCGTTATTTACTGCTTTGTTACCTCAGAGGAGACAGTTTGAGACTTTAGCTCAAGCAGCAGACTGTGCCAGAATGATTGAAACCAGGAAGAGGTACGGGACTTCTATTGATCCCAAAGTCAAGTTAATAACAGCCAGTGATAACCAAGGAGGTGGAAGTAAGAAGAGGAAGACAACGGGTGGAGGACCAGGATACTCAGGGTCCGTAGGAGGACAATCCTCAACTACCACCCATGAAGCAGGTACAAGAGGTAATATTCAAGGGGGACAGAGAGTGTAAGGGGGTGGAAATGCCGGTAAAACAAGGCCCCAGTGTGTGACTTGCGGCAGATTTCATTTTGGAATATATCGGAGACTGACAGGTGGATGCTACAACTACGGCCAGGTGGGCCATATGGCTTGAGAGTGTCCAAAGAGAAAATAGGGTACAAGCGTGAGAAGTAATCCGACGCCGAGGGGTACACCTGTTTCAGCCCCGCCAGTAAAAACCGTACCACCACAGGTAGCAAGTACAAGTACAGCTACAGGCCGTGGTACAGGACCAAGTGGCAGAGGGCCAGGGGCAGTAGGTGGAGGACAAGCACGGGTATTTGCACTTCCTCAGCAAGACGCTCATGCATCAAATGCAGTTGTGACAGGTACCCTTATTGGTTGCTCTCTTGAAGCATGAGTTCTGTTTGATTTCGGCTCCACTCATTCTTATGTGTCGCATGTATTTGCTTCTAAGTTCAACAAAAGTCCGTCTAGAATGAAAGAGACGGTACTGATCTCTACTCCAACGGGAGAATCGGTACAAGTAGAGTATGTGCACAAGTCTTGCACTGTGGAGGTCGATGGTCATGAGACTATGGTAGACCTTTGGTTGTTATGTATGGTCGATCTTGATGTAATCCTCGGGATGGATTGGTTGTCATCTTTCCATGCGATTGTGGACTGCAAGGCTAAGTGTTTGAACTTTAATATGCCAAAAGAGAAGCCTTTTGTGATACGGGGTAACGGAGCTGCACCGTATCCAAGCTTGATCTCAACTTTGAAGGCATCCAAGTTACTTGCAAAGGGTATTTGGCCTTGGTCCAAGTTACCACGAAATCAGTACTTTCACTGACTCAAGTACCGGTAGTGCGAGAGTTCTTGGATGTGTTTCCAGAAGAATTGCTGGGGTTGCCGCCCGATCGTGAGATTGAATTTAAAATTGAGCTGCAACCTGGCACTCAGCCTATCTCCACAACACCTTACCGGATGGCTCCAAAAGAGTTGAAGGAGTTACATACGCAGTTGCGAGAATTGGTTGACAAGGGTTTTATAAGACCCAGCTTCTCTCCTTGGGATGCACCGCTCCTTTTTGTGAAGAAGAATGACGAATCTTTGCGGTTGTGTATCGATTACCGGAAGTTAAACAAGGTGACGATACGCAATCAATACCCACTGCCGAGGATAGATGACTTATGTGATCAGTTGCAGGGCGCAAAGCAATTTTCCAAGATTGATTTGCGATCTGGGTATCATCAACTAAAGATTCGAGAATCAGACATACCAAAGAGCGCATTCCAGACCCGATATGGACATTACGAGTTCTTGGTGATGTCTTTGGGATTAACTAATGCTCCTGCAGCGTTCATGGACATGATGAATAGGGTCTTCAAACCATTTCTGGACTGATTTGTCATTGTCTTCATTGATGAAATCTTGGTTTACTCTAAGAATTCTTAGGAACATGCAGAACACTTGAGAATAGCATTGCAGAAGTTGAGAGAGGAGAAATTGTATGCCAAGTTCTCTAAGTTTGAATTCTGGCTTGACAGAGTTGCCTTTTTGGGTCACGTGGTGTCATCAGAGGGAATCCACGTTGATCCAAGTAAGGTAGAAGTGGTGAAGAATTGGTCCCAGCCTACCTCAGTTACTGAAATTCGCAGTTTCTTGGGCTTGGCTGGATATTATAGAAGATTTGTGCAGGACTTCTCTAAGGTTGCTGCACCTATGACTAAGTTAACACAGAAGGGGGTGAAGTTCATATGGAATGATAAATGTGAGCAGAGTTTTCAAAAGCTGAAAGGCAGTCTCACTACCACTCCGGTGTTGGCATTACCTGAAGGCACAGGAGGGCATGTGGTATACTATGATGCGTCGAGGATCGGGTTAGGGTGTGTCTTGATGCAACACGGCAAGGTGATTGCGTATGCATCACGACAACTGAGGAAACATGAGAAGAATTACCCAAGTCACGACCTAAAGATGGCTGCAGTAGTGTTCGCTTTGAAAATATGGAGACATTACCTGTACGGTGAGACGTGTGAAATTTATAGAGACCACAAAAGCCTTAAATACATTTTCGAGCAGAAAGACTTGAACTTGAGACAACGTCGATGGTTAGAGTTGTTGAAGGACTATGACTGCACGATCTTGTATCATCCAGGAAAGGCTAATGTGGTAGCTGATGCTCTGACCCGAAAATCCATGGGCAGTCTTGCTCATATAAGTGAAGAAAGAAAACCGCTGATCAGAGAGTTGCACGAGCTAGAAAAAATGGGGAATCAGTTTGAGATTGGGAGTTCTAACTCGTTTTTAGCTCATTTGCAAGCTAAATCCTCTCTGGTAGAAGAGGTGAAGGCTAGACAGGATGAAGATACCGACCTCAAGCAAATCAAGGATACTGTAACTAAAGAGAAGGGGGACGACGTCCGATTCTCTATTGACGATTTCGGGGTACTTCGGTTGAGAGAGGCGGTTGTGTGTCCCTATGGTTGATAACTTGAAAGAAAGAATCCTTGAAGAAGCACACCGGACATCTTACACTATCCATCCGGGAGCTAATAAGATGTATCATGACCTGAAACAGTTGTATTGGTGGAATGGCGTGAAGAGGGATGTTGCAAACTATGTAGCTAGGTGTTTAGTGTGTCAGCAAGTCAAGGCTGAACACCAAAAGCCCGTCGGAACATTACAACAGATAGAAATACTTGAGTGGAAATGGGAGAGGATAACGATGGATTTTGTAACAGGATTTCCAAGATCACAACGGGGATTCAATTCGGTTTGGGTGATAGTGGATCGCATGACTAAGTCCGCAGACTTCCTACCAGTTAAGACCACTTATGGAGTGAGTCAGTATGCGCAGATTTACCTATCAGAAATCGTTAGATTGCACGGTGTGCCAGTGTCCATAATATCTGATAGAGGGCCATAGTTCACTTCTAGGTTTTGGAAGTCATTGCAGGAAGTGTTGGGAACGAGAGTTGATTTGAGTATTGTGTTCCACCCACAGATCGACGGGCAATCAGAAAGAACCATTCAGATCCTTGAAGACATGCTTCGGGCGTGTATAATGGATTTCGGCGGAAGTTGGGAAAGGTATTTACCTTTGGCTGAGTTTGCTTACAATAATAGTTATCAAGCGAGTATCCAGATGGCACCGTTCGAGGCTTTCTACGGTCGAAGGTGCAGGTCCCTGATTGGGTGGTTCGAGGTCAGAGAAGCTAGTCTAATCAGCCCAGAATTGTTACAAGATGCCTTGCAAAAGGTGAAGTGTATAAGAGAGAGATTGCTAACGGCTCAGAGTAGACAGAAGTCGTATGCAGACAATCGAAGGAGAGAACTTGAGTTTACCATTGGTGAACAGGTTTTCTTGATAATATCACCGATGAGAGGCGTGATGGGGTTCGGTAAGAAGGGGAAGTTAAGTCCTCGGTATATCGGACCGTTTGAGATCCTAGAACGAGTTGGGAATGTAGTGTATCGGTTGGAATTGCCTACGGAATTGGAGGTAGTACACCCTGTGTTTCATGTGTCGATGCTTCGGAAATATCTTCCAGACCCCTCGCACGTAATCCAATCGCAAGACGTGCAGCTAACCGAAAATCTGACATATGAAGAGGAGCCAGTGGAAATCTTGGATCGGCAGTTGAAGAAACTTAGAACGAAAGAGATTCCATTGGTTAAAGTTCTGTGGAAAAATCACTCGTTCGAAGAAGCTACATGGGAGGTCGAGGGTGAAATGCGCAGGACGTATCCTCATATGTTTCAAGACTAAGGTTAGCATTTTATTTGAAATTTAAGGACTGAATTTCTTAAAGGGGGGAGATTGTAATATCCGAGATATTAATTTTATTATTATTATCATTATTATTAATTTATTTTTCATTGGGAAACAAAAATAAATTAAATTAGAAAGTTGAAACAAAATGTAGAAGAGAAAAGAAATAGAAAATTAAAATTTTATCTATTTTCTAAAGAATGGAAATTTATTTAGGACTTAAAAGAAAGGAAAATTAAAAGGATGGGAAGAGAAATGGGATTTAACAATAATTAATAATTTAATTTATATATTTTTTTATTTAGAAAAGGGGGCTGAAACCGTGACCCCCCATTCACTAAAGCAACACACATATATAAAAAAAAAGAAGCAAAACGCAGAAGCAGCGAGAGCAGTGGCGCACGAAACGGTGGGAGAAGGGAAGGCTACGGGAATGGAGAAACTGGCCGAAAATACGCCAGAGATCGTGCGCCAGCGCCGGTGAAGGTGACCGGACCTCATCTTTCATCACCACCAAGCTACCCATCTGATTAAATCAAGGTGAGAAAGCCCTAAACTCCCAAAACCCCAATTTCTCCAATTTTGGGAATTTTAGGAATTCTTCAATTTCTTCCAATCGGAGCATTCCGGGGTAAAATTTGAGCTTAGTGGTTGTTATTGAAACCTTAGTGAGGTTCAAAATCGAAGTTAAACCGTAGGATTTGACCGGGTATGGAAATTAGGAAAATTGGGTTAGGAAATTGCTCTAAAATTCGAGATTGATAGTTTGATGCATGATTAGGCTTGGATTAGAATAGTATAAGTGTTGTAATTGCTGGAAATAGACAAGGGAATAAAGCCCGAGTATTTACCGTCTCAGCCGGAACCCAATCCGGTGAAAAAGAGGCGAAATACTAAGCCACCGTACAGTAAGGACCTGTGCGGTGGGTTGGACACCTTGGTCTAGTTCTTGTGGACACCTAAGACCCGTTAAATTGGTTCCAAGGCTCTATTTATACTCAATTATATTTTTATATATAATTAAGAGGTCATAGTTAAGCTTTTACTCGGCGAATAAGGGAGACGGTGAAATGAGTGAGCCAAAGCCTCTTTTGAACCGCGAATTTAATTCTTTTATAAGTTAAATACTCTTATGAACACGTAAAATGAAAATTTAGACAAATGAGAATCTCTAACCTAAGCAATTAGAGGTTCTAAATAGCTCGAAAGTGTGAAAGTCGAGTATGAGACATTCTGGACTTTCAGAAAGAGCAAATAGGACGACGTAACGAACTAAATAATTAGTTCTTGGAAATAACTAGAGGGTGCATGAGCATTAGCATGGCACATGCATGTTAGATGCTTAGCTACACGTTTCTAAGTTTCATAAATATATGTGTATAGGTGCACAGGGTAATTAGAGATCCAGGCACTCCGAGGACTGATCAGGAGGGCCAACGAGGTGAGGGGCTCTCCCATCCCTACCCCACAGGGTTGGATGACTACGTGGAAATGTGGTTTGCTCTATTTTGTGCAAATTGATATATGAAATATGTCTATCTGAATGTATTTATGTTACGAGTATATGATTAGTGAGTAAACAGTGGACGTGCAAACTGTTTTTATGTTTATATGTTCATTCTCAAGTGAATATGCGATATTGTGGCTCACCGAGCCTTATATGATACCATGGGTAGGATTGAGTCGGAATTACATATGTGAGGGTTTATTAATATTAGAAACACATTTAAATTGATCATCGTGCAAAGGTTTTGACTGTATGGTACATTGAGGAAAATGAACCTAGGTTGTTAAATGTGAGTGAGAGTGTTGCATAATTGAAACGGGGGAATCTAGGCCTAACTAAAGAACACGTATGATAATCAGTTAGTTACAAATATGGCGTCTTTCAAGGTTAAATATGTTAGTTGAGTTTGTTTAGGTTGTCCGGGTAGATCGAGTCGGTCATCCTAATCGGACAGACATGATTATGACATCAGCAAGTATGTCACATAGTGGCCATTACCTTGGTTTAGACTGAGGTCAGACAAGTTGCCGGCTATTACTCTAAGCGTGCCGTGGAGTCAGAAAGTTCTTGGTGTGATCAACCAGGTTCGAACATGAAATTGCCTTCGGGCCAGTATTTCTCTTAGCGTAATGCGGGAGACAGAAAGTGAATGCCTATGTGTATAAGTAGGTGTTAACTATGGAATTGTATGATATATATTTATGATTGATTTACGTGCGGAGTAAAAACTATATTAGAAGCATGAATTAGGATTTTAATTGTGAATATGATATATTGACTGCCTGATCATGTTAAAGATCACAATATGAATCCATTTCATGCGCATGTGGTTGTGGTTGCTCCCTTCCCCTAGCTGTAGTCGTACCCGCTGCTACGCCAGGGATGGGGGAGCTCTTCACTGAGTCTTTTCGACTCACCCCTCTTTTTACATGTTTCAGATACAGGTGGTTCAGGCGTCGGGAACGCGTCCACTTCTTCTCAAGGAGGCGAACAACCCTGAAGACCACACGCATAGTCTGCGTGGGTAGCGTATTTTGGTTTATGTATATAAATCAGGATCCATATGTATAATATGACTCCTTTTTGGATGTAGCTTTTGTACATATACAACTGTTTATATATATGTCAAACTCTAGTATTGTCGGCTTCATACAGATTAAAGTTAGGTCTTGGTGATGGAAACATAGGCCACGATATAGTATATATCATGTGTGTATATATATATATATATATATATGACTTCCGCGTGTGAATAGGATAGATCACACGTATTGAGGCGTGTGATCAATATGTAAATTATATGTATGTGTGGTTGAATACTTGAGTGTATGAAAATATGGCTTCCGCATGTGAATTTGATAGATCACACGCATTGAGGGGTGTGATCAATATGTAAATTATATGCAAGCGTGTGATTGAATATATGTATGACTGTATACAGGACTTCTGCATGTGAATAGGATAGATCACCCGCCCTGAAGCGCGTGATTAATATGTATACTATATGTACGTGTGAGTGATTATGTGTATATGTATAGAATGAAGCGGCGTTGAGCGAGCCGTGGATTGCACATTACTTAGCTCACCGGATATGGATGTCCATAAATATTATATATTGTTTGTATTAGAAATGGGTAGTTATAAACATGTGAAAATGTCAATCAGGGATTAGAGGCTTACAGAATAGGAGAAATCCTACCTCCCGTGCCGGTCACGGACGTTCCGATAGGAGGTCGTGACAATGAGTGTTTCGAAAACTTGATATTCATTTTTCTTTTTTTAGTAAGTTTTCGCTAATGAGTGTTTCGAAAACTTGAAATTTATTTTTCTTTTTGTAATCAGTTTTCACCGATGAGTGTTTCAAAAACTTGATATTCATTTTTCTTTTTTAATCAGTTTTCCCCGATGAGTGTTTCGAAAACTTTATATTCATTTTTATTTTTTTAATCAGTTTTCGTCGATGAGTGTTTCGAAAACTTGATATTCATTTTTTTAATAAGTTTTCACCGATGAGTGTTTCAAAAACTTGATATTTATTTTTCTTTTTTTTAATCAGTTTTCGCCGATGAGTGTTTCGAAAACGTAATATTCATTTTTTTAAAATAGTTTTCGCCGATGAGTGTTTCGAAAACTTGATATTCATTTTTTTCTTAATTAGTTTTCGCAGATGAGTGTTTCTAAAATGTTATATTCATTTTTCTTTAATTATTTAGTTTTTACCGATGAGTGTTTCGAAAATTTGATATTAATTTTCCTTTTTTAATCAGTTTTCGTCGATGAGTGTTTCGAAAACTTGATATTCATTTTTCTTTTTTTTAGTAAGTTTTCGCTAATGAGTGTTTCGAATACGTGATATTCATATATCTTTTTTTATTATTTTTCACCGATGAGTGTTTCGAAAACTTAATATTCATTTTTGTTTTTTAATCATTTTTCGCTGATAAGTGTATCGAATACATGATATTCATTTTTATTTTTTTAATCAGTTTTCGCTAATGAGTGTTTCGAAAACTTGATATTTATTTTTCTTTTTTTAATCAGTTTTCACCGATGAGTGTTTCGAAAACTTGATATTCATTTTTGTTTTTTTTAATAAGTTTTCGTAGATGAGTGTTTCGAAAACTTCATATTCATTTTTCTTTTTTTAGTAAGTTTTTGCTAATGAGTTTTTCGAAAACTTGATATTCATTTTTTTTAATCAGTTTTTGTCGATGAGTGTTTTGAAAACTTGATATTCATTTTTCTTTTGTTTTAATCAGTTTTCGTCGATGAGTGTTTAGAAAACTTGATATTTATTTTTCTTTTTTTTCAATCAGTTTTCGCCGATGAGTGTTTCGAAAACTTGATTGTCATATTTCGTTTTTTCAACAGTTTTCGCAGATGAGTGTTTCAAAAACGTAATATTCTTTTTTTCTTTTCTTTTTTTTTAAATAGTTTTCGCCGATGAGTGTTTCGAAAACTTGACATTCATATTTCTTTTTCTTAATCAGTTTTCACCGATTAGTGTTTCAAAAACGTGATATTCATTTTTCTTTTTTTAATCAGTTTTAACCGATGAGTGTTTTGAAAACTTGATATTCATTTTTCTTTTTTAATTAGTTTTGGTCGATGTTTTTTTCGAAAACTTAATATTCATTTTTTTTTAATAAGTTTTCACCGATAAGTGTTTCGAAAACTTGATATTCATTTATCTTTTTTAATTAGTTTTGGTCGTTGAGTGTTTCGAAAACGTAATATTCATATTTCTTTGTTTTAAATAGTTTTCTCCGATGAGTGTTTCGAAAACTTAATATTCATTTTTCTTTTTCTTAATCAGTTTTCGCCGATGAGTGTTTCGAAAACATGATATTCATTTTTCTTTTTTTTTTAATAAGTTTTCGCCGATGAGTGTTTTGAAAACTTGATATTCATCTTTCTTTTTTAATTAGTTTTGGTCGATAAGTGTTTCGAAAACTTAATATTCATTTTTCTTTTTTTAATAAATTTTCACCGATGAGTGTTTCGAAACTTGATATTTATTTTTCTTTTTTGAATCAATTTTTGTCAATGAGTGTTTCGAAAATTTGATATTAATTTTCCTTCTTTAATCAGTTTTCGTCGATGAGTGTTTCGAAAACTTGATATTTATTTTTCTTTTTTTTAGTAAGTTTTCGCTAATGAGTGTTTCGAATACTTGATATTCATATTTCTTTTTTTAATCATTTTTCACCGATGAGTGTTTCGAAAACTTGATATTCATTTTTGTTTTTCAATCAGTTTTCGCCGATCAGTGTATCGAATACATGATATTCATTTTTATTTTTTTAATCAGTTTTCGCTAATGAGTTGTTCGAAAACTTGATATTTATTTTTCTTTTTTTAATCAGATTTCACCGATGACTGTTTCGAAAACTTGATATTCATTTTTCTTTTTTAATCAGTTTTCGTCGATGAGTGTTTCAAAAACTTTATATTCATTTTTTTTAATCAATTTTCGTCGATGAGTGCTTCGAAAACTTGATATTCATTTTTCTTTTTTTAGTAAGTTTTCGCTAATGAGTTTTTCGAAAACTTGATATTCTTTTTTCTTTTTTTAATCATTTTTCATCGATGATTGTTTCGAAAACTTGATAATCATTTTTCTTTTTTTAATCATTTTTCGTCGATGAGTGTTTTGTAAACTTGATATTCATTTTCCTTTTTTTATAAGTTTTCGCCGATGAGTGTTTCGAATACATGATATTCATTTTTATTTTTTTTAATAAGTTTTCGTCGATAAGGGTTTCGAAAACTTGATATTCATTTTTCTTTTTTTAGTAAGTTTTCGTTATGAGTATTTCGAAAACTTGATATTTATTTTTCTTTTTTAAATCAATTTTCACCGATGATTGTTTCGAAAACTTGATATTCATTTTCCTTTTTTAATCAGTTTTCACCGATGAGTGTTTCGAAAATTTTATATTCATTTTAATTTTTTTAATCAGTTTTCGTCGATGAGTGTTTTGAAAACTTGATATTCATTTTTTATTTTTAGTAAGTTTTCGCTGATGAGTTTATCGAAAACTTGATATTCATTTTTCTTTTTTTAATCAGTTTTTGCCGATGAGTGTTTCGAAAACTTGATATTCATTTTCCTTTTTTCAATAAGTTTTCGTCGATGAGTGTTTTCGAAAACTTGGTATTCTTTTTTCTTTTTTTTAATCTGTTTTTGCCGATTAGTGTTTTGAAAACTTGATATTCATTTATCTTTTTTTAATCAGTTTTCGCCGATGAGTGTTTCGAAAACTTGATATCTATTTTTCTTTTTTTTTTAATCAGTTTTCTCCGATGAGTGTTTCGAAAACTTAATAGTCATATTTCGTTTTTTAATCAGTTTTCGCCGATGAGTGTAACACCCTCTTATCATAGGGTCCATTTTTAGTGGATTAATAATATATATAAGTATAATTACAAAGGATAAGTGTGTTACTAATTCTTCTACCCGAGTAATTTTTAAAACTTTTATCAAGTTATTACAAAGTATTCATTTCGGTTCGAGTCATCACTCTCGGGTTCTATCCTGATTCTTATAGCGGAAGAAAAATATAAAATCAGGAAACAAATTAAAATATTCATACACATGCAGGACCATCTTTTACATAAATATATATAGTGTGATAATAGTATATATATATAAGTTAGTCAATCTTGGGAACCGGAGGCAACAATCCTGCCACTCAGGTTCCCTTCAAAAGACCATGTCAGAACAATCACAAGTCTCATAAAGTCTATTTGTCAGAATTTCCTATGATGCATGTCAAAATAGCTAAAACTACCAAGGATCCGTACCCATCTACCTCAAGCTCCAATCCCCATCAGTCACCTATTCATCTGATACATGCCAGCACTGAGTGAGAATAAATCTCAGTAGGTATAGGAATCTAAGTTTAAAAACTACTGGCATTTACCACCGTATTCTTTACAGAAAATCATTGAATTCTTATTCTTTATAAAATATGAAAACTTTAACTATTTGATGTAATATAACTTTTCTTTACCTGACGTCATGCTTATCCAGCCATGACTAAAACATATGTGCTGAGCTCACTACGGTTGTAGAGATAAGAGATATAGAGAATTCCAAATAAATCATACCTCATCTTGTAACATGATCTATCTTACACATATATGGAATTAAGAGACACATATAATGACACATCAATGTCAAATCAAAGAGAAAACAAGAGTCATCGGGAGCGCCGCCCAGCGAACAACTCCACGTACCCTACAGCACACAAGAATAAAAACAATTCTCTTTGTGGTAGCTTGTCACAACTCTAGTACAATCTGAGGCGTCCCTCAGCCGGATCCGAGTACTAACTGGACCAATGTATCCCAAAGGCCCTGACCATCGTATCCCGAATGGCCATTACCCAAATAGAAGGTTACCACTGTATCCCAATGATCTGAGCCATCGTATCCCAAATGACTCCCTTCCATATTGGTTCATCTCATGGGATCACTACCTTCATCAAAAGATAGATCACACCCGCCCCGAATTATAGGGTGTGGTTAATGTATCCCAATAACCCGGACCATCGTATCCCAATGACCGTTTCCCATTCTTGTTCGGGCCATGAGGCTATGGAATCACCACCCTCTGTGGTGGATCATTTCCCCGGTACGCTAGTCACTAATACAATCACTAGGGTAATGAAGCCTAAGCCATGATTATGCCTAATTCTAAGTACGTGACCCTCTAAATGGTCATGAGAGTCCACTAACTTAGAATTCGTAATCAACACGGGTTTTCAAAAGTAATTTAATTAAGTCTTCTCTGTGGGACAACCGATGACCGTCCCATACCAACCATCAGTCATCCAAACATAAGCTTCATTCTCCCTAGAATTGCACTAGAACTACTCCCCTCATTTCTCTATCCTTCTTGCTCTAATTCCCTTCTTAAAATTCAATGATCAATGTTACAAAAATTTTCATCATGTATATCTTTATCTAGAATGTTGTTTGAGCTTTGAAATGACACTTAAAAGTTGGTTAAACTCATTTAAGGAAGTTGAAGGAAAGAGTGAAAGTCACTTGAAGTGGAAGAAGGAAATTCATTTGAAATAAGTAAAAGGTTGAGTCTTAGGAATAATTCCAAAAGAAGTTATAAAACTCATTGGCTATGAGGGAACAAAGTTTAATTGAAATAGAGGAATAATTGAGTCTTAAAAGAAGATAATAATGAGTATTAAACTCATTTTAGTTGAAGGAAAAGAAACCATTCAAATTAAGGAAGAAATTACGACTTTTCAAAACTAGAATCTTGGTAGTGTGTAAACAGAACCGCCAACCTTCGAGACAACGCCCAGAAAATCTAACCGTTGGAATTTTCAGTAAAAATACAACTTAGAAAGATCAGGATGTTAGCTTTTATATGGCTTTGGAATCACTCGAATCCATCAAGTAACCAATTCAGAAAATATATTTAAACAGAGCAAGGTCAGATTCAAAACAGAATGCAACATTTGGCAAGCTTCATTAAAATGGTCATATCTCCTTCCATACTTAACGAAATTATTTGGTTCTTCTTCCTAAATCAACCTTACACATAAAATATTCTAATTATCAATTCATTTCAGCAAGGGTTTGAGCCATTTAAGAGCAGTAATATAAAAACAGTAGCCAATCGTACAAAAATTCTGCATCAGTTTAGAAAACAAAACCGCAGACTATCGAGGCAATTTCCAGAAGATCTAACCGTTGGAATTTTTTTGGAAAAATACAATTTAGAAAGCTTAGGATATTAGCTTTCATATGGACTTGGAATCACTCAAATCCATCAAGTAATGAATTCAGAAAACACGTTTAAATAGAGTAAGGTCAAATTCAAAAACTCAGATTTTGACAATAAACATGTTCCACGAATTTCTTGTGTCTTATACCATCAAAGATTGGTGTTTTTAGAAGAACATGATGAACAAACTCAAAATCTAAACTCAAATCTCTAACCCAACAAAATCTCAGCACAACCAACAATTAAAACATCCAATAGAAATGTTGGAAAACTAAAGAATGCAAGTTTATGCCTCCATTATCATCAAAGTGAAGAAATGTTTCAATGAGCTTCAAAAACAACATCAAGAATGGAGGAAGATTGCTTCACCTACCTTGAAATGAGTATGAGAAGATAAAAAGAATGTTGAAGAAGACTTTTTAGTCCTTTCTCCGGCCTCTGGTCACCGGAATCCGATCACCCACCACCTAGAACCACCAAGCCTCCTTCCAAATGCTCTCCCTTCTCTCTAGAACCCTAACCCTCACTTCCTCTCTCTAAAATATGAAAATGGGTGTGTCTTGGCGTGAGTGATAGCTGAAAGTAAGCTTATGAGTGTGTTTATAAATATTTGGGGGAAAATTATAGTTTTTGCCTCATTCTAAGATTTGTTTTCACTTAAGTCCCTTACTTACCAATTTAATCTCTTATCTATCTAGTGAAAATCCTTTTTCACCCGTCCTTAATTTTTTTTTTGTCTTTCTCATCAATCCAACCTTGATAATCTATTTTCATTCTAGTCCTCAACTTTCATCTTTGTTATCAATTTAGTCCATATTCTTAATTTAACGCAACTATATGCAACTAATGTATCAACCAATGTCACACACAAGCATTTTAAATTAAAACACAACATTAACAACCATCTCTTTAATTAATCTAATTTAATTAAATCTTAGAATTAAACGGGTGTTACATTTCTCCCCTCCTTAAAAATAATTTCGTCCTCGAAATTAGAACATTTTCATTCAATACACCCCAAAGGACTTCCCCCTTAAGGGAACAACCTTATTCTCCAATTATTTGACCTCAACACTAATGATTTTCAAAGGACTAGAATGATGTGAAAACTTTCTTTCAGTTGCACTGTACTGGCGATAAAAAATGTGTGAAGGATTTTAAATACACTTTCAGAGTTGTATGACATGAGAAACATAGCATAGGAATAACTTGACTACATGATAGTAAAACAATTTAGTAAGGAAATGAATAAACTCTTTTCCAAATCTGAAATGGTCCTTTGTATCTCAAATTAAGTTTCATGACTTAATAATTCATTCAAATTATCGTAACCATATAAACTTTTATGAAAGCATGATCCATTTCTTTAAATACAAATAGTTTTCTCTTCTTATCAGCATATCCCCTTTCCTATATTTCAATCCTAGTTTCCTTCTATCTTAGAGTGCCAGCCCTAAAGCAAAAGCTATAGGATCTAGATAGTTCACATAGCTTATTCATTACTTTGAAGACGACACAACTATATGTATTAAGCTTTGTACCAAAAGTTCTTTTCACATCTGACTATCACACTTTCGTTGCGGATTTTCCAAAAATTCTTGGTACATCTTAACTACACTAAGGTATATAACTTCTTCAGGTCTCTGTATTCGTGCTAGTGCTTCACTTTCTCAATCATTCCAGCTCCGGAAACCATGTCCTATCTCCAAGATATTGTCGCTTTATCCAATGACCTATTGAATCCCTCAAGTCTTTTGGGGACTTAAGGATTCGTCATCTAGTTACCCATTTATAACTTAAGGTCTTAGATTACATTCTATCTTCAGTTCGTTTAGACAAACCTCGTCAAGTACACTAACATCGATCAGTTTATATTCCTAGATTCCTCTAGTAACATCAATTTATTGATCACCATAAGAACCACAAGTATGTCAACTTGAATTCTAAATCCTCAATTGACCATCAACCTAAATTCACAACCCTCATTTGACACAAGAGACTGTCAATCGAATCAAATTCCTAAACCTTTTCACCTCATATTCAACTCCTATGGCCAGAAAGTAATCAATGTTTTCATTGCCACTAAACACCTCAAACCGATCTTAGATAGCATAATCATCATCCCTCAATAAGCATTTGTCACCTTGGTTAACTCTAAAGGAGATACCCTATGAGGTTTCTTAAAAATTGGTCTTATTCCTGAAACTAACTCTTTTAGAGAATTCTACTTTTCTTTCCTGTCGGAAACTTAGAATCTCTCCTAGGGACATCAAGAAATTCTCTAACTACTAGGATCCTTGGAGCTTATGCTGAGGTAACTTTAAGAGAACTACTGAAAACTTATCATTCGGATCATTTCTTTTGTACCCCTGAATACAGGTATAATATTTATAAAGTCACGAGTATATATAAAAAAAATGGTTTATGACCATATAATTAAAAGATAGTCGATCCAGTACAAGAATACAGTCAAATTCAACCAATGCAAAACATAGAAGTTACAACTCTTTCATTCCTTCACCAATCATAAAAAGATAAGAAATGCCAGCATAAAAACATTACAACTAAAGGTACATTATTTATCAAACATTTACCTTTGATCCAACCATTAGACTCAACCATTTCTTTACCCTTAAACTATAAACTCTCACTTTGATCACTACGTGACCCTTACAATTCAACACAACAAAGGTTTCAGATCGCCCAAGGGGCAAC
The DNA here is from genome assembly GCA_014851425.1 of Senna tora. Taxonomy (NCBI): domain Eukaryota; kingdom Viridiplantae; phylum Streptophyta; class Magnoliopsida; order Fabales; family Fabaceae; genus Senna; species Senna tora. The sequence goes on along the minus strand of CM026270.1, from coordinate 30,005,823 downwards.
AATATTCAGAAATTTAGATTCAATGTAATCTTTGGATACATGGTTCTCCCATGATCCTTCAGGGTTCAACTTTGAATGAGAAAAGGACTTGGTCCATCTCCCATCTTATAAGTATTACCTTGATGAAGCTACATGAATTCCATTTCCTTTCTTATTCCTGAACAAGAAGGTATTTCTTTAGGGATACCTTATCAAGAGTACCCTAAGTAAGTTAGTAGCCCTAAACTTCCATCAACAACTTAACTCCTTTCTAGCTATGTTTAAATTCTTAAACAAGTCAAAAGATTCAAACAATCATCAAATAACAACCACACAAGGATCACAACCATCTCCTTAATCGCTTCCAATTCAACTCACTCCTATAGGAGAAAGTCTATCCTCTGAAAAATTGGAAATTATTCACCTAGAGTGGTTTGGGTTTCTGTTGGTCCTTTTTGGTTATCACAAATAATCATTCCTACTTCTCAAAGCTACCAGAGGACTTGGGTTAAGGCATGCCACACCTTTTGGAGTCTACATCACTCCAACAAGGTCAACCACCAATCCTCACTCCAGTTCAACATTCTGTCTATGTGGAATCATATCCCACTCTACAAAACAAAGACCATTGAGGTAGCTAATCTCAATGGCACATTGTTAAGTAAGGAAACATGACTCCAACAAGATATGTTGTCTACCCAAAACTAACACTTCATTCCTCAAGTCCAAACTCAATACAGGTTAGCCAACTGCCTAGGTTCAGCTAATTAACCTGACATTGTCCTTATCTTGAGGAATACTACCATTTCTACCTAGGTTAGTGTATCCTCTGATACCATAATGTAACACCCTCTTATCCTAGGGTCCATTTTTAGTGGATTAATAATATATATAAGTATAATTACAAAGGATAAGTGTGTTACTAATTCTTCTACCTGAGTAATTTTTAAAACTTTTATAAAGTTATTACAAAGTATTCATTTCGGTTCGAGTCATCACTCTCAGGTTCTATCCTGATTCTTATAGCGGAAGAAAAATATAAAATCAGGAAACAAATTAAAATATTCATACACATGCAGGACCATCTTTTACATAAATATATATAGTGTGATAATAGTGTATATATATAAGTTAGTCAATCTTGGGAACCGGAGGCAACAATCCTGCCACTCAGGTTCCCTTCAAAAGACCATGTCAGAACAATCACAAGTCTCATAAAGTCTATTTGTCAGAATTTCCTATGATGCATGTCAAAATAGCTAAAACTACCAAGGGTCCGTACCCATCTACCTCAAGCTCCAATCCCCATCAGTCACCTATTCATCTGATACATGCCCGCACTGAGTGAGAATAAATCTCAGTAGGTATAGCAATCTAAGTTTAAAAACTACTGGCATGTACCACCGTATTCTTTACGGAAAATCATTGCATTCTTAATCTTTATAAAATATGAAAACTTTAACTATTGGATGTAATATAACTTTCCTTTACCTGACATCATGCTTATCCAGCCATGACTAAAACATATGTGCTGAGCTTACTACGGTTGTACAGATAAGAGATATAGAGAATTTCAAATAAATCATACCTCATCTTGTAACATGATCTATCTTACACATATATGGAATTAAGAGACACATATAATGACACATCAATGTCAAATCAAAGAGAAAACAAGAGTCATCGGGAGCGCCGCCCAGCGAACAACTCCACGTACCCTACAGCACACATGAATGAAAACAATTCTCTTTGTGGTAGCTTGCCACAACTCTAGTACAATTTGAGGCGTCCCTCAGTCGGATCCGAGTACTAACTGGACTAATGTATCCCAAAGGCCCTGACCATCGTATCCCGAATGGCCATTACCCAAATAGAAGGTTACCACTGTATCCCAATGATCCGACCCATCGTATCTCGAATGACTCCCTGCCATATTGGTTCATCTCATGGGATCACTACCTTCATCAAAAGATAGATCACACCCGCCCCGAATTATAGGGTTTGGTTAATGTATCCCAATAACCCGGACCATCGTATCCCGATGACCGTTTCCCATTCTTGTTCGGGCCATGAGGCTATGGAATCACCACCCTCTGTGGTGGATCATTTTCCCGATACGCTAGTCACTAATACAATCACTAGGGTAATGAAGCCTAAGCCATGATTATGCCTAATTCTAAGTACGTGACCCTCTAAATGGCCATGAGAGTTCACTAACTTAGAATTCGCAATCAACACGGGTTTTCAAAAGTAATTTAATTAAGTCTTCTCTGTGGGACAACCGATGACCGTTCCATACCAACCATCAGTCATCCAAACATAAGCTTCATTCTCCCTAGAATTGCACTAGAACTACTCCCCTCATTTCTCTATCCTTCTTGCTCTAATTCCCTTCTTAAAATCCAATGATCAATGTTACAAAAATTTTCATCATGTAAATCTTTATCTAGGATGTTGTTTGAGCTTTGAAATGACACTTAAAAGTTGGTTAAACTCATTTAAGGAAGTTGAAGGAAAGAGTGAAAGTCACTTGAAGTGGAAGAAGAAAATTCATTTGAAATAAGTAAAAGGTTGAGTCTTAGGAATAATTCCAAAAGAAGTTATAAAACTCATTGGCTATGAGGGAACAAAGTTCAATTGAAATAGAGGAATAATTGAGTCTTAAAAGAAGATAATAATGAGTATTAAACTCATTTTAGTTGAAGGAAAAGAAACCATTCAAATTAAGGAAGAAATTACGACTTTTCAAAACTAGAATCTTGGTAGTGTGTAAACAGAACCGCCAACCTTCGAGACATCGCCCAGAAAATCTAACCGTTGGAATTTTCATTAAAAATACAACTTAGAAAGATCAGGATGTTAGCTTTCATATGGCTTTGGAATCACTCGAATCCATCTAGTAACTAATTCAGAAAATATATTTAAACAGAGCAAGGTCAGATTCAAAACAGAATGCAACATTTGGCAAGCTTCCTTAAAATGGTCATATCTCCTTCCATACTTAGCGAAATGATTTGATTCTTCTTCCTAAATCAACCTTACACATAAAATATTCTAATTATCAATTCATTTCAGCAAGGGTTTGAGCCATTTAAGAGCAGTAATATAAAAACAGTAGCCAATCGTACAAAAATTCTGCATCAGTTTAGAAAACAAAACCGCAGACTATCGAGGCAATTTCCAGAAGATCTAACCGTTGGAATTTTTTTTGGAAAAATACAATTTAGAAAGCTTAGGATATTAACTTTCATATGGACTTGGAATCACTCAAATCCATCAAGTAACGAATTCAGAAAACACGTTTAAACAGAGTAAGGTCAAATTCAAAAACTCAGATTTTGACAATAAACATGTTCCACGAATTTCTTGTGTCTTATACCATCAAAGATTGGTGTTTTTAGAAGAACATGATGAACAAACTCAAAATCTAAACTCAAATCTCTAACCCAGAAAAATCTCAGCACAACCAACAATTAAAACATCCAATAGAAATGTTGGAAAACTAAAGAATGCAAGTTTATGCCTCCATTATCATCAAAGTGAAGAAATGTTTCAATGTGCTTCAAAAACAACATCAAGAATGGAGGAAGATTGCTTCACCTACCTTGAAATGAGTATGAGAAGATAAAATGAATGTTGAAGAAGACTTTCTAGTCCTTGCTCCGGCCTCCGGTCACCGGAATCCGATCAACCACCACCTAGAACCACCAAGCCTCCTTCCAAATGCTCTCCCTTCTCTCTAGAACCCTAACCCTCACTTCCTCTCTCTAAAATATGAAAATGGGTGTGTCTTGGCGTGATAGCTGAAAGTAAGCTTATGAGTGTGTTTATAAATCTTTGGGGGAAAATTATAGTTTTTGCCTCATTCTAAAATTTCTTTTTACTTAAGTCCCTTACTTACCAATTTAATCTCTTATCTATCTAGTGAAAATCCTTTTTCACCCGCCCTTAATTTTTTTTTTGTCTTTCTCATCAATCCAACCTCGATAATCTATTTTCATTCTAGTCCTCAACTTTCATCTTTGTTATCAATTTAGTCCCTATTCTTAATTTAACGCAACTATATGCAACTAATGTATCAACCAATGTCACACACAAGCATTTTAAATTAAAACACAACATTAACAACCATCTCTTTAATTAATCTAATTTAATTAAATCTTAGAATTAAACGGGTGTTACAATGAGTGTTTCGAAAACGTGATATTCATTTTTCTTTATTTAATCAGCTTTCACCGATTAGTGTTTTCGAAAACTTGATATTTATTTCTCTTTTTTTTAATCATTTTTCACCGATGAATGTATCGAAAACTTGGTATTCATTTTTCTTTTTTAATTAGTTTTTGCCGATGTGTTATTCGAAAACTTGACATTCATTTTTATTTTTTTAATCAGTTTTCGCCGATGAGTGTTTTCGAAAACTTGGTATTCATTTTTCTTTTTTTTTTAATCTGTTTTCGCCGATTAGTGTTCTGAAAACTTAATTTTCATTTTTCTTTTTTTAATCAGTTTTCGCCGATGAGTGTTTCTAAAACTTGATATTTATTTTTGTAATATCCGAGATATTTTGATTGGATTATTTTCATTATTATTAAATTTATTTTTCTTTCAAAAATAAAATAAATTAAATTAAAGATAAAATAAAATTAAGGGGAAAAAAATAGGAAATCTAAGTATTCTTTTTATGACCTAAAAGAAGAAGGAATTAAAAAGATTGGAAAGAAGTAGGATATAACAAGTAAATAAATTTTTCTAATAAAATAAAATATATATAATATCTAATAATAAAATATATATATATTATAAAAAAATAATAATAATAAAAAAATAAAGGGGGCCAACCGTGACCCCCTTATTCTTCCACTAACACACATACAAGATATATATATATATATGTATATACTAAGATTAAGATCCATGGGGGGCCCACCTTGAACCCCCCCCCCCCCCCCCCCAAAAAAAAATTCAACACACTCACACACACATTTTAAAAAAAGGAAAGGGAAGCAGACGTGAGAAGCAGAAGCAGAAAAACGAAGCACACACACAAAACGCTCCAAACCGAGAAAGAAGAGGAGGAAGGGGAAACGGAGGAACCGGCCGGAAAAGCGCCGGTGAAGCCACGCTGGTGACGGAAACGGTGACCGGAGGTCATCCTCAACACCCACCAACCTTTTATCCGATTGAAATCAAGTAAGAAAGCCCCAAATCTCTCAAACCCCAATTTCTCAAATTTTGAGTATTTTAGGAATTCTTCAATACTTCCAATCGGGGCATTCCGGGGTTAAATTTGAGCATGGTGAATGTTATTGAAAGCTTGGGGAAGTTCAAAAATCGAAGTTAAACCGTAGGAATTGACCGGGTATGGAAATTAGGAAATATGGGTTAGGAAATTGCTCTAAAATTCGAAATTGATAGTTTGATGCATGTTTAGGCTTGGATTGGAGTAGTATAAGTATTATAAATGCTAGAAATATACAAGGGAATAAAGCCCGAGTATTTACCGTCTCAACCGGAACCCAATCCGGTGAAAAAGAGGCGAAATACTAAGCTACGTTACAGTAAGGAGCTGTGGTATGGGTTGGACACTTTGGTCTAGTCCGTAGTGGACACCTAAGACCCGCTAAATTGGTCCCAAGGCTCTAATTATACCCAATTATATTTTTATATATAATTAAAGATGTAGTAATTAAGCTTTTACTCGGCGAATAAGGGAGACGGTGGAATGAGTAAGCTATAGCCTCTTTTGAACCGTGAATTTAATTCTTTTATTAGTTAAATACCCATATGAACACATGAAGGGAAATTTAGACAAGAGGAAACCTCTAACCTAAGCAATTAGAGGTTCTAAATGGCTTGAAAGTGTGAAAGTCGAATATGGGGCATTTTGGACTTTCTGAAAGAGTAATAAGACGACGTAACGAACTAAATAATTAGTTTTTAGAAATATCTAGATGGTACATGAGCATTAGCATGACACACGCATTTTTAGATACTTAGTTACACGTTCTAAATTTCCTAAATATATATGTGTATAGGGCACCACAGAGCGATTGGAGCTTCAGGCACCACAGAGCGATTGGAGCTTCAAGCACTCCGAGGACTGAACAGGAGGGCCAATGAGGTGAGGGGCTCTCCCATCCCTGCCCCACAGGGTTGGATGACTACGTGGAAAATGTGGTTTGCTCTATTTTGTGCAAATTGATATATGGAATATATTTATATGAATAAATTTGTGTTACGCGTGTATGATTTGCAATTAAGTAGTCAACGTGCAATAGTATATGTGCTTATATGATTAATCACAAGGTGTATATATATGTGCTATTGTGGCTTACCGAGCCTTATATGATACAGTGGGTAGGATTGAGTCGGAATTTCATATGTGAGAGTTTATTAATATTAGGAACCCACTTAAATTGATCATCGTGCAAAGGTTTTGACCGTATGGTACATTGAGGAAAATGAATCTAGGTTGTTAAGTGTGAGTGAGAGTGATGCATAATTGAAAAGGGGGAAACTGGGCCTAACTAGTAATCACGTATAATATTCAACTAGTTCTCATAGGGCGTCTTTCAAGGTTAAATATGTTAGTTGAGTTTGTTTAGGTTGTCCCGGTAGATTGAGTCAGCCATCCTGATCGGACAGACAGGATTATAACGTCAGCAAGTATGCCACATAGAGGCCATTACCTTGGTTAAAACTGAGGTCAGATGTCACGACCCCCTATCGGACGTCCGTGACCGGCACGGGAGGTAGGATTTCTCCTATCCCGTAAGCCTCTAATCCCAGATTGACATTTTTATATATGCATAACTACCCATTTCTAATACAAACAATATATAGTATATATGGTCATCCCTATCCGGTGACCTAAGTAGCACGCAATCCACGGCACGCTCAACGCCGCTTCAGTCTATACATATACACATTATCAATCACACATACATATAGTATACATATTGATCAAGCGCCTCAAGGCGGGTGATCTATCCTATTCACATGCAGAGTCCCTGTATACAATCATGTATATATATTCAATCACACACCTGCATATAATTTACATATTGATCACACGCCTCAATGCGTGTGACCTATCCTATTCACATACGGAAGTCACATTCATATATATATATATATATACACATGATATTCAGCATATCATAACCTATATTCCCAACAACAAGACCAATCTTTAATCTGTATGAAGCCGAAAAGAATCATATACATATACATCCTGACAAAATACATATATCAATACTACCCACGCGAACAATGCGTGCGGTCTCTAAGTCTGTCCGCCTCCCTGAGATGAAGTGGAAGCGCTCCCGATGCCTATACCACCTGTGTCTGTAACATTTAACATTGGGGTGAGTCAAACGGACTCAGTGAGAGGCTTTCTCATCCCTGGTGTAGTAGTGGGTATCACTACAACTGGGGAAAAGGAGCCAATCACAAACACATACGCATATAACGGGTTTAAATTTCCATATATTAAGTGGTCAGGCAACTAGCATATATCATATTCACAATAAAGAATTTAAATCATGGTTTTACATACATTTAAATTCACACATGCATCATCTCATAGTTTAACATACAACTTCATGTGGATATCCATGTTCAAATAACCGTAATCATAAACTGGCCCGAAGGCATTTCTCCGTTAGGAGAGAATCTGGCCAGAAGGCAATATCTCACGTGAGCGATATAGGAACCTAGTTTATCATTCTAGGAACCCCTGGCCCCAAGACTTTACTTGGAACAATAATCTGACCCCAAGACTTCACTTAGAGCATAGTCGGCGACTCATCTGACCTCGGTTTACCCAAGGCAATAGCCACAATGTGGTGTACTCATATACTTTGTATTCTTGAGAGTTTGACTCAAGATAACAGACTCAATCTACCCGGACCACCCGTGATAGACTCGGTCCCCGCGTTGTACCATAATTGACCCCTATGGATCACTACTTATTTATTTTACTTCTTCTTAGGAAATTCTAAATTTCCAAGTGGTTTTCTAATCCGGAATCCCTCGGTTTAAAACAAGGTTGGTTTCTTGTACCACAAGACCCTCACAATTAAAATTGACTTGATCCTACCCCTGATCTTATATAGGTCCCGAGGACCTTCTTTTCATATAAGGCTCCTTGAGCCACCATCGCCTTTACAAGTCACATACACACATATAGCACGTTTTCACATATACTGTAATTTAGGAACAACAATAGCATGTTATCTAACATGTAATTCCTACAAATAGGCAAGAAGACAAACCATATATCCATATCCGCAGTCATCCCTATAGGACAAGGATAGGAAAGCCCCTCACCTGGTTGGCCCCTTGTATCGGCTCTCGGTGTGCCCGAAGGTCCGCTCACTGTATGGTGCCCTATACACATATATTTGAGAGATTCAGAAGCTTGAAAATTCAACCACTATCGTGTACATGCAACGCTAGTGCTCATGTTCTCTCTAATTAATTCCATAGACTAGTTGTTGGCTTGGAAATGCCCTCAACTAGTTTTAGGACACCTAGCATGTTTCTATTCGTGTCCAACCCTTTCTTAATCACACTATTCGGAAGCTTTGACTTGGGAATGCAAGGTTACCCAATTTCCACCTCTATGTGTCCATATGAACTTCCATTACCCAAGTCTTAAATTTATGGCTCAAGAGAATCATAAATACTAATTGTCCAAGATTCCCATTTACCAAAATAACCTTGAACACTTCACCTACACATGCATACACATACCCGAATACGCGTAAAATTAGAAAATTGTCTCTTTTTCCCCGAACCGGGTTCCGGGTGAGATGGGAATTACTCGGGTTTTAATTCCTCGTACATTCTAATAATTTTAACAATTATGTTATCACAATTTCCACCTATTCATGCACCCCCAATCAGTCCACAACACCTTTAAACATTACTAATGATATTTTCCAACTAGTTTTCCAACCCGGATAAATTTCCATCAATTTGGTTCCGGTTCCTAAGCTTCCAACTCACTTCCTAACATGAAAATACTTCAATTTAGGACCCAGAATACTCAGATTGAATCAATTGGGGTCTTTCCAAAAATCCCTAAAATTGATAAAATTGGGGTTTGAGTGTATCGGGACTTCTCACCTCGATTCAACCGGTTAGAAGGACGATATGGAGTAGAGGAGACTCCCAGCCACCTTCCCCGGTGAAGAGACGGCGTTTTCCGGCGAGTTTTCCGATGAGAAAGCTCTCTCCCTCTTGTTTCTCTCTCTAAGCCGTCACTCTCTCTGTCTCTAGCACAACAGCGACGGCGATGAACTCCGGCCGGCTTCCTCGCACGTCCAGCCACCGTCTCCTCCGTGCTCAACCCGTCTCTGAGCTTCCTCCAGCAAGACGATGCCCAGCTCTCTCGTGTTCCTCCGTTCATGCGTCTTCCGTTCCTTCCCTCCCTCACGCGTTGGCCTTCTTTCCTCTCTCACGGGTTCTCTTTTTCTTTCCTTTACTAATCCTTTACTTCTATATATATATATATATATATATTACAAAAGAAAAAGAAATCTGGTATATTAGTAAATAATAAAAAAATATGAAAGAAAATTTAGGATCTAAAATACTTTGTATTTACAACATAATAAGTAATAGGGTAGGTGTCTATATATATATTTTTTTTTCCATTTTCCGCTTTTAAATTTATTACTTTAATTTAATTAATGACGCTAGTTAAAATATTCTCGGGTATTACATCAGACAAGTTGCCGGCTATTACTCTAAGCATGACTTGGAGTCAGAAAGTTCCTGGTGTGATCAACTAAGTTCGTACATAATATTGCCTTCGGGCCAGTATTTCTCTTAGCGTAATGTGGGAGACAGAAAGTGAGTGCCTACGTGCACAAGTATGTGTTAATTGTGAAACCAAATGAGATATGTTGAGATTGATTTACATGTGGATTAATAAATATGTTAGGAGCATGAATTAGGATTTTAATTGTGAATATGATTTATTGATTGTCTGATCATGTTAAAGATCACAATATAAATCCATTTCATGCGCATGTGGTTGTGGTTGCTCCTTTCCCCCAGCTGTAGTGGTACCCGCTACTACGCCAGGGATGGGGGAGCTTCTCACTGAGTCTGTTCAGGAGTCGGGAACGCGTCCACTTCTTCACAAGGAGGCGGACAACTCTGAAGACCACACGCTTTGTTCATGTCGGTAGTTATTTTGATTCTGTATATATGTTGTGATGTATATGTATATATGAATCATGTTTGGGTGTAGCGTTGTACGTTTACATCTGCTGTGTATATATACATATCACACTTGAATTCTAGCATTGTCGGCTTCATACAGATTAAAGTTAGGTCTTGGTATTCGGACTTTTGGCTATGATGTAGCGTATATCATGTATATGTATATGTATATATGACTTCCTCATGCGACTAGGATATATATGTGCGACTGAATACCTGATTGTATGAAAATATGGCTTCCGCGTGTGAATAGGATAGATCACACGCATTGAGGCGTGTGATCAATATGTAAACTATATGCAGGTGTGTGATTGAATATATACTTGACTGTATACAGGAATTCTGCATGTGAATAGGATAGATCACTCGCCCTGAAGCGTGTGATCAATATGTATAATATATGTACGTGTGAGTGATTATGTGTATATGTATAGACTGAAGCGGCGTTGAGCGAGCCGTGGATTGCACTCTACTTAGGTCATCGGATATGGATGGCCATAAATACTATATATTGTTTGTATTAGAAATGGGTAGTTATAAACATGTGAAAATGTCAATAAGGGATTAGAGGCTTACGGGATAAGAGAAATCCTACTTCCCGTGCCGGTCACGGACGTCCGATTGGGGGTCGTGACAATTTTTCTTTTTTTTAATCACTTTTCGCCGATGAGTGTTTCGAAAACGTTATATTCATTTTTCTTTTTAAAATAGTTTTCGCCAATGAGTGTTTCGAAAACTTGATATTCATTTTTCTTTTCCTTAATCAATTTTCGCCGATGAGTGTTTCGAAAACGTGATATTCATTTTTCTTTATTTAATTAGTTTTCACCGATTTGTGTATCGAAAACTTGATATTCATTTTTTGCCGATGAGTGTTTCGAAAACTTGATATTCATTTTTCTTTTTTAAATAAGTTTTCACCGATGAGTGTTTCGAAAACTTGATATTCATTTTTCCTTTTTAATAAGTTTTCGCCGATGAGTGTTTCGAATACATGATATTCATTTTTTTAATCAGTTTTCGCTAACTAGTGTTTCGAAAACTTGATATTTATTTTTCGTTTTTTAATCCGTTTTCACTGATGAATGTTACAAAAACTTGATATTCTTTATTCTTTTTTTAATCAGTTTTCGCCGATGAGTGTTTCGAAAACTTTATATTCATTTTTATTTTTTGTAATCAGTTTTCGTCAATGAGTGTTTCGAAAACTTGATATTCATTTTTCTTTTTTTAGTAAGTTTTCGCTGATAACTGTTTTGAAAACTTGATATTAATTTTTCTTTTTTTAATTAGTTTTTGCCGATGAGTGTTTCGAAGACTTGATATTCATTTTTCTTTTTTTAATTAGTTTTCGCCGATGAGTGTTTTCGAAAACTTGATATTCATTTTTCTTTTTTTAATCGGTTTTCGCCGATGAGTGTTCTGAAAACTTGATATTCATTTTTCTTTTTTTAATCTATTTTCGCCGATGAGTGTTTTGAAAATTTGATATTCATCTTTCTTTTTAATTAGTTTTGGTCAATGAGTGTTTCAAAAACTTAATATTCATTTTTCTTTTTTTAATAAGTTTTCACCGATGAGTGTTACGGAAACTTGATATTCATTTTTCTTTTTTTAATCAGTTTTCGACAATGACTGTTTCGAAAATTTGATATTCATTTTCCTTTTTGAATCAGTTTTCGCTAATGAGTGTTTCGAATACTTGATATTCATTTTTTTCTTTTTTAATCATTTTTTACCGTTGAGTGTTTCGAAAACTTAATATTCATTTTCCTTTTTTAATTAGTTTTCGCCGATGAGTGTATCGAATACATGATATTCATTTTTATTTTTGTTAATCAGTTTTCGCTAACGAGTGTTTCGAAAACTTGATATTTATTTTTCTTTTTTTAATCAGTTTTCACCGATAAGTGTTTCGAAAACTTGATATTCATTTTCCTTTTTTAATACGTTTTCACCGATTAGTATTTCGAAAACTTTATATTCATTTTTTTTAATCAGTTTTCGTCGATGAGTGTTTCGAAAACTTGATATTCATTTTTCTTCTTTTAATAAGCTTTCGCTAATAAGTGTTTCGAAAACTTGATATTCATTTTTCTTTTTTTAATCATCTTTCATCGATGAGTGTTTCAAAAACTTGATATTCAATTTTCTTTTTTTAATCATTTTTCGCCGATGAGTGTTTCGAAAACTCGATATTCATTTTCCTTTTTTAATCAGTTTTCGCCGATGAGTGTTTCGAATACATGATATTCTTTTTTATATTTTTTTAATAAGTTTTCGGTGATGAGGGTTTCGAAAACTTGATATTCATTTTTCTTTTTCTGTAAGTTTTCGCTAATAAGTGTTTCGAAAACTTGATATTTATTTTTCTCTTTTTAATCAGTTTTCACCGATAAGTGTTTCGAAAACTTGATATTCATTTTCTTTTTTAATCAGTTTTCGCCGATGAGTGTTTCGAAAATTTTATATTCATTTTTATTTTTTTAATCAGTTTTCGTCGATAAGTGTTTCGAAAACTTGATATTCATTTTTCATTTTTTAGTAAGTTTTCGCTGATGAGTGTTTCAAAAACTTGATATTCATTTTTCTTTTTTTAATTAGTTTTTGTCGTTGACTGTTTCGAAAACTTGATATTCATTTTTCTTTTTCTAATTAGTTTTCGCCGATGAGTGTTTTCGAAAACTTGATATTCATTTTTCTTTTTTTAATAAGTTTTCGCCGATGATTGTTTTGAAAGCTTGATATTCTTTTTTCTTTTTTTTTAATCAGTTTTCGCCAATGAATGTTTCGAAAACTTGATATTTATTTTTCTTTTTTTTTAATCAGTTTTCGCCGATGAGTTTTCAAAAACTTAATAGTCATATTTCGTTTTTTAATCAGTTTTCGCAGATGAGTGTTTTGAAAACTTGATATTTATTTTTCCTTTTTTTCATCATTTTTCACCGATTAATGTTTCGAACACTTGATATTCATTTTTCATTTTTAATTAGTTTTTGCCGATTAGTATTTCGAAAACTTGATATTCATTTTTATTTTTCTAATCGGTTTTCGCCGTTGAGTGTTTTCGAAAACTTGGTATTCATTTTTCTTTTTTTTAATCTGTTTTCGCCGATTAGTGTTCTGAAAACTTGATATTCATTTTTTTTATTCAGTTTTCGCCGATTAGTGTTTCGAAAACTTAATAGTCATATTTCGTTTTTTAATCAGTTTTCACCGATGAGTGTTTCGAAATCATAATATTCATTTTTCTTTTTTAAATAGTTTTCGCCTATGAGTGTTTCGAAAACTTGATATTCATTTTTGTTATCCTTAATCAGTTTTCTCCGATGAGTGTTTCGAAAACGTGATATTCATTTTTCTTTATTTAATTAGTTTTCACCGATTTGTGATTCGAAAACTTGATATTAATTTTTCTTTTTTTAATTTTGTTCGCCGATGAGTGTTTCGAAAACTTGATATTCATTTTTCTTTTTTTAATCAGTTATCGCCGATGAGTGTTTTGAAAATTTGATATTCATTTTTTTTTTTAGTCAAGTTTCGCCGATGAGTGTTTCGAAAACTTGATATTTATTTTTCTTTTTTTAATCAGTTTACGCCGATGAGTGTTTTCGAAAACTTGATATTCATTTTTCTTTTTTTAATCAGGTTTCGCCGATGAGTGTTCTGAAATCTTGATATTCATTTTTCTTTTTTTACTCAGTTTTCGCCGATGAGTGTCTCGAAAATTTGATATTCATTTTCCTTTTTTAATCACTTTTCGCCGATGAGTGTTTCGAATACATGATATTTATTTTTATTATTTTTAATCAGTGTTCGCTAATTAGTGTTTCGAAAACTTGATATTTATTTAACGTTTTTTAATCAGTTTTCACCGATGAGTTTTTCGAAAACTTGATATTCATTTTCCTTTTTTTAATAAGTTTTCGCCGATGAGTGTTTCGAAAACTTTATATTCATTTTTATTCTTTTTAATCAGTTTTTGTTTATGAGTTTTTCGAAAACTTGATATTCATTTTTCTTTTTTTAATCAGTTTTTGACGATGAGTGTTTTTGAAAACTTTATATTCATTTTTCTTTTTTTAATCAGTTTTCGCAGATGAGTGTTTTGAAAACTTGATATTCATTTTTCTTCTTTTAATCAGTTTTCGCCGATGAGTGTTTTGAAATTTTAATAGTCATTTTTTTTAATCAAGTTTCGCCGATGACTGTTTTGAAAACTTGATTTTTATTTTTCTTTTTTTTAATCAGTTTTCGCCGATCAGTGTTTTCGAAAACTTGATATTCATTTTTCTTTTTTTAATTAGTTTTCACCGATGAGTGTTCTGAAAACTTGATATTCATTTTTCTTTTTTTAATCAGTTTTCACCGATGAGTGTTCTGAAAACTTGATATTCATTTTTCTTTTTTTAATCAGTTTTCGCCGATAAGTGTTTCGAAAACTTGATATGCATTTTTCTTTTTTAATTAGTTTTGTCATTGAGTATTTCGAAAACTTGATATTCATTTTTATTTTTTAAATCAGTTTTAGCCGATAAGTGTTTTCGAAAACTTGATATTCATTTTCCTTTTTTTAATTTGTCTTCGCCGACTAGTGTTCTGAAAACTTGATATTCATTTTTATTTTTTTAATAAGTTTTCGACGATGAGTGTTTCGAAAACTTGATATTTATTTTTCTTTTTTTAATCAGATTTCGCCGATGAGTGTTTCGAAAACTTAATAGTCATATTTCATTTTTTAATAAGCTTTCGCCGATTAGTGTTTCGAAAACGTAATATTCATTTTTCTTTTTTTTTAAAATAGTTTTCGCCGATGAGTGTTTGGAAAACGTGATATTTATTTATTTTTATTTAATTAGTTTTCACCGATTTGTGTTTCGAAAACTTGATATTAATTTTTCTTTTTTTAATTATTTTTCGCTAATGAGTGTTTCGAAAACTTGATATTTATTTTTCTTTTTTAAATTAGTTTTCGTCGATGAGTGTTTCGAAAACTTGATATTAATTTTTCTTTTTTTAGTAACTTTTCGATAATGAGTGTTTCGAAAACGTGATATTCATTTTTTTTTTTTTTAATCAGTTTTCGTCAATGAGTGTTTCAAAAACTTGATATTCATTTTTGTTTTTTTAGTAAGTTTTCGCTAATGAGTACTTCGAAAACTTGATATTTATATTTGTTTTTTTAATCAGTTTTCACCGATGAGTGTTTCGAAAACTTGATATTCATTTTCCTTTTTTAATCAGTTTTCGCCGATGAGTGTTTCGTAAAATTTATATTCATTTTAATTTTTTTTAATCAGTTTTCGTCGATAAGTGTTTCGAAAACTTGATATTCAATTTTCTTTTTTTAGTAAGTTTTCGCTAATGAATGTTTCAAAAACTTGATATTCATTTTTCTTTTTTTTAATCAAGTTTTGCCGATGAGTGTTTTGAAAACTTGATATTTATTTTTCTTTTTTTAATCAGTTTACGCCGATCAGTGTTTTCGAAAACTTGATATTCATTTTTCTTTTTTTAATCAGTTTTCGCCGTTGAGTGTTCTGAAAATTTGATATTCAATTTTCTTTTTTTAATTAGTTTTCGCCGATGAGTGTATCGAAAACTTGATATTCATTTTTCTTTTTTAATTTGTTTTTGTCATTGAGTATTTCAAAAACTTGATATTCATTTTTATTTTTTTAATCAGTTTTAGCCGATGAGTGTTTTCGAAAACTTGATATTCATTTTTCTTTTTTTTAATCTGTTTTCGCCGATAAGTGTTCTGAAAACTTGATATTCATTTTTAATTTTTTAATAAGTTTTCGACGATGAGTGTTTCGAAAACTTGATATTTATTTTTCTTTTTTTAATCAATTTTCGCCGATGAGTGTTTCGAAAACTTAATAGTCATATTTCATTTTTTAATTAGTTTTCGCCGATAAGTGTTTCGAAAATGTAATATTCATTTTTTTTAAATAGTTTCCGCCGATGAGTGTTTCGAAAACTTGATATTCATTTTTCTTTTCCTTAATCAGTTTTCGCCGATGAGTGTTTCGAAAACGTGATATTCATTTTTCTTTTTTTAATCATTTTTCGCTAATTAGTGTTTCGAAAACTTGATATTCATTTTTCTTTTTCTTAATTAGTTTTTGTCGATGAGTGTTTCGAAAACTTGATATTCATTTTTCTTTCTTTAATAAGTTTTCGTTAATGAGTGTTTCGAAAACATGATATCATTTTTATTTTTTTAATCAGTTTTTGTCGATCAGTGTTTCGAAAACTCGATATCCATTTTTCTTTTTTTAGTAAGTTTACGCTAATGAGTGTTTCGAAAACTTGATATTTATTTTTCTTTTTTTAATCAGTTTTCACCGATGAGTGTTTCGAAAACTTGTGTAATACCCGGGAATATTTTAACTAGCATATTTAATTAAATTAAATTAATTTAATTAAAGTGGAAAATGGGATAAATATATATATATATATATATATATATATATATATATATAATAATAATAATAATAATAATAATACACACTACCCTATTACTTACTATGTTGCGAATACAAAGTATTTTAAATCCTAAATTTTTCTGTTTCATATTTTTTCTTTTACTATATCAGATGTTTTTTTTTCTTTTTGTAATATATATATATATATATATATATATATATATATATATATATATATATATATATTATAAGTAAAAGGAAAAGGAATAAAAGAGGAAAGACGAAAAGAGATCAGATGGTGAAAAGAAAAAGAAACGAGAGGCACGGGAGAGAGCAAGCCGAGAGAGGTGGAGAGGGAAGAACGGAGAAACACGGAGAGAGAGCGGGCAGCGACGTCGTGCACGGAGGAAGCTCACAGAGGTGGCCGAACGCGCGAGCCGGTGCCGGAGTGAGACGCCGTCGTCGGAAAACGCCATTGATGTGCTGGGGAGAGAGAGAGCTCGGGTTAGAGAGAGAAACAAGAGGAAGAGAGCTTCTCACCGGAAAACGCCGTCTCTTCACCGGGGAAGGTAGCTGGGAGTCTCCTCTACTCCATATCGTCCTTATAACCGGTTGAATCGAGGTGAGAAGTCCCGAAACTCTCAAACCCCAATTTTATCAATTTTAGGCATTTTTGGAAAGACCCCAATTGATTCAATCTGAGTATTCTGGGTCCTAAATTGAAGTATTTGCATGTTAGGAAGTGAGTTGGAAGCTTAGGAACCGGAACTAAATTGATTGAAATTTATCCAGGTTGGAAAACTAGTAGGAAAATATGATTGGTAATGTTTAAGGGTGTTGTGGACTAATTTGGGGTGCGTTGAAAGGTTGAAGGGTAATTATATAATTGTTAAAAATTATTGGAATGTACGAGGGATTAAAACCCGAGTACTCACCGTCTCACCGGAACCCAATCCGGGGAAAAAGAGACAATTTTCCAATTTTATGCGTGTCCGGATATGTGTATGCATATGCAGGTAAAGTGTTGAAAGTTAATTCGGTAAATGGAAATTTTAGACAAGTAGAATTTATGACTCTCTTGAGTCATAAATTCAAGACTTGGGTAATGGGAATTTCATATGGACACAGAGAGATGAAATTGGGTAACCTTGCATTCTCAACTCAAGGCTTCCGAATAGTGTGATTAAGCAAGGGTTGAATACGAATAGAAACATGCTAGGTGTTCCGAAAACTAGTTGAGGGCATTCCAAGCCAACAACTAGTCTATGGAATTAATTAGAGAGGACATGAGCATTAACATGACATGTACACGATAGTGGCTGAATTCTAAGTTTCTAAATTGCTCTAGTACATGTGTATAGGGCATCATACTGTGAGTGAACCTTCGGGCACACCGAGAGCCGATCAGAGGGGCCAACCAGGTGAGGGGCTTTCCTATCCTTGTCCTATAGGGTTGACTGCGGATATGGATATATGGTTTGCCTTCTTGCCTATTTGTAGGAATTACATGTTAGATAACATGCTATTGTTGTTCCTAAATTACAGTATATGTGAAAATGTGCTATATGTGTGTATGTGAATTGTAAAAGCAATGGTGGCTCAAGGAGCCTTATATGTAAAGAAGGTCCTCGGGACCTAGATGATATCGGAGGTAGGATCGAGTCAATTTTATTTGTGAGGGTCTTGTGGTACTAGAAACAAACCTCATCGATCATTACCTGAAAAGTGTGGTTTGTATGTAAATCCTTAAAGGAAATAAACATAGGTGACTTTGTTTTGAATCAAGGGTTCGAATTAGAAACTACTTGGAAATCTAGGATGCCTAACCAGAAGTAAAATGAACAAGTAGTGGTCCATAGGGGTCATTTATTGCACAACGCAGGAACCGAGTCTATCACGGACGGTCCGGATAGATTGAGTCTGTCATCTTGAGTCAGCTCTCAGAAATCCAAAGTATATGAGTACACCACATTGTGGCTATTGCGTTGGGTAAACCGAGGTCAGATGAGTCGTCGGCTATGCTCCAAGTGAAGTCTTGGGGTCAGACTATTGTTCCAAGTAAAGTCTTGGGGCCAGGGTTCCTAGAATGATCAACTAGGTTCCCATATTGCTCACGTGAGATATT
Organism: Senna tora; assembly: GCA_014851425.1. Taxonomy (NCBI): domain Eukaryota; kingdom Viridiplantae; phylum Streptophyta; class Magnoliopsida; order Fabales; family Fabaceae; genus Senna; species Senna tora. The sequence continues at coordinate 29,987,049 of CM026270.1, read as the reverse complement.
GCCTTCGGGCCAGATGCTCTCCTAACAGGGATATTGCCTTCGGGCCAGATTCCCTCCTAACGGAGATATTGCCTTCGGGCCAGATTCTCTCCTAACGGAGATATTGCCTTCGGGCCAGTTTATGATTACGGTTAATTGAATACGGGTGACCACATGGAATTATATGTTAAATCATGATATGATGTATGTGTGAATTTAAATGTATGTAAATCCATGCTTTAAATTCTTTATTGTGAATATGATATATGTTAATTGCCTGACCACCTAATATATGAAAATTTAAACCCGTCATATGCGTATGTGTTTGTGATTGGCTCCTCTTCCCCAGTTGTAGTGGTACCCGCTACTACACCAGGGATGGGAAAGCCTCTCACTGAGCCTGTTTGACTCACCCCAATGTTACATGTTACAAACACAGGTGGTATAGGCATCGGGAGCGCTTCCACTTCATCTCAGGGAGGCGAACAGACTTAGAGACCGCACACATTGTTCGTGTGGGTAGTATTGATATATGTATTTTGTCAGGATGTATATGTATATGATTCTTTTGGTATAGCATTCTTTTGTACAGTTGCTATATGCATATATGTATATGTCACACTCTTGAACTGTCGGCTTCATACAGATTAAAGATTGGTCTTGTGGTTGGGAATATAGGTTATGATATGTTGAATATCATGTGAATATATATATATATATATATATATATATATATATATATATATATATATATATATATATATGAATGTGACTCCCGCATGGGAATAGGATAGATCACACGCATTGAGCGTGTGGTCAATATGTAAATTTATATATATGTGTGACTGAATACTTGATTGTATGAAAATACAACTTCCACATGTGAATAGGATAGGTCAAACGCATTGAGGCGTGTGATCAATATGTAAATTATATGCAGGTGTGTGATTGAATATATATGCTTGACTGTATACAGGGATTCTGCATGTGAATAGGATAGATCACCCGCCTTGAGGCGCGTTATCAATATGTATACTATATGTACGTGTGATTGATTATGTGTATATGTATAGACTGAAGTGGCATTGAGCGAGCCGTGGATTGTGTGCTACTTAGGTCACCGGATAGGGATGACCACATATACTATATATTGTTTGTAATAGAAATGGGTAGTTATGCATATATAAGAGTGTCAATCAGGGTTTAGAGGCTTACGGGATAGGAGAAATCCTACCTCCCGTGCCGGTCACGGACGCCGGTAGGGGGTCGTGACAAACTTGGTATTAGAGCCTGATTATCTTTAATTGTATGAAGCCATAGGTATGACCGGGTGTCGGTTTACCCCTCTTTGTGTACCCGGGCACAACGTGGGAGTAAAAAGGCACTTGTGTAAGTACCCAGGAAAATTGATTCAGCCTTTCTTTCATTTCCTTCTTAATCTATGATGGATTATGAAAATTCTTATCAGGTGACATTCTTGTGCGGTACAACGACGCACTAAGGCGTAAGGTGGGGTGGTAGTGACCCCAGGAACCTTAGCATGCCATAATAGGGAAAGGAGGCATCCATGAAGGATGTTACCTAGACACAGACACATTTGGTTGCATTGTAGGTAGGAGTGCGCTACAATGTGTAATTTTTTTGCAGTTGTTAAAAGAGACGATGCGTCTGCTCTGTTAGCGCGCATTGGGTGCTATGGTATAGGCACGAGTTATTTGACTATAGTAGAGAATGCAAGTAGAATAGTGCCATGAATGGTAGTCTAGGCTAGAAATTGTTTGTAAAGTAAACAGAAAAGAGGTGGTGTATGCCACAGTGTAGAAGTAGAAATCTACGGATTGGAAAATCAGGATACGGTATGTGGAAGGGAAAAGTGGCCGAACCACATGCCGTAGAAATAGATGTTAAGAAGTAGAGGCATATGTAAACAAGTAGAGCGTGACCATATGCCGAGCCGGAAATAGAGTAAATGGTAAGGCACAGGGAAGGAGCCTAGTCCAACCCTGCGCTCGATCCATGAACTACTAGTTCCTTAAGCAAACAAGGGGGAAAGGAAGGGATTAAACCCAACCAAACTCTCTTGGGTGCTTAAGGAAGAGCATAAAGAGTGGGATATTGATCACATGAAATTTTTTTTTTGTAAAAGTCTTTTTGGTCTTTCCGGATGAGAGCTTCTGAAAGACCCTAAATTTTTTCTTGAAAATACAAGGGATAACCATTGGAAGGCAAATTTTCATGAAAACTCTTTCTCAATTTGTGTCATTCCAATTGGTTAAACCCTAACCATTTACGAAACCCTTAGGCGTCATTTACTAAGAAATAAACTTGAATTAATTTCAAAACCCACAGGGTGCCTATGAAGACTAACTCATGTGACCAATACCCGACCAAACAACAATCCTTTTACAGGTAAGCTGTATAAGGACGGTAGATGTAGTTGAGAAATCACTCGCTTGGAGTGATTAAAGTTAAGGAGACATCGAAAAGCACTAGAGAGTGCTAAAGTGCCAAGGGAGTATACAGGTAAACCTAAGAGTTACCAATTAAGGGGTTCATAGGTTGATAATGGCCCCGATAGTATTAGACCGGAGCAGGTCTATGAGTGGAAATGGGCGTAGACCTTCGGGTACCGTCCAGAAATAGGAAGATGAGTGTTATTGCGGTAGATAGCTCTCGAACGAGATAACGTGAGAGATAAAACCCAAAGGGACTCGTGGAGGCCCGAGGGGAGAGAAAGTAGACAGGGATAAGTAGTCCCATAAGGGGGGAAGAGTGAAAGCCTATAGGACCTCATACGATAAAAGTCAAGTAGGGAGTGGAGAACCAACTACTACGGTAAGTGCATGTATAGTACACGGATTGTAGTTGACATAGCTAGATACGCTAGTTCCACAGGTTGGTGAACCGTAAATCCGTTAGTCTGAAGCCCGTTTGTGGGTGGAGACTGAGTGGACAAACCCAACGTATAAATGGCCATGGGGGTGCCATAAAGGAAAAATTAATCGTAAGGACGGTTAATCGAGAAGGAGAATGTAGTGAGTAACGAGTATTGAGAAATACTCGAAGAAAGAGTACCACGTAGGTACGAAATGAAAAGAAGAGAGTGAATACGGGAACAAAGTCGGGTAAGCATCGGGGGATGCGAGCCAAATGATGAAACAGGTATGCTACCGTTGGGGGCGACTGGAACCCAATGGGTAACACACTTGCAAGAGGCGGTATATGTTCGTGAACATATGCCACACCGTAAGAAAGGAAAGAGTCAAATCGTGGGAGCGGATCCCATTTGGTCAAGGGGAGTACAGCATGTCCGGGAAGGTTCATGCAGGAATTAATGGATCAAGCATTCCAAGTAGGAATACAGGATCTAAGTGAGTTGAGGAGTCCAAGTGGGCCAAGTTAGGGTAAAAGCCAACAGAAACCTAATGAGTAGAGTTAGCATAGGATGTGCAACTCTAAGTGGACTAACCTGAGGATGGTGCAGATCCACAGTCATAGTCGTGTTAAGCGAGGCCTTCGGATGTGAAGACCGAACTGAGCCTGAGGCTGAGTAATGAGCATTATAGTAAGGAGGAGACTGATGAGTTTCCATTATAAATAGAAATGACTACAAGTAGTAGCCAGAGAAGAATCTGAGTCGGTAAGACATAGGATGTCGACAGGGAGTAACCTGAAGTGGTGATGGAAACCACTAAGGCTAAGGGTAGAAGTCAGGAAAAGAAAGGGAAACACGAGTCATAAATGTAAAATCCTTTACCGTTTGGTGGAGAAACGATAAGTGTAATACATAGTTGTGCTAGTGTCATGGTATTTAGCTTCGTTAGGACACGAGTAGGGAAAACCGAGTCGGTAGAGAGTGTAACAACCTTGGAAGGGTTGGGTACACTAATGGCACAAAGTATAAACACCTACGTAGGGTGCATGCCGTGTAAGCGGTAAGTCTAGATGTAGAGTAGAGGGTGTAGTAAGATGTAAACGGACTTTTTCTGAAGAAGTCGTTTACAAGGAATATATAGAGGGAATACCGGCATAAGGGTAGCTGCTTGGTAGTAGGGAATACTTAGGTACGGGGACTCCGATGAACGGAAATACTTCGTCAGTTAGAGTTATAGAAATAGAACCTAGTGTGCTATGCAACTAGCGAGTATCTTGGCGTGTTCCATGACGGATATAAGAAGTCGTTACGAAGATAGATAGATGAATAGGCAGATTGAGTCAAGGTAAGCCTCACTAGAGAAGACAATAGTTAACTCCTCGGGGAACAAATTTCATCATATCCACCATCGTAGTTAGGGACAGTCAAGAACTCAGTTGGAAATTGGGAATTCCAACTTGTTTCTTGTCCACATCCAAGCTAAGTTAGCTTTAATAGAAGAAGTTAAATCCAAACAAGATCAAGACGACGACCTCAAATAGATCAGAGATACAGTGGTTAAGGGGGAGAAGGACGACGTCCGATTCTCCATAGATGACAGTGGCATACTCCGGTTGGAGGGACAACTGCGTGTACGGTGTACCTATGGTGGATGGTTTGAAGGAAAGGGTCCTTGATGAGGTACACAAGACAGCGTACACAATCCATCCGGGTAATAATAAGATGTATCAGGATTTGAGAGAGTTATACTGGTGGAATGGTATGAAGAGAGATGTTGCAAACTATGTAGCCAGGTGTTTAGTGTGCCAGCAAGTGAAGGCTGAACACCAGAAGCCCGCCGGAACATTACAACAGATAGAGATACCTGAGTGGAAATGGGAGAGGATAACGATGGATTTTGTAACAGGGTTGCCAAAATCGCAACGGTGATTTGATTCGGTTTGGGTAATAGTGGATCGCATGACTAAGTCCGCACACTTTCTGCCAGTTCAGACCACTTACGAAGTGAGTCAATATGCACAGATTTACCTATCAGAAATCGTTAGATTGCACGGTGTGCCAGTTTCCATAATATCTGATAGAGATCCACAGTTCACTTCCAAGTTTTGGAAGTCATTGCAGGAAGTGTTGGGAACTAGAGTTGATCTGAGTACTGCGTTCCACCCACAGACCGACGGGCAATCAGAAAGAACCATTCAGATTCTTGAGGACATGCTTCGGGCGTGTATTATGGATTTCGGCGGAAGCTGGGAAAGGTATTTACCTCTGGCTGAGTTTGCGTACAATAACAGTTATCAAGCAAGTATTCAAATGGCACCTTTCGAGGCTATCGCAGGTGCAGATCCCCGATTGGGTGGTTCGAGGTCGGAGAAGCTAGCTTAGTCGGCCCGGAATTGCTACAAGATGCCTTGCAGAAGGTAAAATGTATAAGGGAGAGATTGCTGACGGCTCAGAGTAGGCAGAAGTCTTATGCAGACAATCAAAGGAGAGGACTGGAGTTTGCCGTTGGTGATCAGGTGTTCTTGAGAGTATCACCGATGAGAGGCGTGGTGCGGATCGGTAAGAAGGGGAAGTTGAGTCCTCGGTATATCGGACCGTTTGAAATCTTAGAACGAGTTGGGAATGTAGCGTATCGGTTGGAATTGCCTACAGAATTGGAGGGGGTACACCCTGTCTTTCATGTATCAATGCTTCGGAAGTATCTTCCTGATCCCTCGCACGTAATCCAATCGCAAGACGTGCAACTAACCGAAAATATGACATATGAAGAGGAGCCAGTGGAAATCTTAGATCGGCAGTTGAAGAAACTCAGAATGAAAGAGATTCCATTGGTTAAAGTTCTGTGGAGAAACCACTCGACCGAAGAAGCTACATGGGAGGTCGAGGGTGAAATGCGCAGGACGTATCCTCATCTATTTCGAGACTAAGGTTAGTATTTTGTTTGAAATTCAGGGACCGAATTTCTTAAGTGGGGAAGATTGTAATACCCGGGAATATTTTAACTAGCATAATTAATTAAATTAAATTAATTTAATTAAAGTGGAAAATGGGATAAAATATATATATATATATATATATATATATATATATATAATAATAATAATACACACTACCCTATTACTTACTATGTTGTGAATACAAAGTATTTTAAATCCTAAATTTTTCTTTTTCATATTTTTTCTTTTACTATATCAGATGTTTTTTTTCTTTTTGTAATATATATATATACTAATTTAGTATATATATATATATATATATATATATATATATATATATATTATAAGTAAAAGGAAAAGGAATAAAAGAGGAAAGAGGAAAAGAGATTAGATGGTGAAAAGAAAAAGAAACGAGAGGCACGGGAGAGAGCAAGCCGAGAGAGGTAGAGAGGGAAGAACGGAGAAACACGGAGAGAGAGCGGGCAGCGACGTCGTGCACGGAGGAAGCTCACGGAGGTGGCCGAACGCGCGAGCCGGTGCCGGAGTGAGACGCCGTCGCCGGAAAACGCCATTGTTGTGCTGGGGAGAGAGAGAGCTCGGGTTAGAGAGAGAAACAAGAGGAAGAGAGCTTCACGGCGGAAAACGCCGTCTCTTCACCGGGGAAGGTAGCTGGGAGTCTCCTCTACTCCATATCGTCCTTCTAACCGGTTGAATCGAGGTGAGAAGTCCCGAAACTCTCAAACCCCAATTTTATCAATTTTAGGGATTTTTGGAAAGACCCCAATTGATTCAATCTGAGTATTCTAGGTCCTAAATTGAAGTATTTGCATGTTAGGAAGTGAGTTGGAAGCTTAGGAACCGGAACTAAATTGATGGAAATTTATCCGGGTTGGAAAACTAGTAGGAAAATATGATTGGTAATGTTTAAGGGTGTTGTGGACTGATTTGGGGTGCGTTGAATGGTTGAAGGGTAATTATATAATTGTTAAAAATTATTGGAATGTACGAGGGATTAAAACCCGAGTACTCACCGTCTCACCGGAACCCAATCCGGGGAAAAAGAGACAATTTTCCAATTTTATGCGTGTCCGGATATGTGTATGCATATGCAGGTAAAGTGTTGAAAGTTAATTCGGTAAATGGAAATTTTAGACAAGTAGAATTTATGACTCTCTTGAGTCATAAATTCAAGACTTGGGTAATGGGAATTTCATATGGACACATAGAGATGAAATTGGGTAACCTTGCATTCCCAACTCAAGGCTTCCGAATAGTGTGATTAAGCAAGGGTTGAATACGAATAGAAACATGCTAGGTGTTTCGAAAACTAGTTGAGGGCATTCCAAGCCAACAACTAGTCTATGGAATTAATTAGAGAGGACATGAGCATTAACACGACATGTACACGATAGTGGCTGAATTCTAAGTTTCTAAATTGCTCTAGTACATGTGTATAGGGCATCATACTGTAAGTGGACCTTCGGGCACACCGAGAGCCGGTCAGAGGGGCCAACCAGGTGAGGGGCTTTCCTATCCTTGTCCTATAAGGTTGACTGCGGATATGGATATATGGTTTGCCTTCTTGCCTATTTGTAGGAATTACATGTTAGATAACATGCTATTGTTGTTCCTAAATTACAGTATATGTGAAAACGTGCTATATGTGTGTATGTGAATTGTAAAAGCAATGGTGGCTGAAGGAGCCTTATATGCAAAGAAGGTCCTCGGGACCTAGATGATATCGGGGGTAGGATCGAGTCAATTTTATTTGTGAGGGTCTTGTGGTACTAGAAACAAACCTCATCGATCATTACCTGAAAAGTGTGGTTTGTATGTAAATCCTTAAAGGAAATAAACATAGGTGACTTTGTTTTGAGTCAAGGGTCCGAATTAGAAACCACTTGGAAATCTAGGATGCCTAACCAGAAGTAAAATGAACAAGTAGTGGTCCATAGGGGTCATTTATTGCTCAACGCGGGAATCGAGTCTATCACGGACAGTCTGGGTAGATTGAGTCTGTCATCTTGAGTCAGCTCTCACGTGAGATATTGCCATCGGGCCAGATGCTCTCCTAACGGGGATATTGCCTTCGGGCCAGATTCCCTCCTAACGGAGATATTGCCTTCGGGCCAGATTCTCTCCTAATGGAGATATTGCCTTCAGGCCAGATTCTCTCCTAACGGAGATATTGCCTTCGGGCCAGTTTATGATTACGGTTAATTGAATACAGGTGACCACATGGAATTATATGTTAAATCATGATATGATGTATGTGTGAATTTAAATGTATGCAAATCCATGCTTTAAATTCTTTATTGTGAATATGATATATGTTAATTGTCTGACCACCTAATATATGAAAATTTAAACCCGTTATATGCGTATGTGTTTGTGATTGGCTCCTCTTCCCCAGTTGTAGTGGTACCCGCTACTACACCAGGGATGGGAAAGCCTCTCACTGAGTCTGTTTGACTCACCCCAATGTTACATGTTACAGACACAGGTGGTATAGGCATCGGGAGCGCTTCCACTTCATCTCAGGGAGGCGGACAGACTTAGTGACCACGCGCATTGTTCGCGTGGGTAGTATTGATATATGTATTTTGTCAGGATGTATATGTATATGATTCTTTTGGTATAGCATTCTTTTGTACAGTTGCTATATGCATATATGTATATGTCACACTCTAGAACTGTCGGCTTCATACAGATTAAAGATTGGTCTTGTGGTTGGGAATATAGGTTATGATATGCTGAATATCATGTGAATATATATATATATATATGAATGTGACTCCCGCATGCGAATAGGATAGATCACACGCACTGAGCGTGTAGTCAATATGTAAATTTATATATATGTGTGCCTGAATACTTGATTGTATGAAAATACAGCATCCGCATGTGAATAGGATAGGTCACACGCATTGAGGCGTGTGATCAATATGTAAATTATATGCAGGTGTGTGATTGAATATATATGTTTAACTGTATATAGGGATTCTGCATGTGAATAGGATAGATCACCCGCCTTGAGGCGCGTGATCAATATGTATACTATATGTACGTGTGATTGATTATGTGTATATGTATAGACTGAAGCGGCGTTGAGCGAGCCGTGGATTGTGTGCTACTTAGGTCACCGGATAGGGATGACCACATATACTATATATTGTTTGTAATAGAAATGGGTAGTTATGCATATATAAGAGTGTCAATCAGGGATTAGAGCTTACGAGATAGGAGAAATCCTACCTCCCGTGCCGGTCACGGACGCTAGTAGGGGGTCGTGACAACTTGATATTCATTTTCCTTTTTAATCAGTTTTCGCCGATGAGTGTTACGTAAAATTTATATTCATTTTTATGTTTTTTAATCAATTTTCGTCGATAAGTGTTTCGAAAACTTGATATTCATTTTTCGTTTTTATTAAGTTTTCGCTAATAAGTGTATCAAAAACTTGATATTCATTTTTCTTTTTGTAATCATTTTTCATCGATGTGTGTTTCGAAAACTTGATAATCATTTTTCTTTTTTTAATCATTTTTCGCCGATGAGTGTTTCGAAAACTTGATATTCATTTTCCTTTTTTAATCAGTTTTCGCCGTTGAGTGTTTCGAATACATGATTTTTATTTTTATTTTTTTTAATCAGTTTTCGCTAATGAGTGTTTTGAAAACTTGATAATTATTTTTCTTTTTTAATCAGTTTTCGCTGATGAGTGTTTCGAAAACTTAACAGTCATATTTCATTTTTTAATCAGTTTTCGCCGATAAGTGTTTCGAAAACGTAATATTCATTTTTCTTTTTTTTAAATAGTTTTCGCCGATGAGTGTTTCGAAAACTTGATATTTATTTTTCTTTTCCTTAATCAGTTTTCGCCGATGAGTGTTTTGAAAACGTGATATTCATTTTTTTTATTTAATTAGTTTTTACCGATTTGAGTTTCGAAAACTTGATATTAATTTTTCTTTTTTTAATCATTTTTCACTCATGAGTGTTTCGAAAACTTGATATTCATTTTTCTTTTTTTTAATTAGTTTTCGTCGATGAGTGTTTCGAAAACTTGACATTCATTGTTATTTCTTTAATAAGTTTTCGCTAATGAGTGTTTCGAAAACGTGATATCATTTTTATTTTTTTAATCAGTTTTCGTCGATGAGTGTTTCGAAAGCTCGATATTCATTTTTCTTTTTTTAGTAAGTTTTCGCTAATGACTGTTTCGAAAACTTGATATTTATTTTTCTTTTTTTAATCAGTTTTCACCGATGAGTGTTTCAAAAACTTCATATTCATTTTCCTTTTTAATCAGTTTTCGCCGATGAGTGTTACGTAAAATTTATATTCATTTTTTTATTTTTTTAATCAATTTTCATCGATAAGTGTTTCCAAAACTTGATATTCATTTTTCGTTTTTAGTAAGTTTTCGCTAATAAGTGTTTCGAGAACTTGATATTCATTTTCTGTAATCATTTTTCATCGATGTGTGTTTCGAAAACTTAATAATCATTTTTCTTTTTTTAATCATTTTTCGCTGATGAGTGTTTCGAAAACTTGATATTCATTTTCCTTTTTTAATCAGTTTTCGCCGATGAGACTTTCGAATACATGATTTTTATTTTTATTTTTTTAATTAGTTTTCGCTAATGAGTGTTTCCAAAACTTGATATTTATTTTTCTTTTTTTAATTTGTTTTCACCGATGAGTATTTCGAAAACTTGATATTCATTTTCCTTTTTTAATCAGTTTTCGCTGATCAGTGTTTCGAAAACTTTATATTCAATCTTATTTTTTTAATTAGTTTTCGTCGATGAGTATTTCGAAAACTTGATAATCATTTTTCTTTTTTTAGAAAGTTTTCGTTGATGAGTGTTTCGAAAACATGATATTAATTTTTCTTTTTTTTAATCAGTTTTCACCGATTAGTATTTCGAAAACTTGATATTCATTTTCCTTTTTTAATCAGTTTTCACCGATAAGTGTTTCGAAAACTTTATATTCAGTCTTATTTTTTTAATTAGTTTTCGTCGATGAGTGTTTCGAAAACTTGATATTTATTTTTCTTTTTTTAGTAAAGTTTCACTAATGAGTGTTTCGAAAACTTGATATTAATTTTTCTTTTTTTAATCAGTTTTTGCCGATGAGTGTTTCGAAAATTTGATATTCATTTTTCTTTTTTTAAACAGTTTTCGCCGATGAGTGTTTTCGAAAACTTGATATTCATTTTTCTTTTTTTGATCAGTTTTCGCCGATGAGTGATCTGAAAACTTGATATTCATTTTTCTTTTTATAATCAGTTTTTGCCGATGAGTGTTTTGAAAATTTGATATTCATTTTTCTTTTTTTTTAATCAAGTTTCGCCGATGAGTGTTTCCGAAACTTGATATTTATTTTCCTTTTATAATTAGTTTTCGCCGATGAGTGTTTCGATTACATGATATTCATTTTTATTTTTTTTAATCAGTTTTCGTGGATGAGGATTTCGGAAACTTGATATTCAATTTTCTTTTTTTAGTAAGTTGTCGCAAATGAATATTTCGAAAACTTGATATTTATTTGTAATACCTCAGAAAATTTCAAGGATTGAAGAATGATTTATTAAAAATTTCAAGGATTTAAGAATAATTTATTCCGGGCTAGGATTTAAAACCTTAAAAAGAATATAGGAAAAAAAATATGAAAGTTAAAAGAAGCCGGAAAGGAAATTTTTTTCAAAGATTGTAATACCCGAGAAAATTTTTCGAAGTTTAAAATAAAATAAAAGGGAAAGAAAAGTAGAAAATAATTTTTAGTATTTAATTCAGGACCTAAGAAATTGGAAACCTGAATTAAATAGGGAAAGGGATTAAATTAAAAATACAAATTTGTTATTATTTATTTAATTATTAATTAATCAAATTTTAATTATATTTATTTATTTAATTATTATATTTAATTTTTAATTATTATTATTATTAAGTGGGAGGGGGTGCCTACGTTGGAGAAACAAAAGAAAAAAAAAAGAGAAAGAAAGGGGAAGAAGCCGTGGGTTTAAGAATAGAATAAAAAAGAGAAAAGAGAAAGAGAGAGAAGAGAAACGAGTGAGGAAGAAAGAAAGAAAATGGAAGAGAGAGAAAGAGCCGTGAGGTAAAGAGAGAGAGGGGGGTTCACCGGGAATCCGCCGGAAACTCGCCGGAGAAGAGCTAGCCGACGCTGGAAAAAGTCACCGGAGCTCGGTTACAACATCTTCCACACCTCCCACCAATCGAATCAAGGTTGGTAACCCCAATTTCATTCTAAACCCTCATTTTTTCCATTTTTAGGGATTCCTTCGATTGACCTTCGATTGAATTGTTTCGAGGGTAGATTGAGACCTAGAAAGTGTTCTTGAACACATAGTTGGGTTAGGAATCAATATTATATTCTTGGATTTGCCCAAATTCGAATTTGGAAGGATTTGGGGTTGAAATTATAATTATTTTCAAATTGGGGGAAATTGTTGATAATTAGGATTGAGCTTGGATTTGAGTAAATAGGCTTGGATTGATATTGTTGAAATTATAATTATTTCCAAATTGGGGAAAATTGTTGATAATTAGGATTGAGCTTGGATTTGAGTAAATAGGCTTGAATTGGTCCTATTGAAATTATATTGTGGAAATATTAGCTGAACAAGACCCGTGAAGGGCCGGCCCGAGGTTATTAAGGTTGAACCATGGCATTAACATGCCGGGTCCCTGCTCAATTTGCCCAAATGTGCTTTAAGGATGATGTTGAGGGCTCCAAACCTCTTCTTTTCAATCTTAAACACCCTAGAATAATTCTAAATATGCTATCAAGCATCAAGAATTAATTTAGGTACTTTCTTGTTTCCCAAGAGTGGAAGCTTGTGGAACAATGAAATCCAATTTCTAAATTTCAACCTTCTCCCCTCATAAATATTTAGGAAACCTTAAATAGGATAAATTGGAGGTATATTGAGGATTAGAAACTAGATTTCTTAGAACCCAAGTAGAAACACAAGTTGAATTAAAATGCTTAGACCTTCCTAGAATTAGGATTCCTTCCAACCAAGCTAGATAAGCTTCCTTAGATGCGAATACAAGTTAGGTAGAGGTATAGTACTCAAATCCAAGTATGTGAAACACTCAAGTAGAGTGTCAATTGCGAGTAAGTCAAGTGCTCGAGGGAGGATACACATAAGTCGAGATAGAGAAGTCCAATAAGACCAAGAGCTTGACTCTGTGGCGACCATGGACTACACGTGAGAGTAATGGAGAGATAAATAACAAGTTAAGCTAACTAATAACCATAATGAAGTAAATGTTGTTCTTATAGGAACAACGGCACACGATTGAGTGCAACAGGAACTCCGAGGAGACTAAAGTTACAGGAGAGGATTGCATGGAAGGTTGACCAAGGTGAGGGTTCTTCCATCTCTGCTCCTAGCGTTGTATGCTTATGTGGATTACATGAGTACGTATATTCTCTGCTTGTCTGGTATGTGTTAGTTAGAGATATAGAATGCTAAAAGAATGAAAGAACTAGAAAATAGGTTGTGGAAAGTAGCTTGGATAGGAAGACATAGGAGTAGAGTATAATTGTTTGCTTTGATTTGTGTGTTACAAATCCAACTCATACACTCCGGAGGCATGATGAGTATTTTATTAAATCTTTTCCACGACGGTGGCAAGAGTCCTTGTACGGAAGGACTAAACTTTATTTTGAAAACTCGTCACGACAGTGACTCAAATTATAATCATGCAAAGGGAGTTATTGGTGGGTTTCGGATTTGATTATGCTAGCGATGGGATACATTGACTAGAACAACGTCAGATGGCACTTGAGATCTCAGTTTTATAATCACCATGACGATGGTCATTGCCCTATCCTGGCAATAGGGTCAGAAAGGTTTTATATTGCTATGACGATAGCTTGAGGCTCAAAGAGTGCATCTGGACGGGTATATGAGTTATATCCTGTTGAGGATACTTGTACATATTAATAAGGAGAGGAATTGTTGATCCTTCGGGAAAGATAGAAAGAATCCTATTAATATGTAAGACCAAGATAAGAAAACACGGGAGGAACCTACGGGTGAACCGTGAGCCTGATCTTGCAGCAGAGAAATCATCCTGTTGAGATGGTCCAGGGTGTATCAGTGGCCAGGCTTTGAGACGTCGTGCTGTGCCCGCCATTGTGGCCTGGTTGGGTAATGGACGAGTGGGCTCAAGCTATTGCCTCGCAGCAAGGGGTCAGGACGTGCCACGTGGTGGCTACGTATTAGTTGTTTGATAGATAAAAGTTGATTGTGTTTGATTAACAGAATTGTCACGAGGTGACCAGTACCCAAGTGAATGGGTTAAGTATGCTTTGCCACGTGGTGGTCAGTAACCCGAGTGCACTGGTTCGAAGTAGAAAAGCCACGTAGTGGCTAGTAGATACCCTAGAGTGGGAGAGATTAAGTAGATGTATGTTATAGTATATGTGTGTATATACAAATTGTCTGTTTTTGCATATAATTGCTGATTGTGCAGTGTAGTGGTGACGTACAGGATTACATCACCACAACGTCTTGTTTGATTCAAACATGCTGAACGTGAGAAGACCGGTAAGTAAAAGCCGGCACTATATGTTATATGATTACTTGATGATTTATGATGTGGAACAAACTGCTGTATGCTTATATCTGTCAAATGCATGCGAGTGTTTGGGTGAAATTTCTGTTGTTGTGTGATCACCAAGAATGTATGCTAATTAACAGTAACTGGTTGTTTTTGCATGTTAATGTGTATGACTTCCAAACCCAGTGCTATGGTACCCACCTTGCGCCAGGGATGGGAGAGTCATCACTGAGTCGCGTGGTTAAGACTCACACCTCATTTTTACTACAAAGAGACAGGTTAAGTACAGGTGGAAGAAGTCTCGGTGGAGCGAGGAATGAACAAAACTTTTCAAGACCCACAACTTGTTCATGTGGGTGAATGAATTGTAATTATAATTTAATTTACTTTATCATGTATCATAAAGTAAAGGGTAGACGTACCCAACTATATTGTATCATTAAATCTAGAACTGTCAGCTTCACACACCTTAAAGATCAAGATCTATTTTACTGCGATACAGGGAAAATTTGTTTTCAGAAATGTATATATATACATATATCTTTTGCATGTGAATAGGATAGGCAGCATCTTCGAATGTGTAGCCAGTACACAGGTTATATATATTATGTGTGTTTTCCTATATCTATATCCTGAAGCGGCACTGGCCGTGGATTTTCTTGCCTAGGATAGGCCACCATTTCGGTGTAGCCATGGTATTATACTGCATGTGGATGTATTTTCA
Organism: Senna tora; assembly: GCA_014851425.1. NCBI lineage: Eukaryota > Viridiplantae > Streptophyta > Magnoliopsida > Fabales > Fabaceae > Senna > Senna tora. The sequence goes on along the minus strand of CM026270.1, from coordinate 29,971,932 downwards.
ATAATAGATATTCTGTCAATTAGGTGATAAGGCTTACAGGCACAAGGATATTCTCTGTGTCTGTGCCGGTCACGGCCCTCTAAACGGGGGTCGTGACAAACTTGGTATCAGAGCCTGGTTGTTCTTTAAGGGTGGGAAGCTAACTAGTAGTCTCGGGTGTCAGTTGGGTTATCCATTACGAATCCGGACGTAACGGTAGTTCCGATGGGCACTTGTGAGGCTGATTAGGATGTTAAGTCATAAATTATTTTGAGTCATCGCTTTAGGCATAGAATTTGTGTGTGAAATTCTATGCAAAGCATATAACCTGTACAATACACAAGTGCCGATGAGCACTAAGGCGTAAGGTGGGGTGACAGCGACCCTGGAAACCTTATGACGCCATCATAGGGAAAGGATACATCCATGGAGGATGCTACCTAGACACAGACACATTTGGTTGAATTGTAGGCTCGCTACAATGTGTGATTGTTGCAGGTGTTAAATGAGACGATGCATCTGCTCTGTTAGCGACGCGTTGTGTGCTATGGTATAGGCACAAGTTGTTTGATTATATTATGGAATGCAAGTAGAATAGAAATATGCAGTGAACGGTAGTTCAGGCTAGGAATGGTTTGTAAAGTGAAAGAAAAGACACGCTTGACGTGTAGAAAAGAAAGTAAGCCCATGGGGCGATTGAAATGGGAAGTTTACAGACAAGAATAAACCGGGCCAGGGGGCATGTGACCGACAAGAAGATGACCACGAGAATGAGTCACGACTGTGCGGTATGCTATGATTGAAGGAAGTGTGTGGTCCTTCCTAGAAAGTAAATAGAATAGAGGTGGTGTATGCCACAGTATAGAAGTAGAAGTCTACGGACTAGAAAATTAAGATACGTTATATGGAAGGGCAAAGTGGCCGAACCATATGCCATAAAGATAGATGTTAAGAAGTAGAGGCATATGTAAACGTGTAGAGTGTGACCATATGCCGAGCAGGAGACAGAGTAAATGGTAAGGCACAGGGGAGGAGCCTAGTCCAACCCTGCGCTCGATCCATGAACTGTTAGTTTCTTAAGCAAACAAGGGGGAAAAGAAGGGATTAAGCCCAACCAAACTCTCTTGGGTTGCTTAAGGAAGAGCATAAAGAATAGGATGTCGATCACATGAGAAATTTTTGTAAAAATCGTTTTGGTCTTTCCGGATGAGAGATTCTGAAAGACACTCAAACTTTTTTTTTTTGAAAATACTAGGGATAACCCTTGGAAGACAATTTTTATAAAAAACTCTTTCTCAATTTGTGTCATTCCAATTGGTTAAACCCTAACCATTTACGAAAACATTAGGCGTCATTTTCTAAGAAATAAACTTGAATTAATTTTTAAAACCCGTAGGGTGCCTAAGAAAACTAATTCATGTGACCAATACCCTACCAAACAATAGTCCTTTTACAGATAAGCTGTATAAGGATGGTAGATGTAGTTGAGAAATCACTCGCTTGGAGTGATTAAAGTTAAGTAAACATCGAAAAGCACTAGAGAGTGCTAAGGTGCCAAGGGAGTATACAAGTAAACCTAAGGGTTACCAGTTAAGGGGGCCATAGGGTGATTATGGACCCGAAAGCATTAGACCAGAGCAGGTCTAGACGAGGAAATGGGCGTAGACCTTCGGGTACCGTCCAGAGATAAGAAAATGATTGCTATTGCGATAGATAGCTCTCAAACGAGATAACGTGTGAGATAAACCCCAAAGGGACTCGTGGAGGCCCGAGGGGAAAGAAAGTAGACAAGGATAAGTAGTCCCATAAGGGGGGAAGAGCGGAAGCCTATAAGACCCCATAGGATAAGAGCCAAGTAGGAGGTGGAGAACCAACTACTACCGTAAGTGCATGTATAGTACACAAATTGTAGTGGACATAGCTAGGTAAGCTAGTTCCACGGGTTGGTGAACCGTAAATCTGTTAGTCTGAAGCCCGTGCATGGGTGGAGACTGAGTGGATAAACCAAACGTATAAATGGCCATTTGGGTGCCATAAAGGGAAATTAACCGTAAGGACGGTTAATCAAGAAGGAGAATTTAGTGAGTAACGAGTATTGAGAAATACTCGAAGAAAGAGTACCACGTAGGTACGAAATGGAAAAGAAGAGAGTGAACACGAGAACTGAGTCAGCTAAGCATCTGGAGATGCGAGCCAAAATGATAAAACAGGTATGCTACCGTTGGGGGCGATTGGAACCCAACGGGTAACACACTTGCAAGAGACGGTATATGTTCGTGAACATATGCCACACCATAAGAAAGGAAAGAGTCAAACCGTGTGAGCGGATCTCGTTTGGTCAAGGGGAGTAGAGCATGTCCGGAAAGGTTCATGCTGGAGTAAACAAATCAAGTATTCCAAGTAGGAATACAGGATTTAAGTGAATTGAGGAGTCCGAGTGGGCCAAGTTGGGGTAAAAGCCAACGGAAACCTAATGAGTAGAGTTAGCATAGGATGTGCAACTCTAAATGGACTAACCTGAGGATGGTATAGATCCTCAGTCATAGTCGTGTTAAGAGAGGTCTTCGGATGTGAAGACCGAACTGAGCCTGAGGCAGAGTAATGAGTATGATGGTAAGGAGGAGACTGGTGAGTTTCCATCATAAACAGAAATGACTACAAGTAGTAGTCAGAGAAGAGTCTAAGTCAGTCAGACATGGGATGTCGACAGGGAGTAACCTGGAGTGGTTATGGAAACCACTAAGGGAAAGTGTAGAAGTCCGAAAAAGAAATTGAAACATGAGTCATAAATGTAAGATCCCTTACCGTTTGGTGGAGAAACGGTAAGTGTAATACATAGTGGTGCTAGTGTCATGGCATGTAGCTTCGTTAGGATACGAGAAGGGTAAACTGAGTCGGCAGTGAGTGTAACAACCTCGAAAGGGTTGGGTACACTGATGGCACAAGGTATAAACACCTACGTAGGGTGTATGCCGAGCGGTAAGTCTAAATGTAGAGTAGAGGGCGTAGTAAGATGTAAACGGACTTTTCTGGAGAAGTCGTTTACAAAGAATATATCGAGAGAATACCAGCAGAAGGGTAGCTATTTGGTAGTAGAGGATACTTAAGTACGGGGACTCCGAGGTAGGGGAGTACTTTATAGAAATAGAGCCTAGTGTGCTATGCAAATAGCTAGTGTCTTCGTGAGTTCCAAGACGGATATAAGAAGTCAATACGAAGGTAGCTAGTCGGACAAGCAGATTGAGTCAAGGTAAGCCTCACTAGAGAAGGCAATAGTTAACTCCTCGGAGAACCAATTGGAGCATGGTATGTGGTACGTGCCAGATACTCCATTGCAAAATTAGCAGCACAAAGTAAATTGATACTAGGGAAGTTAGGTATCCTCGGGGAAGGATACGACGACAGATGGAGTCTATCGGTTAACACCTCGCGGAAGGGTGGTTTACTACGAAACTAGAAATACCAACGATCACAGAAAGAATATGTAGAAACCAGATAGAGACCTTGAGCCTCTAGGAAAGAAAGATGAACCGTAGGGTAAAACGGTAAAACTTCCACATTGAGGGGAAACCATAGATGAAATTGAGCCAAGGGAGGGCAACAAGCCAACAACCCCACGAAGAAGATGAAATTCGGGGACTGAATTTCTTAAGGGGGGAAGAATGTAATACCCCGGAAAATTTCAAGGATTAAAGAATGATTTATTTAAAATTTCGAGGATTTAAGAATAATTTATTCCGGGCTGGGAATTAAAACCTTAAAAAGAATATAGGAAAAAATATGAAAGTTAAAAGAAGCCAGAAAGGAAATTTTTTTCAAAGATTGTAATACCCGAGAAAATTTTTCGAAGTTTAAAATAAAATAAAACGGAAAGAAAAGTAGAAAATAATTTTTAGTATTTAATTCAGGACCTAAGAAATTGAAAACCTGAATTAAATAGGGAAAGGGATTAAATTAAAAATACAAATTTGTTATTATTTATTTAATTATTAATTAATTTATTTTTAATTATATTTATTTATTTATTTAATTATTATATTTAATTTTTAATTATTATTATTATTAAGTGGGAGGGGTGCCTACGTTGGAGAAACAAAAGAAAAAAAAAGAGAAAGAAAGGGGAAGAAGCCGTGGGTTTAAGAATAGAATAAAAAAGAGAAAAAAGAAAGAGAAAGAGAGAGAAGAGAAACGAGTGAGGAAGAAAGAAAGAAAATGGAAGAGAGAGAAAGAGCCGTGAGGTAAAGAGAGAGAGGGGGGTTCACCGGGAATCCGCCGGAAACTCGCCGGAGAAGAGCTAGCCGACGCTAGGAAAAATCACCGGAGCTTGGTTACAACATCTTCCACACCTCCCACCAATCGAATCAAGGTTGGTAACCCCAATTTCATTCTAAACACTCATTTTTTCCATTTTTAGGGATTCCTTCGATTGAATTGTTTCGAGGGTAGATTGAGACCTAGAAAGTGTTCTTGAACACTTAGTTGGGGTAGGAATCAAGATTATATTCTCGGATTTGCCCAAATTCGAATTTGGAAGGATTTCGGGTTGAAATTATAATTATTTTCAAATTGGGGAAAATTGTTGATAATTAGGATTGAGCTTGGACTTGAGTAAATAGGCTTGGATTGATATTGTTGAAATTATAATTATTTCCAAATTGGGGAAAATTGTTGATAATTAGGATTGAGCTTGGATTTGAGTAAATAGACTTGGATTGGTCCTATTGAAATTATATTGTGGAAATATTAGCTGAACAAGACCCGTGAAGAGCCGGCCCGAGGTTATTAAGGTTGAACGTTGGCATTAACATGCCGGGTCCCTGCTCAATTTGCCCAAATGTGCTTTAAGGGTGATGTTGAGGGCTCCAAACCTCTTCTTTTCAATCTTAAACACCCTAAAATAATTCTAAATATGCTATCAAGCATCAAGAATTAATTTAGGTACTTTCTTGTTTCCCAAGAGTGGAAGCTTGCGGAACAATGAAATCCAATTTCTAAATTTCAACCTTCTCCCCTCATAAATATTTAGGAAACCTTAAATAGGATAAATTGGAGGTATATTGAGATTTAGATACGAGATTTCTTAGAACCCAAGTAGAAACACAAGTTGAATTAAAATGCATAGACCTTCCTAGAATTAGGATTCCTTCCAACCAAGCTAGATAAGCCTCCTTAGATGCGAATACAAGTTAGGTAGATGTATAGTACTCAAATCCAAGTATGTGAAACACTCAAGTAGAGTGTTATATACGACTAAATCAAGTGCTCGAGGGAGGATACACATAAGTCGGGACAAAGAAGTCCAATAAGACCAAGAGCTTGACTCTGTGGCAACCATGGACTACGCGTGAGAATAATGGAGAGATAAATAACAAGTTAAGCTAACTAATAACCTTAATGAAGTAAATGTTGTTCTTATAGGAACAACGGCACACGATTGAGTGCAACAGGAACTCCGAGGAGACTAAAGTTACAGGAGAGGATTGCATGGAAGGTTGGCCAAGGTGAGGGCTCTTCCATCTCTGCTCCTAGCGTTGTATGCTTATGTGGATTACATGAGTACGTATATTCTCTGCTTGTCTGGTATGTGTTAGCTAGAGATATAGAATGCTAAAAGAATGAAAGAACTAGAAAATATGTTGTGGAAAGTAGCTTGGATAGGAAGACATAGGAGTAGAGTATAATTGTTTGCTATGATTGGTGTGTTACAAATCCAACTCATACACTCCAGAGGCATGATGAGTATTTTATTAAATCTTTTCCACGACGGTGGCAAGAGTCCTTGTACGGAAGGACTAAACTTTATTTTGAAAACTCGTCACGACGGTGACTCAAATTATAATCATGCAAAGGGCGCTATTGGTGGGTTTCGGATTTGATTATGCTGCCGATGGGATACATCGACTAGAACAACGTCAGATGGCACTTGAGACCTCAGTTTTATAATCACCATGACGATGGTCATTGCCCTATCCTGGCAATAAGGTCAGAAAGGTTTTATATTGCTATGACGATAGCTTGAGGCTTAGAGAGTGCATCTGGACGGGTATATGAGTTATATCCTGTTGAGGATACTTGTACATATTAATAAGGAGAGGAATTGTTGATCCTTCGGGAAAGATACAAAGAATCCTATTAATATGTAAGACCAAGATAAGAAAACATGGGAGGAACCTACGGGTGAACCGTGAGCCTAATCTTGCAGAAGAGAAATCATCCTGTTGAGATGGTCTAGGGTGTATCAGTGGCCAGGCTTTGAGATGTCGTGCCGTGCCCGCCATTGTGGCCTGGTTGGGTAATGGACGAGTGGGCTCAAGCTATTGCCCCGCTGCAAGGGGTCAGGATGTGCCACGTGGTGGCTACGTATTATTTGTTTGATAGATTGAAGTTGATTTTGTTTGATTAACAGAATTGTCAAGAGGTGACCAGTACCCAAGTGAATGGGTTAAGTATGCCTTGCCACGTGGTGGCCAGTAACCCGAGTGCACAGGTTCGAAGTAGAAAAGCCACGTAGTGGCTAGTAGATACCCTAGAGCGGGAGAGATTAAGTAGATGTATGTTATAGTATCTGTGTGTATATACAAATTGTCTGTGTTTGCTTATAATTGATGATTGTGCAGTGTAGTGACATACATGATTACATCACCACAACGTCTTGTTTGATTCAAACATGCTGAACGTGAGAAGACCGGTAAGTAAAAGCCGGCACTATATGTTATATGATTACTTGATGATTGATGATGTGGAACAAACTGTTGTATGCTTATATCTGTTAAATGCATGCGAGTGTTTGGGTGAAATTTCTGTTGTTGTGTGATCACCAAGAATGTATGCTAATTAACAGTAACTGGTTGTTTTTGCATGTGATTGTGTATGACTTCTAAATCCAGTGCTATTGTACCCACCTTGCGCCGGGGATGGGAGAGTTCTCACTAAGTTACGTGGTTAAGACTCACACCTCATTTTTACTACACAGAGACAGGTTAAGTACAGGTGGAAGAAGTCTCGGTGGAGCGAGGAATAAACAAAACTTTTCAAGACCCACAACTTGTTCATGTGGGTGAATGAATTGTAATTATAATTTAATTTACTTTATCATGTATCATAAATTAAAGGGTAGACGTACCCAACTATATTGTATCATTAAATCTAGAACTGTCAGTTTCACACGCCTTAAAGATCAGGATCTATTTTACTGCGATACAGGGAAAATTTGTTTTCAGAAATGTATATATATACATATATCTGTTGCATGTGAATAAGATAGGAAGCATCTTCGGATGTGTAGCCAGTACACAGGTTATATATATTATGTGTGTTTTCCTATATCTATATCTTGAAGCGGCACTGGCCGTGGATTTGCTTGCCTAGGATAGGCCACCATTTTGGTGTAGCCATGGTATTATATTGCATGTGGATGTATTTTCAATAATAGATATTCTGTCAATTAGGTGATAAGGCTTACAAGCACAGGGATATTCCCTGTATCTGTGCCGGTCACGGCCCTCTAAACGGCGGTCGTGACAATATTTTTCTTTTTTTAATCAGTTTTCACCGATGAGCGTTTCGAAAACTTAATATTCATTTTCCTTTTTTAATCAGTTTTCACCGATCAGTGTTTCGAAAACTTTTTATTCATTTTTATTTTTTTAATCCGTTTTCGCTAATGAGTGTTTCCAAAACTTGATATTTATTTTTCTTTTTTTAATCAGTTTTCACCGATTAGTATTTCGAAAACTTGATATTCATATTCCTTTTTTAATCAGTTTTCGCCGATAAGTGTTTCGAAAACTTTATATTCATTCTTATTTTTTTAATTAGTTTTCGTCGATTAGTGTTTCGAAAACTTGATATTTATTTTTCATTTTTTAGTAAGTTTTCGCTGATGAGGGTTTCGAAAACTTGATATTTATTTTTCTTTTTTTAATCATTTTTTGCCGATGAGTGTTTCGAAAACTTGATATTCATTTTTCTTTTCTTAATCAGTTTTCGTCAATGAGTGTTTTCGAAAACTTTATATTCATATTTCTTTTTTTAATCAGTTTTCGCAGATGAGTGTTCTGAAAACTTGATATTCATTTTTCTTTTTTTAATCAGTTTTTGCCGATGAGTGTTTTGAAAATTTAATATTCATTTTTCGTTTTTTAATCAAGTTTCGCCGATGAGTGTTTCGAAAACTTGATATTTTTTTTCTTTCTTTTAATTAGTTTTCGCCGATTAGTGTTTTCAAAAACTTGATATTCATTTTTCTTTTTTAATCAGTTTTCGCCGATGAGTGTTCTGAAAACTTGATATTCACTTTTATTTTTTTAATCAGTTTTCGCCGATGAGTGTTTCGAAAACTTGATATTCATTTTTCTTTTTTAATTAGTTTTTGTCATCGAGTATTTCGAAAACTTGATATTCATTTTTATTTTTTTAATCAGTTTTAGCTGATGAGTGTTTTTAAAAACTTCATATTCAATTTTCTTTTTTTTTTTAATTTGTTTTCGCCGATTAGTTTTCTGAAAACTTGATATTGATTTTTATTTTTTTAATATGTTTTTGACGATGAGTGTTTCAAAAACTTGATATTGATTTTTCTTTTTTTAATCAGTTTTCGTCGATGAGTGTTTCGAAAGCTTGATATTCATTTTTCATTTTTTTTGTAAGTTTTCGCTGATGAGTGTTTCGAAAACATGATATTAATTTTCTTTTTTTAATCTGTTTTTGCGGTTGAGTGTTTCGAAAACTTGATACTCATTTTTCTTTTTTTGATCAGTTTTCGTCAATGAGTGGTCTGAAAACTTAATATTCATTTTTCTTTTTTTAATCATTTTTCATGGATGAGTGTTTCGAAAACTTGATATTCATTTTTCTTTTTTTAATCATTTTTCATTAATGAATGTTTCGAAAACTTGATAATCATTTTTCTTTATTTAATCATTTTTCGACGATGAGTGTTTCGAAAACTTGATATTCATTTTCCTTTTTTAATCAGTTTTCACCGATGAGTGTTTGTAATACATGATATTTATTTTTATTTTTTTAATCAGTTTTCGCTAATGACTGTTTCTAAAACTTGATATTTATTTTTCTTTTTTTAATCAGTTTTCACCGATTAGTATTTCGAAAACTTGATATTCATTTTCGTTTTTTAATCAGTTTTTGTCGATAAGTGTTTCAAAAACTTTATATTCATTCTTATTTTTTTAATTAGTTTTCGTCGATGAGTGTTTTGAAAACCTGATATTCATTTTTTTTAATCTGTTTTCACCGATTAGTGTTCTGAAAACTTGATATTCATTTTTATTTTTTTTAAAAGTTTTCGACGATTAGTGTTTCAAAAACTTGATATTTATTTTTCTTTTTTTAATCAGATTTCGCTAATGAGTGTTTCGAAAACTTAATAGTTATATTTCATTTTTTTAATCAGTTTTCGCCGATGAGTGTTTCGAAAACGTAATATTCATTTTTCTTTTTTTTAAATAGTTTTTGTCGATGAGTGTTTCGAATACGTGATATTCATTTTTCTTTATTTAATTAGTTTTCACCGATTTGTGTTTCGAAAACTTGATATTCAGTTTTCTTTTTTTAATCATTTTTCGCTAATGAGTGTTTCGAAAATTGATATTCATTTTTCTTTTTTTAATTAGTTTTTGTCGATGAGAAGCCCGAGTATTTACTGTCTCAATCGGAACCCAATCCGGTGAAAAAAGAGGCGAAATACTAAGCCACATTGCCGTAAGGAGCTATGCGGTGGGTTGGACACTTTGGTCTAGTCCGTAGTGGACACATAAGACTTGCTAAATTGGTTCAAAGGCTCTAATTATACCCCAATTATATTTTTATATATAATTAAAGAGGTAATAATTAAGCTTTTACTCGGCGAATAAGGGAGACGGTAGAATGAGCAAGCTAGAGCCTCTTTTGAACCATGAATTTAAATATTTTATTAGTTAAATACCCATATGAACACATGAAGGGAAATTTAAACAAGTGGAAATCTCTAATCTAAGCAATTAGAGATTCTAAATGGCTCGAAAGTGTGAAAGTCGAATATGGGGCATCCTGGACTTTCAGAAAGAGCAAATAAGACGACGTAACGAACTATGTAATTAGTTCTTGGGAAAATAGCTAGAGGGTGCATAAGCATTAGCATGACACGTGCATGGTTGATGCTTAATTATGTGTTCTAAATTTCTTAAATATAACGTGTATAGGGCACCACAGAGTGATTGGAGCTTCAAGCACTCCGAGTACTGATCAGGAGGGCCAACGAGGTGACGGGCTCTCCCATCCCTGCCCCATAGGGTTGGATGACTACGTGGAAATGTGGTTTGCTCTATTTTGCATAATTGTTATATGAAATTTATTTATCTGAATGAAATTGTGTTACACGTGTATGATTAGCAAGTAAGCAGTCAACGTGCAACAGTATATTTGCTTATATGATTACTTTCAAGTGTATTACGTGATAATATATGGCTCAATGAGCCCTATATGATACCGTGGGTAGGATTTGGTCGGAATTTCATATGTGAGGGTTCATTAATATTAGAAACCCATTTAAATTGATCATCGTGCAAAGGTTTTAATCGTATGGTACATCGAGGAAAATGAACCTAGGTTGTTAAATGTGAATGAGAGTGTTGCATAATTGAAACGGGGGAAATCTAGGCCTCACTAAAGAACGCGTATGATATTCAGTTAGTTACAAATAGGGTGTCTTTCAAGGTTAAATATGTTAGTTGAGTTTGTTTAGGTTGTCCGGGTAGATCGAGTCAATCGTCCTGATCGGACAGACAGGATTATGACGTCAGCAAGTATGCCACATAGTGGCCATTACGCCGGTTAGTAGTCGGTGAGGAGGAACAAGAGAGAGTTCCTAGCAATCAAGAGATGGAGGTTGTTGAGGAAGAGGATAGGGAATGGCAGCAACCACATGAAATGCCTCGTGAGCCACGGGTAGCACCCAGAGAGCTACCAATTTCAAAATTTCTGAAGCTTCATCCACCCACTTTCTGCGGAACTAGTGAGAAAGAGGATCCACAATACTTTGTGAGAGACATAGTCAGAATAGGGCACATGCTGAGGTGCTCAGGACATGAGTTATTGGAATTAGCTTCATTCTAGCTGAGGGGAGCCGCTAGAGTATGGATAGAGTCCGTATAGACAAGGTATTCAAGGAGGGTGGCACCGATGGCCTGGGAAGATTTTCAGAGGGATTTCCTGGGTCGGTTTCTATCTGATGGCACTAAAGATGCAAAGCGTCAGCAATTCGAGGAATTGTGGATGACGCCTAACATGACCGTGACGGAGTATGAGTTACTTTTTACAGAACTAGCTCAATTCTCACCTGAGTTGGTTCCTGATGAAGAGGCAAGGATCAAGAGGTTCATACACAGTCTCACGAAACCGTTATTTACTGCTTTATTACCTCAGAGGAGGCAATTTGAAACTTTAGCTCAAGCAGCAGACTGTGCCAGAATGATTGAAACCAGGAAGAGGTACGGGACTTCTGTTGATCCCAAAGTCAAGTTAATTACAGCCAGTGACAACCAAGGAGGTGGAAGTAAGAAGAGGAAGACAACTGGTGGAGGTGCAGGATATTCAGGGTCTACAGGAGGACAATCCTCAACTACCACTCATGAAACAGGTACAAGAAGTAATTTTCAAGGGGGACAGAGAGTGCAAGGGGGTGGAAATGCCGGTAAAACAAGACCCCAGTGTGCGACTTGCGGCAGGTATCATTTTGGAATATGTCGGAGACTGACAGGTGGGTGTTACAACTGCGGCCAGGTGGGTCATATGGCTAGAGAGTGTCCAAAGAGAAAAGAGGGTACAAGTGTGAGAAGCAATCCGACGCCGAATGGTACACCTATTCCAGCCCCACCAGTGAGAACCGTACCACCACAGACTGCAAGTACAGGTGCAACTAGAGGCCGTAGTGCAGGATCTAGTGGTAGAGGGCCAAGGGCAGTAGGTGGAGGACAAGCGCGGGTATTTGCACTTTCTCAGCAGGACGCTCATGCATCAAATGCAGTTGTGACAGGTACCCTTATTATTTGCTCTCTTGAAGAACAAGTTCTGTTTGATTCCGGCTCCACTCATTCTTATGTGTCTCATGCATTTGCTTCTAAATTCAACAAGAGTCCGTCTAAAATGAAAGAAACAGTACTGGTCTCTACTCCAATGGGAGAATCGGTACAAGTAGAGTACGTGCACAAGTCTTGCATTGTAGAGGTCGATGGTCATGAGACTGTGGTAGACCTTCGGTTGTTGTGTATGGTTGATCTTGATGTGATCCTCGGAATGGATTGGTTGTCGTCTTGCCATGCGGTTGTGGACTGCAGGGCTAAATGCTTGAAATTCAATATGCCAAACGAGGAGCCTTTTGTGATACGGGGTGACGGGGCTGCACCGTTTCCAAGCTTGGTCTCGGCTTTGAAGGCATCCAAGTTACTTGCAAAGGGATGCAAAGGGTATTTGGCCTTCGTCCAAGATACCACGAAAGCAGTACTTTCACCGACTCAAGTACCGGTAGTGCGAGAGTTCTTGGATGTATTTCCAGAAGAATTGCCGAGGTTGCCGCTCGATCGTGAGATTGAATTTGAAATTGAGCTGCAACCTGGCACCCAGCCTATCTCCACACCACCTTACCGGATGGCTCTGAAGGAGCTGAAGGAGCTACATACACAATTGCAAGAATTGGTTGACAAGGGTTTTATAAGAGCTTCTCTCCTTGGGGTGCACCGGTCCTTTTTGTAAAGAAGAAGGACGGATCTTTGCGGTTGTGTATCGATTACCGAAAGTTAAACAAGGTGACGATCCGCAATCAATACCCACTGCCGAGGATAGATGACTTATTTGATCAATTGTAGGGCGCAAAGCGGTTTTCCAAGATTGATTTTTGCGATCTGGGTACCATCAACTAAAGATTCAAGAATCAGGCATACCTAAGACTGCATTCCGAACCTGATATGGACATTACGAGTTCTTGGTGATGTCTTTCGGATTAACTAATGCTCCTGCAGCGTTCATGGACTTGATGAACAGGGTCTTCAAACCATTTCTGGACCGATTTGTCATTGTCTTCATTGATGATATCTTGGTTTACTCAAAGAATTCTGAGGAACATGCAGAACACTTGAGATTAGCATTGCAGAAGTTGAGAGAAGAGAAATTGTATGCCAAGTTCTCCAAGTGTGAATTCTGGCATGATAGAGTTGCCTTTTTGGGTCACGTGGTATCATCAGAGGGAATCCACGTTGATCCAAGTAAGGTAGAGGCGGTGAAGAATTGGTCCCAGCCTACCTCTGTTACTGAAATTCGCAGTTTCTTGGGTTTGGCTGGATATTATAGAAGATTTGTGCAGGACTTCTCTAAGGTTGCTGCACCTATGACTAAGTTGACTCAGAAAGGAGTGAAGCTCGTATGGGATGACAAGTGTGAGCAGAGTTTTCAGAAGCTGAAAGACATCCTCACTACCGCTCCAGTGCTGGCATTACCTGAAGGCACAGGAGGGTATGTGGTATACTGTGATGCGTCGAGGATCGGGTTAGGGTGTGTCTTGATGCAGTACGGCAAAGTGATTGCGTATGCATCGCAACAGCTGAAGAAACATGAGAACAACTACCCGAATCACGACCTCGAAATGGCGGCTGTAGTATTCGCTTTGAAAATATGGAGACACTACCTGTACAGTGAGACGTGTGAAATTTATATAGACCACAAAAGCCTCAAATACATTTTCTAGCAGAAAGACTTGAACTTGAGACAACGGGTTAGAGTTGTTGAAAGACTACGACTGCACGATCTTGTATCATCTAGGAAAGGCTAATGTGGTAGCCGATGCTCTGAGTCGGAAATGCATGGGCAGTCTTGCTCATATAAGTGAAGAAAGAAGACCGTTGATCAGAGAGTTGCACGAGCTAGAACAGACGGGGAATCAGTTTTAGATTGGGAATTCCAACTCACTTTTAGCTCATTTGCAAGCTAAACCCTCTCTGGTAGAAGAAGTGAAGGCTGGACAGGATGAAGATACCGACCTCAAGCAAATCAAGGATACTGTAACTAAAGAGAAAGGGGACGACGTCCGATTCTCTATTGATGATTTCGGGATACTTAGGTTGGAGGGACGGTTGTGTGTCCCTATGGTTGATAACTTGAGGGAAAGAATCCTTGAAGAAGCACACTGGACAGCTTATACAATCCATCCGGGAGCTAATAAAATGTATCATGACCTGAGACAGCTGTATTGGTGGAATGGCATGAAAAGGGATGTTGCAAACTATGTAGCCAGGTGTTTAGTGTGTCAGCAATTCAAGGCTGAACACCAGAAGCCCGCCGGAACATTACAACAGATAGAAATACCTGAGTGTAAATGGGAGAGGATAACTATGGATTTTTTAACAAGATTGCCAATATCACAACGGGGATTCGATTCGGTTTGGGTCATAGTGGCTCGCATGACTAGGTCCGCGCACTTTCTGCCAGTTAAGACCACTTACGAAGTGAGTCAATATGCACAGATTTATCTATCAGAAATCGTTAGATTGCATGGTGTGCCAGTGTCCATAATATTTGATAGAGGGCCACAGTTCACTTCTAGGTTTTGGAAGTCATTGCAGGAAGTGTTGGGAACGAGAGTTGATTTGAGTACTGCATTCCACCCACAGACCGACGGGCAATCAGAAAGAACCATTCAGATTCTTGAGGACATGCTTCGGGCGTGTATTATGGATTTCGGCGGAAGTTGGGAAAGGTATTTACCTTTGGCTGAGTTTGCCTACAATAATAGTTATCAAGCGAGTATCCAGATGGCACCGTTTGAGGCTCTGTACAGTCGAAGGTGCAGGTCCCCGATTGGGTGGTTTGAGGTCGGAGAGGCTAGTCTAATCGGCCCAGAATTGTTACAAGATGCCTTGCAGAAGGTGAAATGTATAAGGGAGAGATTTCTAACGTCTCAGAGTAGGCAAAAGTCTTATGCAAACAATCGGAGGAGAGAACTCAAATTCGCCATTGGTGAACAAGTGCTCTTGAGGGTATCACCGATGAGAGGCGTAATGCGGTTCGGTAAAAAGGGGAAGTTAAGTCCTCGATATATCAGACCATTTGAAATCCTAGAACGAGTTGGGAACGTAGCGTATCGGTTGGTATTGCCTATAGAATTGGAGGGAGTACATCCTGTTTTTCATGTATCAATGCTTCGGAAATATCTTCCCGATCCCTCGCACGTGATTCAATCGCAAGACGTGCAACTAACCGGAAATCTGACATATGAAGAGGAGCCAGTGGAAATCTTAGATCGGCAGTGGAAGAGACTCAGAACGAAGAAGATTCCATTAGTTAAAGTCCTGTGGAGAAACCACTCGACCGAAGAAGCTACATGGGAGGTCGAGGGTGAAATGCGCAAGACGTATCCACATCTGTTTCAAGATTAAGGTTAGTAGTTTATTTGAAATTCAGGGACTGAATTTCTTAAGGGGCGAAAATTGTAATACACGAAATATTTAAATTAATTATTATCATTATTATTTAGTTTATTTTTCTTTTTGAGAGAAAAATAAATTAAATTAAAGGGTTAAAATAAAAAAAGAAAGAAATAAATATAATATATATATATATATATATATATATATATATATATATATATTATATATATTAAAATAATGGGTGGGGGTCAAACCGTGACCCCCTCCCTCCCCTTTCATTAAAACTTAAAACAAATGAATATATATATATATATATAAATAATACTAAAATATATAAGGGGGGCCAACCGTGACCCCCCTCTCACAAACACACTCACAAAAGAAAAAATAAGTAAGTAGAAGCACTAGCTAAGACACACACACCACGCGAGAGCAAACCAAAAAGAAGAGGAGGAAGGGAAAACGGGGGAAACGGCCAGAAATCCGCTGGAGGGGCGATGCCGGTGACCGGAAAAGTTGATCGGAAGTCTCTTTCAACACCCACAAGCCTTCTACCCGATTGGAATCAAGTAAGAAAGCCCCAAACTCTCAAAACCCCAATTTCTCCAATTTTGGGTATTTTAGGAATTCTTCAAATACTTCCAATCGGGGCATGCCGGGGTTAAATTTGAGCTTAGTGGGTGTTATTAAAAGCTCAGGGAGGTTCAGAATCGAAGTAAAACCGTAGGAATTAACCGGGTATGGAAATTAGGAAAATTGGGTTAGGAAATTGCTCTAAAATCCGAAATTGATAGTTTGATGCATGTTTAGGCTTGGATTGAAGTAGTATAAGTGTTATAAGTGCTGGAAATAATCAAGGGAATAAAGCCCGAGTATTTACCGTCTCAATCGGAACCCAATCCAGTGAAAAAAGAGGCGAAATACTAAGCCACATTGCCGTAAGGAGCTGTGCGGTGGGTTGGACACTTTGGTCTAGTCCGTAGTGGACACCTAAGACCCGCTAAATTGGTTCAAAGGCTCTAATTATATCCCAATTATATTTTTATATATATTAAAGAGGTAATAATTAAGCTTTTACTCGACGAATAAGGGAGACGGTAGAATGAGCAAGCTAGAGCCTCTTTTGAACCATGAATTTAAATATTTTATTAGTTAAATACCCATATGAACACATGAAGGGAAATTTAAACAAGTGGAAATCTCTAATCTAAGCAATTAGAGATTCTAAATGGCTCGAAAGTGTGAAAGTCGAATATGGGGCATCCTGGACTTTCAGAAAGAGCAAATAAGACGACGTAACGAACTAAGTAATTAGTTCTTGGGAAAATAGCTAGAGGGTGCATAAGCATTAGCATGACACGTGCATGGTTGATGCTTAATTATGTGTTCTAAATTTCTTAAATATAACGTGTATAGGGCACCACAGAGTGATTGGAGCTTCAAGCACTCCGAGTACTGATCAGGAGGGCCAACGAGGTGACGGGCTCTCCCATCCCTGCCCCATAGGGTTGGATGACTACGTGGAAATGTGGTTTGCTCTATTTTGCGTAATTGTTATATGAAATTTATTTATCTGAATGAAATTGTGTTACACGTGTATGATTAGCAAGTAAGCAGTCAACGTGCAACAGTATATTTGCTTATATGATTACTTTCAAGTGTATTACGTGATAATATATGGCTCAATGAGCCCTATATGATACCGTGGGTAGGATTTGGTCGGAATTTCATATGTGAGGGTTCATTAATATTAGAAACCCATTTAAATTGATCATCGTGCAAAGGTTTTAATCGTATGGTACATCGAGGAAAATGAACCTAGGTTGTTAAATGTGAATGAGAGTGTTGCATAATTGAAACGGGGGAAATCTAGGCCTCACTAAAGAACGCGTATGATATTCAGTTAGTTACAAATAGGGTGTCTTTCAAGGTTAAATATGTTAGTTGAGTTTGTTTAGGTTGTCCGGGTAGATCGAGTCAATCGTCCTGATCGGACAGACAGGATTATGACGTCAGCAAGTATGCCACATAGTGGCCATTACCTTGGTTTAACCGGGGTCAGACAAGTTGCCGACTATTACTCTTAGCGTGCCTTGGAGTCAGAAAGTTCCTAGTTTGATCAACTAGGTTCGAATAAGACATTGCCTTCGGGCCAGTATTTCTCTTAGCGTAACGCGGGAGACAGAAAGTGAATGCCTTCGGGCCAGTATTTCTCTTAGCGTAATGCAAGAGACAGAAAGTGAATGCCTACGAGCATAACTATGTATGACTTATGAAAAGATTTGATATATGTTTATGATTGGTTTACATGCGGATTAATAAACATGTTAGGAGCATGAATTAGGATTTTTAATTGTGAATATGATATATTGATTGCCTGATCATATTTAAGGTCACAATATAAATCCGTATCATGCGCATGTGGTTGTGGTTGTTCCCTTCCCCCAACTGTAGTGGTACCTGCTGCTACGCCAGGGATGGGGGAGCTTCTCACTGAGTCTGTTCGACTCATCCCTTGTTTACATGTTTCAGATATAGGTGGTTCAAGAGTCAGGAACGCGTCCACTTCTTCTCAAGGAGGCGGACAACTCTGAAGACCGCACGCTTTGTTCGCGTCGGTAGTTATTTTGATTACGTATATGTGTTGTGATGTATATATATATATATATATATATATATATATATATATGAACCTTTTTTGGGTGTAGCGTTTGTACAGATACAGCTGCAGTATATATATACGTCCTATTCTAGCATTGTCGGCTTCATACAGATTAAAGTTAGGTCTTGGTGATGGGAATATAGGCTATGATATAATATATATCATGTATATACGTATTTGACTTCTGCATGTGACTAGGATAGGTCACACGCATTGAGGCGTGTGATCAATACATAAATTATATGTATGTGTGATCGAATACCCGTTTGTGTGAAAATATGGCTTCCGCATGTGAATAGGATAGATTACACGCATTGAGGCGTGTGATCAATATGTAAACTATATGCAAGCGTGTGATTGAATATATGTATGACTGTACACAGGATTTCTACATGTGAATAGGATAGATCACCCGCCCTGAAGCGCGTGATCAATATGTATAATATATGTACGTGTGAGTGATTATGTGTATATGTATAGACTGAAGCGGCGTTGAGCGAGCCATGGATTGCACGCTACTACTTAGGTCACCGAATATGGATGGCCATAAATACTATATATTGTTGTATTAGAAATGGGTAGTTATAAACATGTGAAATTGTCAATCAGGGATTAGAGGCTTACGGGATAGGAGAAATCCTACTTCCCGTGCCGGTCACGGACGTCCGATAGGGGGTCGTGACATTGATAATCATTTTTCTTTTTTTAATCATTTTTCATCGATGAGTGTTTCGAAAACTTGATATTCATTTTTCTTTTTTTAATCAGTTTTCGCCGATGAGTGTTTCGAATACATGATATTCATTTATATTTTTTTCATCAGTTTTCGCTAATGAGTGTTTTCAAAACTTGATTTTTATTTTTGTTTTTTTAATCAGTTTTCACCGATGAGTATTTCGAATACATGATATTCATTTTTATTTTTTTTAAACAGTTTTCGCTGATGAGTGTTTCGAAAACATGATATTAATTTTTCTTTTTTTAATCAGTTTTTGCCGATGAGTGTTTCGAAAACTTGATATTTATTTTTCTTTTTTTGATCAGTTTTCGCCGATGAGTGGTCTGAAAACTAGATATTCATTTTCCTTTTTTTAATCATTTTTCATCGATGAGTGTTTCGAAAACTTGATATTCATTTTTCTTTTTAATTTATTTTTCATGGATGAGTGTTTCGAAAACTCGATATTCATTTTTCTTTTTTTAATCAGTTTTCGTAAATGAGTCTTCTGAAAACTTGATATTCGTTTTTCTTTTTCTAATCAGTTTTCGCCGATGAGTGTTTTGAAATTTTAATATTCATTTTTATTTTTTTAATCAAGTTTCGCCGATGAGTGTTTCAAAAACTTGATATTTATTTTTCTTTTTTTCATCAACTTTCGCCGATCAATGTTTTCGAAAACTTGATATTCATTTTTCTTTTTTTAATCAGTTTTCGCTGATGAGTGTTCTGAAAACTTGATATTCATTTTTCTTTTTTTAATCAGTTTTCGCCGATGAGTGTTTCGAAAACTTGATATTCATTTTTCTTTTTTAATTAGTTTTTGTCATTGAGTTATACGAAAACTTGATATTCATTTTTATTTTTTTAATCAGTTTTAGCCGATGAGTGTTTTCGAAAACTTGATATTCGTTTTTCTTTTTTTAATCTGTTCTCGCCGATTAGTGTTCTGAAAATTTGATATTCATTTTTATTTTTTTAATAAGTTTCCGACGATGAGTGTTTCGAAAACTTGATATTTATTTTTCTTTTTTTAATCAGTTTTCGCCGATGAGTGTTTCGAAAACTTAATAGTCATATTTCATTTTTTAATAAGTTTTCACCGATGAGTGTTTCGAAAACGTAATATTCATTTTTCTTTTTTTTTTAAATAGTTTTCGCCAATTAGTGTTTAGAAAACTTGATATTCATTTTTATTTTCCTTAATCAGTTTTCGCCGATGAGTGTTTCGAAAACGTGATATTCATTTTTCTTTATTTAATTAGTTTTCACCGATTTGTGTTTTGATAACTTGATATTAATTTTTCTTTTTTTAATCATTTTTCGCTAATGAGTGTTTCGAAAACTTGATATTCATATTTCTTTTTTTAATTAGTTTTCGTCGAAGAGTGTTTCGAAAACTTGATATTCATTTTTGTTTTTCTAGTAAGTTTTCGCTAATGAGTGTTTCGAAAACGTGATATTCATTTTTATTTTATTTAATCAGTTTCCGTTGATGAGTGTTTCGAAAACTTGATATTCATTTTTCTTTTTTTAGTAAGTTTTCGCTAATGAGTGTTTCGAAAACTTGATATTTATTTTTCTTTTTTTAATCAGTTTTCACCGATGAGTGCTTCGAAAACTTGATATTCATTTTCCTTTTTAATCAGTTTTCGCCGATGAGTGTTTCGTAAAATTTATATTCATTGTTTATTTTTTTAATCAGTTTTCGTCAATAAATGTTTCGAAAACATGATATTCATTTTTCTTTTTTTAGTAAGTTTTCGCTAATGAGTGTTTCGAAAACTTGATATTCATTTTTCTTTTTGTAATCATTTTTCATCGATTAGTGTTTCGAAAACTTGATAATCATTTTTCTTTTTTTAATCATTCTTCGCCGATGAGTGTTTCGAAAACTTGATATTTATTTTTCTTTTTTAATCAGTTTTCGCCGATGAGTGTTTCGAATACATGATATTCATTTTTATTTCTTAATCAATTTTCGCTAATGAGTGTTTCCAAAACTTGATATTTGTTTTTCTTTTTTTAATCAGTTTTCACCGATCAGTATTTCGAAAACTTGATATTCATTTTCCTTTTTTAATCAATTTTCGCCGATAAGTGTTTCGAAAACTTTATATTCATTCTTATTTTTTTAATTAGTTTTCATCGATGAGTGTTTCGAAAACTTGATATTCATTTTTCTTTTTTTAGTAAGTTTTCGCTGATGAGTGTTTCGAAAACTTGATATTAATTTTTCTTTTTTTAATCAGTTTTTGCCGATGAGTGTTTCAAAAACTTATATTCATTTTTTTAATCAGTTTTCGCCGATGAGTGTTTCAAAAACTTATATTCATTTTTTTAATCAGTTTTCACCGATGAGTGTTTTCAAAAACTTGATATTCATTTTTCTTTTTTTGATCAGTTTTCGCCGATGAGTGGTCTGAAAACTTAATATTCATTTTTCTTTTTATAATCAGCTTTCGACGATGAGTGTTTGTAAAATTTGATATCCATTTTTCTTTTTTTTTTAATCAAGTTTCACCGATAAGTGTTTCGAAAACTTGATATTTGTTTTCCTTTTATAATTACTTTTCACCGATGAGTGTTTCGATTACATGATATTCATTTTTATTTTTTTAATCAGTTTTCGTCGATAAGAGTTTCGAAAACTTGATATTCAATTTTCTTTTTTTAGTAACTTTTCGCTAATGAGTATTTCGAAAACTTGATATTTAATTTTCTTTTTTTAATCAGTTTTCACCGATTAGTGTTTCAAAAACTTGATATTCATTTTCTTTTTTTAATCAGTTTTTGCCGATGAGTGTTTCGAAAACTTTATATTCATTTTTATTTTTTTAATCAATTTTTGTCGATCAGTGTTTCGAAAACTTGATATTCGTTTTTCTTTTTTTAGTAAATTTTCGCTAATGAGTGTTTCGAAAACTTTATATTCATTCTTTTTTTAATTAGTTTTCGTCGATAAGTGTTTCGAAAACTTGATATTCATTTTTCTTTTTTTAGTAAGTTTTCGCTGATGAGTATTTTCGAAAACTTGATATTAATTTTTCTTTTTTCAATCAGTTTTTGCCGATGAGTGTTTCGAAAACTTAATATTCATTTTTCTTTTTTTAATCAGTTTTCGCAGATGAGTGCTTCGAAAACTTTATATTCATTTTTATTTTTTTAATCAATTTTCGTCGATTAGTGTTTCGAAAACTGGATATTCATTTTTCTTTTTTTAATAAGTTTTCGCTGATGAGTGTTTCGAAAACTTGATATTCATTTTTCCTTTTTTAATCAGTTTTTGCCGATGAGTGTTTTGAAAACTTGATATTAATTTATCTTTTTTTAATCAGTTTTAGCCGATGAGTGTTTTCGAAAACTTGATATTCATTTTTCTTTTTTTTAATCAGTTTTCGCCGATGAGTGTTTTGAAAACTTGATATTCATTTTTCCTTTTTTAATTAGTTTTTGCCGATGAGTGTTTCGAAAACTTGATATTCATTTATCTTTTTTCAATCAGTTTTGTCCGATGAGTGTTTCAAAAACTTGATATTCATTTTTCTTTTCTTTTTTTAAATAGTTTTCCCCGATGAGTGTTTCGAAAACTTGATATTCAATTTTCTTTTTTTAATCAGTTTTCGCCGATGAGTGTTCTGAAAACTTGATATTCATTTTTTTTAATCAGGTTTCGCAGATAAGTGTTTCAAAAACTTGATATTTATTTTTCTTTTTTTTTAATAAGTTTTCGCCGATAAGTGTTTCGAAGACTTGATTGTAATTTTTCATTTTTTAATCAGTTTTCGTCGATGAGCGTTTCAAAAACTTGATATTTATTTTCTTTTTTAATCAGTTTTCGCCGATGGGTGTGTCGAAAACTTGATATCTATTTTTATTTTTTTTAATCAGTTTTCGTCGATGAGTGTTTCAAAAACTTGTCTTTTTTAATCAGTTTTCGCCGATGAGTGTTTCAAAAACTTGATATTCATTGCGCTCATGCGACTTCTTCTTTCCCGTCTCTGTATTCAATCAAGAGGTTCTATTCTTCCCTTGTCATCAAACTTCAAAAGAAAAATCGAAATAAGTCTACTTCCAATTCGAATGAAGAAAAAAATATTGTTTCCAAAGATATCAATTGCTAAAATTCGAAGCAATTGCCCCCTTCGATGAATGCATGAAAGAGTACTTCAAATAATGATTATTAGTCGGATTTCGAAACGAAAGAACGCCCTTTCTATCAAAATAAAAAATATCAAATATTTCGAAAAAAAAATTCTTGAATTTTTCAGTTCATTTTTTTTCTTTTTTTAATCAGTTTTGGCCGATGAGTGTTTCGAAAACTTGAGATTCATTTTTCTTTTTTTAATCAGTTTTAGACGATGACTGTTTTCGAAAAGATGATATTCATTTTTATTTTTTTAATCAGTTTTCGCCGATGAGTGTTCTGAAAACTTGATATTCATTTTTCTTTTTTTTAATCAGTTTTTGCCGATGAGTGTTTCGAAAACTTAATATTTATTTTTCTTTTTTTAATAAGTTTTTGCCGATGAGTGTTTCGAAAACTTGATATTCATTTTTCTTTTTTTAATTACTTTTTGCCGATGAGTGTTTCGAAAACTTGATATTCTTTTTTCTTTTTTTAATCAATTTTCGCCGATGAGTGTTCTGAAAACTTGATATTCATTTTTCTTTTTTTAATTAGTTTTCGCCGATGCATGTTTCGAAAACTTGAAATTCATTTTTCTTTTTCTTAATCAGTTTTCGCCGATGAGTGTTTCGAAAACGTGATATTTCATTTTTCTTTATTTAATTAGTTTTCATCGATGAGTGTTTCGAAAACATGATATCCATTTTTCTTTTTTTAATCATTTTTTGCCGATAAATGTTTCGAAAACTTGATATTCATTTTTCTTTTTTTTAATCAGTTTTCGTCGATGAGTGTTTCAAAAACTTGATATTCATTTTTCTTTTCTTAGTAAGTTTTCGGTAATGAGTGTTTCGAAAACTTGATATTCATTTTTCTTTTTTTAATTAGTTTTTGCCGATGAGTGTTTCGAAAACATGATATCCATTTTTCTTTTTTTAATCATTTTTTGCCGATAAATGTTTCGAAAACTTGATATTCATTTTTCTTTTTTTTAATCAGTTTTCGTCGATGAGTGTTTCAAAAACTTGATATTCATTTTTCTTTTTTTAGTAAGTTTTTGGTAATGAGTGTTTCGAAAACTTGATATTCATTTTTCTTTTTTTAATTAGTTTTTGCCGATGAGTGTTTCGAAAACTTGATATTCATTTTTCTTTTTTTAATCAGTTTTCGCCGATGATTGTTTTCGAAAACTTGATAATTATTTTTCGTTTTTTAATCAGTTTTCACCGATGAGTGTTCTTGTAATATCCGAGATATTTAAATTTAATTATTTTCATTAATATTTAATTTATTTTTCTTTCAGAAAGAAAAATAAATTAAATTAAAAAATTAAAGTGTTAAAATAAAATTAAAAAAATGGAGAAAATATGTAATTTTTCTACGACCTAAAGGGAATAGGGATAAAAAAAAGATGGGGAAAAAGAAAATAAAATAACTAAACAAATAAATAAATAAAATATATATATATATATATATATATATATTATTATAATAATAATAATAATAATTATTATTATTATTATTTACTAAACAAAAAAAAGATATATAATAATAAAACAATATGGGGGGCCAACCGTGACCCCCTTAAGTTAAACTACAAAGCAATACATATATATATATATATATACATATATATATATATATATATATATATATATATATATATATATATATATATATATATTAAAATAATGGGGGGGGGGCAAATCGTGACCCCCCATCCAATCCATTTATATATAATAAAGAAAAAGAAGTGGATGGTAACAAAAAAAAACGCAGACAAGCACGAGCGCACGAAGGAGAGGGAGAAGAAACTCACGGGAAGCAAGAGGAGCAACGTGCACCGGCCGGATTCTCGCCGGAAACGTTGACCGGAACCTATCCTCTACACCACCAAGCCTTCTACCCGATTGGAATCAAGTAAGAAAGCCCCAAATCTCTCAAACCCCAATTTTATCAATTTTAGGGATTTTTGGAAAGACCCCAATTGATTCAATCTGATTATTCTGGGTCCTAAATTGAAGTATTTGCATGCTAGGAAGTGAGTTGGAAGCTTAGGAACCAGAACCAAATTGATAGAATTTATCCGGGTTGGAAAAGTGTAGGAAAATGTGGTTGTTAAGGTTTAAGGGTGTTGTGGAATGACTTGGGGTGCATTGAAAGGTTGAATAATAATTATAAAAATTGTTAAAAATTATTGGAATGTACGAGGGTGAAAACCCGAGTAATTCCCGTCTCACCCGGAACCCCGTTCGGGAAAAAGAGACAATTTTCTAATTTTACGCGCATTCGGGTATGTGTATTCATGTGTAGGTGAAGTGTTCAAGGTTATTTTGATAAATGGAAATTTTGGACAAGTAGAATTTATGACTCTTGAGCCATAAATTCAAGACTTGGGTAATGGGAACTTCTCATGGACACATAGAGGTGAAATTGGGTAACCTTGCATTCTCAAATTCAACGTTTCCGAATAGCGTGATCAAGAGAGGGTTGGACACGAATTAGAAGCATGCTAGGTGTTCCGAAAACTAGTTGAGGGCATTCCAAGCCAACAACTAGTCTATGGAATTAATTAGAAAGAATATGAGCATTAGCGTTACATGTACACGATAGTGGTTGAATTTTCAAGTCTCTGAATCTCTCAAGTATATGTGTATAGGGCACCATACTGTGAATGGACTTTCGGGCGGACCGAGAATCGATCAGAGGGGCCAACCAGGTGAGGGGCTTTCCTATCCTTGCCCTATAGGGTTGACTGCGAATATGGATATATGATTTGCCTTCTTGCCTATTTGTAGGAATCACATGTTAGATAACATGCTATTGTTGTTCCTAAATTACAGTATATGTGAAAATGTGCTATATGTGTGTATGTGAATTGTAAAAGCAATGGTGGCTCAAGGAGCCTTATAGGAAAGAAGGTCCTCGGGACCTAGATGATATCGGGGGTAGGATCGAGTCAATTTTATTTGTGAAGGTCTTGTGGTACTAGAAACAAACCTCATCGATCATTACCTGAAAAGTGTGGTTTGTATATAAATCCTTAAAGGAAATAGACATAGGTGACTTGTTTGAATCAAGAGTCCAAATTAGAAACCACTTAGAAGTCTAGGTTGCCTAACCAGAAGTAAAATGAATAAGTAGTGGTCCATAGGGGTCATTTATTGTACAACGCGGGAACCGAGTCTATCACGGGTGGTCCGGGTAGATTGAGTCTCTTGTCTTGAGTCAAACCACAGAAATACAGAGTATATGAGTTCACCACATTGTGGCTATTACCTAGGGTAAATCGAGGTCAGATGAGTCGCCGGCTATTGCTCCAAGTGAAGTCTTGGGGTCAGACTATTGTTCCAAGTATAGTCTTGGGACCAGGGGTTCCTAGAACGATCAACTAGGTTCCCATATTGCTCACGTGAGATATTGCCTTTGGGCCAGATTCTCTCCTAACGGAGATATTGCCTTCGGGCCAGTTTATGATTATGATTACTGGAATACAGAGGACCGCATGGAATTATATGTTAAATCATGAAATGATGTATTTGTGAATTTAAATGTATGTAAATCCATGCTTTAAATTCTTTATTGTGAATATGATATAAGCAAATTGCCTGACCACTTAATATATGAAAATTTAATCCGTTGTGTGCGTATGTGTTTGTGATTGGCTCCTCTTCCCTAGTTGTAGTGGTACCCGCTACTACACCAGGGATGGAAAAGCCTCTCACTGAGTTTGTTTGACTCACCCCAATATTACATGTTATAGACACAGGTGGTATAGGCATCGGAAGCGCTTCCACTTCATCTCAGGGAGGCGAAAAGACTTAAAGACCGCACGCATTGTTCGCGTGGGTAGTACTGCTATATGTATTTTGACAGGATATATATGTATATGATTCATTTTGGTATATAATTGTTTTGTACAGTTGCTATATGCATATATGCATATGTCACACTCTAGAATTGTCGGCTTCATACAGATTAAAGATTGGTCTTGTGGTTGGGAATATAGGTTATGATATGCTGAATATCATGTGTATATATATATATATATGAATGTGACTCCCGCATGTGAATAGGATAGGTCACACGCACTGAGCGTGTGGTCAATATGTAAATTTATATATATGTGTGACTGAATACTTGATTGTATGAAAATACAGCTTCCGCATGTGAATAGGATAGGTCACATGTATTGAGGCGTGTGATCAATATGTAAATAATATGCAGGTGTGTGATTGAATATATATGCTTGACTGTATACAGGGATTCTGCATGTGAATAGGATAGAACACCCGCCTTGAGGCGCGTGGTCAATATGTATACTATATGTACGTGTGATTGATTATGTGTATATGTATAGACTGAAGCAGCGTTGAGCGAGCCGTGGATTGCGTGCTACTTAGGTCACCGGTTAGGGATGACCATAAATACTATATATTGTTTGTATTAGAAATGGGTAGTTATGCACATACAGAAATGTCAATCAGGGATTAGAGGCTTACGGGACAGGAGAAATCCTACCTCCCGTGCCAGTCACGGACTTCCGGTAGGGGGTCGTGACAGTTCTGAAAACTTGATATTCTTTTTTCTTTAATTTTAATCAGGTTTCGCCGATGAGTGTTTTGAAAACTTGATATACATTTTTCTTTTTTTAATCAGTTTTCGCCGATAAGTGTTTCAAAAACTTGATATTTATTTTTCTTTTTTTTAATAAGTTTTCGCCGATGAGTGTTTCGAAAACTTGATAGTAATTTTTCATTTTTTAATCAGTTTTCGCCGTTGAGTGTTTTGAAAACATAATATTCATTTTTCTTGTTTTAAATAGTTTTCGCCAATTAGTGTTTCGAAAAATTGATATTCATTTTTCTTTTTTTAATCAGTTTTCGCCGATGAGTATTCTGAAAAATTGATATTCATTTTCCTTTTTTTTTAATCAGTTTTCGTCGATGAGTGTTTTGAAAACTTGATATTTATTTTTCTTTTTTTTAATCAGTGTTCGCCGATGAGTGTTCCGAAAACGTAATATTCATTTTTCTTTTTTTAAATAGTTTCCCCCGATGAGTGTTTCAAAAACTTGATATTCATTTTTCTTTTTCTTAATCAGTTTTCGCCGATGAGTGTTTCGAAAACGTGATATTCATTTTTCTTTATTTAATTAGTTCGCACCGATGAGTGTTTCGAAAACTTGATATTCATATTTCTTCTTCTTAATCAGTTATCGCCGATGAGTGATTCAAAAACGTGATATTCGTTTTTCTTTATTTAATTAGTTTCCACCGATGAGTGTTTCGAAAACTTGATATTCATTTTTCTTTTTTAATCAATTTTCGCCGATGAGTGTTTCGAAAACTTGATATTCATTTTAATTTTTTTTAATCAACTTTCGTAGATGAGTGTTTCGAAAACTTGATATTCATTTTTCTTTTTTCAATCTGTTTTCGCCGATGAGTGTTTCCAAAGCTTGATATTCCTTTTTCTTTTTTTTAATCAGTTTTCTCCGATAAGTGTTTCGAAAACTTGAAATTCATTTTTCTTTTTTTAATCAGTTTTCGTCGATGAGTGTTTTGAAAACTTGATATTCATTTTTTTTAATTAGTTCTGGTCGATAAGTGTATCGAAAATTTGATATTTATTTTTCTTTTTTTAATAAGTTTTCACCGATGAGTGTTTCGAAAACTTGATATTCATTTTTCTTTTTTTAATCAGTTTTCGTCGATGAGTGTTTTCAAAAACTTGATATTCATTTTTCTTTTTTTAGTAAGTTTTCGCTAATGCGTGTTTCGAAAACTTGATATTAATTTTCTTTTTTTAATCAGTTTTCACCGATGAGTGTTTTGAAAACTTGATACTCATTTTCCTTTATTAATCAGTTTTTGCCGATAAGTGTTTCGAAAACTTTATATTCATTTTTATTTTTTTAATCACTTTTCGTCGATTAGTGTTTCGAAAACTCGATATTCATTTTTCTTTTTTTAGTAAGTTTTCGCTGATGGGTGTTTCGAAAACTTGATATTCATTTTTCTATTTTTAATTAGTTTTTGCTTGTAATACCCGAAAATTTTCCAATCAACGTTAAGGTCCTAATTTAATTTTTATTTTAATTTGGAAGGAAAAGGAGAAAATTTAAAATAAATGAAATTTTATTTGGACCAAAAAAATTAGGACCTAACGGGAAATACTGGGTGCAAGTCTTTAACCCCAAAGTTGATTTTAACAATAAATAATATATTATATATATATATAAATATATATACATACAGTTTTTTTTTTAAAAAAGAAAATAATAAAATAAAATAAATAAATATATGTATGTGGCTGGAAGGGGGTCACACCCGTGACCCCCCTTATAATTAAAATTGGTCCCCAAATTTTTGCCCAGTGAGAGAGAGCCCGAGAGTGTGAAGCGGAGAAAGAAAAAAAGAGAAAGAGAAGAGAGATTGAGGACCGGCGACGCGAGAAGCCAGCGGGGAAGAAAGGGAGGTCGACGCCGCCGTTTCACCGGGACCGGAGCTGTCGACGGCGACGCTGGACGCCGGAGAAGGTGGTCCGGCGCGGGCTTCACGGAGGAGAAGGGAAAGTGACGGAAAAAGCGGTTTTTTCGCCGAAATCTTCGCCGGAATCCGCCGTTTCGAAGCCGGGGAAGGTGACCGGGAGTTCTTTCTACCCCATTCCATCATCCTATCCGATTGAATCGAGGTAAAAAGTCTCGAATCCCTCAAACCCCAAATTTATCTATTTTAGGGATTTTTGGAAAATTCCTAATTGGTATGAATAAATTGCTTTGGGTCCTAATTTGGAGTTATTGGGTTGTTTGAGGTATTTGGAAGTGTGTGTGTTGGAAAATTGATTATGGAGGTTACCCAATTTGAAAACCATAGAAGTATGGAATTTAAAGTGAGATAAAGTGTAGTATAAATTGAATTAGGATTGATTGGTGTTATATAATAGTAGGAATTGTTGGAATATACGAGGGATTGAAGCCGAGTAATTCCGTCTCAACCGGAAACTAATTCGGTAATAAAAGAGACACCTCTCAATCCAATCTAGAATATGGAGCTAAGATATGAGTAGGAATTTAGATTAGACAGTGGTGGATGCTCGGGATTGATTTAAATAGTGAAATGCTTTTATTAGGTGAATTATCAATTTTAAAGGATATCCGGCCACATATGTTGTATGTGGATATGAGTTGAAAGGTTGGTCGTGAAAAGTCACATACGAACACTTGTAGGTGAAAATGAGTATTAAGAGAGAGGATGTAAGACCCGGGGATTTTTAAGAAATAAAATAAATTAAAAGAGGCAGAAAAAGAAGAAGAAAATATTTTTGGGAACAAATTTGGGAAGTAAGCGAATTGAAATTTGGAAATAAAATTTTAAGAATGACTAAACTAAAATATACGTGAGGATATTTTTAGTTTAGTTGAAATCAGGATGAATCCCAACCCTTGTTAGACTGAATTTTAAATTAGGATTATATATATATATAAATATATATATATATATATATATATATATATATATATATATATATGTTTATTAATTATATATATTATAATATACATTATATATTAATTATATTATATAATATATATATATATATATGTGAAAAGAAAAGAAAGGAGGCGGAAGAAAGAATAGAAGGAAGGAAAGAGAAAGTGATGAAGCATGAAAGAAAAGAAAAAAAAAAGAGAGGGCGGAGAGAGAAACGTGAAAAAGAGAAGAATATATAATATATTATATTATATATATGTATAATAGAGTAGATAGAAAGAGAAGAGTAAAGAAAGAAAATAAGCAGAAGCAAGAAACGTGCGAGAGCAGAGGCGGAAGGGAGAAGGAGGAAGAAAAACTAGGGTGGCCGGATTCTCGCCGGAGGGAGCGTTCCGAGGCCGGAAAATTTAACCGGAGACTCACATCAACGCCCTCTACAAATCCCACCGATCAATTTAGGTTGGTATCCTAAATTTATTATCCTATCTCAAATTCCCCATTTTAGGCATATACTTGATTTAAGCTAGAAATGGATGTTATTGGGTTGTTTGGAGGTATATGGAAGCTTATATGTTGATAAAAAAATGGATGGATGTAGTTAGATGGGAAAAACCTAGACTAATGAACCTTTAATAGAGATAAATTGTGTATGGATTGAAATAGGATTGATTGGTATGTTGAATTGGTAATCTTGGATGGTAGTAATTGTTGTGATAGACAAGGGATCGAAGACCGAGTAGTTACGCCTTAACCGGAAGCTAGATTGTTAATAATAGAAATAAATGTTGGTTTAAGTAAGGAATTGGAGCTAAGTGGTGAATTAGGAATTTTGGTTAGACCGTGATAGACGCCCGGGAATCAATTTAATTGGTGAGATTCATTAGTTGGGGAAAATCCCAATTCTTAAGTATATTCACCTACATGTGTTCGTATGTGATAAAGAGTATAAGTGGAGTTGGGAAATTGGTAACCATGGACAATTGGAGACTATGAATAACATAGGCCAACAATTGAATGTGGGAATTATGAGAAGAATCACATATAGACACTTGTAGGAAAATGGATGAATTAGAGATTGCTAAACCAAGGGATGTTATTAGGATATGGATTAGAAATAAATTATAGACCCTAAATACTAGTTGGAAGAGTTTAAGTAATTAACTAGTTTATGAGAATTTTGGATTTCATGGGTATTGGGTTGATGTGTACAAGTAAGATATAAGTTCAAGTGTCTAAAACTACTCACTATGTGTGTGTAGGACATAACGAACTGACTGGAGCTTCGGGTACGCCGAGGGCCGATCAAGGAAAGCAAAGAGGTGAGGGGCTTTCCCATCCTTGCCCTCTTGTGGGTTGTATGAGGATGTGGAAAAAAATATGGTTTGTATTACTTGCCTCGTTGCTAGGATATGTATGTTAGAAACATGCTATTGTTGTTCCTAAATGTTATTATATGAAATTACATGTTATATGTGTATTTGATACATGTGAAACATTATGATGGCTTGGGAAGCCTTATATGGAAAAAGGGTTCTTGGAACCTAGAACGATATCGGGGGTAGGATCGAGTCTACTTTCGGTGTCTAAATTCCATGGTCCTAGAAACTCACAAGTTAAATGAAGTTGGAAACCTATTGTTTGATCTTGAAATTTTTGAAATAATCGAACTTAGGATGTTCTTCCTTGAACTATTTTCGAACTTGGGAAAGGGTATACTTATAAGTTTTTCCAAGAAAAGTAAAACCGAACTAGTAGGGGTTCATAGGAGTCATGTAGAGTCTATGATAAAAGAAGTGTCCATTTTAAATAAACCGGGTAGATCGAGTATGTCCTCGTGAAGTCGGACACCCAAAAGTAAAGTCTTGGGGCCAGGGGTTCCTAGAATGATCAACTAGGTTCCTAACTGCTCACGTGAGCTATGCCTTCGGGCCAGTTTACCTCATAACGGATGCCACTCACGTGAGTTATGCCTTCGGGCCAGATTCTCTCCTAACGGAGATATGCCTTCGGGCCAGTTCTCTCCCCAAAGGGAGATATGCCTTCGGGCCAGTTTATGTTATTTTAAAACGATATATGATATTGGAAAGTGTTTGACGATATTGAACATGTGATATATATATGCCTAATTTTGTCAATACATGTGTTATATATGCTAAATGCATGATCACTTAAACATGAAAGGTTTAAAGAACTATTATATGTGCATGTGGATGTGACTGGCTCCCTTCCCCCAGTTGTAGTGGTACCCGCTACTACACCAAGGATGGGAGAGCCTCTCACTGAGTCCGTTTAACTCACCCCCCCAATTTTACATGTTACAGATACAGGTGTAGCGGGCACCGGACACGCGTCTACTTCCTCTCAAGGAGGCGGACATTCCTAGAGACCTCATGCATTGTTCGCGTGAGAGGTTTATCTTTTGATGTATACATTCTTTTGTTATATGTCACTGATGTATACATTATTTTGAGTATAGCCTTTGATTTATAGGCAATTGCTATATGTATAAATATATGTACAAATCTAGACTTGTCGGCTTCATACTGTTTAAAGATTAGGTCATGGATGGGAATATAGGATATATGAATATTATGATGAGTATGAATTGCTTCCGCATGTGAATAGGATAGGTCACACCCTATGGGGTGTGATCAATATGTAAATTATATATATATATATATATGTGTGTGTGGTTGGTATGTGATTGTTTGCAAATATATAAACCTGCATGTGAATAGGATAGATTACACGCATTGAGGCGTGTGATCAATATGTAAAGTTAAATGCGAGTGTGGATGCTTATATACAGGTGATCGAACAGGTTATATATATTGTGTGTGAATAGGATAGGTCATTCCCTTGTGGTTTGATCACTACGTATATACATATTTATGTGTGATTGCTTATGTGAATGGATGTATATATATACTTGAATTGGGCTGAAGCGGCAATGAGCGCCGTGGATTGCAGGTTATTTAGGCCACCATGAATGACGTAGCCAATATTTATTATGTGAATATTGTATGTTGTCTGTATAGCAGGGTAATTATTTTAAATGGTAATAGGGAAGGCTTACGGGTTTAGGGGTGAAATCCTACTCCCGTGCCGGTCACGGACTCCTAGAAATGGGGTCGTGACAAAGTTGGTATCAGAGGCAGGTTTCTTTTAAATAGTATGAAGCCATAGGTATGACCGGGTGTCGGTTTACCCTTCTTTGTGTACCCGGGCACAACGTGGGAGCAAAAGGGCACTTGTGGGAATACCCAGGAAAAATGTGTCAATCCTTTCTTTCTACTCTCTTTGATATTTAAATATATCATTGTTATATGCGTATTTATTAGGTGTGATCTTTGTGCAGTACAGGGATGCTGCCGACCACTAGGCATGCTAGGAGGGGCGGTAGAGTCCCTGCACGTATAGATGAGGAGTCCGTTCGGGAGGAGAGAGTGCCTCCCAGGGGCCGAGCTAGAGGCCATGCTAGAGGCCGTGCTCGCGGTCGTGGTAGGACACAAGAAAGAGAAGTGCATAGGCAACAGGTTGAGACGGGTGCTCCGTCGGTGGCTGAGATGTTGACTGCGGGATTTCAGGAATTGAGAGCCGAAATAACCCGCCAAATTCAACAAGAAGTCCGCCGTTTAGTTGTCGGCGAAGAAGAAGAGCAAGTGATATCGGTTGAACAGGAAACTGAAACAAGGGAGGAAGAACCTAGAAGGGATTGGCAACTAAGGGACGTACCCAGGAGGACCGAGGGGAGTTCCGAGGGAATTGCCAATTACAAAATTCTTGAAGTTAAATCCGCCCACATTTTGCGGAACCGAAACCAAGGAGGACCCTCAACATTTCCTCCGTGATATAATCAGAATTGGGCAATTACTGAGGTGTCCAGGAGGAGAGATGGTGGAACTTGCCTCGTTTCAGTTAAGAGGCGCTGCACGGGTTTGGTTTGAATCAGTACAGAAGAGATATGCAAGGAGAGTTGCTCCTATGACCTGGGAAGATTTTCAGAGGGAATTCCTGGGTCGGTTTCTGTCTGAAGGAATGAAGTATGCCAAGCGTCAACAGTTCGAAGACTTGTGGATGACGCCGAATATGTCTGTGACCGAGTTTGAACTGCAGTACACAGAGCTAGCTCAATACGCTCCTGAATTAGTTCCTGATGAGAGGGAATTGGTCAAGAGGTTCATTCACAGACTGGTAGAGCCGTTGTTCGTAGTGCTACTACCCCAGTGTAATCAATTTGAAACTTTAGCACAGGCTGCGGATTGTGCAAGAGTGATCGAAAATAGAAAGAAGTTTGGGACGTCGGCGAATGCCAAGAATAAATTATTGATGGGCAATGAGGGCCAAGGGTGGAAGAAGAAGCCAAAGACAGCTGGTAATTCTGGTATAGTTTCAAATTATGCAGGACAAGTTGGTGGGCAGTCTGCTATTACCACCACAAGTTCTGGGAAGAGTAACACCCAAGGTGGATAGAGAGTACAAGGCAGTAAAAACACCGGTGACACATGGCCTCAATGTGCAATCTGCAACAGACGTCATTTTGGTGTATGCCGGAAATTGACCGGTGCATGCTACACTTGTGGCGAAGTGGGCCACATGTCTAGGGAGTGTCCTAAGCGGAGGGAAGGTACAAGTGTGAGGAGTAACCCGACTCCGAGAAGTACTCCTATTCTAGCCCCACCGGTGAGAGCCGTGCCACCACATACAACCAACACGGGTGCAATTAGAGGTCGTGGTGCGGGTAACAGTGGTAGAGGTACAGGGGCAGTGAGTGGCGGTCAAGCCAGAGTATTCGCACTTTCTCAGCAGGACACTCATGCATCCAATGCAGTGGTCACAGGTACTCTACTTGTTTGTTCTCTTGAAGCAAAAGTGTTGTTTGATTCTGGTTCTACTCATTCATACGTGTCGCATGAATTTGCCTCTAAATTCAAGAGAAGTCCATCTAGAATGGAAGAGATAGTATTAGTATCTACTCCGATGGGAGATTCGGTACAAGTTGAGTATGTGCATAAATCCTGTGTGGTGGAGGTCGATGGTCATGAGACTATAGTAGACCTTCGTCTTTTAGTTATGGTTGATTTAGATGTAATTCTAGGTATGGACTGGTTGGCATCTTGTCATGCGGTGGTGGATTGTAGAGCTAAGTGTCTAAAATTTAGCATGCCGAATGAAGAACCTTTTGTGATAAGGGGCGACGGAGCCGCTCCGTACCCAAGCTTGATTTCAGCTATCAAGGCATTCAAGCTACTTGAAAAAGGGTGCAAAGGGTACTTGGCCTTTGTGAGAGACACTACGAAAGAAGTGGTTTCACCGAATCAAGTACCGGTGGTGCGTGAGTTCTTAGATGTATTTCCGGAAGAATTGCCGGGGTTGCCTCCCGATCGGGAAATTGAATTTGAAATTGAATTGCAACCCGGTACTCAACCGATCTCCACACCACCTTATCGTATGGCTCCGAAAGAATTGAAGGAGTTACATACTCAGTTGCAGGAGTTGCTTGACAAGGGCTTTATTCGGCCTAGTTTTTCTCCTTGGGGTGCGCCGGTCCTTTTTGTGAAGAAGAAGGACGGATCTTTGCGGTTGTGTATCGATTACCGAAAGTTAAATAAGGTGACGATCCGCAACCAATACCCACTTCCGAGGATAGATGACTTGTTTGATCAATTACAGGGTGCAAAGCAGTTTTCTAAAATTGATTTGCGATCTGGGTATCATCAACTCAAGATTCGAGAATCAGACGTACCTAAGACCGCTTTCCGAACCCGATATGGACATTACGAGTTTTTGGTGATGTCTTTTGGATTGACCAATGCTCCTGCAGCGTTTATGGATATGATGAACAGGGTCTTCAAACCTTTCTTGGATCAATTTGTCATTGTCTTTATTGATGACATCTTGGTCTATTCGAAGAATTCAGAGGAGCACGCTGAACACTTAAGGTTGGCCTTACAAAAGTTAAGGGAGAAGAAGTTGTATGCCAAGTTCTCCAAATGCGAATTTTGGCTCGATAGAGTTGCCTTTTTGGGTCACGTGGTATCATCAGAGGGAATCCACGTTGATCCAAGTAAGGTGGAGGCGGTAAAGAATTGGTCCCAACCTACTTCAGTTACAGAAATCCGTAGCTTTTTGGGTTTGGCGGGCTACTACAGAAGATTCGTACAAGATTTTTCTAAGGTGGCTGCGCCATTGACCAAATTGACACAAAAAGGGTTGAAGTTTGTGTGGGATGAGAAATGTGAGCACAGTTTCCAGAAGTTGAAGGAAAGCCTCACTACCGCTCCAGTGTTAGCTCTGCCTGAAGGCACCGGAGGGTATGTGGTGTATTGCGATGCATCAAGGATCGGGTTGGGGTGTGTATTAATGCAACACGGCAAAGTGATTGCTTATGCCTCAAGACAGTTGAGGAAACATGAGAAGAATTACCCGACTCATGATCTTGAGATGGCCGCGGTGGTATTTGCCTTAAAAATATGGAGGCATTACCTATACGGAGAGACTTGTGAAATTTATACAGATCACAAGAGTCTCAAATACATCTTCGAGCAGAAAGATTTAAACTTGAGACAACGTCGATGGCTAGAGTTGTTAAAAGATTATGACTGCACGCGGGAAAGGCTAATGTGGTAGCTGATGCTCTGAGTCGGAAATCCATGGGTAGTCTTGCCCATATAAGGGAAGAGAGAAGACCGTTGATTAAGGAACTTCATGAGTTAGAACAAGCCGGGAATCGGTTTGAGATTGGAAGTTCAGATTCATTTTTGGCTCATTTAGAAGCTAAATCATCTTTGGTAGAAGAGGTGAAGTCTAAGCAGGATGAAGATGCCGACCTCAAACAGATTAAGAATACGGTGGTCAAAGAGAAAAGGGAGGACCTCCGATACTCTATTGATGATTTCGGGGTACTTCGCTTGGAGGGACGGTTGTGTGTTCCGATGGTGGACAATTTGAAAGAGAGAATTCTTGAAGAAGCACACCGGACCGCTTATACCATCCACCCGGGAGCTAACAAGATGTATCATGATTTGAAACAATTGTATTGGTGGAATGGTATGAAAAGAGATGTTGCAGACTATGTGGCTAGATGTTTAGTATGTCAGCAGGTTAAGGCTGAACACCAGAAACCCGCCGGGATGTTACAATAAATAGAAATACCAGAATGGAAATGGGAGAGGATCACAATGGATTTTGTTACAGGGTTGCCTAGATCACAGCGTGGGTTTGATTCAGTTTGGGTGATAGTGGATCGTATGACCAAGTCCGCCCACTTTCTGCCAGTTAAGACCACTTATAGTGTGAGTCAGTATGCGCAGCTCTATCTATCAGAGATAGTCAGATTACACGGGATACCAGTATCCATAATATCGGATAGAGGGCCACAGTTCACTTTCAGGTTTTGGAAGTCTATGCAGGAAGTGTTGGGGACTAAAGTTGATTTGAGCACCGCTTTTCACCCACAGACAGATGGGCAATCAGAGAGAACTATTCAAATTCTGGAAGACATGCTTAGAGCGTGTATTATGGATTTCGGCGGAAGTTGGGAAAAGTATCTACCTCTAGCTGAATTTGCATATAATAACAGTTACCAAGCGAGTATCCAGATGGCACCTTTCGAGGCTCTTTATGGTCAAAGGTGTCGATCCCCGATTGGTTGGTTCGAGGTCGGAGAAGCTAGCTTAGTCGGCCCGGAACTTCTACAAGATGCCATTAAAAAGGTAAAAGAAATAAGGGAGAGGTTGTTAACGGCTCAAAGTAGACAGAAGTCTTATGCTGACAACCGAAGAAGAGAATTGGAATTCGCTGTGGGTGAGCTAGTATTCTTGAAAATTTCACCAATGAAGGGCGTAATGAGGTTTGGCAAGAAAGGCAAGTTAAGTCCAAGGTATATTGGACCATTTGAGATACTAGAGCGTGTGGGGAATGTTGCCTACCGTCTTCAATTGCCGGCGGAACTAGAAGGAGTTCATCCGGTGTTTCATGTATCAATGCTTCGCAAGTACTTGCCAGATCCTTCTCATGTGATCCAACCCCAAGAAGTACAACTAACCGAAGATTTGACGTATGAGGAGATACCAGTGGAAATCTTAGATCGTCAATTGAAGAAGTTGAGATCGAAAGAAATACCATTGGTGAAAGTTCTGTGGAGAAATCACTCGACCGAGGAAGCTACGTGGGAAGTCGAGGCTGATATGCGCAGGACGTATCCTCATCTATTTGAAAACTAAGGTTAGTATGTGATTGAAATTCGAGGACGAATTCTCTTGAGGGGGGAAGATTGTAAGACCCGGGGATTTTTAAGAAATAAAATAAATTAAAAGAGGCAGAAAAAGAAGAAGAAAATATTTTTGGGAACAAATTTGGGAAGTAAGCGAATTGAAATTTGGAAATAAAATTTTAAGAATGACTAAACTAAAATATACGTGAGGATATTTTTAGTTTAGTTGAAATCAGGATGAATCCCAACCCTTGTTAGACTGAATTTTAAATTAGGATTATATATATATATATATATATGTTTATTAATTATATATATTATAATATACATTATATATTAATTATATTATATAATATATATATATATATATATGTGAAAAGAAAAGAAAGGAGGCGGAAGAAAGAATAGAAGGAAGGAAAGAGAAAGTGATGAAGCATGAAAGAAAAGAAAAAAAAAAGAGAGGGCGGAGAGAGAAACGTGAAAAAGAGAAGAATATATAATATATTATATTATATATATGTATAATAGAGTAGATAGAAAGAGAAGAGTAAAGAAAGAAAATAAGCAGAAGCAAGAAACGTGCGAGAGCAGAGGCGGAAGGGAGAAGGAGGAAGAAAAACTAGGGTGGCCAGATTCTCGCCGGAGGGAGCGTTCCGAGGCCGGAAAATTTAACCGGAGACTCACATCAACGCCCTCTACAAATCCCACCGATCAATTTAGGTTGGTATCCTAAATTTATTATCCTATCTCAAATTCCCCATTTTAGGCATATACTTGATTTAAGCTAGAAATGGATGTTATTGGGTTGTTTGGAGGTATATGGAAGCTTATATGTTGATAAAAAAATGGATGGATGTAGTTAGATGGGAAAAACCTAGACTAATGAACCTTTAATAGAGATAAATTGTGTATGGATTGAAATAGGATTGATTGGTATGTTGAATTGGTAATCTTGGATGGTAGTAATTGTTGTGATAGACAAGGGATCGAAGACCGAGTAGTTACGCCTTAACCGGAAGCTAGATTGTTAATAATAGAAATAAATGTTGGTTTAAGTAAGGAATTGGAGCTAAGTGGTGAATTAGGAATTTTGGTTAGACCGTGATAGACGCCCGGGAATCAATTTAATTGGTGAGATTCATTAGTTGGGGAAAATCCCAATTCTTAAGTATATTCACCTACATGTGTTCGTATGTGATAAAGAGTATAAGTGGAGTTGGGAAATTGGTAACCATGGACAATTGGAGACTATGAATAACATAGGCCAACAATTGAATGTGGGAATTATGAGAAGAATCACATATAGACACTTGTAGGAAAATGGATGAATTAGAGATTGCTAAACCAAGGGATGTTATTAGGATATGGATTAGAAATAAATTATAGATCCTAAATACTAGTTGGAAGAGTTTAAGTAATTAACTAGTTTATGAGAATTTTGGATTTCATGGGTATTGGGTTGATGTGTACAAGTAAGATATAAGTTCAAGTGTCTAAAACTACTCACTATGTGTGTGTAGGACATAACGAACTGACTGGAGCTTCGGGTACGCCGAGGGCCGATCAAGGAAAGCAAAGAGGTGAGGGGCTTTCCCATCCTTGCCCTCTTGTGGGTTGTATGAGGATGTGGAAAAAAATATGGTTTGTATTACTTGCCTCGTTGCTAGGATATGTATGTTAGAAACATGCTATTGTTGTTCCTAAATGTTATTATATGAAATTACATGTTATATGTGTATTTGATACATGTGAAACATTATGATGGCTTCGGAAGCCTTATATGGAAAAAGGGTTCTTGGAACCTAGAACGATATCGGGGGTAGGATCGAGTCTACTTTCGGTGTCTAAATTCCATGGTCCTAGAAACTCACAAGTTAAATGAAGTTGGAAACCTATTGTTTGATCTTGAAATTTTTGAAATAATTGAACTTAGGATGTTCTTCCTTGAACTATTTTCGAACTTGGGAAAGGGTATAAACTTATAAGTTTTTCCAAGAAAAGTAAAACCGAACTAGTAGGGGTTCATAGGAGTCATGTAGAGTCTATGATAAAAGAAGTGTCCATTTTAAATAAACCAGGTAGATCGAGTATGTCCTCGTGAAGTCGGACACCCAAGAGTCCAAAGTTTATGAGTTTGCCACTTTGTGGTTAAAGCTTTGGTTAGGCCAAAGTCACACGAGTCGCCGGCTATGTACCAAGTAGAGTCTTGGTGCCAGATATGTCTCAAGTAAAGTCTTGGGGCCAGGGGTTCCTAGAATGATCAACTAGGTTCCTAACCGCTCACGTGAGCTATGCCTTCGGGCCAGTTTACCTCATAACGGATGCCACTCACGTGAGTTATGCCTTCGGGCCAGATTCTCTCCTAACGGAGATATGCCTTCGGGCCAGTTCTCTCCCCAAAGG
This sequence comes from Senna tora, assembly GCA_014851425.1. Lineage (NCBI taxonomy): Eukaryota > Viridiplantae > Streptophyta > Magnoliopsida > Fabales > Fabaceae > Senna > Senna tora. The sequence continues at coordinate 29,930,920 of CM026270.1, read as the reverse complement.
GAGATATGCCTTCGGGCCAGTTTATGTTATTTTAAAACGATATATGATATTGGAAAGTGTTTGACGATATTGAACATGTGATATATATATGCCTAATTTTGTCAATACATGTGTTATATATGCTAAATGCATGATCACTTAAACATGAAAGGTTAAAAGAACTATTATATGTGCATGTGGATGTGACTGGCTCCCTTCCCCCAGTTGTAGTGGTACCCGCTACTACACCAAGGATGGGAGAGCCTCTCACTGAGTCCGTTTGACTCACCCCCCCCCCAATTTTACATGTTACAGATACAGGTGTAGCGGGCACCGGACACGCGTCTACTTCCTCTCAAGGAGGCGGACATTCCTAGAGACCTCACGCATTGTTCGCGTGAGAGGTTTATCTTTTGATGTATACATTCTTTTGTTATATGTCACTGATGTATACATTATTTTGAGTATAGCCTTTGATGTATAGGCAATTGCTATATGTATAAATATATGTACAAATCTAGACTTGTCGGCTTCATACTGTTTAAAGATTAGGTCATGGATGGGAATATAGGATATATGAATATTATGATGAGTATGAATTGCTTCCGCATGTGAATAGGATAGGTCACACCCTATGGGGTGTGATCAATATGTAAATTATATATATATATATATGTGTGTGGTTGGTATGTGATTGTTTGCAAATATATAAACCTGCATGTGAATAGGATAGATTACACGCATTGAGGCGTGTGATCAATATGTAAAGTTAAATGCGAGTGTGGATGCTTATATACAGGTGATCGAACAGGTTATATATATGTGTGTGAATAGGATAGGTCATTCCCTTGTGGTTTGATCACTACGTATATACATATTTATGTGTGATTGCTTATGTGAATGGATGTATATATATACTTGAATTGGGCTGAAGCGGCAATGAGCGCCGTGGATTGCAGGTTATTTAGGCCACCATGAATGACGTAGCCAATATTTATTATGTGAATATTGTATGTTGTCTGTATAGCAGGGTAATTATTTTAAATGGTAATAGGGAAGGCTTACGGGTTTAGGGGTGAAATCCTACTCCCGTGCCGGTCACGGACTCCTAGAAATGGGGTCGTGACAGAGGAAGAAGGTTAAGACCAAGGACTTGGTTCTTGGCAAAGTTTAACGTATCTATAAGGCATGAGCATAGCATATGCATATGGTTTGCATATAATTAAGACAATAATAATGTAAATATGTTTGTTAGGTAACCACGAATCGTCTGGAGCAGGAGTGACTCCAGGACTAGAAACAGGAAGCCGTCCAGGTGAGGGGTTTCCCATCCTTGCCCTACAGGGTTGAATGAGGATGTGAATACGTGGTTTGCTTACTTGCTTGTTTGTAAGAATTGTTAGGAAATAACATGCTATTGTTGTTCCTAAACTGTTATTTGTGAAAATATTTGTATATATGTGATTGATTAAAGTTGAAGTGGTACTGGAGGGTATCCATGTGATGACATGGGATACGCCAAACAGTACAAGTAAAAAGGGGTAGGATATTGATTTCGTTCAATTTTTGGTTTGTCCTAATAATTAGAAACCCACTAAGGAAATGAAACTGACTTATTTATACACGTCGACGTGATTTGTGGTAAATGAACTTAGGAAATACCTTAGAGCTAAGTTATCATCTAATCAAGGGTTGGGTACTAAGCAAAGAATAGAAAATCTCATAATTGATTAGAAATTCTTAGTGGAGTTCACACTGCTGAGGTAAAGACGCTTTAGAGTAGAAATGGGTAGTCCGTGTTACAAACCCCACTGAAAGTAAGAGAGTGAAATATGACGTCAGACATTTGCCCGTTGTGGCTATTGCCCTAGCCTGGCACTAGGGTGGTGCATTTCATATACATGGTTGCCCGTTGTGGCTATTGCCCTAGCTTGGCACTAGGGTGGTGCATTACATATTCATGGTTGCCCGTTGTGGCTATTGCCCTAGCTTGGCACTAGGGTGGCGCATTACATATTCATGTTTGCCCGTTGTGGCTATTGCCCTAGCTTGGCACTAGGGTGGTGCATTACATATTCATGGTTGCCCGTTGTGGCTATTGCCCTAGCCTGGCACTAGGGTGGTGCATAGCATTTAAAAGATTTGCCGTTGAGGCTATTGCCCTAGCGTGGCACTAGGGTCGATTGTATGATTTATAGTTTTTAATATGAAATGTTTCATGTTATTGGTTGCTTATGAGTAGCATGTTTGAGGAGCATGATTCCTAGGTTTATCTGTGACGAAACGTTATATTAATGTTGCCTGATCATTATATAACTTATGACAAACTGGTATTTCGTGCGCATGTGGTTGTGAGTGGTTCCCTTTCCCCAGCTGTAGTGGTACCCGCCGCTACGCCGAGGATGGGAAGCTTCTCACTGAGTCTGTTGGACTCACACCCTCTGTTTAAATGTTACAGATACAGGAATCGGGCAGGCTTCGACGTCCGGACAGTGATACGGACATCTATCCACTTGCACCGCATTTGTTCGCGTGGGTCCATCTTTTGATTATTTAGCCTTCATTATTTTGAGTTGTATATATTCTCAAGTTGTAAATGTGATGTAAATATTTGCAGCTTTTGAATTATGCTATATCTAGACATGTCGGCTTCACATGTGCTTACTGATAGGATTCTGGGTGTTGGGAAAGTCTTGATATACTTATATATATACATATCTGCTTATGTGAATAGGATAGATCACACATAATGGTGTGTGATCAATATGTATATGCTATATATATACGTGTGACTTGGTATATGTTGGATGAAAAATATAAATATCTGCATGTGAATAGGATAGATTACACGTATTGAGACGTGTAATCACTACGTATACTTAACTGTGCGTGTGAGTGTACATGTGTGATTATGACAGGTTATACATATATTGTGTGTGAATAGGATAGATCATTCCTTTGGGGTTTGATCACTATGTATATATATTTATGTGTGGATGACCTGAGTGTATGGATGTATATTTATATATACGTGAAATGGGCTGAAGCGGCATTGAGCGCCGTGGATTGCAGGTTATCTAGGCCACCAATGATGGTGTGGCCACTATATACACTATGTAAATATTGAATGATGATTGTATATAAGGGTAGATAATTTATGATTATAGATAAGGCTTACGGGTTTAGAGGCTAAATTCTATTCCCGTTTTTGCCTATGAGTGTTTCGAAAACTTGATAGTTATTTTTCGTTTTTCAATCAGTTTTCGCCGATGAGTGTTTCGAAAACGTAATATTCATTTTTCTTATTTTTAAATAGTTTTCGCCGATCAGTGTTTCGAAAACTTGATATTCATTTTTCTTTTTCTTACTCATTTTTCGTCGATGAGTGTTTCGAAAACTTGATATTCATTTTTCTTTTTTTAATTAGTTTTTGCCCAAGAGTGTTTCGAAAACTTGATATTCATTTTTCTTTTTTTTAATCAGTTTTCGTCGTTGAGTGTTTCGAAAAAGTAATATTCATTTTTCTTTTTTTTTTAAATAGTTTTCGCCGATGAGTGTTTCGAAAACTTGTTATTCATTTTTCTCTTTTCAATCAGTTTTCGCTGATGAGTGTTCTGAAAACTTGATATTCAATTTTCTTTTCTTTAATCTGTTTTCGCCGATGAGTGTTTTGAAAACTTGATTTCCATTTTTCTTTTTTTTAATAAATTTTCGCCAATTAGTGTTTCGAAAAACTAATTTTCATTTTTCTTTTTTTTAAATAGTTTTCGCTGATGAGTGTTTCGAAAACTTGATATTCATTTATCTTTTTCTTAATCAGTTTTCGTCGATGAGTGTTTCGAAAACGTGATATTCATTTTTCTTTATTTAATTAGTTTTCACCGATGAGTGTTTCAAAAACTTGATATTTATTTTTCTTTTTTTAGTAAGTTTTCGCGAATGAGTATTTCGAAAACTTGATATTCATTTTTCATTTTTTTAATCAGTTTTCGCCGATTAGTGTTTCGAAAACTTGATATTCATATTTCTTTTTTAATCAGTTTTCGCTTATGAGTGTTTCGAAAACTTGATATTCATTTTTCTTTTTTTAATCAGTTTTCACCGATGAGTGTTTCTAAAATTTGATATTTATTTTCCTTTTTTAATCAGTTTTGTAGATGAGTGTTTCAAAAACTTGATGTTGGATATATTGAGGTCTTCGGGACTAAATATCCGCCCATGTCGGAGTCCGATGGGGTCGAGTGAGGATCCGTTGGAAAGCTCGCTGAGAGACGAACAAAACGACACCAAGATGACACTCATTGGAGTTCACACGAGCCCGCACTCGTGGCCCAAAGTGGGCTAGGTGATCATGATGGAAGCATGATATTTTGTTCATATTCCAAGTCCCACATTGCTTACGTCAATGATGAGAGCTCTCTCATCCTCCAATAAATAGGAGTGACTCCACCCCTTTCTAGTTGCTCATTCCATGTGTTGGAAAGAGGGGTCCCATTTGGGAAACCCCACTTAGTATAAATTTTCTCTTTCTCTTGAGTCCTTTTCCGCACATCAGTCGTAGACATGTGGCTCTACCTCTCGTAGGTAGAGTCCTACGTTTGGTGCGGCCCTTTTCGGAGCTCATCGATTGGAGGTCAGCCATGGTGGAGCAGAGGCACTGGCAAGATCCAAGGTTTTAGCAATGGCGTCCAAGTTAGTAGCTTCCGCAATATTTTTGCCTGGATTTATTTTCGGTTTTTCTTTTAGGTCCCTGGGTCGGGTCGCGTCATGTGGATCCGGGCCATTCCCTACATTGGTATCAGAGCCTGGTTCAAGCTAGGGCTCTGTTCTCCAGGGATTGATGAACCGAAAAGGGTTAGGAACATATTTAGGGCTTGTATGATTTCTTATTTATTTATTTAAAATTTAGGAACATGCTTAGGTTCCCGGTTTTATTTAAATGTTTTAATTTTGATTTAAAACGTGTTAGATCATACATTGTAGGGTAGGCTCCTATGGATTGGGTTTTGAATTTAAATTTAACATGATATTATTTTAAATTCAATATTGATTGGTAGCCTATACCCTAAAACCTAGAAACATGTTTAGGTTCCCCTTTCAATATTAAAGACCCTAATATGCATGCATTTATATATTATTTGAGGTATGTGTACCCTACGAATTAGATATATACCTGTGGATGTATGTTGCTGTTTTGGGAAGGAAAGGGGCAAGGTTGACCGGCACGGACCGGCAAAAAGGCCACCGACGGTAGCTGGTCGGCGAAGGTCCGGCAACCTCCGCCTCCGCGGGTTTTCGGTGACGGTGGAGGTCCGACAAACTCCGCCTTCGCCGATGAGTGTTTTGAACACTTGATATTCATTTTTCTTTTTTTTAATCAGTTTTCGCCGATGAGTGTTTCGAAAATGTAATATTCGTTTTTTTTTAAATAGTTTTCACCGATTAGTGTTTCGAAAACTTGATATTCATTTTTCTTTTTTTAATCAGTTTTCGACCGATGAGTGTATCGAAAATTTGATATTTATTTTCATTTTTAATCAGTTTTCGCCGATGAGTATTTCGAAAACTTGATAATCATTTTTTTAATCAGTTTTCGTAGATGAGTGTTTCGAAAACTTGATATTCATTTTTTTTAATCAGTTTTCGTTAATGAGTGTTTCGAAAACTTGATATTCATTTATAATTTTTTTAATCAGTTTTCTCCGATGAGTGTTTCGAAAACTTGATATTCTATTTTCTTTTTTTAATCAGTTTTCGCTAATGAGTATTTCGAAAACTTGATATTCATTTCTCATTTTTTAATCAGTTTTCGCCGATGAGTGTTTCGAAAACTTAATATTCGTTTTTCTTTTTTTTAATCAGTTTTCGCCGATTAGTGTTTTGAAAACTAGATATTCATTTTTCTTTTTAAAGTAAGTTTTCGCTAATGAGTGTTTCGAAAACTTGATATTCGTATTTCTTTTTTAAACAGTTTTGGTCCATGAGTGTTTCGAAAACTTGATATTCATTTTTCTTTTTTTAATAAGTTTTCACCGATGAGTGTTTCGAAAACTTGATATTCATTTTTCTTTTTTTAATCAGTTTTCACCGATGAGTGTTTCGAAAACTTGATATTCGTTTTTCTATTTTTAGTAAGTTTTCGCTGATGAGTGTTTCGAAAACTTGATATTCATTTTTCTTTTTTTAATCAGTTTTTGCCGATTAGTGTTTCGAAAACTTGATATTCTTTTTTCTTTTTTTTAATCAGTTTTTGGCGATGAGTGTTTCGAAAACTTGATATTCATTTTTTCTTTTTTTATTCAGTTTTTGTCGATAAGTGTTTTGAAAACTTGATATTCATTTTTCTTTTTTAATAAGTTTTAGCCGATGAGTGTTTTCGAAAACGTGATATTCATTTTTCTTTATTTAATTAGTTTTCATCGATAAGTGTTTCGAAAACTTGATATTCATTTTTCTTTTTTTTAATCAGTTTTTGTCGATTAGTGTTTCGAAAACTTGATATTCATTTTTCTTTTTTTAATAAGTTTTAGCCGATGAGTGTTTTCGAAAACTTGATATTCATTTTTCTTTTTTTAATCAGTTTTCGACCGATGAGTGTATCGAAAATTTGATATTTATTTTCATTTTTAATCAGTTTTCGCCGATGAGTATTTCGAAAACTTGATAATCATTTTTTTAATCAGTTTTCGTAGATGAGTGTTTCGAAAACTTGATATTCATTTTTTTTAATCAGTTTTCGTTAATGAGTGTTTCGAAAACTTGATATTCATTTATAATTTTTTTAATCAGTTTTCTCCGATGAGTGTTTCGAAAACTTGATATTCTATTTTCTTTTTTTAATCAGTTTTCGCTAATGAGTATTTCGAAAACTTGATATTCATTTCTCATTTTTAATCAGTTTTCGCCGATGAGTGTTTCGAAAACTTAATATTCGTTTTTCTTTTTTTTAATCAGTTTTCGCCGATTAGTGTTTTGAAAACTAGATATTCATTTTTCTTTTTAAAGTAAGTTTTCGCTAATGAGTGTTTCGAAAACTTGATATTCGTATTTCTTTTTTAAACAGTTTTGGTCCATGAGTGTTTCGAAAACTTGATATTCATTTTTCTTTTTTTAATAAGTTTTCGCCGATGAGTGTTTCGAAAACTTGATATTCATTTTTCTTTTTTTAATCAGTTTTCACCGATGAGTATTTCGAGAACTTGATATTCATTTTTCTATTTTTAGTAAGTTTTCGCTGATGAGTGTTTCGAAAACTTGATATTCATTTTTCTTTTTTTAATCAGTTTTTGCCGATGAGTGTTTCGAAAACTTGATATTCTTTTTTCTTTTTTTTAATCAGTTTTTGGCGATGAGTGTTTCGAAAACTTGATATTCATTTTTTCTTTTTTTATTCAGTTTTTGTCGATAAGTGTTTTGAAAACTTGATATTCATTTTTCTTTTTTTAATAAGTTTTAGCCGATGAGTGTTTTCGAAAACGTGATATTCATTTTTCTTTATTTAATTAGTTTTCATCGATAAGTGTTTCGAAAACTTGATATTCATTTTTCTTTTTTTTAATCAGTTTTTGTCGATTAGTGTTTCGAAAACTTGATATTCATTTTTCTTTTTTTAAAAAGTTTTAGCCGATGAGTGTTTTCGAAAACTTGATATTCATTTTTCATTTTTTAATCAATTTTGACCGATAAGTTTTCTGAAAACTTGATATTCATTTTTCTTTTTTTTTAATCAGTTTTCGCCGATGAGAGTTTCGAAAACTTGATATTCATTTTTCTTTTTTTTAATCAGTTTTCGCCGATGAGTGTTTTCGAAAACTTGATATTCATTTTTCTTTTTTTAATCATTTTTGGTCGATGAATGTTTCGAAAACTTGATATTCATTTTTCTTTTTTTAATTAGTTTTTGCCGATGAGTATTTCGAAAACTTGATATTCATTTTTTATTTATTAATCAGTTTTTGCCGTTGAGTGTTTCGAAAACGTAATATTCATTTTTCTTTTTTTTTTAAATAGTGTTCGCCGGTAAGTTTTTCGAAAACTTGTTATTCATTTTTTTTAACCAGTTTTCCCCGATGAGTGTTTTGAAAACTTGATATTCATTTTTCTTTTTTTAATCAGTTTTCGCGGATGAGTGTTTTGAAAACATGATATTCATTTTTCTTTTTTTTAATCAATTTTCGCGGATGAGTGTTTCGAAAACGTAATATTCATTTTTCTTTTTTTTAAATAGTTTTCGCCGATGAGTGTTTTCGAAATCTTGATATTCATTTATATTTTTCTTAATCAGTTTTCGACGATGAGTGTTCGAAAACGTGATATTCATTTTTCTTTACTTAATTAGTTTTCACCGATGAGTGTTTCGAAAACTTGATATTCATTTTTCTTTTTCTTAATAAGTTTTCGCCGATTAGTGTTTCGAAAACGTGATATTCATTTTTCTTTATTTAATTAGTTTTCACCGATGAGTGTTTCGAAAACTTGATATTCATATTTCTTTTTTTAATCAGTTTTCGCCGTTGAGTGTTTCGAAAACTTGATATTTATTTTTCGTTTCTAATTAATTTTCGCCGATGAGTGTTTCAAAAACGTAATATTCATTTTTTTTAAAATAGTTTTCGCCGATGAGTGTTTTCGAAGACTTGATATTCATTTTTCATTTTTTAATCAACTTTCGCCGATGAGTGTTCTGAAAACTTGATATTCATTTTTCTTTTTTATAATCAATTTTCGCCGATGAGTGTTTCGAAAACTTGATATTTATTTTTCTTTTTTTTTAAATAGTTTTCGCCGATCTATGTTTCGAAAACTAGGTATTCATTTTTCTTTTTCTTAATCAGTTTTCGTCGATGAATGTTTCGAAAACTTGATATTCATTTTTCTTTTTTTAATTAGTTTTTGCCGACGAGTGTTTCGAAAACTTGATATTCATTTTTCATTTTTTAATTAGTGTTTTCCGTTGAGAGTTTCGAAAACGTAATATTCATTTTTCTTTTTTTAAATGGTTTTCGCCGATGAGTGTTTCGAAAACTTGTTATTCATTTTTCTTTTTTTAACCAGTTTTCGCCGATGAGTGTTTTGAAAACATGATATTCATTTTTCTTTTTTTAATCAGTTTTCTCCGATGAGTGTTTTGAAAACTTGATATTCATTTTTCCTTTTTAATCAGTTTTCGCCGATGAGTGTTTCGTAAACGTAATATTTATTTTTCTTTTTTTCTAAATAGTTTTCGCCGATGAGTGTTTCGAAAACTTGATATTCATTTATATTTTTCTTAATCAGTTTTCGACGATGAGTGTTTCGAAAATGTGATATTCATTTTTCTTTATTTAATTAGTTTTCACCGATGAGTGTTTCGAAAACTTGATATTCATTTTTCTCTGTTTAATTAGTTTTCACCGATTACTGTTTCGAAAACTTCATATTCATTTTTCTTTTTTTAATCAGTTTTCGCCAATGAGTGTTTCGAAAACTTGATATTTAGTTTTCGTTTTTAATCAGTTTTGCCGATGAGTGTTTCGAAAACTTGATATTCATTTTTATTTTTTTTAATCAGTTTTCGTAGATGAGTGTTTCGATAACTTGATATTCATTTTTCTCTTTTAATCAGTTTTCGCCGATAAGTGTTCCCAAAACTTCATATTCATTTTTCTTTTTTTAATCAGTTTTCGCCGATGAGTGTTTCGAAAACTTAATATTCATTTTTCTTTTTTTTAACCAGTTTTCGCCGATGAGTGTTCTGAAAACTTGATATTCATTTTTCTTTATTAATTTGTTTTGGTCGATGAGTGTTTCAAAAACTTGATATTTATTTTTCTTTTTTTAATAACTTTTCACCGATGAGTGTTTCGAAAACTTAATATTCATTTTTCTTTTTTAATCAGTTTTCGCCGAAGAGTGTTTCGAAAACTTGATATTCATTTTTCTTTTTTCAATCAGTTTTCGCCGATGAGTGTTTTCGAAAAGTTGATATTCATTTTTCTTTTTAAAGTAAGTTTTCACTAATGTCACGACCCCCTATCGGATGTCCGTGACCGGCACGGGAGGTAGGATTTCTCCTATCCCGTAAGTCTCTAATCCCTGATTGACATTCTTACATATGCATATATGTATATAGCAACTGTACAAAACAATGCTATACCAAAAGAATCATATACATATACATCCTGACAAAATACATATATCAATACTACCCACGCGAACAATGCGTGCGGTCTCTAAGTCTGTCCGCCTCCCTGAGATGAAGTGGAAGCGCTCCCGATGCCTAGACCACCTGTGTCTGTAACATTTAACATTGGGGTGAGTCAATCAGACTCAGTGAGAGGCTTTCCCATCCCTGGTGTAGTAGCGTGTACCACTACAACTAGGGAAGAGGAGCCAATCAGAAACACATACGCATATAACAGATTAAATTTCCATATATTAGGTGGTCAGGCAATTAACATATATCATATTCACAATATAGAATTTAAAGCATGGTTTCACATACGTTCAAATTCATAGAAACATCATATCACGATTTAACATATAATTCCAAGTGGTCACCCGTATTCAATTAACCGTAATCATAAACTTGCCCGAAGGCAATATCTCCGTTAGGAGGGAATCTGGCCCGAAGGAAATATCTCCGTTAGGAGGGAATCTGGCTAGAAGGCAATATCTCACGTGAGCAATATGGGAACCTAGTTGATCATTCTAGGAACCCCTGGTCCCAAGACTATACTTGGAACAATAATCTGACCCCAAGACTTCACTTGGAGCATAGGCGGCGACTCATCTGACCTCGGTTTACCCAAGGCAATAGCCACAATGTGGTGTACTCATATACTCTGTATTTCTGTGGGTTGACTCAAGACAAGAGACTCAATCTACCCGGACCACCCGTGATAGACTCGGTTCCCGCGTTGTACCATAAATGACCCCTATGGACCACTACCTGTTCATTTTACTTCTTCTTAGGCAAATCTAGATTTCCAAGTGGTTTCTAACTCGAACTCTTGGTTCAGAACAAAGTCACCTAGGTTTATTCTCTTTAAGGACTTACATACAAAACCACACCCTTCAGATAATATTTACTCGATCCTACCCCCGATATCGTCTAGGTCCCGTGGACCTTCTTTTCATATAAGGCTCCTTGAGCCACCGTCGCCTTTACAATTCACAAACACACATATAGCACATTTTCACATATACTGTAATTTAGGAATAACAATAACATGTTCTCTAACATGTAATTCCTACAAATAGGCAAGAAGGCAAACCATATATCCATATCCGCAGTCAACCTTATAGGATAGGGATAGGAAAGCCCCTCACCTGGTTGGCCCCTCTGATCGGCTCTCGGTGCGCCCGAAAGTCCACTCACAGTATGGTGCCCTATACACATATACTTGAGAGATTTAGTAACTTGAAATTTTAACCACTATCGTGTACATGCAACGCTAATGCTCATGTTCTCTCTAATTAATTTCATAGACTAGTTGTTGGCTTGGGAATGCCCTCAACTAGTTTTAGGACACCTAGCATGCTTCTATTCGTGTCCAACCCTTTCTTAATCACGCTATTCGAAAACGTTGAATTTGGGAATGCAAGGTTACCCAATTCCCCCTCCATGTGTCCATGCGAAGTATCCATTGCGCAAGTCTTTAATTTATGGCTCAAGAGAATCATAAATCCTACTTGTCCAAGCTTTCCATTTATCAAACTAACCTTGAACACTTCACCTACCCATGAATACACATACCCGAATACGCGTAAAATTAGAGAATTATCTCTTTTTCCCCGAACGGGGTTCCGGGTGAGACGGGAATTACTCGGGTTTTAATCCCTCGTACATTCCAATAATTTTTAACAATTATATAATTATCATTCCACAACACCCTTAAACCTTAACAACCACATTTTCCTACACTTTTTCCAACCCGGATAAATTCCATCAATTTGGTTCCGGTTCCTAAGTTTCCAACTCACTTGCTAACATGCATATACTTCAATTTAGGACCCAGAATACTCAGATTGAATCAATTGGGGTCTTTCCAAAAATCCCTAAAATTGATAAAATTGGGGTTTGAGAGTTTCGGGACTTCTCACCTCGATTCAACCGGTTAGAAAGACGATATGGAGTAGAGGAGACTCCCAGCTACCTTCCCCGGTGAAGAGACGGCGTTTTCCAGCGAGAAAGCTCTCTCCCTTTGCTTTCTCTCTTTAACCCGAGCTCTCTCTCTCCTCCAACCACCAGACGGCGTTTTCCGGCTCCGGTGGACGGCGACTCCAGCCTCTCCCGCACGTCCGACCACCACGCGCGCGTTTCCCGTCCGTGAGCTCCTTCCGTCTTCTCCGTTCGCTCAGCCCCTCTCTCTCGCGTTTCCTTCTTTCCTTCCGTCGACCCCTTCTCTTTCACTCTCTGCTTCCTTTTTCCTTTCTTTTCTCTTTTATTCCTTTATTCTTATCCCTTCTTATATAATATATATTTATATATAATAAATAAATATATATACTTATCACTTAATAAAATAAAATAAACAATTCTGATATAAAAATAATAACAAAAGAAATATATAACAAAATTAGGTTTCACTCTAATTTTGTATTTTAAAAAAGAAATATGTATTAGGATGATGTGTATTTTTATCTCATTTTCCACTTTCCAAAATTAATTAATTTAATTTAATTAATAACGCTAGTTAAAATATTCTCGGGTATTACAATCTTCCCCCCTTAAGAAATTCGGTCCCTGAATTTCAAACAAAATACTAACCTTAGTCTCGAAATAGATGAGAATACGTTCTGCGCATTTCACCCTCGACCTCCCATGTAGCTTCTTCGGTCGAGTGGTTTCTCCACAAAACTTTAACCAATGGAATCTCTTTCATTCTGAGTTTCTTCAACTGGCGATCTAAGATTTCCACTGGCTCCTCTTCATACGTCATATTTTCGGTTAGTTGCACGTCTTGCGATTGGATCACGTGCGAGGGATCGGGAAGATATTTCCGAAGCATCGATACATGAAAGATAGGGTGTACTCCCTCCAATTCCGTAGGCAATTCCAACCGATACGCTACATTCCCAATTCGTTCTAAAATTTCGAACGGCCCGATATACCGAGGACTCAACTTCCCCTTCTTACCGAACCGCATCACGCCTCTCATCGGTGATATTCTCAAGAACACCTGATCACCAATGGCAAACTCCAGTTCTCTCCTTCGATTGTCTGCATAAGACTTTTGCCTACTCTGAGCCATCAGCAATCTCTCCCTTATACACTTTACCTTCTGTGAGGCATCTTGTAGCAATTCCAGCCCGACTAGGCTAGCTTCTCCGACCTCGAACCACCCAATCAGGATTTGCATCTACGGCCGTACAGGGCCTCGAAAGGTGCCATTTGAATACTCGCTTGATAACTGTTATTGTACGCAAACTCAGCCAAAGATAAATACCTTTCCCAACTTCCGCCGAAATCCATAATACACGCACGAAGCATGTCCTCAAGAATCTGAATGGTTCTTTCTGATTGCCCGTCGGTCTGTGGGTGGAACGCAGTACTCAGGTCAACTCTAGTTCCTAACACTTCCTGCAATGACTTCCAAAATCTGGAAGTGAACTGTGGACCTCTATCAAATATTATGGACAATGGCACACCGTGCAATCTAACGATTTCTGATAGGTAAATCTGTGCATATTGACTCACTCCGTAAGTGGTTTTAACTGGCAGAAAGTGTGCGGACTTAGTCATGCGATCCACTATTACCCAAACCGAATCAAATCCCCGTTGTGATCTTGGCAATCCTGTTACAAAATCCATCGTTATTCTCTCCCATTTCCACTCAGGTATTTCTATCTGTTGTAATGTTCCGGCGGGTTTCTGGTGTTCAGCCTTGACTTGCTGGCACACTAAACACCTGGCTACATAGTTTGCGACATCCTTCTTCATGCCATTCCACCAATACAACTGCTTTAGGTCATGATACATTTTATTAGCTCCCGGATGGATTGTATACGCTGTCCGGTGTGCTTCTTCAAGAATTCTTTCCTTCAAGTTATCAACCATAGGGACACACAACCGTCCCTCCAACCGAAGTATCCCAAAATCATCTATAGAGAATCGGATGTCGTCCCCTTTCCCTTTCCTTACAGTATCCCTGATTTGCTTGAGGTCAGTATCTTCATCTTGCCTAGCCTTCACCTCTTCTACCAAAGAGGACTTAGCTTGCAAATGGGCTAGAAATGAGTTAGAACTTCCAATCTCAAACTGATTTCCCATTTGCTCTAGCTCGTGTAGTTCTCTAATCAACGGTCTTCTTTCTTCACTTATATGAGCAAGACTGCCCATGGATTTCCGACTCAGAGCATCGGCTACCATATTAGCCTTTCCTGGATGATACAAGATCGTGCAGTCGTAGTCCTTCAACAACTCTAACCATCGATGTTGTCTCAAGTTCAAGTCTTTCTGCTCGAAAATGTATTTGAGGCTTTTGTGGTCTGTATAAATTTCACATGTTTCACCATATAAGTAGTGTCTCCATATTTTCAAAGCGAATACTACTGCCGCCATTTCGAGGTCGTGAGTCGGGTAGTTCTTCTCATGCTTCCTCAGTTGTCGCGATGCATACGCAATCACCTTGCCATGTTGCATCAAGACACACCCTAACCCGACCCTCGACGCATCACAGTATACCACATACCCTCCTGTGCCTTCAGGTAATGCTAGCACCGGAGCGGTAGTGAGACTGTCCTTCAGCTTCTGAAAACTCTGCTCACACTTGTCATCCCATACAAACTTCACTCCCTTCTGAGTCAATCTAGTCATAGGTGCAGCAACCTTAGAGAAGTCCTGCACGAATCTCCTATAATATCCCGCCAAACCCAAGAAACTGCGGATCTCCGTAACAGAGGTAGGCTGGGACCAATTCTTTACTGCGTCTACCTTACTTGGATCAACGTGGATTCCCTCTGATGATACCACATGACCCAAAAAGGCAACTCTGTCAAGCCAGAATTCACACTTAGAGAACTTGGCATACAATTTTTCCTCTCTCAACCTCTGTAATGCTAGTCTCAAGTGTTCAGCATGTTCCTCAGAATTCTTTGAATAAACCAATATGTCGTCAATGAAGACAATGACAAATCGGTCCAGAAATGGTTTAAAGACCTTGTTCATCATGTCCATGAACGCTGCAGGAGCATTAGTTAATCCGAAAGACATCACCAAGAACTCGTAATGTCCATATCGGGTCCGGAATGCGGTCTTAGGTATGTCTGATTCTTGAATCTTTAATTGGTGATACCCAGATCGCAAATCAATCTTGGAGAACCGCTTCGCACCCTGCAACTGATCAAACAGGTCATCTATCCTCGGTAGTGGGTATTGATTGCGGATCGTCACCTTGTTTAACTTTCGGTAATCGATACACAACCGCAAAGATACGTCCTTCTTCTTTACAAAAAGGACCGGTGCACCCCAAGGAGAGAAACTGGGTCTTATAAAACCCTTTTCAAGCAATTCTTGTAATTGCGTATGTAACTCCTTCAACTCTTTCGGAGCCATACGGTAAGGTGGTGTGGAGATAGGCTGGGTACCATGTTGCAGCTCAATTCCAAATTCAATCTCACGATCGGGCGGCAACCCCGGCAATTCTTCTGGAAATACATCCAAGAACTCTCGCACTACAGGTACTTGAGTCGGTGAAAGTACTTCTTTCGTGGTATCTTGGACGAATGCCAAGTACCCTTTGCATGTAACTTGGACGCCTTCAAAGCTGAGATCAAGCTTGGATACGGTGCAGCTCCATCACCCCTTATCACACAAGGCTCCTCGTTTGGCATATTAAATTTTATACATTTAGCCTTGCAGTCTACAACCGCATGGCAAGACGACAACCAATTCATTCCGAGGATCACATCAAGATCAACCATACACAACAACCGAAGGTCTACCATAGTCTCATGACCATCGACCTCCACAATGCAAGACTTGTGCACATACTCTACTTGTACCGATTCTCCCATTGGTGTAGAGACCAGTACTATTTCTTCCATTCTAGATGGACTTTTGTTGAATTTAGAGGCAAATGCATGAGACACATAGGAATGAGTGGAGCTGGAATCAAATAAGACTCGTGCTTCAAGAGAGCAGACAATAAGGGTACTTGTCACGACTGCATTTGATGCATGAGCATCCTGCTGGGAGAGTGCAAATACCCGCGCTTGTCCTCCACCTACCGCCCCTGGCCCTCGGCCACTAGACCCTGCACCACGGCCTCTAGCTGCACCCGTACTTGCTACCTGTGGTGGCACGGTTCTCATTGGTGGAGCTGGAATAGGTGTACTCCTCGGCGTCAGATTGCTTCTCACACTTGTACCCTCTTTCTTCTTTGGACACTCTCTAGCCATATGGCCCATCTGGCCGCAATGGTAGCATCCACCTGTCAGTCTCCGACATATACCAGAATGAAATCTGCCGCAAGTCACACACTGGGGCTTTGTCTTACCGACATTTCCACCCCCTTGTTCCCTCTGTCCCCCTTGAACATGACCTCTTGTACCTGTTTCATAGGTGGTAGTTGAGGATTGTCCTCCTGCGGACCCTGAATATCCTGCACCTCCACCTGTTGTCTTCCTTTTCTTACTTCCACCTCCTTGGTTGTCACTGCCTGTAATTAACTTGACTTTAGGATCAACAGACGTCCCATACCTCTTCCTGGTTTCAATCATTCTAGCACAGTCTGCTGCTTGAGCTAAAGTCTCAAACTGTCTCCTCTGAGGTAGCAAAGCAGTAAACAACGGCTCCGTGAGTCGGTGTACGAATCTCTTGATCCTCGCCTCTTCATCAGGAACCAACTCGGGTGAGAATTGAGCTAGTTCTGTGAAAAGTAACTCATACTCCGTCACAGTCATGTTAGGCGTCATCCACAATTCCTCGAATTGCTGACGCTTTGCATCCTTGGTACCTTCAGGTAGAAACCGACCCAGGAATTCCCTCTAAAAATATTCTCAGGTCATCGGTGCCACTCTACGTGAATACCTCGTCTGTACGGACTCTATCCATACTCTAGCCGCTCCCCTCAGCTGGAATGAAGCTAATTCCACCAATTCATGGCCTGAGCACCTCAGCGTGCGCCCGATTCTGACCACATCTCTGATAAAGTATTGCGGATCCTCTTTCTCACTAGTTCCGCAGAAAGTGGGTGGATGAAGCTTTAGAAATTTTAAAATTGGCAGCTCTCGGGGTGCTGCCCGTGGTTCACGAGGCATTCCCTGTGGTTGTTGCCATTCCCTATCCTCTTCCTCAACAACCTCCATCTCTTGATTACTAGGAACCCTTTCTTGTTCTTCCTCGCCGACTATTAACCGGCGTACTTCCCTTTGTATTTGTCTTGTCATTTCTTCCCTTAGTTCCTGAAATCCTACCGCGAGCATTTCCGCCACGGAAGGTGCACCTGTCTCTACTTGAGGTTGAGATTCCGGTGACTGTCCCCTCTCTTCCCCTCTTACTTGTGCTCTACCTCGACCTCGAGCACGACCTCTACCTCGGCCTCAGGTACGGCCTCTACCTCGGCCTCGGGTAGGCATTCCCTCCTCCCGAACTGACTCTTGATCAATTTCAGCAGGAGTTCTCCCTCCACCCCTAGTTCATCTCGTAATAGGTGACATCCCTATACTGCTCAAGGACCACACCTAAAAAGTACACGTATATTAATGATATTTCATATCAAAGAGATTAGAAAGAAAGGCTGACACAATTTCCTGGGTACTTCCTTCCACAAGTGCCTTTTTACTCCCACGTTGTGCCCGGGTACACAAAGAGGGGTAAACCGACACCCGGTCATACCTATGGCTTCATACAGTTTAAAGTAACCAGGCTCTGATACCAAGTTTGTCACGACCCCCTATCGGACGTCCGTGATCGGCACAGGAGGTAGGATTTCTCCTATCCCGTAAGCCTCTAATCCCTGATTGACATTCTTACATATGCATAACTACCCATTTCTATTACAAACAATTTATAGTATATATGGTCATCCCTATCCGGTGACCTAAGTAGCAGGCAATCCACGGCTCACTCAACGCCACTTCAGTCTATACGTATACACATAGTCAATCACACGTACATATAATATACATATTAATCACGCGCTTCAGGGCGGGTGATCTATCTTATTCACATGCAGAGTTCCTGTGTACAGTCAAGCATATATATTCAATCACACACCTGCATAAAATATACATATTGATCACAAGCCTCTATGCGTGTGACCTATCCTATTCACATGCGGAAGCCGTATTTTCACACAACCAAGTATTCAGTCACACATATATATATAAATTTACATATTGACCACACGCTCAGTGCGTGTGATCTATCCTATTCACATGCAGAAGTCACATTCATATATATGTATATACACATGATATTCATCATATCACAACCTATATCCCCAACAACAAGACCAATCTTTAATCTGTATGAAGCCGACAGTTCTAGAGTGTGACATATACATATATGTATATAGCAACTGTACAAAACAATGCTATACCAAAAGAATCATATACATATACATCCTGACAAAATACATATATCAATACTACCCACGCGAACAATGCGTGCGGTCTCTAAGTCTGTCCGCCTCCCTGAGATGAAGTGGAAGTGCTCCCGATGCCTAGACCACCTGTGCCTGTAACATTTAACATTGGGGTGAGTCAATCAGACTCAGTGAGAGGCTTTCCCATCCCTGGTGTAGTAGCGTGTACCACTACAACTAGGGAAGAGGAGCCAATCAGAAACACATACGCATATACCAGATTAAATTTCCATATATTAGGTGGTCAGGCAATTAACATATATCATATTCACAATATAGAATTTAAAGCATGGTTTCACATACGTTCAAATTCATAGAAACATCATATCACGATTTAACATATAATTCCAAGTGGTCACCCGTATTCAATTAACCGTAATCATAAACTGGCCCGAAGGCAATATCTCACGTGAGCAATATGGGAACCTAGTTGATCATTCTAGGAACCCCTGGTCCCAAGACTATACTTGGAACAATAATCTGACCCCAAGACTTCACTTGGAGCATAGCCGGCGACTCATCTGACCTCGGTTTACCCAAGGTAATAGCCACAATGTGGTGTACTCATATACTCTGTATTTCTGTGGGTTGACTCAAGAAAAGAGACTCAATCTACCCGGACCACCCGTGATAGACTCGGTTCCCGCGTTGTACCATAAATGACCCCTATGGACCACTACCTGTTCATTTTACTCTTCTTAGGCAAATCTAGATTTCCAAGTGGTTTCTAACTCGGACTCTTGGTTCAGAACAAAGTCACCTAGGTTTATTCTCTTTAAGGACTTACATACAAAACCACACCCTTCAGATAATATTTACTCGATCCTACCCCCGATATCGTCTAGGTCCCGTGGACCTTCTTTTCATATAAGGCTCCTTGAGCCACCGTCGCCTTTACAATTCACAAACACACATATAGCACATTTTCACATATACTGTAATTTAGGAATAACAATAGCATGTTCTCTAACATGTAATTCCTACAAATAGGCAAGAAGGCAAACCATATATCCATATCCGCAGTCAACCTTATAGGACAGGGACAGGAAAGCCCCTCACCTGGTTGGCCCCTCTGATCGGCTCTCGGTGCGCCCGAAAGTCCACTCACAGTATGGTGCCCTATACACATATACTTGAGAGATTTAGTAACTTGAAATTTCAACCACTATCGTGTACATGCAACGCTAATGCTCATGTTCTCTCTAATTAATTTCATAGACTAGTTGGTGGCTTGGAAATGCGCTCAACTAGTTTTAGGACACCTAGCATGCTTCTATTCGTGTCCAACCCTTTCTTAATCACGCTATTCGGAAACGTTGAATTTGGGAATGCAAGGTTACCCAATTCCCCCTCCATGTGTCCATGCGAAGTTTCCACTGCGCAAGTCTTTAATTTATGGCTCAAGAGAATCATAAATCCTACTTGTCCAAGCTTTCCATTTATCAAACTAACCTTGAACACTTCACCTACCCATGAATACACATACCCGAATACGCGTAAAATTAGAGAATTATCTCTTTTTCCCCGAACGGGGTTCCGGGTGAGACGGGAATTACTCGGGTTTTAATCCATCGTACATTCCAATAATTTTTAACAATTATATAATTATCATTCAACCTTTCAATGCACCCCAAATCATTCCACAACACCCTTAAACCTTAACAACCACATTTTCCTAGACTTTTTCCAACCCGGATATATTCCATCAATTTGGTTCCGGTTCCTAAATTTCTAACTCACTTCCTAACATGCATATACTTCAATTTAGGACCCAGAATACTCAGATTGAATCAATTGGGGTCTTTCCAAAAATCCCTAAAATTGATAAAATTGGAGTTTGAGAATTTCGGGACTTGTCACCTCGATTCAACCGGTTAGAAGGACGATATGGAGTAGAGGAGACTCCCAGCTACCTTCCCCGATGAAGAGACGCCATTTTCCGGCGAGAAAGCTCTCTCCCTTTGCTTTCTCTCTTTAACCCGAGCTCTCTCTCTCCTCCAGCCACCAGACGGCGTTTTCCGGCTCCGGTGGACGGCGACTCCGGCCTCTCCCGCACGTTCAGCCACCACGCGCGCGTTTCCCGTCCGTGAGCTCCTTCCGTCTTCTCCGTTCGCTCAGCCCCTCTCTCTCGCGTTTCCTTCTTTCCTTCCGTCGACCCCTTCTCTTTCACTCTCTGCTTCCTTTTTCCTTTCTTTTCTCTTTTATTCCTTTATTCTTATCCCTTCTTATATAATATATATTTATATATAATAAATAAATATATATACTTATCACTTAATAAAATAAAATAAAAAATTCTGATATAAAAATAAATAACAAAAGAAATATATAACAAAATTAGGATTCACTCTAATTTTGTATTTTAAAAAAGAAATATGTATTAGGATGATGTGTATTTTTATCTCATTTTCCACTTTCCAAAATTAATTAATTTAATTTAATTAATAACGCTATTTAAAATATTCTCGGGTATTACAGCTAATGAGTGTTTCGAAAACTTGATATTCGTTTTTCTTTTTTTTTTTAAACAGTTTTCACCGATGAGTGTTTCGAAAACTTGATATTCATTTTCCTTTTTTAATCAGTTTTCGCCGATGACTGTTTCGAAAACTTTATATTCATTTTTATTTTTTGAATCAGTTTTCGGCAATTAGTGTTTCGAAAACTGGATATTCATTTTTCTTTTTTTGGTAAGTTTTCGCTGATAAGTGTTTCGAAAACTTGATATTCATTTTTTTGTTTTTTAATCAGTTTTTTCCGATGAGTGTGTCGAAAATTTGATATTTATTTTGCTTTTTTTAATCAGTTTTTGCCGATGACTGTTTTGAAAACTTGATATTCATTTTTTTAATTAGTTTTTGTCAATGAGTGTTTTCGAAAACGTGATATTCATATTTCTATATTTAATTAGTTTTCATCGATGAGTGTTTCGAAAACTTGATATTCAATTTTCTTTTTTTAATCAGTTTTTGTCGATGAGTGTTTCGAAAACTTGTTATTCATTTTTCTTTTTTTAATAAGTTTTAGCCGATGAGTATTTTCAAAAACATGATATTCATTTTTCATTTTTTAATCAATTTTCGCCGATGAGTCTTCTGAAAACTTGATATTCATTTTTCTTTTTTTTAATCAGTTTTCGCCGATGAGTGTTTAGAAAACTTGATATTTATTTTTCTTTTTTTTAATCAGTTTTTGCCGATGAGTGTTTCGAAAACTTTATATTCAATTTTCTTTTTTTAATCAGTTTTTATCTATGAGTGTTTCGAAAATTTGATATTCTTTTTTTTTTAAAAAAAAGTTTTAGCCGATGAGTGTTTTCGAAAACTTGATATTCATTTTTTTTAATCAATTTTCGCCGATTAGTGTTTCGAAAACTGGATATTCATTTTTCTTTTTTTTAGTAAGTTTTCGCTGATGAATGTTTCGAAAACTTGATATTCATTTTTCTTTTTTTAATCAGTTTTTGCCGATGAGTGTTTCTAAAATTTGATATTCATTTTTCTTTTTTTAATCAGTTTTTGCCGATGACTGTTTCGAAAACTTGATATTCATTTTTCTTTCTTTAATAAGTTGTTATCGATGAGTGTTTCGAAAACTTGATATTCATTTTTCTTTTTTTAATAAGTTTTAGCTGATCAGTGTTTTCGAAAACGTGATATTCATTTTTCTTTATTTAATTAGTTTTCATCGATGAGTGTTTCGGAAACTTGATATTCATTTTTCTTTTTTTAATCAGTTTTTGTCGATTAGTGTTTTCGAAAACTTGATATTCATTTTTCTTTTTTGATCAATTTTTGTCGATGAGTGTTTCGAAAACGTGATATTCATTTTCCGTTTTTAATAAGTTTTAGCCAATGAGTGTTTTCGAAAACGTGATATTCATTTTTCTTTATTTAAGTAGTTTTCATCGATGAGTGTTTCGAAAACATGATATTCATTTTTCATTTATTAATCAATTTTCGCTGATGAGTGTTCTGAAAACTTGATATTCATTTTTCTTTTTTTTTAATCAGTTTTCGCCAATGAGTGTTTCTAAAACTTGATATTCATTTTTCTTTTTTTAATCAGTTTTCGCCGATGAGTGTTTCGAAAACTTGATATTTATTTTTCTTTGTTTTAATCAATTTTTGCCGATGAGTGTTTCGAAAACTTGATATTTATTTTTCTTTGTTTTAATCAGTTTTTGCCGATGAGTGTTTCAAAAACTTGATATTTATTTTTCTTTTTTTAGTAAGTTTTCGCTGATAAGTGTTTCGAAAACTTGATATTCATTTTTCTTTTTTTAATCAGTTTTTGCCGATGAGTGTTTTAAAAATTTGATATTCATTTTTCTTTTTTTAATCAGTTTTTGCCGATGATTGTTTTGAGAGTGCGGTCTTCAGAGTTGTCCGCCTCCTTGAGAAGAAGTGGACGCGTTCCCGACTCCTGAACCACCTGTATCTGAAACATGTAAACAGGGGGGGTGAGTCGAACAGACTCAGTGAGAAGCTCCCCCATCCCTGGCGTAGCAGCTGGGGGAAGGGAGCAACCTCAACCACATGCGCATGAAACGGATTCGTATCATGATCTTTAACATGATCAGGTAATCAGTAAATCATATTCACAATTTAAAATCCTATTTCATGCTTCTAACATATTTATTAATCCGCATGTAAATCAATCATAAACATGTAACATATGGTTCCATAGTTAACATATACTTGTGCACGTAGGCACTCACTTTCTGTCTCCCGCATTACGCTAAGGGAAATACTGGCCCGAAGGCAATTTCAAGTACGAACCTGGTTGATCACACCAGGAACTTTCTGACTCCAAGGCATGCTTAGAGTAATAGCCGACAACTTGTCTGACCTCAGTTTAAACCAAGGTAATGGCCACTATGTGGCATACTTGCTGACGTCATAATCCTGTCTGTCCGATCAGGATGACCGAATCGATCTACCCGGACAACCTAAACAAACTCAACTAACATATTTAACCTTGAAAGACGCCCTAAGATAAACTACTGAATATTACACGTGGTTATTAATTAGGCCTAGTTTCTCCCATTTCAATTATGCAACCCTCTCGTTCACAATTAACAACCTAGGTTCATAATCCTCAACGTACCATACGGTCAAAACCTTTGCACGATGATCAATTTAAATGGGTTTCTAATATTAATAAAGCCTCACATGTGAAATACCGACTCAATCCTACCCACGGTATCGCATAAGGCTCGGTGAGCCACAATAGCACATATACACCTTGAGGTTAATCATATCAGCACATATACTATTGCACGTTGACTGCTTACTTGCAAATCATACACGTGTAACATAAATTTATTCATATAAATATATTCCATATATCAATTTGCACAAAATAGAGCAAACCACATTTTTCATGTAGTCATCCAACCCTGTGGGGCAGGGATGGGAGAGCCCCTCACCTCGTTGGCCCTCCTGATCAGTACTCGGAGTGCCTGAAGCTCCAATCGCTCTGTGGTGCCCTATACACATATATATTTAGGAAATTTAGAACGTGTAACTAAGCATCTAAAAATGCACATGTCATGCTGATGCTCATGTACCCTCTAGATATTTCTAAGAACTAATTATTTAGTTCGTTACGTCGTCTTATTTACTCTTTCTGAAAGTCCAGAATGTCTCATATTCGACTTTCACACTTTCGAGCCATTTAGAACCTCTAATTGGTTAGGTTAGAGATTCCCACTTGTCTAAATTTCACTTCCTGTGTTCATAAGGGTATTTAACTAACAAAAGAATTAAATTCACGGCTCAAAGGAGGCTCTAGCTTACTCATCCCACCGTCTCCCTTATTCGCCGAGTGAAAGCTTAATTATTTCCTCTTTAATTATATATAAAAATATAATTGGGTATAATTAGAGCATTGGAACCAATTTATCGGGTCTTAGGTGTCCTCCACGGATTAGACCAAGGTGTCCAACCCATAGCACAGCTCCTTACTGTACGGTGGCTTAGTATTTCGCCTCTTTTTCACCGGATTGGGTTTCGGTTGAGACGGTAAATACTCGGGCTTTACTCCCTTGTCTATTTCCAGCAATTACAACACTTATACTACTCCAATCCAAGCCTAAACATGCATCAAACTATCAATTTCGAATTTTAGAGCACTTTCCTAACCCATTTTTTCCTAATTTCCATACCCGGTCAATTCCTACGGTTTAACTTCGATTCTGAACCTCCCTAAGCTTTCAATAACACCCACTAAGCTCATATTTAACCTCGGAATGCTCCGATTGGAAGTATTTGAAGAATTCCTAAAATACCTAAAATTGGAGAAATTGGGGTTTTGGGAGTTTGGGGCTTTCTCACCTTGATTCAATCGGGTAGAAAGCTTGGTGGGGATGAAAGAAGACTCCAGCCACTTTTTTCCGGTCACTGGCGCACGTCCTCCGGCGAAAAAACGGCCCAAAACCACCGTGTCCCTTCTCCCTCACCCTCTCAGTTTCGTGCGCCTCTTCCCCGCTGCTTCTGCGTTCTGCTCGTGTCTTTTGCTTCTGCCACTTGCTTCTCTTTGTTTTTATTTGTTTAATGTGTGTAAATAAATTGGTAAGGGGGGTCACGATTTGCCCCCCCCCCCTTTTAATACATATTATATATTTTTTTTTTCTTGTGTGAGTGTGTAAATGGGAGGGGTCACGGCTGGCCCCCCCTATATATTATAAATATATATATATATATATATATATATATTTTCTTTTCATTTTTATTTTATTTTATATTTACTTTCCCTTTTTTAAAAAAATAAAAAAAAACTTATTTACTTGTTATATCCTACTTCTTTCCAATCTTTTTAAAAACTTATATATTATAAATATATATATATATATATATATATATATATATATATATATATATATATATATATATATTTTCTTTTCATTTTTATTTTATTTTATATTTACTTTCCCTCTTTTTTAAAAATAAAAAAACTTATTTACTTGTTATATCCTACTTCTTTCCAATCTTTTTAATCCCTTCTTCTTTTAGGTCCTAAAAAGAATACTTAGATTTCTTACTTTTCTACCCTTAATTTTATTTTATCTTTAATTTAATTTATTTTTCTTTCTGAAAGAAAATAAATTTAATAATAATGAAAATAATTAAATCTAAATATCTCGGATATTACAGTTCTGAAAACTTGATATTCATTTTTCTTTTTTTTAATCAATTTTCGCCGATGAGTGTTTTGAAAACTTGATATTCATTTTTCTTTTTTTTAATCAGTTTTCGCCGATGAGTGTTTCGAAAACTTGATATTTATTTTTCTTTTTTTAAAATAGTTTTCGCCGATCAGTGTTTCGAAAACCAGATATTCATTTTTCTTTTTCTTAATCAGTTTTCGTCAATGAATATTTCGAAAACTTGACATTCATTTTTCTTTTTTTAATTAGTTTTTGCCGATGAGTGTTTCGAAAACTTGATATTCATTTTTCATTTTTTAATGAGTTTTTGTCGTTGAGTATTTCGAAAACGTAATATTCATTTTTCTTTTTTTTAAATAGTTTTCGCCGATGAGTGTTTTGAAAACTTGTTATTCATTTTTCTTTTTTTAACCAGTTTTCGCCGATGAGTGTTTTGAAAACTTGATATTCATTTTTCTTCTTTTAATCAGTTTTCGCCGATGAGTGTTTTGAAAACTTGATGTTCATTTTTCTTTTTTTTTTAATAAGTTTTCGCCGATGAGTGTTTCGAAAATGTAACATTCATTTTTCTTTTTTTTTAAATAGTTTTCGCCGATGAGTGTTTCAAAAACTTGATATTCATTTATATTTTTCTTAATCAGTTTTCGACGATGAATGTTTCGAAAACGTGATATTCATTTTTCTTTATTTAATTAGTTTTCACCGATGATTGTTTCGAAAACTTGATATTCATTTTTCTTTTTCTTAAACAGTTTTCGCCGATGAGTGTTTCGAAAACGTGATATTCATTTTTCTTTATTTAATTAGTTTTCACCGATTAGTGTTTCAAAAACTTTATATTCATTTTTCTTTTTTTAATCAGTTTTCGCCGATGAGTGTTTCGAAAACTTGATATTTATTTTTCGTTTTTAATCAGATTTCGCCGATGAGTGTTTCGAAAACTTGATATTCATTTTTATTTTTTATAATCAATTTTCGTAGATGAGTATTTCGAAAACTTGATATTCATTTTTCTTTTTTTAATCAGTTTTCGCCGATGAGTGTTCCCAAAACTTGATATTCATTTTTCTTTTTTAATTAGTTTTCGTCGATAAGTGTTTCGAAAACTTAATATTCTTTTTTCTTTTTTTTAATCAGTTTTTGCCGATGAGTGTTTTGAAAACTTGATATTCATTTTTCTTTATTAATTAGTTTTGGTCGATGAGTGTTTCAAAAACTTGATATTTATTTTTCTTTTTTTAATAAGTTTTCACCGATGAGTGTTTCGAAAACTTGATATTCATTTTTCTTTTTTTAATCAGTTTTCGCCTAAGAGTGTTTTAAAACTTGATATTCATTTTTCTTTTTTTAATAAGTGTTCGCCGAGGAGTGTTTTCGAAAAGTTGATATTCATTTCTCTTTTTAAAGTAAGTTTTCGCTAATGAGTGTTTCGAAAACCTGATATTCGTTTTTCTTTTTTAAACAGTTTTCACCGATTAGTGTTTCGAAAAATTGATATTCATTTTCCTTTTTTAATCAGTTTTTCGCCGATGAGTGTTTCGAAAACTTTATATTCATTTTTAATTTTTTAATCTGTTTTCGTTGATTAGTGTTTCGAAAACTGGATATTCATTTTTCTTTTTTTAGTAAGTTTTCGATGAAAAGTGTTTCGAAAACTTGATATTCATTTTTCTTTTTTTAATCAATTTTTACCGATAAGTGTTTCGAAAATTTGATATTCATTTTTCTTTTTTTTAATCAGTTTTTGCCGATGAGTGTTTCGAAAACTTGATATTCATTAGTCTTTTTCTAATAAGTTTTTGTCGAAGAGTGTTTCGAAAACTTGATATTCATTTTTCTTTTTTTAATAAATTTTAGCCGATGAGTGTTTTCGAAAACGTAATATTCATTTTTCTTTGTTTAATTAGTTTTCATCGATGAGTGTTTCGAAAACTTGATATTCATTTTTCTTTTTTTAATCAGTTTTTGTCGATTAGTGTTTTCGAAAACTTGATATTCATTTTTCTTTTTTTAATCAGTTTTTGTCGATGAGTGTTTCGAAAACTTGATATTCATTTTTCTTTTTTAATCAGTTTTTGTCGATAAGTGTTTCGAAAACTTGATTTTCATTTTTCTTTTTTTAATAAGTTTTAGCCGATGAGTGTTTTCGAAAACGTGATATTCATTTTTCTTCATTTAATTAGTTTTCATCGATGAGTGTTTCGAAAACATGATATTCATTTTTCATTTTTTAATCAATTTTCACCGATGAGTGTTCTGAAAACTTGATATTCTTTTTTCTTTTTTAATCAGTTTTCGCCGATGAGTGTTTCGAAAACTTGATATTTATTTTTCTTTTTTCTAATATGTTTTTACCGAAGAGTGTTTCGAAAACTTGATATTCATTTTTCTTTTTTTGATCAGTTTTTGGCGATTAGTGTTTCGAAAACGTGATATTCATTTTCTTTATTTAATTAGTTTTCATCGATGAGTGTTTCGAAAACTTGATATTCATTTTTGTCTTTTTAATCAGTTTTTGTCGATGAGTGTTTCGAAAACTTGATATTCATTTTTCTTTTTTTAATAAGTTTTAGCCGATTAGTGTTTTCGAAAACATGATATTTATTTTTCATTTTTTAATCAGTTTTTGCCGATATCTGTTTCGGAACTGTCACGACCCCCTACCGGGCGCACGTGATCGGCACGGGAGGTAGGATTTCTCCTATCCCGTAAGCCTCTAATTCCTGATTGACATTCTTATATATGCGTAACTACCCATTTCTAATACAAACAATATAGTATTTATATGGCCATCCCTATCCGATGACCTAAGTAGCACACAATCCACGGCTCGCTCAACGCCGCTTCAGTCTATACATATACACATAATCAATCACACGTACATATAATATACATATTGATCACGCGCTTGAAGGCGGGTGATCTATCCTATTCACATGCAAAATCCCTGTGTACAGTCAAGCATATATATTCAATCACACACCTGCATAAAATATACATATTGATCACACGCCTCAATGCGTGTGACCTATCCTATTCACATGCGGAAGCCGTATTTTCACACAACCAAGTATTCAGTCACACATATATATAAGTTTACATATTGACCACACGCTCAGTGCAAGTGGTCTATCCTATTCACATGCGGAAGTCACATCCATATATATATATATACACATGATATTCATCATATCATAACCTATGATCCCAACAACTAGACCAATCTTTAATCTGTACGAAGCCAATAGTTCTAGAGTGTGACATATACATATATGCATATAGCAACTGTACAAAACAATGCTATACCAAAATGAATCATATACATATATATCCTGATAAAATACATATAACAATACTACCCACGCGAACAATGCGTGCGGTCTCTAAGTCTGTCCGCCTCCCTGAGATGAAGTGGAAGCGCTCCCGGTGCCTACACCACCTGTGTCTGTAACATTTAATATTGGGGTGAGTCAAACGGACTCAGTGAAAGGCTTTCCCATCCCTGGTGTAGTAGCGGGTACCACTACAACTGGGGAAGAGGAGCCAATCACAAACACATACGCATATAACGGGTTTAAATTTTCATATATTAGGTGGTCAGGCAATTAATATATATCATATTCACAATAAAGAATTTAAAGCATGAATTTACATACATTTAAATTCACACATACATCATATCATGATTTAACATATAATTCCATGTGGTCACCCTTATTCAATTAACCGTAATCATAAACTGACCCGAAGGCAATATCTCACGTGAGCAATGTGGGAACCTAGTTGATCATTCTAGGAACCCCTGGTCCCAAAACTTTACTTGGAACAATAGTCTGACCCCAAGACTTCACTTGAAGCAATAGCCGGCGACTCAACTGACCTCGGTTTACCCAAGGCAATAGTCACAATGTGGTGTACTCAAATACTTGTATCTCTATGAGTTTGACTCAAGACAAGAGACTCAATCTACCCGGACCACCCGTGATAGACTCGGTTCCCGCGTTGTACCATAAATGACCTCTATGGGCCACTACTCGTTCATTTTACTTCTTCTTAGGCAAATCTAGATTTCC
The DNA here is from genome assembly GCA_014851425.1 of Senna tora. Lineage (NCBI taxonomy): Eukaryota > Viridiplantae > Streptophyta > Magnoliopsida > Fabales > Fabaceae > Senna > Senna tora. The sequence goes on along the minus strand of CM026270.1, from coordinate 29,901,125 downwards.
AAGTGGTTTCTAATTCGGACTCTTGATTCAAAACAAAGCCACCTAGGTTTATTCTCTTTAAGGACTTACATACAAAACCACACCTTTCAGATAATAATCAAGGAGGTTTGTCTCTAGTACCACAAGACCCTCACAAATAAAATAGACTCGATCCTACCCCCGATATCGTATAGGTCCCGAAGACCTTCTTTCCATATAAGGCTCCTTGAGCCACCATTTCCTTTACAATTCACATATACACATACAACACGTTATCACATATATTACAATTTAGGAACAACAATAGCATGTTATCTAACATGTAATTCCTACAAATAGGCAAGAAGGAAAACCATATATCCATATCCGCAGTCAACCGTATAGGGCAAGGATAGGAAAACCCCTCACCTGGTTGGCCCCTCTGATCGGCTCTCGGTACGCCCGAAAGTCCACTCACAGTATGGTGCCCTATACACATATACTTGAGAGATTCAGAAACTTGCAATTTCAACCACTATAGTGTACATGTAACGCTAATGCTCATGTTCTTTCTAATTAATTCCATAGGCTAGTTGTTGGCTTGGAAATGCCCTCAACTAGTTTTAGGAACACCTAGCATGCTTCTATTCGTGTTCAGCCCTTTCTTAATCACACTATTCGGAAGCTCTGACTTGGGAATGCAATGTTACCTAATTCCACCTCTATGTGTCCATATAAACTTCCATTACCCAAGTCTTGAATTTATGGCCCAAGAGAATCATAAATCCTACTTGTCCAAGCTTTCCATTTATCAAAATAACCTTGAACACTTCACCTACACATGAATACGTATACCCGAATACGCGTAAAATTAGAAAATTGTCTCTTTTTCCCCGAACGGGGTTCCGGGTGAGACGGAAATTACTCGGGTTTTAATCCCTCGTACATTCCAATAATTTTTAATAATTATATAATTATTATTCAACCTTTCAATGCACCCCAAGTCATTCCACAACACCCTTAAACCTTAACAATCACATTTTCCTACACTTTTTCGAACCCGGATAAATTTCATCAATTTGGTTCCGGTTCCTAAGCTTCCAACTCACTTCCTAGCATGCAAATACTTCAATTTAGGACCCAAAATACTCATATTGAATCAATTGGGGTCTTTCCAAAAATCCCTAAAATTGATAAAATTGGGGTTTGAGAGTTTCGGGACTTCTCACCTCGATTCAACCGGTTAGAAGGACGATACGGAGTAGAGAAGACTCCCAGCTACCTTCCCCGGTGAAGAGACGGCGTTTTCCGGCGAGAAAACTCTCCTCCTTCGTTTTCTCTCTCTAAGCCGTCCCTCTCTCTCTCTCTAGCACAACGGCGACGGCGATGAACTCCGGCCACCTTCCTCGCACGTCCGGCCACCTCAGCCTCCCGTAGCTCAGCCCGTGAGTCTTCTCGTCGAGCTACCCAGCAACGCCTCACTCTTCTCTCCCTCCGTTTTTGCTCTTCGTGCGTGTCTCTCTCTCACGCCTCACCCATCTGCTTCTTCCTCTCTTTTTTCTTATTTCCTTCTTTTACCCTTTCTTATTTAATATATATATATATATATATATATATATATATATATATATATATATATGTAATACATTAATATATATATACATATCACTTAAAAGTAAAAAAAACAAATTTGGTATATATATAAAAATATATATATATAAATAATAAAAAGAATTACATATATAAAAAAATTAGGATTTAAAAAAAAATTATATTTATAACATAATAAGTGATAAGCTAGTGTATTTTTCATCTCATTTTCCTCTTTTAAATTAATTAATTTAATTTAATTAATTATGCTAGTTAAAATATTCTCGGGTATCACAGGAACCTTGATATTCATTTTTCTTTTTTTAATCAGTTTTTGTCAATAAGTGTTTCGAAAACTTGATATTCATTTTTCTTTTTTTAATAAGTTTTAGCTTATGAGTGTTTTCGAAAACGTGATATTCATTTTTCTTTATTTAATTAGTTTTCATCGATTAGTGTTTCGAAAACTTGATATTCATTTTTCTTTTTTTAATCAGTTTTTGTCGATGAGTGTTTCGAAAGCTTGATATTCATTTTTCTTTTTTTAATAAGTTTTAGCCGATGAGTGTTTTCGAAAACATGATATTCATTTTTCAATTTTTAATCAATTTTCGCCGATGAGTCTTCTGAAAACTTGATATTCTTTTTTCTTTTTCTAATCAGTTTTCACCCATGAGTGTTCAAAAAACTTGATATTCATTTTTTTAATCAGTTTTCGCCGATGAGTGTTTCAAAAACTTGATATTTATCTTTCTTTTTTTAATCAGTTTTTGCCGATAAGTGTTTCAAAAACTTGATATTCATTTTTCTTTTTTTTTACTCAGTTTTTGTCGATGAGTATTTCGAAAACTTGATATTCATTTTTCTTTTTTTAATAAGTTTTAGCCGATGAGTGTTTTCGAAAACTTGATATTTATTTTTCATTTTTAATCAATTTTCGTCGATGAGTGTTCTGAAAACTTGATATTCATTTTTCTTTTTTTTTAATCAGTTTTTGCCAATGAGTGTTTCGAAAACTTGATATTCATTTTTCTTTTACTTAATCAGTTTTCGCCGATGAGTGTTACGAAAACGTGATATTCATTTTCTTTTTTTAATAAGTTTTATCCGATGAGTGTTTTCGGAAACTTGATATTCATTTTTCATTTTTTAATCGATTTTCGCTGATCAGTGTTCTGAAAACTTGATATTCATTTTTCTTTTTTTAATCAATTTTCGCCAATGAGTGTTTCGAAAACTTGATATTCATTTTTTTTAATCAGTCTTAGCCGATGAGTGTGTTGAAAACTTGATATTCATTTTTCTTTTTCTTAATCAGTTTTCGTTGATGAATGTTTCGAAAACGTAATATTCATTTTTCTTTTTTTTTAAATAGTTTTCGCCGATGAGTGTTTCGAAAACTTGTTATTCATTTTTCTTTATTTAACCAGTTTCCGCCGATGAGTGTTTTGAAAACTTGATATTCATTTTTCTTATTTTAATCAGTTTTCGCCGATGAGTGTTTTGAAACATGATATTCATTTTTCTTTTTTTTTTAATCAGTTTTCGCAGATGAGTGTTTCGGAAACGTAATATTCATTTTTCTTTTTTTTTTAAATAGTTTTCGCCGATGAGTGTTTCGAAAACTTGATATTCATTTATATTTTTCTTAATCAGTTTTCGACGATAAGTGTTTCAAAAACGTGATATTCATTTTTTTTATTTAATTAGTTTTCATCGATGAGTATTTTGAAAACTTGATATTCATTTTTTTTCTTAATCAATTTTCGCCGATGAGTGTTTCGAAAACCTGATATTCATTTTTCTTTATTTAATTAGTTTTCACCGATTAGTGTTTCGAAAACTTGATATTCATTTTTCTTTTTTTAATTAGTTTTCGCCGATGAGTGTTTCGAAAACTTGATATTTATTTTTCATTTTTAATCAATTTTCGCCGATGAGTGTTTCAAAAACTTGATATTCATATTTATTTTTATTAATCAGTTTTCGTGGATGAGTGTTTCGAAAACTTGGTATTCATTTTTCTTTTTTTAATAAGTTTTCGCCGATAAGTGTTCCCAAAACTTGATATTCATTTTTCTTTTTTTTCATCAGTTTTCGTCGATGAGTGTTTCGAAAACTTAATATTCTTTTTTCTTTTTTTAATAAGTTTTTGCCGATGAGTGTTTTAAAAACTTGATATTCATTTTTCTTTAATAATTAGTTTTGGTCGATCAGTGTGTTCGAAATCTTGATATTTATTTTTCTTTTTTTATTAAGTATTCACCGATGAGTGTTTCGAAAACTTGATATTCATTTTTCTTTTTTTAATCAGTTTTCGCCGAAGAGTGTTTCGAAAACTTGATATTCATTTTTCTTTTTTTAATCAGTTTTTGCTGATGAGTGTTTTCGAAAAGTTGATATTCATTTTTCTTTTTAAAGTAAGTTTTGCTAAGGAGTGTTTCGAAAACTTGATATTCATTTTCCTTTTTTAATCAGTTTTCGCAGATGAGTATTTCGAAAACTTTATATTCATTTTTATTTTTTTAATCAGTTTTCGTCGATTAGTGTTTCGGAAACTGGATATTCATTTTTCTTTTTTTTGTAAGTTTTCGCTAATGAGTGTTTCGAAAACTTGATATTCATTTTTCTTTTTTTAATCAGTTTTTGCCGATGAGTGTTTCGAGAATTTGATATTCATTTTTCTTTTTTTTAATCAGTTTTTGCCGATGAGTGTTTGGAAAACTTGATATTCATTTTTCTTTTTTTAATCAGTTGTTGTCGATGATTGTTTCGAAAACTTGATATTCATTTTTCTTTTTTTAATAAATTTTAGCCAATGAGTGCTTTCGAAAATGTGATATTCATTTTTCTTTATTTAATTAGTTTTAATCGATGAGTGTTTCGAAAACTTTATATTCAATTTTTCTTTTTTTAATCAGTTTTCGCCGATGAGTGTTTCGAAAACTTGAAATTTATTTTTCGTTTTTAATCAGTTTTCGCCGATGAGTGTTCTCAAAACTTTATATTCATTTTTCTTTTTTTCAATCAGTTTTCGCCGATTAGTGTTTAGAAAACGTAATATTAATTTTTCTTTAATTAATTAGTTTTCACCGATGAGTGTTTCGAAAACATGATATTCTTTTTTGTTTTTTAATCAGTTTTCGTTGATGAGTGTTTCGAAAACTTAATATTTATTTTCATTTTTTTATCAGTTTTCGCCGATGAGTGTTTCGAAAACTTGATATTCATTTTTATTTTTTTTAATCAGTTTTCGTAGATGAGTGTGTCGAAAATTTGATATTCATATTTCTTTTTTTTTTTTAATCAGTTTTCGCTAATGAATGTTTCAAAAACGTAATATTTATTTTTCATTTTTTTAAATAGTTTTCCCCGATGAGTGTTTCAAAAACTTGATATTCATTTTTCTTTTTCCTAATCAGATTTCGCCGATGAGTGTTTAGAAAACGTGATATTCATTTTTCTTTATTTAATTAGTTTTCACCGATGAGTGTTTTGGAAAATTTGATATTCATTTTTTTTAATAAGTTTTCGCCGATTGTTGTTTCGAAAACATGATATTTATTTTCCTTTTTTAATCAGTTTTCGCCGATGAATGTTCTGAAAACTTAATATTCATTTTTCTTTTTTTTAATCAGTTTTCGTCGATGAATGTTTTGAAAACTTGATATTCATTTTTCTTTTTTTAATCAGTTTTCGCTGATGAGTGTTTCGAAAACGTAATATTTATCTTTCGTTTTTTTAAATAGTTTTCCCCAATGAGTGTGTCGAAAACTTGATATTCATTTTTCTTTTTCTTACTCAGTTTTCGCCGATTAGTGTTTCGAAAACGTGATATTCATTTTTCTTTATTTATATAGTTTTCACCGATGAGTGTTTCGAAAACTTGATATTCATTTTTCTTTTTCTTAATCAGTTTTCGCCGAAGAGTGTTTCGAAAACTTGATATTCATTTTTATTTTTTTAATCAGTTTTCGTAGATGAGTGTTTCAAAAACTTGATTTTCATTTTTCTTTTTTAAACAGTATTTACCGATGAGTGTTTTGAAAACTTTATATTCATTTTTCTATTTTTAATCAATTTTCACCGATGAGTGTTTCGAAAACTTGTTATTCATTTTCCCTTTTTAATCAGTTTTTGTCGATTAGTGTTTTAAAAACTGGATATTCATTTTTCATTTTTTTAGTTAGTTTTCGCTAATGAGTGTTTCGAAGACTTGATATTTATTTTCCTTTTTTTAATCAGTTTTTGCAGATGAGTGTTTCGAAAACTTGATATTCATTTTTCTTTTTTTAATCAGTTTTAGCTAATTATTGTTTTCGAAAACTTGATATTCATTTTTCTTTTTTTAATCAATTTTCGTCGATGAGTGTCCTGAGAACTTGATATTCATTTTTCTTTTTTTTAATCAGCTTTTGCCGATGAGTGTTTCGAAAACTTGATATTCATTTTTCTTTTTTTAATCAGTTTTAGCCGATGACTGTTTTCGAAAACTTGATATTCATTTTTCTTTTTTTAATCTTTTTTCTTCGATGAGTGTTTTGAAAACTTGATATTCATTTTTCTTTTTTAATCAATTTTCGTGGATGAGTGTTCCGAATACTTGATATTCATTTTTTTTAATTAGTTTTTGCCGATGAGTGTTTCGAAAACTTGATATTCATTTTTCTTTTTTTAATCAGTTTTCGCCGATGAGTGTTTTCGAAAACTTGATAATTATTTTTCTTTTTTTAATCAGTTTTCGCCGATGAGTGTTCTGAAAACTTGATATTTATTTTTCTTTTTTTTAATCAGGTTTCGCCGATGAGTGTTTTAAAAACTTGATATTCATTTTTTTAAAATCAGTTTTCGCCGATAATTGTTTCAAAAACTTGATATTTATTTATTTTTCTAATCAGTTTTCGCCGATAAGTGTTTTGAAAACTTGATAGTAATTTTTCATTTTTTAATCAGTTTTAGCCGTTGAGTGTTTCGAAAACGTAATATTTTTTTTTCTTTTTTTTTAAATAGTTTTCGTCGATGAGTGTTTCGAAAACTTGATATTCATTTTTCTTTTTTTAAACAGTATTTACCGATGAGTGTTTTGAAAACTTAATATTCATTTTCCTTTTTTAATCAGTTTTCGCCGATGAGTGTTTCGAAAACTTTATATTCATTTTTATTTTTTTAATCAATTTTTACCGATGAGTGTTTCGAAAATTTGATTGTAATACCCGAGAATATTTTAATTAACATCATAAATCAAACTAAATTAATTAATTTAAGAATTGAAAATGGGAGAGAAGCACACGCTACCCTACTACTTATTATTTTTTTTTAAAAAAAAGGTATGTACAAATTATTTTATAACCTAATAATACTACATTTTTTTATTGTTATTACTTGTCAGATTTTTATTTTTGATGATATATATATATATATATATATATATATATATATATATATATATATATATATGTGTGTGTGTGTGTGTGTGTGTGTGTATTATAAGAGTAAAGAGTAAAAGAATAGAATAAGGAAAAAGAGGGAGCAGACCGTGGGAGTGAGACGCACGACCAGGAAGAGAAACACGAGAGAGAGGGTTGAGGACGTCAACGTTAAACGCACGGAGGAAGCAAGGAGGTGAGCACACAGTGGTGGCCGGACGTACGCGAGACGGAGGCCGGAGTCGCGTCCGCCGGAGCTCGTTGCCGTCTTGGTGCTAGAGAGAGAGAGAGTGACGGTTTAGAGAGAGAAAACAAAGGGAAAGAGCTTCCACGCGAAAAACTCGCCGGAAAACGCCGTCTCTTCACCAGGGAAGGTGGCTGGGAGTCTCCTCTACTCCATATCGTCCTTCTAACCGGTTGAATCGAGGTGAGAAGTCTCGAAACTCTCAAACCCCAATTTTATCAATTTTAGGGATTCTTGGAAAGACCCCAATTGATTCAATCTGAGTATTCTGGGTCCTAAATTGAAGTATTTGCATGTTAGGAAGTGAGTTGGAAGCTTAGGAACCGGAACTAAATTGATGGAATTTATCCGGGTTGGAAAAATTGTAGGAAAATGTGGTTGTTAAGGTTTAAGGGTGTTGTGGACTGATTGCGGGTGCATTAATAGGTGGAAATTGTGATTATATAATTGTTAAAATTATTAGAACGTACGAGGGATTAAAACCCGAGTAATTCCCGTCTCACCCGAAACCCGGTTCGGGGAAAAAGAGACAATTTTCCAATTTTAAACGTACCCGAATTTGTGTGCTCATATGTAAGTAAGGAGTTGGAAAATTATTGCGGTAAATGGAAACTTTGGACAAGTATGATTTATGGCTCTCTTGAGCCATAAATTCAAAACTTGGCTAATAGCAATTACATATGGACACATAGAGGTGGAATTGAGTAACTTTGCATTCCCAAATCAAGGCTGCCAAAGAGTGTGATTAAGCAAGGGTTGGACATGAATAGAAGCATGCTAGGTGTTCCGAAAACTAGTTGAGGGCATTTCAAGCCAACAACTAGTCTATGGAATTAATTAGAGAGAACATGAGCACTAGCGTTGCATGTACACGATAGTGGTTGAATTTTCAAGCTTCTGAATCTCTCAAATATATGTGTATAGGGCACCATACAGTGAGTGGACCTTTGGGCACACCGAGAGCCGATCAGAGGGGCCAACCAGGTGAGGGGCTTTCCTATCCTTGTCCTATAGGGTTGACTGCGGATGTGGATATATGGTTTGCCTTCTTGCCTACTTGTAGGAACCATATATTAGATAACATGCTATTGTTGTTCCTAAATTATAATATATGTGATAACATGTTTTATGTGTATATGTGAACTGTAAAAGCGATGGTGGCTCAAGGAGCCTTATATGGAAAGAAGGTCCTCGGGACCTACATGATATCGGGGGTAGGATCGAGTCAATTTTATTTATGAGGGTCTTGTGGTACTAGAAACAAACGTCATTGATTATTATCTGAAAGGTGTGGTTTTGTATGTAAATCCTTAAAGAAAATGAACATAGGTGACTTTGATTTAAACTGAGAGATTCCGAATTAGAAAACCACTTTGAAATTTAGATTTGCCTAAGAAGAAATAAAAACGAATAAGTGGTGGTCCATAGGGGTCATTTATGGATGGTCCGGGTAGATTGAGTCTCTTGTCTTGAGTCAAACTCACAGAAATACAAAGTATACGAGTACACCACATTGTGGCTATTGCCTTGGGTAAACCGAGGTCAGATGAGTCGCCGGCTACACTCCAAGTGAAGTCTTGGGGTCAGATTATTGTTCCAAGTGAAGTCTTGGGGCCAGGGGTTCCTTGAATGATCAACTAGGTTCCTATATTGCTTACGTGAGATATTGCCTTCGGGCCAGATTCTCTCCTAACGGAGATATTGCCTTCGGGCTAGATTCTCTCCTAACGGAGATATGCCTTCGGGCCAGTTTATGATTACGGTTATTTGAACATGGATATCCACATGAAGTTGCTTGTTAAACTATGATATGATGTATGTGTGAATTTAAACGTATGTAAAACCATGCTTTAAATTCTTTATTGTGAATATGATATATGCTAATTGCCTGACCACTTAATATATGGAAATTCAAAATCTGTTATATGCGTATGTGATTGTGATTGGTTCCCTTCCCCCAGTTGTAGTGGTACCCGCCACTACACCAGGGATGGGAGAGCCTCTCACTGAGTCCGTTTGACTCACCCCAATATTAAATGTTACAGACACAGGTGGTATAGGCATCGGGAGCACGTCCACTTCATCTCAGGGAGGCGGACAGTCTTAGAGACCGCACGCATTGTTCGCGTGGGTAGTATTGATACATGTATTTTGTCAGGATATATATGTATATGATTCATTTTGGTATAGCATTGTTTTGTACAACTGCTATATATGTATATGTATATGTCACACTCTAGAATTGTCGGCTTCATACAGATTAAAGATTGGTCTTGTTGTTGGGAATATAGGTTATGACATGATCAATATCATGTGTATATATATATGAATGTGACTTCTGCATGTGAATAGGATAGATCACACGCACTGAGCGCGTGATCAATATGTAAAATTATATGTATGTGTGATTGAATACTTGATTGTATGAAAATATGGCTTCCGCATGTCAATAGGATAGGTCACACGCATTGAGGCGTGTGATCAATATGTAAATTATATGCAGGTGTGTGCTCGAATATACATACTTGACTGTACACAGGAATTCTGCATGTGAATAGGATAGATCACCCGCCCTGAAGCGTGTGATCAATATGTATATTATATGTACGTGTGATTGATTATGTGTATATGTATAGACTGAAGCGGCGTTGAGCGAGCCATGGATTGCGTGCTACTTAGGTCACTGGATAGGGATGACCATATATACTATATATTGTTTGTAATAGAAATGGGTAGTTATGCATATATAAGAATGTCAATCAGGGATTAGAGGCTTACGGGATAGGAGAAATCCTACCTCCCGTGCCGGTCACGGACATCCGATAGGGGGTCGTGACAAACTTGGTATCAGAGGCAGGTTACTTTAAACTGTATGAAGCCGTAGGTATGACCGGGTGTCAGTTTACCCCTCTTTGTGTACCCGGGCACAACGTGGGAGTAAAAAGGCACTTGTGGGAGTACCCAGGATAAATGGAGTCAGTCATTCTTTCATTCCTTCTTAATCTATGATAGATTATGAAAAGTCTTCTCAGGTGACATTCTTGTGTAGTACAGCGATGCACTAAGGCGTAAGGTGGGGTGGTTGTGACCCCGGGAACCTAAGGACGCCATAATAGGGAAAGGAGACATCCATAGAGGATGCTACCTAGACACAGACACAGTTGGTTGAATTGTAGGCAGGAATGCGCTACAATATGTGATTGTTTTGCATGTGTTAAATGAGACAATGCGTCTGCTTTGTTAGCGACGCATTGTGTGCTATGGTATAGGCACAAGTTGTTTGACTATAGTAGGGAATGCACGTAGAATAGTGCAAGGAATAGTAGTTTAGGCTAGAGATGGTTTGTAAAGTGAAAGAAAAGACACGCATGGCGTGTAGAAAAGAAAGTAAGCCCATGGGGCGATTGAAATGGAAACCTACAGACAAGAATGAGCAGGGCCGTGAGGCATGAGACCGACAGGAAGATAATCACGTGAATGAGTCACGACTGTGCGGTATGCTATGGCTAAAGGAAGTGAGTTATCCTTCCTAGAAGGTAAATAGAAAAGAGGTGGTGCATGCCACAGTATAGAAGTAGAAGCCTACGGACTGGGAAATCGGGACACGGTATATGGAAGGGCAAAGTGGCCGAACCGTATGCCATAGAGATAGATTTTAAGAAGTAGAGGCATATGTAAACATGTAGAGCATGACCATATGCTGAGCAGGAAATAGAGTAAATGGTAAGACACAGGGAAGGAGCCTAGTTCAACCCTTCGCTCGATCCGTGAACTACTAGTTCCTTAAGCAATCAAGGGGGAAAAGAAGGGATTAAGCCCAACAAACTCTCTTGGGTTTCTTAAGGAAGAGCATAAAGAATAGGATACTGATCACTTGAGAAACTTTTGTAAAAATTTTTTTTTGGTCTTTCCGGATGAGAGATTCTGAAAGACCCTTAAACTTTTCTTGAAAATACTAGGGATAACCATTGGAAGACAAATTTTCATGAAAACTCTTTCTCAATTTGTGTCATTCCAATTGGCTAAACCCTAACCATTTACGAAAATCTTAGGCGTCATTTTCTAAGAAATAAACTGAATGAAATTTTAAAACACGCAAGGTGCCTAAGAAAACTAACTCATGTGACCAATACCCTACCAAACAATAGTTCTTTTACAGGTAAGCTGTATAAGGATGGTAGATGTAGTTGAGAAATCACTCACTTGGAGTGATTAAAGTTAAGTAGACATCGAAAAGCACTAGAGAGTGCTAAAGTGCCAAGGGAGTATGCAGGTAAACCTAAGAGTTACCAATTAAGGGGCCATAGGTTGATAATGGACCCGAAAGGATTAGACCGGAGCAGGTCTAGGAGTGGAAATGGGCGTAGACCTTCGGGTACCGTCCAGAGATAGGAAAATGAGTGTTATTGCGGTAGATAGCTCTCGAACGAGATAACGTGAGAGATAAACCCCAAAGGGACTCGTGGAGGCCCGAGGGGAGAGAAAGTAGACAGGGATAAGTAGTCCCATAAGGGGGGAAGAGCGAAAGCCTATAGGACCCCCAACGATAAAAGCCAAGTAGGGGGTGGAGAACCAACTACTACGGTAAGTGCATGTATAGTACACGGATTGTAGTTGACATAGCTAGATATGCTAGTTCCACAAGTTGGTGAACCGTAAATCCGTTAGTCTGAAGCCCGTGTGTGGGTGGAGACTGAGTGGACAAACCAAACATATAAATGGCCATGGGGGTGCCATAAAGGGAAAATTAATCGTAAGGACGGTTAATCGAGAAGGAGAATGTAGTGAGTAACGAGTATTGAGAAATACTCAAAGAAAGAGTACCACGTAGGTACGAAATGAAAAGAAGAGAGTGAATGCGGGAACAGAGTCGGGTAAGCATCGGGGGATGCGAGCCAAATGATAAAATAGGTATGCTACCGTTGGGGGCGATTGGAACCCAACGGGTAACACACTTGCAAGAGGCGATATATGTTCGTGAACATATGCCACACTGTAAGAAAGGAAAGAGTCAAACCGTGGGAGCGGATCCCGTTTGGTCAAGGGGAGTAGAGCATGTCCGGGAAGGTTCATGCTGGAGTTAATAGATCAAGTATTCCGAGTAGGAATACAGGATCTAAGTGAGTTGAGGAGTCCAAGTGGGCCAAGTTAGGGTAAAAGCCAACAGAAACCCAACGAGTAGAGTTAGCATAGGATGTGCAACTCTAAGTGGACTAACCTGAGGATGGTATAGATCCACAGTCATAGTCGTGTTAAGCGAGGCCTTCGGGTGTGAAGACCGAACTGAGCCTGAGGCTGAGTAATGAGCATGATAGTAAGGAGAAGACTGATGAGTTTCCATTATAAATAGAAATGACTACAAGTAGTAGTCAGAGAAGAATCTAAGTCGGTCAGACATAGGATATCGACAGGGAGTAACCTGAAGTGGTGATGGAAACCACTAAGGGTAAGTGTAGAAGTCTGGAAAAGAAAGGGAAACACGAGTCATAAATGTAAAATCCTTTACCGTTTGGTGGAGAAACGGTAAGTGTAATACAAAGTTGTGCTAGTGTCATGGTATTTAGCTTCGTTAGGACACGAGTAGGGTAAACCGAGTCGGTAGTGAGTGTAACAACCTCGGAAGGTTTGGGTACACTAATGGCACAAAGTATAAACACCTACGTAGGGTGCATGCCGTGTAAGCGGTAAGTTTAGATGTAGAGTAGAGGGGGTAGTAAGATGTAAACGGACTTTTTTTGAAGAAGTCGTTTACAAGGAATATATCGGGGGAATACCGGCATAAGGGTAGCTGCTTGGTAGTAGAGGATACTTAGGTACGGGGACTCCGATGAAGGGGAATACTTCGTCAGTTAGAGTTATAGAAATAGAACCTAGTGTGCTATGCAACTAGCGAGTATCTTGGCGTGTTCCAAGACGGATATAAGAAGTCGTTACGAAGATCGATAGATGAATAGGCAGATTTAGTCAAGGTAAGCCTCACTAGAGAAGACAATAGTTAACTCCTCGGAGAACAAATTTCATCATATCCACCGTCGTGGTTAGGGACAGTCAGGAACTCAGTTGGAAATTGGAGATTCCAACTTGTTTCTAGCCACATCCAGGCTAAGTCAGCTCTAATCGAAGAAGTTAAATCCAAACAAGATCAAGACAACGACCTCAAACAGATTAGAGATACAGTGGTTAAGGGGGAGAGGGACGATGTCCGATTCTCCATGGATGACAATGGCATACTCCGGTTGGAGGAACGGTTGTGTGTCCCTAGGGTTGATAACTTGAAAGAAAGAATTCTTAAAGAAGTACACCGGACAACGTATACAATCCATCCGGGAGCTAATAAAATGTATCATGACCTGAAACAGTTGTATTGGTGGAATGGCATGAAAAAGGATGTCGCAAACTATGTAGCTAGGTGTTTAGTGTGCCAGCAAGTCAAGGCTGAACACCAGAAGCCCGCCAGAACATTACAACAGATAGAGATACCTGAGTGGAAATGGGAGAGGATAACGATGGATTTTGTAACAGGGTTGCCAAAATCACAACGGGGATTTGATTCGGTTTGGGTAATAGTGGATCGCATGACTAAGTCCGCACACTTTCTGCCAGTTAAGACCACTTACGGAGTGAGTCAATATGCACAGATTTATCTATCAGAAATCCTTAGATTGCACGGTGTGCCAGTATCCATAATATCTGATAGAGGGCCACAGTTCACTTCCAGGTTTTGGAAGTCATTGCAGGAAGTGTTGGGAACTAGAGTTGATCTGAGTACTGCTTTCCACCCACAGACCAATGAGCAATCAGAAAGAACCATTCAGATTCTTGAGGACATGCTTCGGGCGTGTATTATGGATTTCGGTGAAAGTTGGGAAAGGTATTTACCCTTGACTGAGTTTGCGTACAATAATAGTTATCAAGCAAGTATTCAAATGGCACCTTTCGAGGCTCTGTACGGCCGTAGGTGCAGATCCCCGATTGGGTGGTTCGAGGTCGGAGAAGCTACCCTAGTCGGCCGGAATTGTTACAAGATGCCTTACAGAAGGTAAAGTGTATAAGGGAGAGATTGCTGACGGCTCAGAGTAGGCAAAAGTCTTATGCAGAAAATCGAAGGAGAGAACTGGAGTTTGCCGCTGGTGATCAGGTGTTCTTAAGAATATCACCAATGAGAGGCATGATGCGGTTCGGTAAGAAGGGGAAGTTGAGTCATCGGTATATCGGACCATTTGAAATCTTAGAACGAGTTGGGAATGTAGCGTATCGGTTAGAATTGCCTACGGAATTGGAGGGGGTACACCCTGTCTTTCATGTATCGATGCTTCGGAAGTATCTTCCCGATCCCTCGCACGTGATCCAATCGCAAGATGTGCAACTAACCGAAAATATGACGTACGAAGAGGAGCCAGTGGAAATCTTAAATCGGTAGTTGAAGAAACTCAGAACGAAAGAGATTCCATTGGTTAAAGTTCTATGGAGAAACCACTCGACCGAAGAAGCTACATGGGAGGTCGAGGGTGAAATGCGCAGGACGTATCCTCATCTATTTCGAGACTAAGGTTAGTAGTTTGTTTGAAATTCAGGGACCGAATTTCTTAAGGGGGAAGATTGTAATACCCGAGAATATTTTAATTAACATCATAAATCAAATTAAATTAATTAATTTAAGAATTGAAAATGGGAGAGAAGCACACACTACCCTACTACTTTTTTTTTTTTTAAAAAAAAAGGTATGTACAAATTATTTTATAACCTAATAATACTACATATTTTTTTCATTGTTATTACTTGTCAGATTTTTATTTTTGATTATATATATATATTTAAGAGTAAAGAGTAAAAGGATAGAATAAGGAAAAAGAGGGAGCAGACCGTGGGAGTTAGACGCACGACCAGGAAGAGAAACACGAGAGAGAGGGTTGAGGACGTCAACGGCAAACGCACGGAGGAAGCAAGGGGGTGAGCACACAGTGGTGGCCGGACGTACGCGAGACGGAGGCCGGAGTCGCGTCCGCCAGAGCTCGTTGCCGTCTTGGTGCTAGAGAGAGAGAGAGAGTGACGGTTTAGAGAGAGAAAACAAAGGGAAAGAGCTTCCACGCCGGAAAACTCGTCGGAAAACGCCGTCTCTTCACCGGGGAAGGTGGCTGGGAGTCTCCTCTACTCCATATCGTCCTTCTAACCGGTTGAATCGAGGTGAGAAGTCTCGAAACTCTCAAACCCCAATTTTATCAATTTTAGGGATTTTTGAAAAGACCCCAATTGATTCAATCTGAGTATTCTGGGTCCTAAATTGAAGTATTTGCATGTTAGGAAGTGAGTTGGAAGCTTAGGAACCGGAACTAAATTGATGGAATTTATCCGGGTTGGAAAAATTGTAGGAAAATGTGGTTGTTAAGGTTTAAGGGTGTTGTGGACTGATTGCGGGTGCATTAATAGGTGGAAATTGTGATTATATAATTGTTAAAATTATTAGAACGTACGAGGGATTAAAACCCGAGTAATTCCCGTCTCACCCGGAACCCGGTTCGGGGAAAAAGAGACAATTTTCCAATTTTAAATGTACCGGATATGTGTGCTCATATGTAAGTAAGGAGTTGGAAAATTATTGCGGTAAATGGAAACTTTGGACAAGTATGATTTAATACTCTCTTGAGCCATAAATTCAAAACTTGGCTAATAGCAATTACATATGGACACATAGAGGTGGAATTGAGTAACTTTGCATTCCCAAATCAAGGCTTCCAAAGAGTGTGATTAAGCAAGGGTTGGACATGAATAGAAGCATGCTAGGTGTTCCGAAAACTAGTTGAGGGCATTTCAAGCCAACAACTAGTCTATGGAATTAATTAGAGAGAACTTGAGCATTAGCGCTATATGTATACGATAGTGGCTGAATTTCAAGTTTCTAAATCTCTCAAATATATGTGTATAGGGCACTATACAGTGAGTGGACCTTTGGGCACACCGAGAGCCGATCAGAGGGGCCAACCAGGTGAGGGGCTTTCTATCCTTGTCCTATAGGGTTGACTGCGGATATGGATATATGGTTTGCCTTCTTGCCCACTTGTAGGAACCATATATTAGATAACATGCTATTGTTGTTCCTAAATTACAATATATGTGATAACATGTTTTATGTGTATATGTGAACTGTAAAAGCGATGGTGGCTCAAGGAGCCTTATATGGAAAGAAGGTCTTCGGGACCTACATGATATCGGGGGTAGGATCTTGTGGTACTAAAAACAAACCTCATTGATTGTTATCTGAAAGGTGTGGTTTTGTATGTAAATCCTTAAAGAAAATGAACATAGGTGACTTTGATTTAAACCGAGAGATTCCGAATTAGAAAACCACTTTGAAATTTAGATTTGCCTAAGAAGAAATAAAAACGAATAAGTGGTGGTCCATAGGGGTCATTTATGGATGGTCCGGGTAGATTGAGTCTCTTGTCTTGAGTCAAACTCACAGAAATACAAAGTATACGAGTACACCACATTGTGGCTATTGCCTTGGATAAACCGAGGTCAGATGAGTCGCCGGCTACGCTCCAAGTGAAGTCTTGGGGTCAGATTATTGTTCCAAGTGAAGTCTTGGGGCCAGGGGTTCCTAGAATGATCAACTAGGTTCCTATATCGCTCACGTGAGATATTGCCTTCGGGCCAGATTCTCTCCTAACGGAGATATTACCTACGGGCCAGATTCTCTCCTAACGGAGATATGCCTTCGGGCCAATTTATGATTACGGTTATTTGAACATGGATATCCACATGAAGTTGCATGTTAAACTGTGATATGATGTATGTGTGAATTTAAACGTATGTAAAACCATGCTTTAAATTCTTTATTGTGAATATGATATATGCTAATTGCCTGACCACTTAATATATGGAAATTCAAAATCTGTTATATGCGTATGTGATTGTGATTGGTTCCCTTCCCCCAGTTGTAGTGGTACCCGCCACTACACCAGGGATGGGAGAGCCTCTCACTGAGTCCGTTTGACTCACCCCAATATTAAATGTTACAGACACAGGTGGTATAGGGATCGGGAGCACGCCCACTTCATCTCATGGAGGCGGACAGTCTTAGAGACCGCACGCATTGTTCGCGTGGGTAGTATTGATACATGTATTTTGTCAGGATAAATATGTATATGATTCATTTTGGTATAGCATTGTTTTGTACAGCTGCTATATATGTATATGTATATGTCACACTCTAGAATTGTCGGCTTCATACAGATTAAAGATTGGTCTTGTTGTTGGGAATATAGGTTATGACATGATGAATATCATGTGTATATATATATGAATGTGACTTCCGCATGTGAATAGGATAGATCACACGCACTGAGCGCGTGATCAATATGTAAAATTATATGTATGTGTGACTGAATACTTGATTGTATGAAAATACGGCTTCCGCATGTGAATAGGATAGGTCACACGCATTGAGGCGTGTGATCAATATGTAAATTATATGCAGGTGTGTGCTCGAATATATATACTTGACAGTACACATGAATTCTGCATGTGAATATGATAGATCACCCGCCCTGAAGCGCGTGATCAATGTGTATATTATATGTACGTGTGATTGATTATGTGTATATGTATAGACTGAAGCGGCGTTGAGTGAGCCGTGGATTGCGTGCTACTTAGGTCACCGGATAGGGATGACCATATATACTATATATTGTTTGTAATAGAAATGGGTAGTTATGCATATATAAGAATGTCAATCAGGGATTAGAGGCTTACGGGATAGGAGAAATCCTACCTCCCGTGCCGGTCACGGACATCCGATAGGGGGTCGTGACATTGATATTCTTTTTTCTTTTTTTTAATTAGTTTTTGCTGATGAGTGTTTCGAAAACTTGATATTCATTTTTCTTTTTTTAATTAGATTTTGTCGATGAGTGTTTCAAAAACTTGATATTCATTTTTTCTTTTTTTAATAAGTTTTAGCCGATGAGTGTTTTCGAAAACGTGATATTCGTTTTTTTTAATTAGTTTTCATCGATGAGTGTTTCGAAAACTTGATATTCATTTTTCTTTTTCTAATTAGTTTTTGTCGATTAGTGTTTCGAAAACTTGATATTCATTTTTCTTTTTTTAATAAGTTTTAGCCGATAAGTGTTTTCGAAAACGTGATATTCATTTTTCTTTATTTAATTAGTTTTCATCGATGAGTGTTTCGAAAACTCGATATTCATTTTTCTTTTTTTAATCAGTTTTTGTCAATGAGTGTTTTCGAAAACATGATATTCATTTTTCTTTTTTTAATCCTTTATCGTCGATGAGTGTTCAGAAAACTTGATATTCATTTTTCTTTTTTTTAATCAGTTTTCGCCGATGAGTGTTTCGAAAACTTGATATTTTTTTTTCTTTTTTTAATCAATTTTCGCCGATGAGTGTTTCGAAAACTTGATTTTTATTTTTCTTTTTTTAATCAATTTTTGCCGATGAGTGTTTCGAAAACTTGATTTTCATTTTTTCTTTTTTTAATAAGTTTTAGCAGATGAGTGTTTTCGAAAACTTAATATTCATATTTCATTTTTTAATCAATTTTTGCCGATGAGTGTTCTGAAAACTTTATATTCATTTTTGTTTTTTTTTAATCAGTTTTTGCCGATCAGTGTTTCGAAAACTTGATATTCATTTTTCTTTTTCTTTATTAGTTTTCGCCGATGAGTGTTACGAAAACGTGATATTCATTTTTCTTTTTTTTAATAAGTTTTATCTGATGAGTGTTTTCGAAAACTTGATATTCATTTTTCATTTTTTAATCAATTTTTGCCGATGAGTGTTCTGAAAACTTGATATTCATTTTTTTTTAATCAATTTTCGCCGATGAGTGTTTCGAAAACTTGATATTCATTTTTCTTTTTTTTAATCAGTTTTCGCCGATTAGTGTTTCGAAAACTTGATATTTATTTTTCTTTTTTTTAAATAGTTTTCGCCGATCAGTGTTTCGAAAACTATATATTCATTTTTCTTTTTCTTAATCAGTTTTCGTCGATGTATGTGTCGAAAACTTGATATTCATTTTTCTTTTTTTAATTAGTTTTTGCTGATGAGTGTTTCGAAAACTTGATATTCATTTTTCATTTTTTAATCAGTTTTTGCCGTTGAGTGTTTTGAAAACGTAATATTCATTTTTCTTTTTTTTAAACAGTTTTCGCCGATGAGTGTTTCGAAAAATTGTTATTCATTTTTCTTTTTTAAACCAGTTTTCGCCGATGAGTGTTTTGCAAACTTGATATTCATTTTTCCTATTTTAATCAGTTTTCGCCGATGATTGTTTTGAAAATTTGATATTCATTTTTCTTTTTTTAATCAGTTTTCGCCGATGAGTGTTTTGAAAATGTAATATTCATTTTTTCTTTTTCTTTTTTAAATAGTTTTTGCCGATGAGTGTTTCGAAAACGTGATATTCATTTTTCTTTATTTAATTAGTTTTCACCGATGAGTGTTTCAGAAACTTGATATTCATTTTTCTTTTTCTTAATCAGTTTTCGCCGATGAGTGTTTCGAAAACGTGATATTCATTTTTTTTATTTAATTAGTTTTCACCGATTAATATTTCGAAAATTGATATTCATTTTTCTTTTTTTAATCAGTTTTCGCCGATGAATGTTTCGAAAACTTGATATCTATTTTTCGTTTTTAATCAGTTTTCGCC
Source organism: Senna tora (assembly GCA_014851425.1). Classification (NCBI taxonomy): domain Eukaryota; kingdom Viridiplantae; phylum Streptophyta; class Magnoliopsida; order Fabales; family Fabaceae; genus Senna; species Senna tora. The sequence continues at coordinate 29,881,231 of CM026270.1, read as the reverse complement.
GATGAGTGTTTCGAAAACTTGATATTCATTTTTATTTTTTTAATCAGTTTTCGTAGATGAGTGTTTCGAAAACTTGATATTCATTTTTCTTTTTTTAATCAGTTTTCGCCGATGAGTGTTCCTAAAACTTGATATTTATTTTTCTTTTTTTTAATTAGTTTTCGCCGATGAGTGTTTCGAAAACTTAATATTCTTTTTTTCTTTTTTTTTAATCAGTTTTTGCCGATGAATGTTTTGAAAACTTGATATTCATTTTTCTTTATTAATTAGTTTTGGTCGATGAGTGTTTCGAAAACTTGATATTTATTTTTCTTTTTTTAATAAGTTTTCACCGATGAGTGTTTCGAAAACTTGATATTCATTTTTCTTTTTTCAGTCAGTTTTCGCCGATGAGTGTTTCGAAAACTTGATATTCATTTTCCTTTTTTAATCAGTTTTCGTCGATGAGTGTTTCGAAAACTTTATATTCATTTTTATTTTTTTAATCAGTTTTCGTCGATTAGTGTTTCGAAAACTGGATATTCATTCTTCTTTTTTTAGTAAGTTTTTGCTGATAAGTGTTTCGAAAACCTGATATTCATTTTTCTTTTTTTAATCAGTTTTTGCGGATGAGTGTTTCGAAAATTTGATATTCTTTTTTCTTTTTATAATCAGTTTTTGTCGATGAGTGTTTCGAAAAGTTGATATTCATTTTTCTTTTTCTAATAAGTTTTAGCCGATGAGTGTTTTCGAAAACGTGATATTCATTTTTCTTTATTTAACTAGTTTTCATCGATGAGTTTCGAAAAGTTTATATTCATTTTTCTTTTTTTAATTAGTTTTTGTCGATTATTTTTTCGATAACTTGTTATTCATTTTTCTTTTTTTTAATAAGTTTTAGCCGATGAGTGTTTTCGAAAACGTGATATTCATTTTTCTTTATTTAATTATTTTTCATCGATGAGTGTTTCGAAAACTTTATATTCATTTTTCTTTTTTTAATCAGTTTTTGTCGATGAGTGTTTCGAAAACTTGATATTCATTTTTCTTTTTTTAATAAGTTTTAGCCGATGAGTGTTTTCGAAAACATGATATTCATTTTTCATTTTTTAATCAATTTTCACCGATGAGTGTTCTTAAAACTTGATATTCATTTTTCCTTTTTCTAATCAGTTTTCGGCGATGAGTGTTTCAAAAACTTGATATTCATTTTTGTTTTCTTTAAACAGTTTTCGCCAATGAGTGTTTCGAAAACTTGATATTTATTTTTCTTTTTTTTAATCAGTTTTTGCTGATGAGTTTTTCGAAAACTTGATATCCATTTTTCTTTTTTTAATCAGTTTTTGTCGATGAGTGTGTCGAAAACTTGATATTCTTTTATCTTTTTTTAATAAGTTTTAGCCGATGAGTGTTTTCGAAAACATGATATTCATTTTTCATTTTTTAATCAATTTTCGCCGATGAGTGTTCTGAAAACTTGATATTCATTTTTCTTTTTTTTTAATCAGTTTTCACCGATGAGTGTTTCGAAAACTTGATATTCATTTTTCTTTTTTTTAATCAGTTTTTGCCGATGAGTGTTTCGAAAACTTGATATTCATTTTTCTTTTTCTTTATCAGTTTTCGCCGATAAGTGTTTCGAAAACGTGATATTCATTTTTCTTTATTTAATTAGTTTTCATCGATGTGTTTCGAAAACTTGATATTCATTTTTCTTTTTTTAATCATTTTTCGCCAATGAGTGTTTCGAGAACTTGATATTTATTTTTCTTTTTTTAATCAGTTTTCGTCAATGAGTATTTTGAAAACTTGATATTCATTTTTCTTTTTTTAATCAGTTTTCGTCGATGAGTGTTTTTGAAAACTTGCTAATTATTTTTCTTTTTTTAATCAGTTTTCGTGATGAGTGTTCTGAAAACTTGATATTCATTTTTCTTTGTTTTTTAATCAGGTTTCAACGATGAGTGTTTTGAAAATTTAAAATTCATTTTTCTTTTTTTTAATCAGTTTTCGCCGATAAGTGTTTTAAAAACTTGATATTTATTTTTCTTTTTTTAATCAGTTTTCGCCGATAAGTGTTTCGAAAACTTGATAGTAATTTTAAATTTTTTATCAGTTTTCGCCGTTGAGTGTTTCGAAAACGTAACATTCATTTTTCTTTTTTTTAAATAGTTTTCGCCGATAAGTGTCTCGAAAATTTGATATTCATTTTTTTTAATCAGTTTTTGCCGATGAGTGTTCTGAAAACTTGATATTCATTTTTCTTTTTTTTAATCAGTTTTCGCCGATGAGTGTTTCGAAAAATTGATATTTATTTTTCTTTTTCTTTATCAGTTTTCGCTATTGGATATCTTGGGTTCTTTGGGACTAAATATCCGCCCATGCGGGAGTCCAATCGGGTCGTGTGATGACTCGTTGGAAAGTTCGTAGAGAAACGAACAAAACGACACCAAGATGACTCTCATCGGAGATCATACGAGCCCATACTCATTGCCCAAAGTGGGCTAGGTGATCATGGTTTTATTATGATGTTTTGTTCAATTTCCCAAGTCCCACATCTGACAAGTCAGAGATGGGAGCTCTCACATCCTCCTATAAATAGGATGGACTCTCCACCATTCAATTTGCCAATTACTCTCATATTTCTCAAGGGAGCTCTTTTATTAGAGAACCTATGCAGTTTTATTTTAGTTGCTTTTTCGCGAACAGTCGTGGAAAATATTTTTGTCTCTAGTAGACAAAAATAATCGCTCGATGGGTTCGAGGTTCGAGGTTCGAGTTCGAGCAGGTCCCTTGGTGGGTTTGAGGTTCGAGTTCGAGCAGGTCCCTCGGTGGGTTCGAGGTTCGTGGTTCGTGTTCGAGTAGGTCCCTGGTGGAGTAGAGTCTCTAGCATAGGTGTCCAGGTTGGTAATTTTTCCGCTGCTTTTTAATTGTTTATTTCGGTCCCTGTGGGGCGGGTCTCGCGGACCCGCAACCCTACATTGGTATCAGAGCCTGGTTACGCTGGTTCTCTGTTCCCCAAGGTTTGATGATCCGAAAAGGGTTAGGAACATGTTTAGGATTTATAAGTTTTTCGTTTTAATTAAAACTTAGGAACATGCCTAGGTTTTCAAATTAAATTGGGTTTTGGTTCAAAATATATGAAAATTATATAGGGTAGTGTCCTATGATTTATAGAATGAACTTTTAAATTCAAATATTGATTGAAACCAAATACGTAGAAACATGTTTAGGTTCCCCTTAAATAACCTTCAATTGTCATGTATGTATGCTAACTATATTGGGGTAAGGGAGGGGTTTGATCGGCAAGAGCACCACGGTCCACCGTTGACCGGCGAGTCGCGGCGGCCGGCGCTGCCTTGCACCGCCGCCGCCAGTTCGGAGTACGGCGATGATCGCCGCCGTTCACGGCGGCCGGCGCCGCCGTGCGTAGCGGCCTTGGCCGCCGTTGACCGGCTTGCTGGTCAACTGCATAGTTGACCAGTCAACAGTCAACTCTGGCCGGTCAACGGTCAACGCTGACCGTTGACCAGAAAATGAGAGTTTTTCTGTTGCACGTAAGTTCTCTGTTTTAACTCCATTTTTGTTGGTTTTTGTGCCCTTTTTCTCTGTTTTTCGAGATGAAGTCAAATATGTTGATATATTGGACTGAGTGGGAGTTCAAGATAGGCATGTGGCCACTTCTTTACTCCACACTCATGGACAAACGGAGGAAACAAACAACATGAGTCTGTTGTCTAAATTGTTTAAATGAATGAGAACTTTAATAGTATGTGACTATTTAATGGGAATTGCGAGTCGGACATTGAAAGACGTATGTATACTGGTTTCCCATATGATGAGGGTGATTAACCTCATTTCTCGATTATGGGGCCCAATTATACATACATCCGTCTTGTCTTGACTGTGAATTCTCTTTTCGTGCATTGTGTAATAATCTGTTGTTTATTCTTTTTGCATGTGTCCAGATTGTTCTTTGACTGTTAGAATGGCTGCAAAATCAATAGTAGCTGATCTCAACAAAGGAGATAAGCTTAATGGGGACAACTATGACATATGGCATAGAAAAGTCCAATTTCTGCTAGAGGAGCAGGAAGTGATAGAGGCTATACGGAATGTCATGGTTGAGCCAAGTGGGGAAGGTCCTGCTCAACAAGTGAGACGGGACACAGAGTCTTATCGCACGTGGCAGAGAAAGAACTCTGTGGGTCGTATCCTGTTGCTTAGCAGCATGGAAATCGACATTATGTGTTAGTACGAGCACTTCCTCACGGCATTTGAGATGTGGAATGCACTGCATGATAGGTTTGGAGGCACTTCGACCACCAATTGAGACGTTTGACTATAAAGTTTGACACATACAAGTTGCGTCCTGGGAAAGATATGAGGACACACTTGAGAGAAATGTCAAACATGATTAGGGAGTTGAAGACAGCTGGTCACTCCCTCACTGATGAGTAGCAAGTTCAAGCTGTAATCAGATCTCTTCCCTCCTCTTGGGAGTTCATAAAGGTTAACTTGACACACAATGACAGTGTTAAAACCTTCGATGATGCTGAACACCACCTGCTGTTGGAGGATGAGCGGCGTGAGGCTGCAAAATCCCCTGAGTCGAAAGCCTATGTGGCTGAGACTTCTGAAACAAAAGGTTTCAAAAGCAAGGGCAAGGGGCCCCAAAAGAAAGGTGGTGGGAAGAGTGCGCCAAAGGGCAAAAAGTCTCAATTCAAGAAGAGAGGTAAAAGGGGGAAGAAGATTTTGACTAAGGTCAAATGTTATGCGTGCCAACAATTGGGGCACTATGCGCGAGATTGCCCGCAGCAACCTAAGGTATCTTCCTTTTCCCATAATCATTCTGTTTATGTCTCTAGCTCTGCTTTTATAGCTGATAGTGAATCTTTGTGGACCGTTGATTCAGGAGCAACAGACCACATAGCTAGAGATCGTGAGTGGTTTGTGGAATTCTGTCGTTTGCCTCAAGGGAGCAGACGTGTCTTCGTGGGAAACAATGCGTCATTAGATGTCAAAGGAATAGGCACTTGCAAGCTTGAGTTGCGTGGAGGCCGTACTTTACTTTTACATGATGTATTATTTATTCCAGACATTAGGCGGAACCTTTTATCAGTTGTATCTCTTTTGAACCTAGGATTTAGAATTGTTTTTGAGAACAATGCAGTTAATTTCTTTCATGATTCTATTTTGTACAGATCTGGTTTTTATGACAAAGGTTTTTTGGTTTTGGACCTTGAATTACCTTCTCGTAATTTTCATAGTTGTTTTGCAATATCTTCTTCTAATGTTGATATATCTACTTGGCATGCGCGTTTAGGACATATAGGTCTAGAACGCATTAACACGTTATCAAAAGAGGGATTGTTAGGACAAACCCAGAAAATTGAAATGCCAACTTGTGAACATTGTCTTGCAGGCAAAGCAACTAGAAAACCCTTTGGTCATGCCACCAGAGCTGAGTTTCCATTGCAATTAGTCCATTCGGACATTTGTGGTCCGATGAGCGTGAGGGCGAGGCATGGGGCCTCATATTTCATCACATTCATAGACGACTATTCCCGTTATGGTCATGTTTATTTGATCTCCCGCAAATCTGAAGCAATTGATTGCTTTAGACTATATCTAAGTATGGTTGAGAATCAAACCTCTCGAAGCATAAAGGCTTTGAGAACAGACCGTGGGCGAGAATATCTCTCAGATCAGTTCAGGGAGCTATGTGATGAAAAGGGAATAGCCAGGCAACTGACTATACCACACACTCCTCAGCAAAATGGAGTTGCTGAAAGGAGAAATAGAACCCTCTTGGAAATGGTTGGGTCTATGATGGCTCAAGCAAACCTACCTATCTCATATTGGGGAGATGCGTTGCTTACAGCCGCTTTCATACTTAACCGAGTTCCCTCAAAATCTGTGACTAAGATACCCTACGAGATGTGGTCAAGTAAGCAACCTGACCTAAGTATGTTGAGACCATGGGGGTGTGCAACATACGTTCATGATCCTTCTCATAAACATGGGAAGCTTGGCCCTAGGGGCAAGAAGTGTATCTTTATTAGATATTCTGATCACTCAAAGGGGTATGTCTTCATCGGAGAAAATGAAGATGGTTCTATCACAGAGTTTGAGTCAAGGGATGTGACATGCCTTGAAAATGATTTCCCTAGCCGGGGTGATGTGGAACGTTCTATGGACCTCTATGAGGAAGAGGACGACCAGCAACCCACACGAGAGGTTGAGGAGCGCCCAAGCGCACCTCCCGTTGCTGTGTCCAGTGGGAGAGCTGCTTATGAGGAGCAAGTCTACCACAATGCACAACCTAGAAGGAGTTCTAGGACTGTGGTTCCACGTCGTCGTTACGACATCGAAGGGGAAGCTTTAATCGTTTCACCTGACGATGGAGATGAGCCAAGAACAGTTAAAGAGGCTTTCTCCAGCCCTGCTAAGGAAATGTGGATTAAAGCAATGGAAGAAGAGATAGAGTCTATGAGGACCAACCAAGTGTGGGACTTGGTAGATCTGCCTCCTGGCCGAAAGGCGATCGGGAACAAGTGGGTTCTTAAGGTCAAGAGGAAGGCAGATGGGTCCGTGGAACGCTACAAGGCGCGTTTAGTAGCTAAGGGGTTTACACAGCAAGAAGGTATTGATTATGAAGAAACCTTCTCGCCTGTTGTAAGATTCAGTTCTATAAGGTTGATTTTAGCCATGGTCGCTGGTCTAGACCTAGAGTTGCATCAAATGGATGTAAAGACTGCCTTCTTGAATGGAAAACTAGATGAGGAAATCTACATGCAACAGCCTGTAGGTTTTGTGACAAAAGGTCAGGAGTGCAAAGTGTGCCGGCTCAAGAGATCTATTTATGGTCTCAAACAATCATCTAGGCAGTAGTACCTGCGATTTCATCAATCTGTGATCTCTCATGATTTTCACATGATTGATGAAGATCACTGTGTCTATCTCAAGAAGTCAAAAGATAGTTTCATCATCCTATCTTTATATGTAGACGACATACTACTGGCTGGAAGCAACATAGAATCTGTTTTAGCCACCAAGGAGTGGTTGTCCCATCATTTTGAAATGAAGGACATGGGTGAGGCTGAGTACATTCTAGGAGTCAAGATCTATAGGGATCGCTCCAGGAAGCTGCTCGCATTGTCACAAGAATCCTACATAGAGAAGATTCTTGAAAGATTCCGCATGAAGGAATGCAAGCCCATTGATACCCCCTTAGCAAAAGGCGAGAATTTAAGTCTTGCCCAGTGTCCTCAGACTCAATCCGAAATAGAATCAATGAGAAATATTCCGTATTCCTATGCAGTCGGGAGCCTGATGTATGCCATGATGTGCACAAGGCCCGACATAGCTTTTGCAGTAGGCTTTGTGAGCCGATATCAGTCAAATCCAGGAGAGGCACATTGGAAAGCCGTGAAGAGAATCTTGAGGTACTTGAGAGGCACAGCCAACTACTGGTTATGCTATCAGGGTAGTAACCTAGACCTAGTGGGTTATACCGATGCTGATTGGGGAGGTGACTTGGATCAAAGGAGATCTACGTCTGGATATGCCTTCCTACTTGGCACTGGGGCCATCTCTTGGAGTAGCAAGAAACAACAATGCATTTCTCTGTCTACTATGGAAGCAGAGTTTGTTGCATGCTCATCAGCAGTGCAAGAAGCAGTCTGGCTAAAGAGGTTTTTAGGCCATTTGGGTGTCACAGACAAAGTTGATGATCCGGTGACACTATATTGTGACAGTCAGGCAGCTATTGCATAAACGAAAGATCCCAAGTACCATGGAAGGACCAAGCACATAGATACGATGTTTAACTTCATACGTGACATTATATCACAACAGCAGGTCACCCTGAAGTATCTATCTACGCATGAGATGTTGGCAGATCTGATGAGCAAGCCGATACCTAGAGATGTGTTTGAGCGACACGTGAGATCTCTAGGATTACGTAGGATAGGGTGATTTTACAGTTTATTTTGTTAAACTATTTTGACATATAGACATGTTATGCATTTTCTTTTCTGGATTATTCGTAATAAAGAGTATTATTTTGGACATTTTTGGTTTATGTCTTGCAATAATTGGGAATTGAAAATATTTATTACACAATACACGAACATGTCGTACAGGCAAGGAAGGTTGACTCTCTCACACGAGTAACTGCCTTGGACACACATGTGGTGTGGGCCAAGATGAGATTTTAATGTTCTTCTATGAACGCTACACAAAGATAATGTGAGTATGTGTGTGTCGTCAAAGGGCGTCAAGCGTTGGGCAAGGGAACATTACGAAATAAGTCGCCCTAATGAGTAAGGATGAGATCCAATGGAGAACCATATGTGGATCGAATTATGAATAAGCAGTTATTCATAATGCCTGTAGCCAGACTTGAGAGCTCCACTCGGCGCCGTGGAAGGCGAGCGGAGTGTGGTAGCAGTCTTAGGACAGATTCTGGGTGAATCTGGTCTAAGGTCTGTGTGGTGCAAATAATCAGAGGATTAAAATCGACATACATTGATATGCACCACAACATGCGATTCATACCGCATGTGCTTTGAGAACCGCAAAGGGAAGCATGTGAATAGATCCCTGCTTCAATGCTGTGTGAGTCCCAGAAAGGAAGGAGAGATCCTCCTCCTTTTTAATGGTACCCTTATGTACTTTGACTCTATCATAGAGAGATGAGGTGGTGCATGCTACTTTGATGTGCTTTCAAAAGGCTATGGCAAAATACGGCCCTATGAAATACTGTCAGGAAAGCAACCATCTTTGATTGAAGTGACAAGAGGGCGAAAGGAAGACTGACATTTACATGAGTGATAGTATCCGAGATCGATCCATTATGTGAATCTCATGTGGAGGAGCACATATATGTGGATACCTATTGCTAAATGAGAATAGCTAAAGTACTAGTCTTGCAAAGACTTAGAGGGGTTGGACTAGCCATGTATTTGGACACGTCTAGGGGACCTATGGCATTTTTTTTGATGAGACAGATGGTCCTATCATTATATTTTTTTTGGGTAGTAGCACCACTTATAGCTGGGCCTTAACAGGCTTCTAGTATAAGGCTCCCACAAGTCGTGCCAAGCGGTCACGACTGACGCGGAGTATGAAAAGCGACAACGATAAATAGAAATAAAGAATTCCTTTGTGATAAGGATAATCATGGGCCTCCCACCATGTGCGAGTGGGAGTATGTTGGATATCTTGGGTTCTTTGGGACTAAATATCCGCCCATGCGGGAGTCCAATCGGGTCGTGTGATGACTCGTTGGAAAGTTCGTAGAGAGACGAACAAAACGACACCAAGATGACTCTCATCGGAGATCATACGAGCCCGTACTCGTTGCCCAAAGTGGGCTAGGTGATCATGGTTTTATCATGATGTTTTGTTCAATTTCCCAAGTCCCACATCTGACAAGTTAGAGATGGGAGCTCTCACATCCTCCTATAAATAGGATGGACTCTCCACCATTCAATTTGCCAATTACTCTCATATTTCTCAAGGGAGCTCTTTTATTAGAGAACCTATACAGTTTTATTTTAGTTGCTTTTTCGCGATCAGTCGTGGAAAATATTTTTGTCTCTAGTAGACAAAAATAATCGCTCGGTGGGTTCGAGGTTTGAGGTTCGAGTTCGAGCAGGTCCCTTGGTGGGTTCGAGGTTCGTGGTTCGTGTTCGAGTAGGTCCCTGGTGGAGTAGAGTCTCTAGCATAGGCGTCCAGGTTGGTAATTTTTCCGCTGCTATTTAATTGTTTATTTCCGTCCCTGTGGGGCGGGTCTCACGGACCCGCAACCCTACATTCGCCGATGAGTGTTTCGAAAACGTGATATTCATTTTTCTTTATTTAATTAGTTTTCATCGATTAGTGTTTCGAAAACTTGATAATAATTTTTCTTTTTTTAATCATTTTTCGCCGATGAATATTTCGGAAACTTGATATTCATTTTTCTTTTTTTAATGAGTTTTCGTCGATGAGTGTATTACCCCGGAAATTTTGAGGATTAAAGAATGATTTAAGTCGGGGCTAGGAATTAAAATCTTAAAAATGAATATAGAAAAAGTATGAAAGTTAAAAGAAACTGGAAAGGAAATTTTTTTTTCAAAGATTGTAATACCCGAGAAAATTTTTCAAAGTTTAAAATAAAATAAAAGGGAAGGAAAAGAAGTAGAAAAATAATTTTTAGGATTTAATTCAAAACCTAAGAAATTGAAAACTTGAATTAAATAGGGAAAGAGACAAAAATTAAAAATACAAATTTGTTATTAATTATTTAATTATTAATTTATTTTTAATAATATTTATTTATTATTTAATTATATAATTATTATAATTATTTATTTATTTATTTTAATTATATTCAATTGTATTTTTTTTATTGGGGCGTGGGGTTTAGAAATATGAAAAGGAAGTAGCAAATTCAACCAAAATACATTTTGTTATATTTAATTTAGTTATTGATGATTTTTATTTTTATGATTCATTCACTTATTTTATTAATTGTGGGGTGCCGTGGGGGAGGTTGGTGAGAGAAAGAATAAAAGAAAAGGAAAGAAGAAAGGATAGATAGGAAGAGAAAGAAACGGACGAGTGAGAGAGAGAAAGATGTTGGGCCCCGCACCATGACCCCTACTGGGACAAACTTTACTACTTGTAATTTTTGAACGGAAAAATTACAAACCCTCCTCAATACATAAAACTACCCAAAACCCAATACACCCAATGGTTATAGGCTAGTATTCTTATGTGTGTTGAAACCTATATAACTCACACCTATTTATATAAGCTCCTCACCCACTCCTCACTAAATCTAACCAATGTGGGACTTTGAATTACACACACAACAAATCCTCCCTTAATCCAAAGTCCTACATTATTTCTCTCTATAAAAAAAAGTAAACTCTCCTATTAATTTTCCGACTTCTTCTGCTTCTGCAATGATCCTCCCTTGCTGTAGAATCCTCTAACATCCTCAGATTAACTCATCTTCATAAGAAACCACATTAGTAGAAGAAGCTCCCTTTGATTTGTCCCTCTTCTCCTTCATGCTCTGCAAGTCCTCCCTGCAGTATGGACATCTCATTTGCATGTGACCCAACTGTCCACAGTAATAGCACTCAACAGTGCTCATGTCTCTTGATCGAGAATTTCTTCCAAGTTGATCACCCTTCTTCCTGTCACTATCCACTGCTAGTATATCATTGTCCCTGAAAGACTCTTCACCACCCATCATCCTCTGACTCTCCTTCAAGGTACTCATCACTTCATCTAGTTTCAGTGTGCTCTTTCCTGCTAGCATTGACTGGACTAGAGGCTTGAAGGATTTTGGTAGTGAAGCCAAGAGAAGCAGCACTTGCTCTTCATCCTTAATAGTCTTCCCTGCATTCAACAATCTAGATACCATCTCATTAAATTTGTTAATGTGATCAGTCACATTACCTCCCTCTTCCATCTTCAATGAGTACAAATCCATCTTCATCATCAATCGATTGGTCAATGTCTTCGACGCAAACTTGCACTCCAATGTGTCCCACAACTTCTTCGGTGATGTCTCCTTCAGCACAGTCACTTTTATCTGTGGGGCTAGTGCTAACCGAATTGTACTAACAACCTTTTTCTGAATTGTACTCCAATCTGACTCTTTCATTTCACTCGGTTTCTCATCCTGCAATGCTAAATCAAGACCCTGCTGGACCAAATAATCTAGAATCGTGCATTGCTACAGTGTAAAATCTGTTCTCCCATCAAACAACGGAACTTCAAACTTCAGGGTGTTCATTGTATTTAACCCAACTCTTGGCTAAATACTTCCCCACTCACACAGCCAACCAACCAGCACCACAAACAACCCAAATTCAAAAAAAATCTGACTTTGAAAAAAAATGAGAAAATAAGCCAGAACCAACCTCTCTCCAAATTGCTGACTGGATGATGACGACTCCTTCCTCTTGCTCTTTCTTCCTAGGCCGGAACCAGGCTCTGATACCACTTGTTGGGCCCCGCACAAAAATATAAGGAAAAGAGAAAGAAGAACACACAAAAATTTTAACGTGGTTTGGTGCCTCAAGACCTACTACCACGACCCCCACTGGGACAAACTTTACTACTTGTAATTTTTGAACGGAAAAATTACAAACCCTCCTCAATACATAAAAATACCCAAAACCCAATACACCCAATGGTTATAGGCTAGTATTCTTATGTGTGTTGAAACCTATATAACTCACACCTATTTTTATAAGCTCCTCACCCACTCCTCACTAAATCTAACCAATGTGGGACTTTGAATTACACACACAACAAAAGAGCCATGAGGTAGAGAGAGACAGGGGGTTCACCGAAAATCCACCGGAAACACGTCGGAGAAGAGCTAGCCGACGCCGAGAAAAGTCACCGGAGCTCGGTTACAACATCTTCCACACCTCCCTCCGATCGAATCAAGGTTGGTAACCCCAATTTCATTCTAAACCCTCAATTTCTCCATTTTTAGGGATTTCTTCGATTCACCTTCGATTGAGTTATTTCGAGGGTAGATTGAGACCTAGAAAGTGTTCTTGAACACTTAGTTGAGGTAGGAATCGAGATTTTGTTCTCGGATTTGCCCAAATTCGAATTTGGAAGGATTTGGGGTTGAAATTATAATTATTTTCAAATTGGAAAAATTGTTGATAATTAGTATTGAGCTTGGATTTGAGTAAATAGGCTTGGATTGATATTATTAAAATTATATGGTTGAAATATTAGCTTAACAAGACCCGTGAAGAGCTGACCCGACGTTACTAAGGTTGAACCTTGACGTTAACGTGCTGGGTCCCTGCTTGATTTGCCCAAAAACATTTTAAGGGTGATGTTGAGAATTCCAAACCTCTTCTTTTCAATCTTAAACACCCTAGAAAAATTTTAAATATGCTATCAAGCGTCAAGAATTATTTTAGGTACCTTCTTGTTTCTCAATGATGGAAACTTGCGGAACAATAAAGTCCAAATTCTAAAATGGTAATTTTATTCCTTCATAATTATTAGGAAGCCTTAAGTAGGATGAATTAGAGGTGTATTGAGGTTTAGAAACTAGATTTCTTAGAACCCGAATAAGAACTGTAATACCCGGGAAATATTTTAACTAGCATCGGAAATTAAATTAAATTAATTAATTTTGGAAAGTGGAAAATGAGATAAAAAAATACACATCATCCTAATACATATTTTTTTTAAAATACCAATTAGTGTAAATCCTAATTTTTATATATACTCCTTTTCTATTTATTCATATACACCAGATTTTTTTAATTAGGTGGTAGGTAGATATATTAATTTAATTAAATATATATGTATATATGTAATAGAAAGAAAGAAAACAAAAGAATAAAAGAAAGTAGAGGGAAGAAACGCGTGAGGTGAGGGCAAGAAACGGAAGACGCTCGAACAGAGGCACATGAGAGGGAGAGAGAGCTGGAGGCGTCGACGGGAAGGAGAAAGCACGGAGGAGACGCACGGCTGAGCTCGCATGGTGGCCGGAGTTCGCCGTCCGTCGCCGTCGTTTGGCTGGAGAGAGAGAGAGAGTTCGGGCTAGAGAGAGAAACAAGAGGGAGAGAGCTTTATCGCCGGAAAATGCCGTCTCTTCACCGGGGAAGGTAGCTGGGAGTCTCCTTTACTCCATATCGTCCTTCTAACCGGTTGAATCGAGGTGAGAAGTCCCTAAACTCTCAAACCCCAATTTTATCAATTTTAGGGATTTTTGGAAAGACCCCAATTGATTCAATCTGAGTATTTTGGGTCCTAAATTGAAGTATTTGCATGCTAGGAAGTGAGTTGGAAGCTTAGGAACCGGAACCAAATTGATGGAATTTATCCGGGTTGGAAAAAGTGTAGGAAAAGTATGATTGGAAAGGTTTAAGGGTGTTGTGGAATGATTTGGGGTGCATTGAAAGGTTGAATGATAATTATATAATTGTTAAAAAATTATTGGAATGTACGAGGGATTAAAACCCGAGTAATTCCCGTCTCACCCGGAACCCCGTTCCGGGAAAAAGAGACACTTTTCTAATTTTACGCGTATCCGGATATGCGTATTCATGTGCAGGTAAAGGGTTGAAAGTTAATTCGGTAAATGGAAATTTTAGACAAGTAGAATTTATGACTCTCTTGAGCCATGAATTCAAGACTTGGGTAATGGGAATTTCATATGGACACATAGAGATGAAATTGGGTAACCTTGCATTCCCAAGTCAAAGCTTCTGAATAGTGTGATTAAGAAAGGGCTGAACACGAATAGAAGCATGCTAGGTGTTCCGAAAACTAGTTGAGGGCATTCCAAGCCAACAACTAGTCTATGGAATTAATTAGAAAGAACATGAGCATTAGCATTACATGTACACGATAGTGGTTGAAATTGCAAGTTTCTGAATCTCTCAAGTATATGTGTATAGGGCACCATACTGTGAGTGGACTTTCGGGTGCACCGAGAGCCAATCAGAGGGACCAACCAGGTGAGGGGCTTTCCTATCCTTGCCCTATAGGGTTGACTGCGGATATGGATATATGGTTTGCCTTCTTGCCTATTTGTAGAGATTACATGTTAGATAACATGCTATTGTTGTTCCTAAATTACAGTATATGTGAAAAATGTGCTATATGTGTGTATGTGGATTGTTAAAGCAATGGTGGCTCAAGGAGCCGTATATGAAAAGAAGGTCTTCGGGACCTATACGACATCGGGGGTAGGATCGAGCAAATATTGTCTGAAGGGTGTGGTTTTGTATGTAAGTCCTTAAGGAGAATAAACCTAGGTGACTTTGTTCTGAACCAAGAGTCCGAATTAGAAACCACTTGGAAGTCTAGATTTGCCTAAGAAGAAGTAAAATGAATAAGTAGTGGTCCATAGGGGTCATTTATGGCACAACGCGGGAACCGAGTCTATCACGAGTGGTCCGGGTAGATTGAGTCTCTTGTCTTGAGTCAACCCACAAAAATACAGAGTATATGAGTACACCACATTGTGGCTATTGCCTTGGGTAAACTGAGGTCAGATGAGTCGTCGGCTATACTCCAAGTGAAGTCTTGGGGTCAGACTATTGTTCCAAGTATAGTCTTGGGACCAGGGGTTCCTAGAATGATCAACTAGGTTCCCACATTGCTCACGTGAGATATTGCCTTCGGGCCAGATTCCCTCCTAACGGAGATATTGCCTTCGGGCTAGATTCTCTCCTAACGAAGATATTGCCTTCTTGCCAGTTTATGATTACGGTTAATTGAATACGGGTGACCACATGGAATTATATGTTAAATCATGATATGATGTATGTGTGAATTTAAATGTATGTAAATCCATGCTTTAAATTCTTTATTGTGAATATAATATATGTTAATTGCCTGACCACCTAATATATGAAGATCTAAACCCGTTATATGCGTATGTGTTTGTGATTGGCTCCTCTTCCCCAGTTGTAGTGGTACCCGCTACTACACCAGGGATGGGAAAGCCTCTCACTGAGTCTTTTTGACTCACCCCAATTTTAAATGTTACAGACATAGGTGGTATAGGCATCAGGAGCGCTTCCACTTCATCTCAGGGAGGCGGACAGACTAAGAGACCGCACGCATTGTTCGTGTGGGTAGTACTGTTATATGTATTTTGGCAGGATATATATGTATATGATTCATTTTGGTATAGCATTGTTTTGTACAGTTGCTATATGCATATATGTATATGTCACACTCTAGAATTGTCGGCTTCATACAGATTAAAGATTGGTCTTGTGGTTGGGAAGATAGGTTATGATATGAGGAAAATCATGTGTATATATATATATGGATGTGACTTCCCCATGTGAATAGGATAGATCACACACACTGAGCGTGTGGTCAATATGTAAATTATATATATGTGTGACTGAATACTTGATTGTGTGAAAATACGGCTTCCGCATGTGAATAGGATAGGTCACACGCATTGAGGCGTGTGATCAATATGTATATTTTATGCAGGTGTGTGATTGAATATATATGCTTAACTGTATACAGGGATTCTGCATGTGAATAGGATAGATCACCTGCCTTGAGGCGCGTGATCAATATGTATACTATATGTACGTGTGATTGATTATGTGGATATGTATAGACTGAAGCGGCGTTGAGCGAGCCGTGGATTGCGTGCCACTTAGGTCACCGGCTAGGGATGGACATATATAACATATATTGTTTGTATTAGAAATGGGTAGTTATGCATATATAAAATGTAAATCAGGGATTAGAGGCTTACGAGATAGGAGAAATCCTATCTCCCGTGCCGGTCACGGACGCCCGGGAGGGGGTCGTGACAAACTTGGTATCAGAGCCTGGTTACTTTAAACTGTATGAAGCCATAGTTATGACCGGGTGTCGGTTTACCCCTCTTTGTGTACCCGGGCACAACGTGGGAGTAAAAAGGCACTTGTGGAAGTACCCAGGAAAATTGAGTCAGCCTTTCTTTCATTTCCTTCTTAATCTATGATGGATTATGAAAATTCTTATCAGGTGACATTCTTGTGCGGTACAGCGATGCACTAAGGCGTAAGGTGGGGTGGTAGTGACCCCAAGAACCTTAGCACGCCATAATAGGGAAAGAAGACATCCATGAAGGATGCTACCTAGACACAGACACATTTGGTTGCATTGTAGGCAGGAATGCGCTACAATGTGTGATTGTTTTGCAGTTGTTAAAAGAGACGATGCGTCTGCTCTGTTAGCGCGCATTGTGTGCCATGGTATAGGCACAAGTTATTTGACTATAATAGAGAATGCAAGTAGAATAGTGCCATGAATGGTAGTCTAGGCTGGAAATGGTTTGTAAAGTAGACAGAAAAGAGGTGGTGTATGCCGCAGTGTAAAAGTAGAAATCTACGGGCTGGAAAAAAAAAATCAGGGTACGGTATATGGAAGGGAAAAGTGGCCGAACCACATGCCGTAGAAGTAGATGTTGAGAAGTAGAGGCATATGTAAACATGTAGAGCGTGACCATATGCCGAGCCGAAAACAGAGTAAATGATAAGGCACAGGGAAGGAGTCTAGTCCAACCCTGTGCTTGGTCCATGAACTACTAGTTCCTTAAGAAAACAAGGGGGAAAGGAAGGGATTAAGCTCAACCAAACTCTCTTGGGTGCTTAAGGAAGAGCACAAAGAGTGGGATATTGACCACATGAAAATTTTTTGTAAAAGTATTTTTGGTCTTTCCGGATGAGAGCTTCTGAAAGACCCTAAAATTTCTCTTGAAAATACAAGGGATAACCATTGGAAGGCAAATTTTCATGAAAACTCTTTCTCAATTTGTGTCATTCCAATTGGTTAAACCCTAACCATTTATGAAAATCTTAGGCGTCATTTTCTAAGAAATAAACATGAATTAATTTCAAACCCACAGAGTGCCTAAGAAGACTAACTCATGTGACCAATACCCTACCAAATAACAATCCTTTTACAGGTAAGCTGTATAAGGACGGTAGATGTAGTTGAGAGATCACTCGTGTGGGGTGATTAAAGTTAAGTAGACATCGAAAAGCACTAGAGAGTGCTAAAGTGCCAAGGGAGTGTACAGGTAAACCTAAGGGTTACCAACTAAAGGGGCGTATGGTGATAATGGACCCGAAAGTATTAGACCGGAGCAGGTCTAGAAGGGGAAACGGGCGTAGACCTTCGGGTACCGTCCAAAGATAAGAAAGTGAGTGCTATTACGATAGATAGCTCTCGAACGAGATAAAGTGAGGGATAAACCCCAAAGGGGCTCATGGAAGCCCGATGGGAGAGAAAGTAGACAGGGATAAGTAGTCCCATAAGGGGGGAAGAGCGAGAGCCTATAGGACGCCATAGGATGAGAGTCAAGTAGGAGGTGGAGAACCAACTACTACCGTAAGTGCATGTATAGTACACAGGTCGTAGTGGACATAGCTAGGTAAGCTAGTTCCACAGGTTGGTGAATTGTAAATCCGTCAGTCTGAAGTCCGTGTATCGGTGGAGACTGAGTGGACAAACCAAACGTATAAACGGCCATGGGGGTGCCATAAAGGGGAAATTAACCGTAAGGACGATTAATCGAGAAGAAGAATGTAGTGAATAACGAGTATTGAGAAATACTCGAAGGAAGAGTACCACGTAGGTGAAAAATGGAAAGAAGAGAGTGAATACGAGAACGGAGTTGGGCGAGCATCGGGGGATGCGAGCCAAATGATAAAACAGGTATGTTACCGTTGGGGGCGATTGGAACCCAACGGGTGACACGCTTGCAAAAGGTGGTGTATGTTCATGAACATATGCCACACCGTTAGAAAGGAAAGAGTCAAACCGTGGAAGCGGATCCTGGTTGGTCAAGGGGAGTAGAGCATGTCCAGAAAGGTTCATGCTGGAGTTAACGGATCAAATATTCCAAGTAGGAATACAGGATCTAAGTGTGTTGAAGGAGCTACACACGCAGTTATAGGAATTACTTGATAAGGGTTTCACCAGACCCAATTTTTCACCTTGTGGTGCACCAGTTCTATTCGTGAAGAAGAAGGATGGAACTTTAACATTGGGCACCGATTACCGAAATTTGGATAAGGTAACAGTCCGCAATCAATACCCACTTCCAAGAATCGATGATCTGTTCGACCAGTTGCAAGGTGCTAAGAGGTTTTCAAAGATCGATCGGCGATCAGGGCATCATCAGCTGGAGATTAGAAAAGAAGATGTGCCCAAGACTGCTTTTCGGACCCGATATGGCCATTATGAGTTCTATTAATGTCGTTCGGGCTAACCAATGCACCAGCAACTTTTATGGACATGGTGAATCGGATTTCAAGCCATTTCTAGACTGGTTTGTCACTGTATTCATAAATGACATTCTAGTTTATCCCAAGAATGCTGAGGAACATGCAGGGCATTTGAGACTAGCATTACAGAGGCTGAGAGAGGAGAAATTGAATGCTAAGTTTTCAAAATGCGAGTTTTGGCTTGATAAGGTTGCACTTCTCGGTCACGTGGTATCCTCGAAGGGAATTCACGTTGATCCGAGCAAGGTGGAAGCACTGAAGAATTGGTCCCAGCCTACCTCTGTACTGAGATTCGTAGTTTCTTGGGTTTGGCAGGATATTATAGAAGATTTGTGCAGGACTTCTCTAAGGTTGCTGCACCTATGACTAGATTGACTCAGAAGGGAGTGAAGTTTGTATGGGATGACAAGTGTGACCAGAGTTTTCAAAAGCTGAAAGACAGTCTCACCACTGCTCCGGTGCTAGCATTAGCTGAAGGCACAGGAGGGTATGTAGTATACTGTGATGCGTCGAGGATCGGGTTAGGGTGTGTCTTGATGCAACATGGCAAGGTGATTGCGTATGTGATGAACGCGGCCTTGTCGCGAGGCCGGCACCAATCAAATTAATGCTAGAATGTGCAGCTAGTGGCACAACCTAGGTCGAATCTCTCTCGCGGAGCCTATGTATTCAATTGTCAATTATGTAAGATGTTCACAAAAATATGGATGTCTTTGAGGAATTTTATCAAACAGTTGGTGTGCAAGAAGAGTAAATGTATCTAAAAGAAACTAAAACTAAATCTTTTTGTGATTTTTTCAATATTTCAAAGCAAGTAAAAGTGAGGTGAATGTATTAAGATGGATATGCTTTGTTGGAGAATGCTTTGGGCTATCCTTGCTCTCTAAAAATTATGGAGTTAATCAATGAGGAACCATTTTTCTAATGTAGTTCAGTGACCACTAAACTTAGGTAATTTAATTAGAGAATGCAATTAGCCAACCGGACAATTAACGAGCCCAATCAAATACCATCAATGAAGCTAATGGGGAATTCAATATAGATAAGAATTCAACTCAACAATTACCATTGTCATTAAAGTAACTTCCACAATGAATTAAAACTACAATAAGATTTAACCAAATCCAATGTAATCAAAACCCACAATGGGAGAATGAAAATACAAATCACAAATCTATATCAATCCCTAATATCCAACTACAACCAAGTTAAGTTCCACAACCATGGAACCACAATCAATACAAATCCATCAAAATCAACCAGATAATAATGAATCTATAAAGAGAAGTAGATGGAAAACAAGAAAAACTCCCTAGTAAGTGCCAAAGCTCAAGCCCCAATCATCCTCCTCCAAAGCACTAGAAGTTTAGCCACTCATGGAGATGATGAATGCTCCACCAAGCTTCTCCAAACCGTGCCCAGCCATGGATGATGATGAATGTTGCAGAAGAAATGAGTGAGAATGGAGGTGGAGTGAAGAAGATGAAGAGAGAATGGGAATGGAGGCTTGGAGATGAGAGGAAGGTGAAAACTTGGAGAAAAAGATGAAGTGTTCATTGATCCCCTTAGCCTCCTCACTTAACCCTAATGTATTGGGGCAAATTAGGTCTGATTGGGGTGAGTGGGGTCTACCAATTCGGCCCAAAAAATGATTTTCTGATGTAAAAACGCGGCTTATCTGATGTCTGCTCGCTGCAATTTGCTCACTGCAGCGAGCAGACATGGCCATTTCAACAATTCTGCTCGCTGCGGTGAGCAATTTGCTCACCGCGGTGAGCAGAATTGAAAACTTGTCATTTTTGCTTGGTTTGTGCCCGGTTCTTCTCCTTCACTTGCATTATGGCTCCCAAATGTTGATCTCCTTGCTAATCCTCTCTAGATAACCTACAAAACATCCATCAACACTTGTGAAAATTCCAATCATGAACTTAAATTTGCACAAATGCTAAAGTTATGAAATTAACACAATTTATACAATAAACTCATGGAGTTAGCAAGAATTAAATCCAACACTCATATGAATCAAAATACCATGAAAGCATGCATTTGGACACAATAATCACAATAAAACCTTGCCAAATGATACAAAATATTATGATTAGAATGAGTGTTGTCAATCTCCCCACACTTAAATCTTTGCACTCCTGAGCAAAGCAATTAGTTAAAAGTCTAATCAAAGAAAGCATCGAGAGCAACAGGAATCCACCAAGACAAAATATGAAAGCAACTAATCAAGTATCTCCATTCTTAAATCTAACAACTGAAGCAAATAGAAACAAGCGGAGTAGCCAACCAGCAAATACAACCGACCAAAGAACAATTAAATCTCTCACTCACCATTGTTGGACTATTTTCACTCAAATTTGTTTTACCAGCTGGTTGCCATAAGCTTGTGATTATTCTATATCTCCACTACAAATGCATTAATGAAATAGATCAAGAGGTCTTTAAAAGCTTGAAACGATGGAGGAATGGCTAAAAGGAAAAAGTGTTTGGAAAAGAAGCTAGCAGTTATCAAGCATAAAGAATATATAGATTCTTGAATAAGTAAGGAAGATTGACCAAAAAGAAAAATTGCTAACCCAACAGTCATTCTCTATCCACCAAAGGGAATCGCCTTAGATCCTTATTTTTATTTATTTAAATTGCACTTTTATTTCGTTCTCTCTTTTTTTTTCTTTGATTCCATTTCTTTCTTTCTCTTTTTTTTTTCTAATATCTCCTCTTTTTTTTTCAAGCCTTTTTGGCTTACTTGAATCACTAGGCAAATTTAACCCATGAGAATGAGTGGTTAGACAATATATGAAACGGGTCAAAATGCAATACTCAATCAAGAATCAAATGATGAATTATCTTGAAAATTGCTAATACAAGGCTCAAATGGGTGACAAAGGGAAATGTAAATGGGGTTTGTGTTTGGGAAAAAGGTGAATGAAATGAATGCCTCAGTCATTTCTATCAACTAATGCATGTAAAGCTTCAATTAAGATTAAAAACAAGTTCTAGAACCGGCATGAGCAAACAAATTACACTCAATGATAATCAACGAAAAGAATTTAGTGTTTGGCTCAAATAGCTTCCCACAAGGCTTGACTCTCAAATTGGTCACTTGTAAAGCCAACTGGATACTAAACTTGGTTAACTTGCTTAAGTTGTAAAACAAAGAAAGTGAGCTAATTGAGAAGTTGCAAACCATTTAGACTTAAGCAAGAAACCCAATGAACTCTAAAGCAAACCTTGAAAACACTTTATCAAAAAGCTAAATCAGAAGCAAAAATTAAGCATGGGTTTAGTTGGGTATTTGCAATTGAATTTCATGAGTTGCTACAACATGGGTTCCTCAAATACATAGGAATCAACTCATGAACATTATACAAGTAGATCAAGCATAATACCCTATTTGCATGCATCAATCATATTTAATTTAAGAACTACATGCATTCCTCAAAAGGGATCCTTAAGCAAAAATTCTTCCAACAAAAAATCGAAACAATTTAGTCTAACATGCATTTAAGCTATTTCCTATTATCTAAAAGCATGATAAGCATGACAAACATCCCTCCCCACACTTGAATTAAGCATTGCATGATAAAAAAAAACAATCAAAACGCCACAAGATAGGAGAAGGGAAAGAGACGACCTGGCCCCTTATGGGGGCTTGAAGCTCTCCTTGTACAATTTCAGCAAATGGCCATTAACGAGGTGTGTTGCTCCACTCGCATCCTCTTTTATCTCAATAGCACCATAGAGAAACACCCTCGTAACAGTATAAGGGCCGTCCCATTGAGTTTGCAACTTCCCTTGTTTAAACTTGTAACGAGCCTTGAACTTCAACACTTTGTCGCCGACATTGAAACTCTTCCTCAAGATTCCACTATCATGTATCTTCTTTGTCTTTTCTTTGTAGAGTCTCGAGTTTTCATATGCCTCAGCTCTTAACTCGTCCAACTATTGCATCTGAAGCTTTCTCTCCTCACCAGCTGCTTCAAGGTCCAAATTGCACTTTCTGACTGCCCAGTATGCTTTATGTTCGAGCTCTACTGGAAGATGACATGCCTTCCCAAAAACCAACCGGTATGGGGACATACCAATTGGGGTCTTGAAAGCAGTTCGGTAAGCCCATAAGGCTTCTTCCAACCTTAAGCTCCAATCTTTTCTTGAAGGTTGGACGATCCTTTCTAAAATTCTCTTGATTTCCCTGTTTGACACCTCAGCCTGGCCATTTGTTTGTGGATGGTAAGCAGTGGAAACTTTATGTTGGACACCATGTTTTGTCAATAGGTTATTGAAAAGCCTGTTGCAGAAATGGGTGCCCTGGTCACTGATGATCGCTCTAGGTGCTCCAAACCTACATAGGATGTGGGATTTGATAAACTTGGACACAGTTTGGGCATCATCTTTCCTAGTTGGGATAGCTTCTACCCACTTTGAAACATAATCCACAGCCAACAAAATATATAAAAATCCATTGGACGGAGGGAAAGGACCCATAAAATCTATTCCCCAAACATCAAAAAGCTCACAGAAAAGGATAGGTTGTTGGGGCATCTCTTGTTTCCATCCTATACCTCCAAAACGTTGGCATCTATCACATGCTTTACAAAAGTTTATAGAATCCCTGACTAGGTTTGGCCAATAAAACCCACTCTCTAAGATCTTTCTAGAAGTCTTTTTCCCACTAAAGTGCCCTCCACAAGACAAGGTATGGCAGGCTGAGAGGATGCTTTCTTGCTCTTCTTCTGGTATGCATCTTCGTATGACTTGGTCAGCACACAACCTCCAAAGATGCGGCGCATCCCAAGCATAGAATTTGGCATCGTGCTTCAGCTTCTGAACCTGAAATGCAGACATGGATGGAGGAGTTACTCCACTAGTGATGAAATTAACAATGTGGTCGTACCAAGGCTCACGACGAGCAATGGTACACAATGAAGAATCAGGGAATGCATCAAAAATGGAATTAGAATTATCAACTCCCTGAGTATCATTTGGCAAATGGCTCAAATGATCTGCTACGTGGTTCTCCGCTCCTGCTCTATCTTTTATCTCCATATCAAATTCCTGTAGGAGAAGGGCCCACCTAAGTAGCCTCGGCTTGGAGTGAGGCTTTGAAAAGAGGTACCTAACTGCTGCATGGTCAGAATACACAACAACTCTAGAATTTAACAAGTAAGGACGAAATTTTTCCAAGGCAAAGACTACGGCAAAAAGTTCCTTCTCAGTAGTGGTGTAATTGATCTGAGCCGTGTCCAATGTTTTGGAAGCATAAGCAATCACCCTAGACATCTTGTTCTCCTTTTGCCCTAACATGGCTCCCACTGCAAAGTTAGATGCATCACAAGAAATTTCAAAGTGTAAATTCCAGTTAGGCGCAGTAAGAATAGGTGGTGTCACAAGCCTAGCTTTAAGTTCATCAAATGCTACCTTACAAGCTTCACTAAAGTTAAACTCTGCATCTTTTTGAAGTAATTGAGACAATGGATATGCAATTTTGCTAAAATCCTTAATGAACCTCCTATAGAACCCTGCATGACCCAAAAATGATCTAATCTCTTTAACACATGTGGGGTATGGGAGGGAGGAGATTACTTCTATTTTTGCTTTATCCACCTCAATCCCTTTTCCATAAATTAGATGTCCTAAAACAATTCCTTGATCAACCATAAAATGGCATTTTTCATAATTTAGCATAAGACCTTTTTCAGAACATCTAGCAAGAATTTTATCTAAGCTATCTAAACATGCATCAAATGATTCTCCATAAACTGTAAAATCATCCATAAATACATCCATGGATTGTTCAAGAAAATCAGAAAAATAGACATCATACAACGCTGAAATGTACTAGGAGCATTATACAAACCGAATGGCATTCTCCTATATGCAAATGTACCAAAGGGGCAAGTAAAAGTGGTCTTTTCTTGGTCCTCCGGAGCTATGGGTACCTGAAAATAACCAGAGAAGCCATCAAGGAAACAGTAATAAGACTTGCCAGCAAGCCTCTCAAGCATCTGGTCAATAAAGGGTAAAGGGAAATGGTCCTTTCTAGTGGCGTCATTTAATTTTCTATAGTCAATACACATGCGCCACGAATTCTGGACTCTAGTGGGAATCAACTCATCCTTCTCATTTTTCACTATTGTGATCCCACTCTTCTTTGGAACAACATGCACAGGGCTAACCCATTTACTATCAGAAATTGGGTATATAATACCCGCACTCAAAAGCTTAGTGACCTCTTTCTTGACCACATCTAAAATCAAAGGATTCAACCTCCTTTGGGGTTGCCGCTTGGGCTGCGACCCCTCCTCTAGAAGAATTCTATGTGTACAAATTGTAGGACTAATCCCTGGTATATCTGCTAAAGTCCACCCTATTGCTCTTTTATGTTTTCTCAAAAGGTTTAAGAGCTTCCCTTCATTCTCGTCAGATAACCCATTAGCAATGATCACTGGTAATTGGTTATTTGACTCCAAGAAAACATACTTTAGATTTGAAGGGAGCTCTTTGAGCTCTAGAGTGGGAGGTTGAATTACAGAAGGAACTAATTTTTGCACATCTAAAGTGGCAAGAGTACTTCCCTTTAAAATTTCATTTTTACCACTTGCCTCAACTTCCATGCATTCAAACCTTGATAGAATGTTCCCTTCTTCGGTTGACTCAGCTTCAACCGTGATTTCCTTTCTTTTACTATGTTGCCCTTGGAATAGGTGAGAAGGTGGAGAAGCAGAAAGAGGGTCTTCACATGGCAGAATGTATTGAACTTTGTTTTGAATCACCTTCCCTGTTTCATTGCTTGACTCACCTGAAAACTCAATGAACAACTTTCCCAAAGGGCCATCATAACTGCTCAAAGAAGAAAGACCAAAGAGTAACTAGTCACAGAAAATGTATCAGATTGAGGGGTACCACGTGTACAATCAACTGACATGCAGTTAAGACATGAGGGATTACCTCCACAAGAGCAAGTAGGTGGAAAAGAATATAAAGAAGAGAATGAATCAAGAGTGTCATCATCAGCATGCAAAAGTTCAGTGAATGAAAAATAACCATCAGAAAATGCATCAACAGTAGATTCAGAATTATCATCATCAAACTTATAACCTACATGTTCATCTTCCATGATTACATCTATTGCACTAACCCCAAGTAAAGAATAGTCCTCATATGGATGCTTCATGGCCTCATACATATTAAAATTAACTTTATGATCTCCCACTTCCATAGAGATCGTTCCTTCTTTCATGCTAATCAAAGTGTTAGCAGTTCTCAAAAAGGGACGACCTAAAATGAGAGTGGAATCTTGAGGCATTCCCGCAGCCATGTCAAGAACATAGAAATCAGCTGGAATAAGCAAATCTTTCACTCGGACCAAAATGTCCTCTATAATCCCATCAGGTCGCCTAATAGACCTATCTGCTAATTGTAAGATTACTGTAGTGGGTTGGAGTGTTTTAACACCTAGGGCCTGATAAACAGATTTAGGCATGACATTAATAGCAGCCCCTAGATCAAGTAATGCACCCCCTATAGTAACCTTACCAATAGTACATGGAATTGTGAAAGACCCCGGGTCTTGACACTTGACCGGGATTTGGGGTTTGAAAAGAGCAGAAACATTAGAGCTCACTTGAACTCTCTCATTTGGTCTAAATCTTCTCTTGTTTGTACAAAGCTCCTTCAAAACTTTTGCATATTTAGGCACTTTTCTTACCAACTCTAACAAAGGAATATTAACTTCTAACTTGGTAAATAAATTCAGTGCCTCTTCATCAGTTTTAACTTCCTTGACTTTCTTACTTAGCAAATATGAATTAGGAAAGGGAAGATCACTTATACTTACCTCATTACCTTTTTGGGTGGAGATGGATTTGTTAATTGCTTCTTCCTTCTCCTTTTGTTCCTCTTTTTCTTTTGGTTCCTCTTGTTGCTCCTTCTTCTTTTCTTCAACTTTTTCCCGCAGTCTAGTCTCTTTGGAGCTTTCAGAAAGCTTGAGTGGTGACAAAGGAGGACTTTCATAGACAATTTCTTCAATTTGCTCATCATCTTCCTTGTCTTCAAATCTGACCTTTCTGCCGCTTCTAAGGCTTATGGCATTCAGTGACTTAGGATTGATCACTGTGTTAGAAGGCGTCGCTCCACTTGATCTAGCTTGTTCATCACTCTTCTTGTTAGACAGCTGAGTGACAAATGAGTTCAGGTTGTCATGCTTTACTTCCATTTGTTCAAATTTTTCATGATATTGGTGAAGCATGAGTCAACGTGTGAGGCGACGGCCTTGATTTTATCATCAGTGATACTCCGCTCTTGGTCAAATTTTGCACCAATATCTGAGAACCCTTTTACCAGAAGTTGTTTAATCTCATCATTGCTTGAAGAGGATGCACCTTGACTAATGGGGACCATGGCATTGGTGGTGTTCTGTTTTGGTGCTTGGCTAGGTGAAGCTCCTTGAGAATTTAAGTATTGACCACCATAAGAATTTCCTCCTCTAGAAAGATAGTTCCCTTGACTTTGCCCACTGCCAAACCTTTGAGTATTCTGATTACCGCTATTCCCATATCTGAAGTTAGGGTGATCTCTCCAACCAGGATTGTATGTATTGGAGTAAGGGTCCCTTTGTTGGTATTGCCCAGGCCGTGCTTGATACATTGCATTCACATCTTCATATTGACCAGGGCAATCTGCTGATATGTGCATAGGGGAATCACAGAATGTACAACTAGCACATACCATAGCTAGCTGTTGAGTTGGTGACTGTGGAGATTGGATGCTTAGTCCATCCACCCTCTTGGCTAGTGCAGACAGTTCATGCACCACTTTCACCAATAAAGGATCTCGATCTGCTGGAGATATCTCCTTTACTGCTCGGGTGTCCCTTGTGGTAATGCTCTGCCTACTCAAGGCAAGCTTCTTAATCAACTCCATTGCTTCATCAGGGGGCATGTCTTCTATGGACCCATTAGCAGCTGCATTGAGCATTTTTGCATCTTCATCAGTTAACCCATAAACAAAAGCTTGGACCAGGTGCTCTAGTGGCATTTGATGGTTTGGACATTTTGCTACCATATCCTGAACACGTGTCCAATATCCATAGAATGTTTCGCCCTCTTCTTGCCTTGAAGATGCAATTTCTTTTCTTGCTGCGGCGACTTTGTTTGAAGGATAATATTTTTCAATAAAGTGCTTCTTCAAATTATCCCATGTTTGGTAAGCATCTGGGGTGTACCTTGGCAAACTCATATACCAAACCTTTGCCTTCCCTTCCAGAGTGAGATGGAAAACCTTCCACATGACTTCTTCAAGTTTAGCCCCAACGGGCTTCATCGTCATGCAATGCATGTGGAGAGAGCTTAGATGTGTATACGGGTTCTCACCTGGAAGACCATGAAATTTTGGAAGTGAGTGCACAAGAGAACCTTTAATTTCAAAATCAGTAGTAAAAGTAGGAGTAGCACCAACCAAAGATTCAAAATTATCATCAAATTGATTCAATTGTTTAATAGACTTTTTAGGTTGATCTACCCCATTATTACCTTCTTCATTCCTTTCTCTATTGTCCATCCTATTATTACCTTCTTCTTCGGCCATTTCTTCTATTGCTAGTTCTCTTTCTCTTTCTTGGTTAGCCTTAAGGGGGGAAGAGCGAGAGCCTATAGGACCCCATAGGATGAGAGTCAAGTAGGAGGTGGAGAACCAACTACTACCGTAAGTGCATGTATAGTACACAGGTCGTAGTGGACATAGCTAGGTAAGCTAGTTCCACAGGTTGGTGAATTGTAAATCCGTCAGTCTGAAGTCCGTGTATAGGTGGAGACTGAGTGGACAAACCAAACGTATAAACGGCCATGGGGGTGCCATAAAGGGGAAATTAACCGTAAGGACGATTAATTGAGAAGAAGAATGTAGTGAATAACGAGTATTGAGAAATA
The DNA here is from genome assembly GCA_014851425.1 of Senna tora. Lineage (NCBI taxonomy): Eukaryota > Viridiplantae > Streptophyta > Magnoliopsida > Fabales > Fabaceae > Senna > Senna tora. The sequence continues at coordinate 29,852,520 of CM026270.1, read as the reverse complement.
CTCGAAGGAAGAGTACCACGTAGGTGAAAAATGGAAATAAGAGAGTGAATACGAGAACGGAGTTGGGCGAGCATCGGGGGATGCGAGCCAAATGATAAAACAGGTATGTTACCGTTGGGGGTGATTGGAACCCAACGGGTGACACGCTTGCAAAAGGTGGTGTATGTTCATGAACATATGCCACACCGTTAGAAAGGAAAGAGTCAAACCGTGGAAGCAGATCCTGGTTGGTCAAGGGGAGTAGAGCATGTCCAGAAAGGTTCATGCTGGAGTTAACTGATCAAATATTCCAAGTAGGAATACAGGATCTAAGTGTGTTGAAGGAGCTACACACGCAGTTATAGGAATTACTTGATAAGGGTTTCACCAGACCCAATTTTTCACCTTGTGGTGCACCAGTTCTATTCGTGAAGAAGAAGGATGGAACATTAACATTGGGCACCGATTATCGAAATTTGGATAAGGTAACGGTCCGCAATCAATACCCACTTCCAAGAATCGATGATCTCTTCGACCAGTTGCAAGGTGCTAAGAGGTTTTCAAAGATCGATCGGCGATCAGGGCATCATCAGCTGGAGATTAGAAAAGAAGATGTGCCCAAGACTGCTTTTCGGACCCGATATGGCCATTATGAGTTCTATTAATGTCGTTCGAGCTAACCAATGCACCAGCAACTTTTATGGACATGGTGAATCGGATTTCAAGCCATTTCTAGACTGGTTTGTCACTGTATTCATAAATGACATTCAAGTTTATCCCAAGAATGCTGAGGAACATGCAGGGCATTTGAGACTAGCATTACAGAGGCTGAGAGAGGAGAAATTGAATGCTAAGTTTTCAAAATGCGAGTTTTGGCTTGATAAGGTTGCACTTCTCGGTCACGTGGTATCCTCGGAGGGAATTCACGTTGATCCGAGCAAGGTGGAAGCACTGAAGAATTGGTCCCAGCCTACCTCTGTACTGAGATTCGCAGTTTCTTGGGTTTGGCAGGATATTATAGAAGATTTGTGCAGGACTTCTCTAAGGTTGCTGCACCTATGACTAGATTGACTCAGAAGGGAGTGAAGTTTGTATGGGATGACAAGTGTGACCAGAGTTTTCAAAAGCTGAAAGACAGTCTCACCACTGCTCCGGTGCTAGCATTAGCTGAAGGCACAGGAGGGTATGTAGTATACTGTGATGCGTCGAGGATCGGGTTAGGGTGTGTCTTGATGCAACATGGCAAGGTGATTGCGTATGTGATGAACGCGGCCTTGTCGCGAGGCCGGCACCAATCAAATTAATGCTAGAATGTGCAGCTAGTGGCACAACCTAGGTCGAATCTCTCTCGCGGAGCCTATGTATTCAATTGTCAATTATGTAAGATGTTCACAAAAATATGGATGTCTTTGAGGAATTTTATCAAACAGTTGGTGTGCAAGAAGAGTAAATGTATCTAAAAGAAACTAAAACTAAATCTTTTTGTGATTTTTTCAATATTTCAAAGCAAGTAAAAGTGAGGTGAATGTATTAAGATGGATATGCTTTGTTGGAGAATGCTTTGGGCTATCCTTGCTCTCTAAAAATTATGGAGTTAATCAATGAGGAACCATTTTTCTAATGTAGTTTAGTGACCACTAAACTTAGGTAATTTAATTAGAGAATGCAATTAGCCAACCGGACAATTAACGAGCCCAATCAAATACCATCAATGAAGCTAATGGGGAATTCAATATAGATAAGAATTCAACTCAACAATTACCATTGTCATTAAAGTAACTTCCACAATGAATTAAAACTACAATAAGATTTAACCAAATCCAATGTAATCAAAACCCACAATGGGAGAATGAAAATACAAATCACAAATCTATATCAATCCCTAATATCCAACTACAACCAAGTTAAGTTCCACAACCATGGAACCACAATCAATACAAATCCATCAAAATCAACCAGATAATAATGAATCTATAAAGAGAAGTAGATGGAAAACAAGAAAAACTCCCTAGTAAGTGCCAAAGCTCAAGCCCCAATCATCCTCCTCCAAAGCACTAGAAGTTTAGCCACTCATGGAGATGAAGAATGCTCCACCAAGCTTCTCCAAACCGTGCCCAGCCATGGATGATGATGAATGTTGCAGAAGAAATGAGTGAGAATGGAGGTGGAGTGAAGAAGATGAAGAGAGAATGGGAATGGAGGCTTGGAGATGAGAGGAAGGTGAAAACTTGGAGAAAAAGATGAAGTGTTCATTGATCCCCTTAGCCTCCTCACTTAACCCTAATGTATTGGGGCAAATTAGGTCTGATTGGGGTGAGTGGGGTCTACCAATTCGGCCTAAAAAATGATTTTCTGATGTAAAAACGCGGCTTATCTGATGTCTGCTCGCTGCAATTTGCTCACTGCAGCGAGCAGACATGGCCATTTCAACAATTCTGCTCGCTGCGGTGAGCAATTTGCTCACCGCAGTGAGCAGAATTGAAAACTTGTCATTTTTGCTTGGTTTGTGCCCGGTTCTTCTCCTTCACTTGCATTATGGCTCCCAAATGTTGATCTCCTTGCTAATCCTCTCTAGATAACCTACAAAACATCCATCAACACTTGTGAAAATTCCAATCATGAACTTAAATTTGCACAAATGCTAAAGTTATGAAATTAACACAATTTATACAATAAACTCATGGAGTTAGCAAGAATTAAATCCAACACTCATATGAATCAAAATACCATGAAAGCATGCATTTGGACACAATAATCACAATAAAACCTTGCCAAATGATACAAAATATTATGATTAGAATGAGTGTTGTCAGTATGCATCACGACAACTGAGGAAGCATGAGAAGAACTACCCGACTCACGACCTCGAAATGGCGGCTGTAGTATTCGCTTTGAAGATATGGAGACATTACTTATATGGTGAGACTTGTGAAATTTATACAGACCACAAAAGCCTCAAATACATTTTCGAGCAGATTGACTTGAACTTGAGACAACGTCGATGGTTAGAGTTGTTGAAAGACTACGACTGCACGATCTTGTATCATCCAGGAAAGGCTAATGTGGTAGCCGATGCTCTGAGTCGGAAATCCATGGGCAGTCTTGCTCATATAAGTGAAGAAAGGAGACCGTTAATTAGAGAACTGCACGAGCTAGAGCAAACGGGAAATCAGTTTGAGATTGGAAATTCTAACTCACTCTTAGCCCATTTGCAAGCTAAGTCCTCTTTGGTAGAAGAGGTGAAGGCTAGACAAGATGAAGATACCGACCTCAAGCAAATAAGGGATACCGTAACTAAAGAGAAACGGGACGACGTCCGATTCTCTATAGATGATTTTGGGATACTTCGGTTGGAGGGACGGTTGTGTGTCCCTATGGTTGATAACTTGAAGGAAAGAATCCTTGAAGAAGCACACCGGACAGCGTATACAATCCATCCGAGAGCTAATAAAATGTATCATGACCTGAAACAATTGTATTGGTGGAATGGCATGAAGAAGGATGTCGCAAACTATGTAGCTAGGTGTTTAGTGTGTCAGCAAGTCGAGGCTGAACACCAGGAACCCGCCGGAACATTACAATAGATAGAAATACCTGAGTGGAAATTGGAGAGGATAACGATGGATTTTGTAACAGGATTGCCAAGATCACAACGGGGATTTGATTCGGTTTGGGTAATAGTGGATTGCATGACTAAGTCCGCACACTTTCTGCCAGTTAAGACCACTTACGGAGTGAGTCAATATGCACAGATTTACCTATCAGAAATCGTTAGATTGCACGGTGTGCCAGTGTCCATAATATCTGACAGGGGTCCACAGTTCACTTCCAGATTTTGGAAGTCATTGCAGGAAGTGTTGGGAACTAGAGTTGATCAGAGTACTGCGTTCCACCCGCAGACCGACGGGCAATCAGAAAGAACCATTCAGATTCTTGAGGACATGCTTCGGGCGTGTATTATGGATTTCGGCAAAAGTTGGGAAATATATTTACCCTTGGCTGAGTTTGCATACAATAACAGTTATCAAGTAAGTATTCAAACGGCACCCTTCGAGGCTCTGTACGGCCGTAGATGCAGATCCCCGATTGGGTGGTTCGAGGTCGGAGAAGCTAGCCTAGTCGGCCCGGAATTGCTACAAGATGCCTTGCAGAAGGTAAAATTTATAAGGGAGAGATTGCTAACAGCTCAGAGTAGGCAAAAGTCTTATGCAGACAATCGAAGAAGAGAACTGGAGTTTGCTGTTGGTGATCAGGTGTTCTTGAGAATATCACCGATGAGAGGCGTGATGTGGTTCGGTAAGAAGGGGAAGTTGAGTCCTCGGTATATTGGACCGTTTGAAATCTTAGAACGAATTGGGAATGTAGCGTATCGGTTGGAATTGCCTACGGAATTGGAGGGGGTACACCTTATCTTTCATGCATCAATGCTACGGAAGTGTCTTTCCGATCCCTCGCACGTGATCCAATTGCAAGACGTGCAACTAACCGAAAATATGACGTATGAAGAGGAGCCAGTGGAAATCTTAGATCGGCAGTTGAAGAAACTTAGAACGAAAGAGATTCCATTGGTTAAAGTTCTGTGGAGAAACCACTCGACCGAAGAAGCTACATGGGAGGTCGAGGGTGAAATGCGCAGGACGTATCCTCATCTATTTCGAGACTAAGGTTAGTAGTTTGTTTGAAATTCAGGGACCAAATTTCTTAAGGGGGGAAGATTGTAATACCCGGGAAATATTTTAACTAGCATCGGAAATTAAATTAAATTAATTAATTTTGGAAAGTGGAAAATGAGATAAAAATACACATCATCCTAATACATATTTTTTTTAAAATACCAATTAGTGTAAATCCTAATTTTTATATATACTCCTTCTCTATTTATTCATATACACCAGATTTTTTTAATTAGGTGGTAGGTAGATATATTAATTTAATTAAATATATATGTATATATGTAATAGAAAGAAAGAAAACAAAAGAATAAAACAAAGAAGAAGGAAGAAACGCGTGAGGTGAGGGCAAGAAACGGAAGACGCTCGAACAGAGGCACACAAGAGGGAGAGAGAGCTGGAGGCGTCGACGGGAAGGAGGAAGCACGGAGGAGACGCATGGATGAGCTCGCGTGGTGGCCGGAGTTTGCCGTCCGTCGCCGTCGTTTGGCTGGAGAGAGAGAGAGAGTTCGGGCTAGAGAGAGAAACAAGAGGGAGAGAGCTTTCTCGGCGGAAAACGTCGTCTCTTCACCGGGGAAGGTAGTTGGGAGTCTCCTCTACTCCATATCGTCCTTCTAACTGGTTGAATCGAGGTGAGAAGTCCCGAAACTTTCAAACCCCAATTTTATCAATTTTAGGGATTTTTGGAAAGACCCCAATTGATTCAATCTGAGTATTTTGGGTCCTAAATTGAAGTATTTGCATGCTAGGAAGTGAGTTGGAAGCTTAGGAACCGGAACCAAATTGATGGAATTTATCTGGGTTGGAAAAAGTGTAGGAAAAGTATGATTGGAAAGGTTTAAGGGTGTTGTGGAATGATTTGGGGTGCATTGAAAGGTTGAATGATAATTATATAATTGTTAAAAAATTATTGGAATGTACGAGGGATTAAAACTCGAGTAATTCCCGTCTCACCCGGAACCCCGTTCGGGGAAAAAGAGAAACTTTTCTAATTTTACGCGTATCCGGATATGTGTATTCATGTGTAGGTAAAGGGTTGAAAGTTAATTCGGTAAATGGAAATTTTAGACAAGTAGAATTTATGACTCTCTTGAGCCATGAATTCAAGACTTGGGTAATGGGAATTTCATATGGACACATAGAGATGAAATTGGGTAACCTTGCATTCCCAAGTCAAAGCTTCTGAATAGTGTGATTAAGAAAGGGCTGAACACGAATAGAAGCATGCTAGGTGTTCCGAAAACTAGTTGATGGCATTCCAAGCCAACAACTAGTCTATGGAATTAATTAGAAAGAACATGGGCATTAGCGTTACATGTACACGATGGTGGTTGAAATTGCAAGTTTCTGAATCTCTCAAGTATATGTGTATAGGGCACCATACTGTGAGTGGACTTTCGGGCGCACCGAGAGCCAATCAGAGGGGCCAACCAGGTGAGGGGCTTTCCTATCCTTGCCCTATAGGGTTGACTGCGGATATGGATATATGATTTGCTTTCTTGCCTATTTGTAGAGATTACATGTTAGATAACATGCTATTGTTGTTCCTAAATTACAGTATATGTGAAAAATGTGCTATATGTGTGTATGTGGATTGTTAAAGCAATGGTGGCTCAAGGAGCCGTATATGAAAAGAAGGTCTTCAGGACCTATACGACATCGGGGGTAGGATCGAGTAAATATTGTCTGAAGGGTGTGGTTTTGTATGTAAGTCCTTAAAGAGAATAAACCTAGGTGACTTTGTTCTGAACCAAGAGTCCGAATTAGAAACCACTTGGAAGTCTAGATTTGCCTAAGAAGAAGTAAAATGAACAAGTAGCGGTCGATAGGGGTCATTTATGGCACAACGCGGGAACCGAGTCTATCACGGGTGGTCCGGGTAGATTGAGTCTCTTGTCTTGAGTCAACCCACAGAAATACAGAGTATATGAGTACACCACATTGTGGCTACTGCCTTGGGTAAACCGAGGTCAGATGAGTCGCCGGCTATGCTCCAAGTGAAGTCTTGGGGTCAGACTATTGTTCCAAGTATAGTCTTGGGACTAGGGGTTCCTAGAATGATCAACTAGGTTCCCACATTGCTCACGTGAGATATTGCCTTCGGGCCAGATTCCCTCCTAACGAAGATATTGCCTTCGGGCCAGATTCTCTCCCAACAGAGATATTGACTTCGGGCCAGTTTATGATTACGGTTAATTGAATACAGGTGACCACATGGAATTATATGTTAAATCATGATATAATGTATGTGTGAATTTAAATGTATGTAAATTCATGCTTTAAATTCTTTATTGTGAATATAATATATGTTAATTGCCTGACCACCTAATATATGATGATCTAAACCCGTTATATGCGTATGTGTTTGTGATTGGCTCCTCTTCCCCAGTTGTAGTGGTACCCGCTACTACACCAGGGATGGGAAAGCCTCTCACTGAGTCTGTTTGACTCACCCCAATTTTAAATGTTACAGACACAGGTGGTATAGGCATCAGGAGCGCTTCCACTTCATCTCAGGGAGGCGGACAGACTAAGAGACCGCACGCATTGTTCGCGTGGGTAGTACTGTTATATGTATTTTGGCAGGATATATATGTATATGATTCATTTTGGTATAGCATTGTTTTGTACAGTTGCTATATGCATATATGTATATGTCACACTCTAGAATTGTCGGCTTCATACAGATTAAAGATTGGTCTTGTGGTTGGGAAGATAGGTTATGATATGAGGAATATCATGTGTATATATATATATGGATGTGACTTCCGCATGTGAATAGGATAGATCATACACACTGAGCGTGTGGTCAATATGTAAATTATATATATGTGTGACTGAATACTTGATTGTGTGAAAATACGGCTTCCGCATGTGAATAGGATATGTCACACGCATTGAAGCGTGTGATCAATATGTACATTTTGTGCAGGTGTGTGATTGAATATATATGCTTAACTACATGCAGGGATTCTGCATGTGAATAGGATAGATCACCCGCCTTGAGGCGCGTGATCAATATGTATACAATATTTTTTTTAATCAGTTTTCATAGATGAGTGTTTCGAAAACTTGATATTCATTTTTCTTTTTTTAATCAGTTTTTGCCGATGAGTGTTTCCAAAACATGATATTCATTTTTCTTTTTTAATCCGTTTTCACCGATGAGTGTTTCGAAAACTTGATATTCCTTTTTCCTTTTTAATATGTTTTCGCCGATGAGTGTTTCGGAAACTTTATATTCATTTTTATTTTTTAATAAGTTTTCGTCGATTAGTGTTTCGAAAACTGGATATTCATTTTTCATTTTTTAATATGTTTTCGCTGATGAGTGTTTCGAAGACTTGATATTCATTTTTCTTTTTTTAATTAGTTTTTGCAGATGAGTGTTTCGAAAACTTGATATTCATTTTATTAATCAATTTTCGCCGATGTACAGTCAAGCATATATATTCAATCACACACCTGCATAAAATATACATATTGATCACACGCCTCAATGCGTGTGACCTATCCTATTCACATGCGGAAGCCATATTTTCACACAATCAAGTATTCAGTCACACATATATATAATTTACATATTGACCACACGCTCAGTGCGTGTGATCTATCCTATTCACATGCGGAAGTCACATCCATATATATATATATATACACATGATATTCATCATATCATAATCTATGATCCCATCAACCAGACCAATCTTTAACCTGTATGAAGCCGACAGTTCTAGAGTGTGACATATACATATATGCATATAGCAACTGTACAAAACAATGCTATACCAAAAGAATCATATACATATACATCCTGACAAAATACATATATCAATACTACCCACGCGAACAATGCGTGCGGTCTCTAAGTCTGTCCACCTCCCTGAGATGAAGTGGAAGCGCTCCCGATGCCTATACCACCTGTGTCTGTAACATGTAACATTGGGGTGAGTCAAACAGACTCAGTGAGACGCTTACCCATCCCTGGTGTAGTAGCGGGTACCACTACAACTGGGGAAGAGGAGCCAATCACAACACATACGCATATAACGGGTTTAGATTTTCATATATTAGGTGGTCAGGCAATTAACATATATTATATTCACAATAAGAATTTAAAGCATGGATTTACATACATTTAAATTCACACATACATCATATCATGATTTAACATATAATTCCATGTGGTCACCCGTATTCAATTAACCGTAATCATAAACTGGCCCGAAGGCAATATCTCCGTTAGGAGAGAATCTAGCCCGAAGGCAATATCTCCGTTAGGAGGGAATCTGGCCCGAAGGCAATATCTCCGTTAGGAGGGAATCTGGCCCGAAGGCAATATCTCACGTGAGCAATGTGGGAACCTAGTTGATTATTCTAGGAACCCCTGGTCCCAAGACTTTACTTGGAACAATAGTCTGACCCCAAGACTTCACTTGGAGCATAGCCGTTGACTCATCTGACCTCGGTTTACCCAAGGTAATAGCCACAATGTGGTGTACTCATATACTCTGTATTTCTGTGAGTTGACTCAAGACAAACAGAGTCAATCTACCCGGACTATCCTTGATCGACTCGGTTTCCACGTTGTACCATAAATGACCCATATGGACCACTGCTTACTCATTTCTCTCCTTCTTAGGCAACTCTAAATTCCCAAGTGGTTTTCTAATTCGGAAGCTCTCGGTTCAAAAAAATCACCTATGTTCATCTCTTTTAAGAAGTTACATACACAACCACCCTTTTCAGGTGATCAACAATGAGGTTGGTTTATTATACCACGAGACCCTCACAAATAAAGTTGACTCGATCCTATCCCCGATATCATTTAGGTCCCGAGGACCTTCTTTCCATATAAGGCTCCTTGAGCCACCATTGCTTTTACAATTCAAATACACACATATAACACGTTTTCACATATACTGTAATTTAGGAATAACAATAGCATGTTATCTAACATGTAATTCCTACAGATAGGCAAGAAGGCAAACCATATATCAATATCCGCAGTCAAACCTATAGGGCAAGGATAGGAAAGCCCCTCACTTGTTTGGCCCCTCGTATCGGCTCTCAGTGTGCCCGAAGGTCCGCTTACTGTATGGTGCCCTATACACATTTATTTCAGAGATTCAGAAGCTTGAAAATTCAACCACTATCGTGTACATGTAACGCTAGTGCTCATGTTCTCTCTAATTAATTCCATAGGCTAGTTGTTGGCTTGGAAATGCCCTCAACTAGTTTTAGGACACCTAGCATGCTTCTAATCATGTCCAGCCCTTACTAAATCACACTATTCGGAAGCCTTGAGTTGGGAATACAAGGTTACCCAATTTCATCTCTATTTGTCCATATGAAATTCCCATTACCCAAGTCTTGAATTTATGACTCAAGAGAGTCATAAATTCTACTTGTCTAAAATTTCCATTTACCGAATTAACTTTCAACACCTTACCTGCATATGCATACACATATCCGGACACGCTTAAAATTGGAAAAGTGTCTCTTTTTTCCCGAACCGGGTTCCGGGTGAGACGGGAATTACTCGGGTTTTAATCCCTCGTACATTCCAATAATTTTTAATAATTATATAATTAGCATTCAACCTTTCAATGCACCCTAAATCATTCCACAACACCCTTAAACTTTAACAACCATACTTTTCCTACACTTTTCCCAACCCGGATAAATTCCATCAATTTGGTTCCGGTTCCTAAGCTTCCAACTCACTTCCTAGCATGCAATTACTTCAATTTAGGACCCAGGATACTTAGATTGAATCAATTGGGGTCCTTCCAAAAATCCCTAAAATTGATAAAATTGGGGTTTGAGAGTTTCGGGACCTCTCACCTCGATTCAACCGGTTAGAAGGACGATATGGAGTAGAGGAGACTCCCAGCTACCTTCCCCGGTGAAGAAACGGCGTTTTCCGGCGATGAGTTTTTCGAAAACTTGATATTTATTTTTCTCTATTTTAATCAGTTTTTGCCGATTAGTGTTTCGAAGACTTGATATTCATTTTTCCTTTTCTAATCTATTTTCACTGATGAGTGTTTTGAAAACTTGATATTCTTTTTGCTTTTTTAATCAGTTTTCGCCGATAAGTGTTTCGAAAACTTTATATTCATTTTTATTTATTTAATCTGTTTTCGTCGATTAGTGTTTCGAAAACTGGATATTCATTTTCCTTCTTTTAGTTAGTTTTCGCTGATGAGTGTTTCGGAAACTTGATATTCATTTTTCATTTTTTTAATCAGTTTTTGCCGATGAGTGTTTCGAAAACTTGATATTCATTTAGTTTTTTTAATCTGTTTTAGCTAATGAGTGTTTTCGAAAACTTGATATTCAATTTTCTTTTTTTTAATCAATTTTCGCCGATGAGTGTTCTGAAAACTTGATATTCATTTTTCTTTTTTTTAATCAGTTTTCGCCGATGAGTGTTTCGAAAACTTGATATTCATTTTTCTTTTTTTAATCTGTTGGATATATTGGGGTCTTCGAGACTAAATATCCGCCCATGTGGGAGTCCGATCGGGTCGTGTGAGGATCGTTGAAAGGCTCGCTGAGAGACGAACAAAACGACACCAAGAAGACACTCATCGGAGGTCACACGAGCCCGCACTCGTGGCCCAAATTGGGCTAGGTGATCATGATGGAAGCATAATATTTTGTTCATATTCCAAGTCCCACATTGCTTGCGTCAATGATGGGAGCTCTCTCATCCTCCTATAAATTGGAGTGACTCCACACCTTTCTAGTTGCTCATTCCATGTGTTGGAAAGGGGGGGGTCCCGTTTGGGAAACCTCACTCAGTATAATTTTCTCTTTCTCTTGAGTCCTCTTCCGCGCATCAGTCGTGGACATGTGGCTCTACCTCTCGTAGGTAGAGTCCTCCGTTTGGTGCGACCCTTTTCAGAGCTCATCGATTGGAGGTCAGCCCTAGTGGAGCAGAGGCACTGGCAAGATCCAAGGTTTTAGCGATGGCGTTCAGGTTAGTAGCTTCCGCAATATTTATTTTTGCCTGGATTTATTTTCAATTTTTCTTTTCGGTCCCTGGGTCGGGTCAGATCATGTGGATCCGGGCCTTTCCCCACATTGGTATCAAAGCCAGGTTTATGCTAGAGCTCTGTTCTCCGGGGATTGATGAACCGAAAAGGGTTAGAAACATGTTTAGGGTTTATATGATTTTATTTTATTTAAAACTTAGGAACATGAATAGGTTCTCAGTTTTAATTATATGTTTTAATTTTGATTTAAAACATGTGATAATCATATATTGTAGTGTAGCGTCCTATGATTTTTGAATTTAAATTATATGTGTTAATTTTTAATTCAATATTGATTGGTAACCCATACCCTAAAACCTAGAAACATGTTTAGGTTTCCCCTTCAATATTAAAGACCCTAATTTGCATGCATGTATATATTATTTAAGGTATGTGTACCCTATGAATTAGATATATACCTGTGGATGTATGCTACTGCTTTTGGGAAGGGGAATGTTGACTAAGGAGGCTGAAAGAGTCGTCGCCGCCGGTGGCCGACCGACAGCCGGCGTTGCCGCATACCGACGCCGATGATGGCCGACAGCGAAGGTCCAGCGACCGGCTCCGCCGTGGACCGCCGCCGACGGTGATCGGCCGGTGGTTCGCCGGTGACGGCCAAGGTTGGCGACGTCCGCCGCCGCTGGGGGCAGTCGCCAGGCCAGCGGATGTCCGGCGCCGCCAGAGACAGCAACCCGCCGGAGGTACCCCGATCACCGGCGGCGTCGCCGCCAGAGACGGTGGTCGGCCGGCGGTTGTCCGACGCTGGCGACCACCAGAGGTCAACTGTTGACTGGTCAACTCTGACCGTTGACCAGCGTCGCAAAGTTTTCTGTCACGCATAATTTCTCCGTTTTAGCTCCGATTTCGACGATTCTTAAGTCGTTTTTCTTGTTTTCATGAGACGAATACAAATATGGGGATAAATTAGGGTGAATTGGAGTCTAAAGAGTGGATATGACCATCTCTTGACTCATTCACATACACAACGAGAGAGAGGATTTAAGCGGTTTGTGATCGTTTAAATTATCTTAAGCGTTTTGCTCGAGTGGGAGCTAGGGGTAGCATGTGGCAAACACATAACTCGATGTAAATGCTTATCCACATGGGAATTTAAATAGTAAGTGACTATTTAAATTATTGTAAGCATTATAATCAAGTGGAAGTTCGAGGTTGTGCCTGTGGCGACTCGATGTCCTTCTTGATCGCTTATATAGTGGGAATCCAAAAGGGATTTTGAATAGTATGTGACTATTCTATGAAAATTGTTGAGTCAAGCAGAGAAAAGTGTACATATATAGGCTCTCTGTGTGATGAGGGTGGTTAACCCTACTTCTCGAATGCAGAGACTGACTAAATCTACACTCGTCTTGTACTGATTACAATTTTCAAGAATTGTGTGTTGTGTAATAAGGAGCTGTGGAATTAGTGTTAGCATTTAGGATTGACTGATAGTATAACTACAAAACTTGTAAATGTAGATCACATTAGAGATATCGCTTTGGTGACACTGTGGCTACCAAACTGAGGCAGCTTACAATCAAGTTTGATTCCTCCAAGATGAGCTCTGACAAGAGAATGAAGACGCATCTAAGGGAGAAATCAAACATAATTTGGGAGTGTGAGTAAGCCTGAACACTCCCCACTAGTAAACAGTGAGTTCAAACTGTTGCCAGATCTCTTCCCTCTTATTGGGAGTGCATATAGGTCATTCCGACCTCCACTAATATCATCAAGTTTCTTTATGATATTAAAACCACCTAGTGCTCAAGGATTTGTGGCACAAGGTTGCGAAATCCACCGAGCACGTAGCCTAAGTGGCTAAAGATTCTTAGAGCTATAGGCTCCAAGAACAAGGACAATGGGTCCAAGAGACGTGGTGCTAGGAAGAGAAAGGGTAAGTGTAAGGTTAGTAGCCTCAGTTCAAAGGAAAAGCAAGAGAGGAAAAGAGATTTTGGCCAAGGTCAAATGTTGCTTGTGTCATTCCATAAGGCACTATACGCAAAAATTGTTTGCAGCAATCATTTTCCTCTCACCCATGAACATTGGTTCATGGAGTTCCATCCTCTGCCCAATGAGAGCAGAAGTATACTCGTGGGAACAAAGCATTATTGAAGTTAAGAGGCTGGGCAGCTACAAAATGAAGTTCGTAGTGGCCACTCTTTATCTTTATATATGTTATGTGTTCTAGAATCTGAACGGAACTCGTTATAAGCTGTTTTTCCGTGAGAGAACTTAAGATATAATGTGATCTACATATTTATCATGACTCATTAGTGTTAGTTCTGATTTTATGACAATGGTTGTATTGTGATACACATTGAATTACATTCCCGTAATTCAACTAGTTGCTTTGATGTGTCTTCCTCTGTGGATGATACACCTATTTGGCAAGTGCGTGTGGGACGCAATTACGTATTAGCAAAGGATAATTTGAGAGGACAAATTCCCGATGCTAGTTTGTAAACATTGCCTTACAGACAAAGCAACCTGAAAACCATTCAGTCATGAAAACAGAAAACCTGCTTTCATCAAATTAGTCCACTCGGACATCAGTGGTTCAATAAGCGTAAGGGTTAGGCAAGCGGCCTAGTATTTTCTCACAGTTACGTGATGAAATTGGGATAGTTAGACAACTAACTATTCCACACACTCCACAGCAAAATGAGTTGCTCCTGGAGTTGGTTAAGTTGATAATGACTCAAATGAACGTTCCCATTGGGGAGATGTTTTGCCAACAGTCACTTTCGTACTTAACCATATGCCCTTTCAAATTATGTGAGTGACTCCTTATGAGTTCTAGTTAGGTAAAAGACCTGATTAGAGTATTTTGAAACTATGAGGGTATACAACACACTTGATCCTTCCTATGAGTATGGGAAGCTTGACCCTAGAGGCAAGTAGCGTGTCTTGGTAAGATAGCTTGGTCACTCAAAAGGATACGTCTTCATTAGCGAGAATGAAGACATTTTGGTCACATAATTTAAGTCTAAGGATGTAATGGTCTTTAAGACAAACTTTTTTAGAGCAAGGGAGACGGATTTTGGGATGTGCATCTTTATTGAAAGAAGGTGGACCTACAACACGTTGAGAGGAGTGTATAGACGCATCTCCAGTTGCTGAGTCCAGTGGGAGTAATGCTTACGAGGAGCATATCTTCCACGAAGCACAATAATCCAAGAGGAGTACTAAATTATCAAGTAGAGCCTTTGATAGTTCAAAAGGCTCTCTCCGGCCCTACTAGTAAAAGTTGGACTAAAACGATGGAAGAAGAAAAGACGAAGTCTATAAGGACATACCAAGTATAAGGCTTGGTGGATTTGCCCCGCGTCACAAGGAATTTTGAGAACAAGTGTGCTCTCAAAAGTTAAAGGAGGCAGATTGGTCAATCGACCACTACTAGGCACATTAAGCAGTGAAGAAGTACACACAACAAGAAGGTATCCACTGTGACGAAATCTTCACGTTTGTGGTGTGGTCAGAGTCTGATTCTAGCTTTGGTCACCAGTTTAAGTCTGGGAGTACATCGATTAGGATGTCAAGACCACTTTATTGAATGGCAAACTAGGTGAAGGGATCTACGTGCACAAGCACATAGGTTTCATAGCAAAAGGCTAGGAACGCAGAGTATGCCGACTCCAAGGATATGTCAAGATCTCACATCTTCATCTAGACTTGTGGTAATTGACCACTTAGTCCATTTCAAGAAAGCTGAGAGTATTTCATTACCCTCACGCTATATGTAGAAGACATATGGCTAGCTAGAAATGACATAGAGGCTGCTTTAGTCAATTAAAGATGGCTATCCTTTCATCTTTAAGATAAAGGAATTGGGTTAGGCAGTGGGAGTCAAGATTCATGGAGAATGCTCCAAGAATCAACTCACTCTGTCACAAGAATCCTATAAGAAGAGATTCTTGGTGGATTCTATTTGAGAAAACCTGAACCCGAATGATGTGCTAGTAGCAAGAGGCAAGAGTTTGAGTCTTGTTACACGTCTTTAGACTAAGTCATAGATGGAGTCATTGGATAGTATTTTGATACATGTGGTTGGTAGTTTGAAGTACAATTAGCATTGTACTCGCTCAACGTGCTTTTTGTAGTCGGCTTTGTGAGCCGTTATCAGTCAAACCTAGGTCAGACACACTGTTTGGAGTGTTCTGAGGTACTTGTAGGGCACTGCTGACAATCGATTGTTTTCATCATATTGGTGACCCGCAAACGGCGAGCCACACATTGATGTCGATTTGGGTAAGAGACTTGGATGAGAGGACATTCACGTCTTGCTGTGCTTTGCTAAGCACTAAAACAATCTTGCAGAGAGGCAAGTAAGAACTATGCATTTCTCTGTCCACCAGGGAAATGGAGTTCATTGCATGATCGTTAGCAGTACATGGCAGTTTGGATTGGAAGATCTAAAGTCACTTATAGATCATAGACATAGCTCTTGACCTAGTGACATTGATCTCATCAAGTCAAATAGCTATGGTTTACACCGAATAAAGCCTAAGTACCACAAGAGAACGCAAGACAACGTTGCATGAGACATCGTTACACAGTAGTTAACTACCCTGTTGTGTTAGTGTAAGCATCAAGTGACCGGAGAGAGGGTCCTCACAGTATGACCTATGATAGAGCATTGGCTCTATACCCTCACGGACCCGCATTGGGGCTGTATAGAGATACAAACCGTAAAACTAGTGTTTTAGATACACAAGATTGCTTAGAACCAGGGTGATTTAACATAATTTATGTCATGAGGACAAACTTTGTGAGAGCTCTATTTCTTGATCATAAGTAAAGTGTGATGCCTAGGCTTACCTTTATTTTGTGTGGATCAAGAAATAGAAGTACTTATTACACAATATATAAAGTATGTCGTACAGGCTTGGGAGGTTGGCTCTCTCACACGAGCAACCGCCTTGGACACGCAAGTGGTGTGGGCCAAGATGAAACTTGGGTGCTTTTTCCTTGAACACCAAAATGGGATATAGTGTGAATATCCAGAGGCAGCTGAAAAGCGCCGAGTGTTGGACAGGAAAACGCCACTGAGAATTGATAAGTCGCCCTAGTAAGAGTACTAGGATGAGATCCGCTAAGATGACGAGGTCTTATGATCGAATTATGAATTCCCGCTATTCATAATGCCTGTAGCCAGACGTGAGTGCTCCACTTGGCGCTATGTGAAGCGAGCGAAGTGTGGTAGCAAACTCAGGTCAGATTCTAAGTGAGTATGGACTAAGGTCTGTGTAGTGTAAGTGATTGAGGATCAAAATCGACATATGCTCGAGAACACCACAACGTGCGTTTCATACCGCAAGGAATCCCTGCTTCAATGCTGTGTGAGTCCCTGAAAGGATGCATCAATCCTTTCAAAGGGTACCCTTATGCACTTTGACTTTCTCATGAAGAGATAAGGTAGTGCTTGCTACTTTGATATCTTTCCAAGAGGCTATGAAAAAACACGGCCCGATGGAAGACTGTCAGGAAAGCAGCTATCTTTGATTGAATTGATAAGAGTCGAAAGGAAGATTGTGTTGACATATGCATGTGTGATAGTATCCTGAGGTCGACCCATTATGTGATCCCTTTGAGGTTCTCATGGATGTGGATACCTATCGCAACTGAGTGTGGCTGAAGTCCTAGTCTTATTGTAGACTTAGAGGGATTGGAGTAGCCATGTATATGAACACGTCTAGGGAAACCATGGCACTATTTTTTGGTGAGACATGTGGTCACATCATCAGACACTTGGATTGTAGCATCACTTATAGCTGGGCCCTAACAGGCTTCTAGTATAAGGCTCCTACATATTGTGCCAAGCGGTCACGACTGACACGGAGTATGAAAGAAGACAACGAGAGAAAGAGAAATAGAGAATTCCTTTGTGATAAGGATAGTCATGGGCCTCACACCATGTGCGAGTGGGAGTATGTTGGATATATTGGGGTCTTCGGGACTAAATATCCGCCCATGTGGGAGTCCGATCGGGTCGAGTGAGGATCCATTGGAAAGCTCGTTGAGAGACGAACAAAACGACACCAAGATAACACTCATCGGAGGTCACACGAGCCCGCACTCGTGGCCCAAAGTGGGCAAGGTGATCATGATGGAAGCATGATATTTTGTTCATATTCCAAGTCCCACATTGCTTGCGTCAATGATGGGAGCTCTCTCATCCTCCTATAAATAGGAGTGACTCCACACCATTCTAGTTGCTCATTCCATGTGTTGGAAAGGGGGGTCCCGTTTGGGAAACCCCACTCAATATAATTTTCTCTTTCTCTTGAGTCCTCTTCCGCGCATCAGTCGTGGACATGTGGCTCTACCTCACGTAGGTAGAGTCCTCCGTTTGGTGCGGCCCTTTTCAGAGCTCATCGATTAGAGGTCAGCCCTGGTGGAGCAGAGGCACTGGCAAGATCCAAGGTTATAGCGATGGCGTCCAGGTTAGTAGCTTCCGCATTATTTATTTTTGCCTGGATTTATTTTCGATTTTCTTTTCGGTCCCTGGGTCGGGTCGGATCATGTGGATCCGGGCCTTTCCCTACATAATCAGTTTTTGTCGATGACCGTTTCGAAAACTTGATATTTATTTTTCTTTTTTTAATAAGTTTTAGCCGATGAGTGTTTTTGAAAACCTGATATACATTTTTCTTTATTTTATTAGTTTTCATCGATGAGTGTTTCGAAAACTTCATATTCATTTTTCTTTTTTTAATCAGTTTTTGTCGATTAGTGTTTCGAAAACTTGATATTCATTTTTCATTTTTAATCAATTTTCGCCGATGGCTGTTCTGAAAACTTGATATTCATTTTTCTTTTTTTTAATCAGTTTTCGCCGATGAGTGTTTCGAAAACTTGATATTCATTTTTCTTTTTTTTAATCAGTTTTCACCGAAGAGTGTTTCGAAAACTTGATATTTATTTTTCTTTTTTTAAACAGTTTTTGCCGATTAGTGTTTCGAAAACTTGATATTTATTTTTCTTTTTAATCAGTTTTTGTCGATGAGTGTTTCGAAAACTTGATATTGATTTTTGTATTTTTAATAAGTTTTAGCCGATGAGTGTTTTCGAAAACTTGATATTCATTTTTTAATCAATTTTCGCCGATGAGTGTTCTGAAAACTTGATATTCTTTTTTCTTTTCTTTTTTTAATAAGTTTTCGCCGATGAGTGTTTTGAAAACTTGATATTCATTTTCCTTTTTCTTAATCAGTTTTCGTTGATGAGTGTTTCGAAAACGTGATATTCATTTTCTTTATTTAATTAGTTTTCATCGATGAGTGTTTCGAAAACTTGTTATTAATTTTTCTTTTTTTAATCATTTTTCGGCGATGAATGTTTCGAAAACTTGATATTCATTTTTTTAATGAGTTTTTGTCGATGAGTGTTTCAAAAACTTCATATTAATTTTTCTTTTTTTAGTAAGTTTTCGCTAATGAGTGTTTCGAAAACTTGATATTCATTTTTCTTTTTTTAATTAGTTTTTGCCGATGAGTGTTTCGAAAACTTGATATTCATTTTTCTTTTTTTAATCAGTTTTCACTGATGAGTGTTTTCGAAAACTTGATAATTATTTTTCTTTTTTTAACCAGTTTTCGCCAATGAGTGTTCTAAAAACTTGATATTCATTTTTCTTTTTTTTGTAATCAGGTTTCACCGATGAGTGTTTTGAAAACTTGATATTCATTTTTCTTTTTTTTAATCAGTTTTCGCCGATAAGTGTTTCAAAAACATGATATTTATTTTTCTTTTTTTTAATCAGTTTTCATCGATGACTGTTTCGAAAACTTGATAGTATTTTTTCATTTTTTTTAATCAGTTTTCGCCGTTGAGTATTTCGAAAACGTAATATTTTCTTTTTTCTAAATAGTTTTTGTCATGACCCCCTACCGGACGTCCGTGACCGGCACGGGAGGTAGGATTTCTCCAATCCTGTAAGCCTCTAATCCCTTAATGACATTCTTATACATGCATAACTACCCATTTCTAATACAAACAATATATAATATATATGGCCATCCCTATCCGGTGACCTAAATAGCACGCAATCCACGGCTCGTTCAACGCCGCTTCAGTCTATACGTATACACATAGTCAATCACACGTACATATAATATACATATTGATCACGCACTTCAGGGCGGGTGATCTATCCTATTCACATGCAGAATCCCTGTGTACAGTCAAGTATATATATTCAAGCACACACCTGCATATAATTTACATATTGATCACACGCCTCAATGCGTGTGATCTATCCTATTCGCATGCGGAAGCCGTATTTTCACATAACCAAATATTCAGTCACACATATATATAAATTTACATATTGACCACACGCTCAGTGTGTGTGATCTATCCTATTCACATGCAGAAGTCACATTCATATATATATATATATATACACATGATATTCATCATATCATATCCTATATTCCCAACAACAAGACCAATCTTTAATCTGTATGAAGCCGACAATTCTAGAGTGTGACATATACATATATGTATATAACAACTGTACAAAACAATGCTATACCAAAAGAATCATATACATATACATCCCGACAAAATACATATATCAATACTACCCACGCGAATAATGCGTGCGGTCTCTAAGTCTGTTCGCCTCCCTGAGATGAAGTGGAAGCGCTCCCGATGCCTATACCACTTGTATCTGTAACATGTAACATTGGGGTGAGTCAAACAGACTCAGTAAGAGGCTTTCCCATCCCTGGTGTAGTAGCGGGTACCACTACAATTGGGGAGAGGAGCCAATCACAAACACATACGCATATAACAGATTCTGAATTTCCATATATTAGGTGGTCAAGCAATGAGCATATGTCATATTCACAATAAAGAATTTAAAGCATGTTTCTACATACATTTAAATTCACACATACATCACATCAGAGTTTAACATACAACTTCATGTGGGTATCCATGTTCAAATAACCGTAATCATAAACTGGCGCGAAGGCATATCTCCGTTAGGAGAGAATCTGGCCCGAAGGCAATATCTCACGTGAGTGGTGTAGGAACCTAGTTGATCATTCTAGGAACCCCTGGTCCCAAGACTTTACTTGGAACATTAACCTGACCCCAAGACTTCACTTGGAGCATAGCCGACGACTCATCTGACCTCGGTTTACCCAAGGCAATAGCCACAATGTGGTGTACTCATATACTTTGTACTCCTGAGAGTTTGACTCAAGATAACAGACTCGATTTACCCGGACCACCCGTGATAGACTCGGTTCCCGCGTTGTACCATAAATGACCCCTATGGACCACTACTTATTTATTTTACTTCTTCTTAGGAAATTCTAAATTTCCAAGTGGTTTTCTAATCTGGAATCCCTCGATTTAAAACAAGGTCACCTATGTTCATTTTCATTGAGAGTTTACATACACCACCACACTTTTCAGATACAATCAATAAGGTTGGTTTCTAGTACCACAAGACTCTCCCCATTAAAATTGACTCGATCCTACCCCCGATCTTATATAGGTCCCGAGGACCTTCTTTTCATATAAGGCTCCTTGAGCCACCATCGCTTTTACAATTCACATACACACATATAGCACGTTTTCACATATACTGTAATTTAGGAACAACAATAGCATGTTATCTAACATGTAATTCCTACAAATAGGCAAGAAGGCAAACCATATATCCATATCTGCAGTCAACCCTATAGGACAAGGATAGGAAAGCCCCTCACCTGGTTGGCCCCTCTGATCGGCTCTCGGTGCGCCCGAAAGTCCACTCACAGTATGGTGCCCTATACACATATACTTGAGAGATTTAGAACTTGAAATTCAGCCACTATCGTGTACATGTAACGCTAATGCTCATGTTCTCTCTAATTAATTCCATAAACTAGTTGTTGGCTTGGAATGCCCTCAACTAGTTTTCGGAACACCTAGCATGCTTCTATTCGTGTTCAACCTTTGCCTAATCACACTATTCGGAAGCCTTGATTTGGGAATGCAAGGTTACCCAATTTCACCTCTATGTGTCCATACGAAATTCCCATTACCCAAGTCTTGAATTTATGGCTCAAGAGAGCCATAAATTCTCATTGTCTAAAATTTCCATTTACCGAATTAACTTTAGACACTTTACCTGCACCTGAATACACATATCCGGATACGCGTACAATTGGAAAATTGTCTCTTTTTCCCCGAACCGGGTTCCGGGTGAGACGGTGATTACTCGGGTTTTACTTCCTCGTACATTCCAATAATTTTTAGCAATTATATAATCATAATTTCCACCTATTGATGCACCCCCAATCAGTCCACAACACCCTTAAACCTTAACAACCACATTTTCCTACACTTTTTCCAACCTGGATAAATTCCATCAATTTGGTTCCGGTTCCTAAGCCTCCAACTCACTTCCTAACATGCAAATACTTCAATTTAAGACCCAGAATACTCAGATTGAATCAATTGGGGTCTTTCCAAAAATCCCTAAAATTGATAAAATTGGGGTTTAAGAGTTTCGAGACTTCTCACCTCGATTCAACCGGTTAGAAGGACGATATGGAGTAGAGGAGACTCCCAGCCACCTTCCCCGGCGAAGAGACGGCGTTTTCCGGCGAGAAACTCTCTCCCTTTGCTTTCTCTCTCTAACCCGTAGCTCTCTCTCTCTCTCTAGCACAACGGACGACGACCAGCTAGCTCCGGCGGACGGCACGACGTACTCCGACACCGGCTCGCACGTCCGGCTACCTTCCACGCATGCTCCCTTCTCGTGCGTCCTCCATCCGAGCTCTGCCCTCTCTCTCGCGTTCTTCCTCTTTCCTCCGTCTCTTCCTCACGCGTTGGCCCTCTTTCCTCTCTCACGGGTTCTCTTTTTCTTTCCTTTACTAACCCTTTACTTATAATATATATATATATATATATATATATATATATATATATATATATAGATATATATATATATATATTACAAAAGAAAAAGAAATCTGGTATATTAGTAAATAAAAAAATATGAAAGAAAATTTAGGATCTAAAATACTTGTATTCACAACATAGTAAGTAATATGGTAGTGTGTATTTTTATCCCATTTTCCACTTTAATTAAATTAATTAATTTAATTTAATTGATGACGCTAGTTAAAATGTTCTCGGGTATTACAGTTTTTGACGATGAGTGTTTCGAAAAATTGATATTCATTTTTCTTTTTTTAATCAGTTTTCACCGATGAGTGTTCTGAAAACTTAATATTCATTTTTCTTTTTTTAATCAGTTTTCGTCGATGAGTGTTTTGAAAACTTGATATTCATTTTTCTTTTTTTTAATCAGTTTTCGCCGATGAGTGTCGAAAACGTAATATTCATTTTCCTTTTTTTATATAGTTTTCACCGATGAGTGTTTCAAAAACATGATATTCATTTTCTTTTTCTTAATCAGTTTTCGCCGATGAGTGTTTAGATAATGTGATATTCATTTTTCTTTATTTAATTAGTTTTCACCGATGAGTTTTTCGAAAACTTGATATTCATTTATCTTTTTTTTAATCAGTTTTCGCCGATGAGTGTTTCGAAAACTTGATATTTATTTTTCTTTTTTTAATCAGTTTTTGCCGATGAGTGTTTTCGAAAACTTGATATTTATTTTTATTTTTTTAATCAATTTTCGCCGATCAGTGTTTCGAAAACTTGATATTTATTTTTCTTTTTTTTAATCAATTTTTGCCGATGAGTGTTTCGAAAACTTGATATTTATTTTTCTTTTTTTAATCAGTTTTTACCAATGAGTGTTTTCGAAAACTTGATATTCATTTTTCTTTTTTTAATCAATTTTCGCCGATGAGTGTTCTGAAAATATGATATTTATTTTTCTTTTTTAATCAGTTTTCGCCGATGAGTGTTTCGAAAACTTGATATTCATTTTTCTTTTTCGTAATCAGTTTTCGCCGATGAGTGTTTCGAAAACGTGATATTCATTTTTCTTTATTTAATTAGTTTTCATCGATGAGTATTTCGAAAACTTGATATTCATTTTTTTAATCATTTTTCGCCGATGAGTGTTTCGAAAACTTGATATTCATTTTTCTTTTTTTGATAAGTTTTCGCTAATGAGTGTTTCGAAAACTTGATATTCATTTTTCTTTTTTTAATTAGTTTTCGCCGATGAGAGTTCTGAAAACTTGATATTCATTTTTTAATCAGGTTTTGCCAATGAGTGTTTCGAAAAATTTATATTCTTTTTTCTTTTTTTAATCAGTTTTCGACGATGAGTGTTTCAAAAACTTGATACTCATTTTCCTTTTTTAATCAGTTTTCGCCGATCAGTGTTTCGAAAACTTGATATTCATTTTTATTTTTTTAAATCAGTGTTCGTAGATAAGTGTTTCGAAGACTTGATATTCATTTTTCCTTTTTTAGTAAGTTTTCGCTAATGAGTGTTTCGAAAACATGATATTCATTTTTCTTTTTTTTAAATTAGTTTTCGCCGATGAGTATTTTGAAAACTTGATATTCATTTTTCTTTTTTTAATCAGTTTTCGCCGATGAGTGTTTCGAAAATATGATATTTATTTTTCTTTTTTTAATCAGTTTTCGCCGATTAATATTTCGAAAACTTGATATTCATTTTTCTTTTTTAATTAGTTTTGGTCGATGAGTGTTCTGAAAACTTGATATTCATTTTTCTTTTTTTAAATCAGGTTTCGCCGATAACTGTTTTGACAACTTGATATTGATTTTTCTTTTTTTTAATCATTTTTGCCGAAGTGTTTCAAGAACTTGATATTGATTTTTCTTTTTTTTTAATCAGTTTTCGCCGATGAGTGTTTCGAAAACTTGAAATTCATTTTTTTAATCAGTTTTCGCCGATGAGTGTTCTAAAAACATGATATTAGTTTTTCTTTTTTTTAATCAGTATTCGCCGATTAGTGTTGTGAAAACTTGATATTCATTTTTCTTTTTATTAATCAATTTTCGCCGATAAGTGTTTCGAAAATGTAAAATTCATTTTTCTTGTTTTTTTAAATAGTTTTCCCCTATGAGTGTTTCGAATACTTGATATTCATTTTTCTTTTTCTTAATCTGTTTTCGCCGATGAGTGTTTCGAAAACGTCATATTCATTTTTCTTTATTTAATTAGTTTTCACTGATGAGTGTTTCGAAAACTTGATATTCGTTTTTCTTTTTCTTAATCAGTTTTCGCCGATGAGTGTTTCGATAATGTGATATTCATTTTTCTTTATTTAATTAGTTTTCACCGATGAGTGTTTCGAAAACGTAATATTCATTTTTCTTTATTTAATTAGTTTTCGCCAATGAAAGTTTTCGAAAACTTGATATTCTTTTTTCTTTTTTTTAGTAAGTTTTTGCTAATGAGTGTTTCGAAAACTTGATATTCATTTTTCTTTTTTTAATCAGTTTTCACTGATGAGTATTTCGAAAATTTGATATTCTTTTTCCTTTTTTAATCAGTTTTCGCCGATGAGTGTTTCGAAAACTTTATATTCATTTTTATTTTTTTAATCTGTTTTCGTCGATTAGTGTTTCGAAAACTGGATATTCATTGTCCTTCTTTTAGTAAGTTTTCGTTGATGAGTGTTTCGAAAACTTGATATTCAGTTTTCTTTTTATTAATCAGTTTTCGCCGATAGGTGTTTGATAATACCAATATTTACCCTTGTATCTTTTGACATTTGACAAGCTTTTGTTGAGTTTAAAGAGTCATTATGCGTGATTTAGTGTTATTCAAGGGCACTTAAGGACTTAAATCACAATCTTGCTAGTTCCATGTTTTTATTGAATAAATTGTGATAATTCTCTAGTTTTATTAACTTGAGGGCCTCACAATTGTTTTGGTTGATTTGTAGGTCAACTAGCTTGAGGAATAGCAAGGATTCAAGTGCTAGAGGTCGAGAAAGAAGCTGGAAAGCGAAGCCGGTACAAGATTTGAGGCTTAGAGGCATTTTTGGGCCTATTCTACTGTTCCACCCGCTGCCAGCGGGTAGCCTTGCAAGCTGCCAGCGGGTGGACTTCAGTTTCAGAGCAAAACGTGCGTTTCGAGTAATCCACCCGCTGCCAGCGGGTAGATGACCCGCTGCCAGCGGGTACACCAGTTCTGCACGACTTTCTCGCGATTTTAAGAGCTGAAACGGATGGTGGGCCCACTTTCTCAATGTTTTACCACAAGGGGAGCATACTAGGTCGGATTAGAGGGAATATTCTGAGGTTTTAGAGGCCCTTAACCTAATCAAGAGAAAAACCCACGAATTTGAAACACATTCATCACACAAGCTCTCATCCTCTCAAGTCTCTCCACATTTTCAGCCACACTCACCATTTTCTCTTCATCTTCTCCACTCTCCACACCTATTCAGACCAAATTCCAGCAACCTCCATCATCATCCATGGCTAAGCAAGGGTTGGAGGAGCTTGGTGGAGCATTTCTCCCATCCATGAGCGGCTAAACTTCTTGTGCTTTGGAGGAGGATGATTAGGGCTTGAGCTATGGCATCCAATAGGGAGTTTTTCTTGTTTTCCTACTACTTCTCTTTATGGATTCATGTTTATCTTGTTGATATTGATGAGTTTGTATTGATTGTGACTCCATGGTTGTGGAACTCAACTAGGTTGTAGTGGACATTAGGAATTTAAATAGACTTGTGATTTGTATTTTGATTCTCCCATTGTGGGTTTTGATTACATTGGATTTGGTTGAATCTTATTGTAATTTTTAATTCATTGTGGAAGTCACTCTAATGACAATGGTAATTGTTGAGTTGAATTCTAGTTTATGTTAAATTCCTCATTTGCTTCATTGATGGTATTTGATTAGGTTTGTTAATTGTCCGGTTGGTTAATTGCATCCTCTAATTAAATTACCTAGGTTTAGTGGTCACTAAACTACTTTAGGAAATGGCCTTTCATTGATTAACTCCATACTTTTTGATAGCAAGGATAGCCCAAAGCATTCTCCAACAAACATATTCATCTCATTTCATTAACCTCAATTTACTTTAGCTTTAAAAATATTGAAAATCCCAAAAAAGTGTTAGTTCTAGTTTCATTTAGTTGCATTTAATTCCATTTAGTTTCATTGCATACCAAGTGTTTGTTAAATTGCTTCAAAGACTTCCCTTTTTGTGTTAATTGAGCATATTTGTCCATTGAGTCCATAGGCTCCGCGAGAGAGAATCGACCTAGGTTGTGCCACTAGCTGCACTTTCTAGTATTAATTTTATTGGTGCCGGCCTCGCGACAAGGCCGCGCTCATCAATTTGGCGCCGTTGCCGGGGAGCCATTTTGGTTCTTTGTGCAATTGTGCTAGATTCTCACGAATTGGGTTGTTTTCGCGTGATTTCGTTGGGAATTACATAGTTAGATTGTGTTTTGTTATTGTGTTTTGTGTTTTAAGTTGTGTCTTTTCATTTTAGTGTTTGTTTCTAGGCTTATTGTGATTTTTAGTAAGTGTTTTTGCTGGTTTTTGTGAAATTTTTCATAGCTGTCCTATTTTCTTTTGGCAAGAAATTACTTAGTTTAATTGCATTTAATTGTGTTTTTATTTGTGTTTATTGTTTCTAGGTAGTTTATAGTTGATTTAGCATTTATTTTTAGGCTTGAATAGTCATTTTGAAGCATTTTCAGTTGGATTTTTGCTGGTTTTTCGAATCTGCCCTGTTTTTCTGCTTTAACAGTGCAGAATTGCTTCTGTTTCTGCCTTACCCGCTGGCAGCGGATGAACCTACCCGCTGGCAGCGGGTGAAGCAGTGAACTGCACTGTTTTTCATTCTGTGTTGCTTTGTTTCTGGTTTTCTGGTCTGTTTTATTTGTTTTACTGTTTTTCTGTGTGTTTTCTTCTTTTTGTTGGTTGTTTAGTGTATGCTAAGAAATTCTAGAGGAGACCTAATTCCATTGGATTTAGAAATTGAAAGAACTCTTAGGAAAATAAGAAAACTCAAAAAGAAGTAATTAAGGCTAACCAAGAAAGGGAAAGAGAACTAGCAATAGAAGAAATGGCCGAAGAGGATAACGGGGATAATCGGATGGACAATAGGGGAAGGAATGAAGGAGGTAATAATGTGGTAGATCAACCTAAAAAGTCCATTAAACAATTGAATCAATTTGATGATAATTTTGAATCTTTGGTTGGTGCTACTCCTACTTTTACTACTGATTTTGAAATTAAAGGTTCTCTTGTGCACTCACTTCCAAAATTTCATGGTCTTCCAGGTGAGAATCCGTATACACATATAAGCTCTCTCCACATGCATTGCATGACGATGAAGCCCGTGGGGGCTAAACTTGAAGAAGTCATGTGGAAGGTTTTCCATCTCACTCTGGAAGGGAAAGCAAAGGTTTGGTATATGAGTTTGCCAAGGTACACCCCAGATGCTTACCAAACATGGGATAATTTGAAGAAGCATTTTATTGAAAAATATTATCCTTCAAACAAAGTCGCCGCAGCAAGAAAAGAGATTGCATCTTCAAGGCAAGAAGAGGGTGAAACATTCTATGGATATTGGACACGTGTTCAGGATATGGTAGCAAAATGTCCAAATCATCAAATGCCACTGGAGCACCTAGTCCAAGCTTTTGTCTATGGGTTAACTGATGAAGATGCAAAAATGCTCAACGCAGCTGCTAATGGGTCCATAGAAGACATGCCCCCTGATGAAGCAATGGAGTTGATCAAGAAGCTCGCCTTGAGTAGGCAGAACATTACCACGAGGGATACTCGAGCACTAAAAGAGATATCTCCAGCAGATCGAGATCCATTGTTGGTGAAAGTGGTACATGAACTGTCTGCACTAACCAAGAGGGTGGATGGACTGAGCATCCAATCTCCAAGATCACCCACTCAACAGCTAGCTATGGTAGGCGCTAGTTGTACATTCTGCGATTCCCCTATGCACATATCAGCAGACTGCCCTGGTCAATATGAAGATGTGAATGCAATGTATCAAGCACGGCCTGGGCAATACCAACAAAGGGACCCTTACTCCAATACATACAATCCTGGTTGGAGAGATCACCCTAACTTCAGATATGGGAATAGCGGTAATCAGAATACTCAAGGGTTTAGCAGTGGGCAAAGTCAAGGGAACTACCCTTCTAGAGGAGGAAATTCTTATGGTGGTCAATACTCAAATTTTCAAGGGGCTTCACCTAGCCAAGCACCAAAACAGAACACCACCAATGCCATGGTTCCCATTAGTCAAGGTGCACCGTCTTCAAGCAATGATGAGCTTAAACAGCTTCTAGTGAAAGGGTTCTCAGATATTGGTGCAAAATTTGACCAAGAGCGGAGTATCACTGATGATAAAATCAAGGTCGTCGCCTCACACGTTGACTCATGCTTCACTAATATCATGAACAAGTTTGAACAAATGGAAGTAAAGCATGACAACCTGAACTCATTCGTCACTCAGTTGTCTAACAAGAAGAGTGATGAGCAAGCAAGATCAAGCGGAGCGACGCCTTCTAACACAGTGATCAATCCCAAGTCACTGAATGCCATAAGCCTTAGAAGCGGCAGAAAAGTCAGATTTGAAGACAAGGAAGGTGATGAACAAATTGAAGAAATTGTTTGTGAAAGTCCTCCTCTGTCACCACTCAAGCTTTCTGAAAGCTCCAAAGAGACTAGACTGCGGGAAAAAGTTGAAGAAAAGAAGAAAGAGCAACAAGAGGAACCAAAAGAAAAGGAGGAACAAAAGGAGAAGGAAGAAGCAATTAACAAAGCCATCTCCACCCAAAAAGGTAAGGAGGTAAGTATAAGTGATCTTCCCTTTCCTAATTCATATTTGCTAAGTAAGAAAGTCAAGGAAGTTAAAACTGATGAAGAGGCACTGAATTTATTTACCAAGTTAGAAGTTAATATTCCTTTGTTAGAGTTGGTAAGAAAAGTGCCTAAATATGCAAAAGTTTTGAAAGAGCTTTGTACAAACAAGAGAAGATTTAGACCAAATGAGAGAGTTCAAGTGAGCTCTAATGTTTCTGCTCTTTTCAAACCCCAAATCCCGGTCAAGTGCCAAGACCCGGGGTCTTTCACAATCCCTTGTACTATTGGTAAGGTTACTATAGGGGGTGCATTACTTGATCTAGGGGCTGCTATAAATGTCATGCCCAAATCTGTTTATCAGGCCCTAGGTGTTAAAACACTTCAACCCACTACAGTAATCTTACAATTAGCTGATAGGTCCATTAGGCGACCTGATGGGATTATAGAGGACCTTTTGGTCCGAGTGAAAGACTTGCTCATTCCAGCTGATTTTTATGTTCTTGATATGGCTGCGGAAGTGCATCAGGATTCCACTCTCATTTTAGGTCGTCCCTTCTTGAGGACTGCTAATACTGTGATTAGCATGAAAGAAGGAACGATCTCTATGGAAGTGGGAGATCATAAAGTTAATTTTAATATGTATGAGACTATGAAGCATCCATATGAGGACTATTCTTTACTTGGGGTTAGTGCAATAGATATAATCATGGAAGATGAACATGTAGGTTATAAGCTTGATGATGATAATTCTGAATCTACTGTTGATGCATTTTCTGATGGTTATTTTTCATTCACTGAACTTTTGCATGCTGATGATGACACTCTTGCTTCATTCTCTTCTTTATATTCTTTTCCATCTACTTGCTCTTGTGGAGGTGATCCCTCATGTCTTAACTGCATGTCAGTTGATTGCACACGTGGTACCCCACAATCTGATACATTTTCTGTGACTAGTTATTCTTTGGATTCTCTTTCTTCTTTGAGCAGTTATGATGGCCCTTTGGGAAAGTTGTTCATTGAGTTTTCAGGTGAGTCAAGCAATGAAACAGGGAAGGTGATTCAAAACAAAGTTCAATACATTCTGCCATGTGAAGATCCCCTTTCTGCTTCTCCACCTTCTCACCTATTCCAAGGGCAACATAGTGAAAGAAAGGAAATCGCGGTTGAAGCTGAATCAACCGAAGAAGGGAACATTCTACCAAGGTTTGAATGCATGGAAGTTGAGGCAAGTGGTAAAAATGAAATTTTAAAGGGAAGTACTCTTGCCACTTTAGATGTGCAAAAATTAGTTCCTTCTGTAATTCAACCTCCCACTCTAGAGCTCAAAGAGCTCCCTTCAAATCTAAAGTATGTTTTCTTAGAGTCAAATAACCAATTACCAGTGATCATTGCTAATGGGTTATCTGACGAGAATGAAGGGAAGCTCTTAAACCTTTTGAGAAAACATAAAAGAGCAATAGGGTGGACTTTAGCAGATATACCAGGGATTAGTCCTACAATTTGTACACATAGAATTCTGCTAGAGGAGGGGTCGCAGCCCAAGCGACAACCCCAAAGGAGGTTGAATCCTTTGATTTTAGATGTGGTCAAGAAAGAGGTCACTAAGCTTTTGAGTGCGGGTATTATATACCCAATTTCTGATAGTAAATGGGTTAGCCCTGTGCAGGTTGTTCCAAAGAAGAGTGGGATCACAATAGTGAAAAATGAGAAAGATGAGTTGATTCCCACTAGAGTCCAGAATTCGTGGCGCATGTGTATTGACTATAGAAAATTAAATGACGCCACTAGAAAGGACCATTTCCCTTTGCCCTTTATTGACCAGATGCTTGAGAGGCTTGCTGGCAAGTCTTACTACTGTTTCCTTGATGGCTTCTCTGGTTATTTTCAGGTACCCATAGCTCCGGAGGACCAAGAAAAGACCACTTTTACTTGCCCCTTTGGTACATTTGCATATAGGAGAATGCCTTTCGGTTTGTGTAATGCTCCTGGTACATTTCAGCGTTGTATGATGTCTATTTTTTCTGATTTTCTTGAACAATGCATGGATGTATTTATGGATGATTTTACAGTTTATG
Source organism: Senna tora (assembly GCA_014851425.1). Lineage (NCBI taxonomy): Eukaryota > Viridiplantae > Streptophyta > Magnoliopsida > Fabales > Fabaceae > Senna > Senna tora. The sequence goes on along the minus strand of CM026270.1, from coordinate 29,820,995 downwards.
GGGAGTCATTTGATGCATGTTTAGACAGCTTGGATAAAATTCTTGCTAGATGTTCTGAAAAGGGTCTTGTGCTAAATTATGAAAAGTGTCATTTTATGGTTGATCAAGGAATTGTTTTAGGGCATTTAATTTCTGAAAAAGGGATTGAAGTGGATAAAGCAAAAATAGAAGTAATCTCCTCCCTCCCATACCCCACATGTGTTAAGGAGATTAGATCATTTTTGGGTCATGCAGGGTTCTATAGGAGGTTCATTAAAGATTTTAGCAAAATTGCATATCCATTATCTCAATTACTTCAAAAAGATGCAGAGTTTGATTTTAATGAAGCATGTAGGTCTGCTTTTGATGAACTGAAATCTAGACTTGTCTCTCCCCCAATACTTTCTGCTCCTAATTGGCAATTATATTTTGAGATTTCATGTGATGCTTCTAATTTTGCTGTTGGAGCCATGCTAGGGCAAAAGGAGAACAGGATTTCTAGAGTGATTGCATATGCCTCCAAGACACTAGACCCGGCACAAATTAATTATACCACCACTGAAAAGGAATTGTTTGCCGTTGTCTTTGCTTTGGAGAAATTTAGACCGTACTTGCTTAATTCCAAGGTTGTAGTTTTTTCTGACCATGCTGCAGTGAAGTATCTTTTCTCCAAACCTCATTCCAAGCCCAGGCTACTCAGATGGGCCCTTCTCTTGCAAGAATTTGACATAGAGATTAAGGATAGACCAGTAGCTGAAAACCATGTAGTTGACCATTTGAGTCGCTTACCTGAGGACACAAAGGGAGTGGACTCTTCTAACTCTACTTTTGATGCTTTTCCAGATTCTTTGTTGTGTACCATAGCTCGTCATGAGCCTTGGTATGCTCATATAGTGAATTTTCTCATTAGTGGAGTGACACCCCCTTCTATGTCTACTTTTCAGGTACAAAAGCTAAAGGGAGATGCCAAATTCTATGCTTGGGATGCGCCTCATCTTTGGAGACTATGTGCTGATCAAGTCATTCGAAGGTGCATACCAGAGGAAGAACAAGAGAGCATATTAACTGCCTGTCATACCTTGGCTTGTGGGGGGCATTTTGGTGGAAAGAAAACCTCTAGGAAAGTCTTAGACTGTGGGTTTTATTGGCCAACTTTAGTTAAGGATTCTGTCAATTTTTGTAAAACTTGTGATAAGTGCCAACGTTTTGGGGGTTTGGGATGGAAACAAGAAATGCCACAACAACCTATACTATTTTGTGAAATTTTTGATGTTTGGGGCATAGATTTTATGGGACCTTTTCCCCCATCAAACGGGTTTACTTACATTTTATTGGCAGTTGACTATGTTTCTAAGTGGATAGAGGCCGTACCTACTAGGAAGGATGATGCTCAAACTGTAGCTAAATTTGTCAAGTCTAATATTTTGTGTAGGTTTGGAATCCCTAGAGCCATCATTAGTGATCAGGGCACCCACTTTTGCAATAGGCTTTTCAATAGCCTATTAGCTAAGCATGGTGTCCGACATAAAGTTTCCACACCTTACCACCCACAAACCAATGGTCAGGCAGAGGTGTCTAACAGGGAAGTTAAGAAGATTCTTGAAAGGGTTGTGCAACCCTCCCGAAAGGATTGGAGTTCCCGACTTGAAGAAGCTCTTTGGGCATATCGCACAGCCTACAAAACTCCAATAGGCATGTCCCCTTATCGCCTAGTCTTCGGTAAAGCTTGCCATTTGCCGGTTGAATTAGAGCATAAGGCATATTGGGCGGTGCGAAAATGCAACTTAGATATGGAAGCTGCAGGAGAAGAAAGAAAACTCCAATTGCAAGAACTTGATGAAATGAGGGCTGAAGCATATGAAAATGCCAGGTTGTACAAGGAGAAGACAAAGAAAATTCATGACAAAGGCATTCTTAGAAAATGCTTTAGTGTTGGGGATAAAGTTTTAAAATTCAAAGCAAGATTCAAGTTCAAGCAAGGAATGATGAAAACACGTTGGGATGGACCTTTCACAGTGACCAAGGTCTTTCCTTATGGAGCGGTGGAGATAATGGAAGATTCAACCGGTGCCGTGCACTTGGTGAATGGTCACTTGCTGAAATTGTTCAAGGAAAACTCCAAGCCCCCATGAGGGGCCAGGTCATCTCTTTCCTTTTCTCATCTTGCATTTAATTTGTTGCTCTTATGGATTGCTTGAGATGAGTGTGGGGGAAGAGATCTTCCAGTAGGTAGTAGATTGTGGTTTTGTTCTTTGTGGTTTAATTATGCTTTTGTGTACTTTGTTGCTTTTAGTTTGTGCTTTGTGTGTTTGTGTAGTTGTGTGGTTAGGCACTCCCTTGGTTGTTGAATGCATGAATTTTGATGTATGAGGTTTGCTTTTTGATGGATGGAAGCCAGCAAATTAGGTTCTAGGAGTAGGAATAGATGGACTTTTATGTTTTTAGGAGTCTCTGGTTGGATACAGGAGTGAATGGAGTGGAGAGATGAAATTAGGGGTCAAAATGCCCAATTCTGGGCATGTCTCTGTAGCACCCGCTGCCAGCGGGTAGTTTTTGCTCGCTGCCAGCGGGAGCTACAGGTTAGTATCCCCTGATTTTTCCCCTATTTTCCCCTGTTTCAATTCGCCTCTGACTTACCTGCTGCCAGCGGGTGAGTCTGGGCATTTAAAAAAAAATTATTATTAATTAATTTTATTTTATTTCACCTAATTTCAAATTTCAAAAATATTTAGTATCTTAACCCTAATTCCCCTTCCCCCTCTTTCTTCTTTTCAGCTTTCTCTCTCTCTCTAACCTCTCTCTCTTCCTTCCCCATATCCCAAAACCATCTCCCTTCACCCATCCTCATTCATCCCTTCACCAAACCGTGAGCCCCTCTCTTCATCCCCCACTATCCCAATCCCGTAACCCACCCCAAACTTCTTCCCCAATTCCAAAACCGAACCACCCCCCCTCCTTTCTCCCACTCTAGTCGCCTTTTTCAGCCTACAAAACTCCACCAAAACTGAACCCACCCCTTCCTCCACAATCCACCATTCCCTCTCCTCTCACCCCACATCCTCCATCTCAGCCCCAAAAACGAACCAACCCTTCATCCCTTCACCAAAAACCGAACCCAGCCTCTCACCCATATTCCAATCCCTCTTCCATCCCAAAACCATTCCTTTCTCTCTCTCACAGCACCAAAAAAAAGCCGTACCCCCAACCCCATCCCCTTCTCAGCTCCAAAACCCAACCCTTCACCCATTCCCTTACAAAACCGTATCCCCCTTCTCAGCCCCAAAACCAAGCCATCCCAATCCCTTCACCCATTCCCCCACCAAGCCGTCACTCCCACAACCCAAGACCACCTCTCCACTTCCAGCCCCATTTTCTATTTACTATAGGTAAATTTCCCCTCTTTGCAAAATTTTGTTATTTTTCTTAATAGTATTTCTTTTTGTTCATTTTACATATTTCTTTTATTTTATTTTATTAATTTTAGTATTATTATTATTTTTTTCAGTAGAGTGATTATTATTTAGGTTAGTCATATATTTATATATATCTATATCCTGGCTGTGAGAAATTGGACTGATAATACCTTGACCTAGGTATAGATAATTAGATTGCAAATAATTTTTATCTTGATTTAGTAGATAGGGTAATTGTTTTTTGTTTATTTTTTTTTAGTCACATTAGTACTTAGGTAGTAAATAAATTCTAGTTTAAGTTCTCTTTTTAATTAATTTTTCAGTATTTTATCTAGAATTAGTTAATACATACCCTAGTCTTGTTTAGCAATAGTAAATATGCACTATTTTCGTTTGGCACTAGTTTTTAGCTTACATCAACGTCATTTTTCACTTTTGTGTAGTTGGTTTTAATTTAGGCTAATTATTTCATAATTTTAGAAAATCAGTCTAGATTAATTGCATACCGCAAGATCACTTTTCAACTGAGCCCCCACATTAGTCATAGTTCATTTGGTTGTCTTTTCATTTTCCATAGTTTTAATTCTTTCTTTAGTTTAATTAGTTTTTCTTTTTCTCTAATTAGTTTTATTTGGTTGGGCGTCTAGGTTGGTTAGTGTAGTCTTGCTGGCTTCTTTGTTGACTGATTCTTCTTTTTAAATTGCTTGTGTTTTTTTTCTTGTTTTTATTTGTTGGTGTTGTTTAGCAAGCATGTCCGGCGAAGAGTTGACTTTTGAAGAAATACAAGAGGAGGTTGAAAATAGATCCCTCCACCAAGAATTTCATTTTCCTGAGACGGACGGCAATACATTCTTTGATCAATTATGCGCCGCCAACCTCACATCTCTGAATCGGGTACAGGTAGCTGACAATGAGCAGTTTGTGCAACATTTCTACATTAATGTCAAGCTCAAGCGCAGCATCAACAACCCGACTTACCGCGGCACGAGGGTTACCACATTCACATTGGCTGGCATCCGGCAATTTTTTGGACTGCCTGTTGTGCAGAATTGTGCTTACAAGAGCCAACAGTCAGCTTTTAACAGTGGTGATGCTCCTTTTCCGCGCGCTGAAATTAGAGAGATGCTCATTCAGGACAATTCCGATTGGGATGCTAAGTATGGAGGATCTCAGATCTATTTGCAACGCTCTTCCCTGTGCCCGGCTGCTAGAGCATGGCTGCTTTTTATATGTCACAACATTCTTCCTTCAAGCCATGGTACTGACATACCCTCTCAACAAGCACACCTTATTTACTTATTCATGAAGAATGAGAGAGTTGATGTGGCCGGGCTGATTTTTGACTCGCTCAAGAAGGCTTCAGTGAAGGGAGTGAAGGGACAAATTCTGTTATTTCCACATCTCATCTCTCAGATGTACAAGAGAGCAGGTGTTCCGCAGCTTGATTCTGATTTAGAGTTCGATCCTTCCAACACCAGAGATTACAGTAGATTGGGATTTGGAAGACCTCCAGTTATTAGACCTCCCGCGCCAGCCAGGAATGTCAGGCGGCGCCGTGATGAAGCCTCTTCGAGTCGGACCCCTTCGCAAGCTTCAGAGCCAATGATGCAGACCTCTGACCAAAAGCTAGATCTCCTGATCTCTGAGCAGCGTGCCCTTAGGGATGACGTCCACACTCTTCGGGATGACATCCACACTTTGCAGGCTAGCTTCACATCTTTTCAGGTCGAGGTCCGGGACAATTTTAGAGAGCTGCGAGAGGGCCGTGATGGAGCTCGGTTCTGAGCCAACTGCTTGCTAGTTTTATCTGCTTTTATTTCTTTTGTGTTTCATTTGATTTTTCTGCTACTTTTCCTTCTTACTCATGAATTCTATTTGTGCTGGTTATTACTTTTGCTGTTGAGCTACTGATGGCTCATTTACCTTCTGGAACATTATAATTTCATGCATTCTTAGCTGTGTAGCTGTTTAGCTTGCCTTGCTCGCCCCTCTTCTCCTCTTTTTGCATTTAACTGATTGTTTTTATGCTTGTGGACCCTCGTGCTTGTGCATCCTTGTCCTATCTTTCTGCATTGAGGACAATGCTTGTTGCAAGTGTGGGGGAGAAGTTTCTGAAGAATGATTGCTTCTTGAATTGCTGAATGGGCAGGTTACCTTGTGATTATTGCAAATATTGACATCAGATTTATATTCCTATTTCATGATTGTGTTTTTAATACCTTGTGAATTTAGTTTTTCAGCTTCTATTCTTGTGGATGCGAATATAAATGTAAATGCACAGGTTTTAAGTCCTTTTGTTCATGGATATTATCAACTGAGTAGATTCATTTTTCGTTTTTGTTGAAGACTTTTGGGATTAATGATGTTAATCAGGAATTCCATAATCACTTTTTGATATATACTCAAATGTTTTGAAATTTTTTTTTGGGAACCACACTTAACTTTTGTGCCTGTTTAAGCATTTTAGAAAATGCTTTCAAGTAGTGTGTCAGGAGCCCGCAGAATGCAAAATCAATTCAAGAATAAGAAACAATTTCAAGAGATTGGTGCTCTCTAATTCTCAACTTAAGCAAGACATTAATGTGAGTAATTAATTAGGCATGCATTGATCGATGTGAGAGTAACCTAGCCTTGTTGGAAGATTTTGAGCCAAACACTTCTGTTTTTCTTGCATATACTTGTGTGTTGTCTGCTTACTTGTTTACTTTCTAGAACTTGATTGAAATCTTGTTGAAGCTTGACATGCGTTAGTTAAATAAAAATGATTGAGGCGTTTGTTTCACTCACCTATATCCCATACACAAACCACTTCTTTTGCTACCCTTAGTCACCCCTTTGAGCTTAATTCTTGCTTTTCTAGACATTTTGCACTATGAATTTTAATTAAATGTTTGACTTTAGGTTTCTTAGTTTCTGACCACTCATCTTCCTGGGTTGAAATTGTCTAATGGATCCAATCAAGCAAAAAGCTTGAAAAGAAAGAATAAATAAATAAATAAATGAATTATACATTTATTTATTTAGAAAAAAATTTAAAAAGAAGAAAAAAAAAGGGGAAATACAAAAGAAAGAAAAGCAATAAAAAAAAAAGAAAAAAAAAAGAGATGATGAATAAAAGAGTTGCAACCGAAAGTAATAAGGATCTTAGACAAATTTCTTGGTTGTTGGAAGATGATTGTTTGGTTAGACTTTTTTGGAACCCAAGCAATCGTTTAATTGGGAGTCAATTCAAAATGTTTCGTTTTGCATAATTTCTTTCTTTGTAAACACTTTTCATCATGACCATGCATCCATCATTACAAGCCATTAAGACCTCATGATTTGTTGAGCTAACGCATCTTAGTGGAGATCTAGATCTCTCTCAAGCCTATGGCAAAGTGATAAGTAAGTAAGATTAGAGAGAAAATATCCAACATTAGTGAGTAGAGCGAAACACTTGAGTCATCGGTCATTTGCAGGTTTTAATTGATTGCTATGCATAATTGTTTTTGCTTTTGTTGCATGAACCAAGAACATGGTTTCTTGCTTAGTTGTTTTGCATCTTGATTTGATTGGTTATTTTGTTGCTTCCTACATACCCCTTGGCTACATTTTTGACTGATTGCTTTGCTCAGGAGTGCAAAGGTCTAAGTGTGGGGGAGTTGATAATACCAATATTTACCCTTGTATCTTTTGACATTTGACAAGCTTTTGTTGAGTTTAAAGAGTCATTATGCGTGATTTAGTGTTATTCAAGGGCACTTAAGGACTTAAATCACAATCTTGCTAGTTCCATGTTTTTATTGAATAAATTGTGATAATTCTCTAGTTTTATTAACTTGAGGGCCTCACAATTGTTTTGGTTGATTTGTAGGTCAACTAGCTTGAGGAATAGCAAGGATTCAAGTGCTAGAGGTCGAGAAAGAAGCTGGAAAGCGAAGCCGGTACAAGATTTGAGGCTTAGAGGCATTTTTGGGCCTATTCTACTGTTCCACCCGCTGCCAGCGGGTAGCCTTGCAAGCTGCCAGCGGGTGGACTTCAGTTTCAGAGCAAAACGTGCGTTTCGAGTAATCCACCCGCTGCCAGCGGGTACACCAGTTCTGCACGACTTTCTCGCGATTTTAAGAGCTGAAACGGATGGTGGGCCCACTTTCTCAATGTTTTACCACAAGGGGAGCATACTAGGTCGGATTAGAGGGAATATTCTGAGGTTTTAGAGGCCCTTAACCTAATCAAGAGAAAAACCCACGAATTTGAAACACATTCATCACACAAGCTCTCATCCTCTCAAGTCTCTCCACATTTCCAGCCACACTCACCATTTTCTCTTCATCTTCTCCACTCTCCACACCTATTCAGACCAAATTCCAGCAACCTCCATCATCATCCATGGCTAAGCAAGGGTTGGAGGAGCTTGGTGGAGCATTTCTCCCATCCATGAGTGGCTAAACTTCTTGTGCTTTGGAGGAGGATGATTAGGGCTTGAGCTATGGCATCCAATAGGGAGCTTTTCTTGTTTTCCTACTACTTCTCTTTATGGATTCATGTTTATCTTGTTGATATTGATGAGTTTGTATTGATTGTGGCTCCATGGTTGTGGAACTCAACTAGGTTGTAGTGGACATTAGGAATTTAAATAGACTTGTGATTTGTATTTTGATTCTCCCATTGTGGGTTTTGATTACATTGGATTTGGTTGAATCTTATTGTAATTTTTAATTCATTGTGGAAGTCACTCTAATGACAATGGTAATTGTTGAGTTGAATTCTAGTTTATGTTAAATTCCTCATTTGCTTCATTGATGGTATTTGATTAGGTTTGTTAATTGTCCGATTGGTTAATTGCATCCTCTAATTAAATTACCTAGGTTTAGTGGTCACTAAACTACTTTAGGAAATGGCCTTTCATTGATTAACTCCATACTTTTTGATAGCAAGGATAGCCCAAAGCATTCTCCAACAAAACATATTCATCTCATTTCATTAACCTCAATTTACTTTAGCTTTAAAAATATTGAAAATCCCAAAAAAGTGTTAGTTCTAGTTTCATTTAGTTGCATTTAATTCCATTTAGTTTCATTGCATACCAAGTGTTTGTTAAATTGCTTCAAAGACTTCCCTTTTTGTGTTAATTGAGCATATTTGTCCATTGAGTCCATAGGCTCCGCGAGAGAGAATCGACCTAGGTTGTGCCACTAGCTGCACTTTCTAGTATTAATTTTATTGGTGCCGGCCTCGCGACAAGGCCGCGCTCATCAGTGTTTCGAAAACGTAAAATTCATTTTTCTTGTTATTTTAAATAGTTTTCCCCGATGAGTGTTTCGAATACTTGATATTCATTATTCTTTTTCTTAATCAGTTTTCGTCGATCAGTGTTTCGAAAACGTGATATTCATTTTTCTTTATTTAATTAGTTTTCACTGTTGAGTGTTTCGAAAACTTGATATTCGTTTTTGTTTTTCTTAATCCGTTTTTGCCGATGAGTGTTTCGAAAACGTGATATTCATTTTTCTTTATTTAATTAGTTTTCCCCGATGAGTGTTTCGAAAACTTGATATTCATTTTTCTTTTTTTAATAAGTTCTTGCCGATGAGTGTTTCGAAAACTTTATATTCATTTTTATTTTTTTTAATCAATTTTCGTAGATGAGTGTTTCGAAAACTTGATATTCATTTTTCTTTTTCTAAACATTTTTCGCCGATAAGTGTTTCCAAAACTTCATATTCATTTTTCTTTTTTTAATCAGGTTTCGCCGATGAGTGTTTCGAAAACTTGATATTTATTTTTTTTAATCAGTTTTCGCCGATGAGTGTTTTCGAAAACTTGATATTCATTTTTCTTTTTTTAGTAAGTATTTGCTAATGAGTGTTTCGAAAACTTTATATTCATTTTTCTTTTTTTAATCAGTTTTCACCGATGAGTGTTTGGAAAACTTGATATTCTTTTTCCTTTTTTAATCAGTTTTCGCCGATGAGTATTTCGAAAACTTTATATTCATTTTTATTTTTTTAATTTGTTTTCGTCGATTAGTGTTTTGAAATCTGGATATTCATTTTCCTTCTTCTTGAAAGTTTTCGCTGATGAGTGTTTCGAAAACTTGATATTCATTTTTCCTTTTTTAATCAGTTTTTGCCGATGAGTGTTTCGAAAACTTGATATTCATTTAGTTTTTTTAATCTGTTTTAGCTGATGAGTGTTTTCGAAAACTTGATATTCATTTTTATTTTTTTAATCAATTTTCGTCGATGAGTGTTCTGAAAACTTGATATTCATTTCTCTTTTTTTTTATCCAGTTTTCGCCGATGAGTGTTTCAAAAACTTGATATTTATTTTTCTTTTTTTTAATCGGTTTTTGCCGATGAGTGTTTCGAAAACTTGATATTTATTTTTCTTTTTTTAATCAGTTTTTGCCGATGAGTATTTTTGAAAACTTGATATTCATTTTTCTTTTTTAATCAATTTTCGCCGATGAGTGTTCTGAAAAGTTGATATTCTTTTTTCTTTTTTGTTTCATCAATTTTCGCCGATGATTGTTTCGAAAACTTGATATTCATTTTTCTTTTTCTTAGTCAGTTTTCGCCGATGAGTGTTTCGAAAACGTGATATTCATTTTTCTTTATTTAATTAGTTTTCATCGACGAGTGTTTCGAAAGCTTGATATTCATTTTTCTTTTTTTAATCAGTTTTCGTCGATGAGTGTTTCGAAAACTTGATGTTCAATTTTCTTTTATTAGTAAGTTTTCGCTAATGAGTGTTTCGAAAACTTGATATTCATTTTTCTTTTTTTAATTAGTTTTCGCCGATTAGTGTTTTGAAAACTTGATATTCATTTTTTAATCAGGTTTCGCTGATTAGTGTTCCGAAAACTTGATATTCATTTTTCTTTTTCTTAATCAGTTTTCGCTGATTAGTGTTTCGAAAATTTGATATTCATTTTTCTTTATTTAATTAGTTTTCATCGATGAGTGTTTCGAAAACTTGATATTCATTTTTCTTTTTTTAATCATTTTTCCCCGATGAGTGTTTCGAAAACTTGATATCCATTTTTTTTTCTTAATCAGTTTTTGCCGATGAGTGTTTTGAAAACGTGATATTTATTTTTCTTTTTTAGGTAAGTTTTCGCTAATGAGTGTTTCGAAAACTTGATATTTATTTTTCGTTTTTTAATCTGTTTTTGTCAATGAGTGTTTCGAAAACTTAATATTTATTTTTCATTTTTTTAATCAGTTTTCGCCGATGAGTGTTTCGAAAACTTTATATTCATTTTTATTTTTTTAATCAATTTTCGTCGATTAGTGTTTCGAAAACTGGATATTCATTTTCCTTTTTTTAGTAAGTTTTCGCAGATGAGTGTTTCGAAAACTTGATATTCGTTTTTCTTTTTCTAAACAGTTTTCACCGATTAGTGTTTCGAAAACTTGATATTCATTTTCCTTTTTTAATCAGTTTTCGCCGATGAGTGTTTCGAAAACTTTATATTCATTTTTATCTTTTTAATGAGTTTTCGTCGATTAGTGTTTCGAAAACTGGATATTCATTTTTCTTTTTTAGTAAGTTTTCGTTGATGAGTGTTTCAAAAACTTGATATTCATTTTTCTTTTTTTTAATCAGTTTTTGCTGATGAGTGTTTCGAAAACTTGATATTCATTTTTCTTTTTTTAATCAGTTTTTGTCGATGAGTGTTTTGAAAACTTGATATTCATTTTTCTTTTTTTAATAAGTTTTAGCTGATGATTGTTTTCGAAAACGTGATATTCATTTTTCTTTATTTAATTAGTTATCATCGATGAGTCTTTTGAAAACTTGATATTCATTTTTCTTTTTTTAATAAGTTTTAGCCGATGAGTGTTTTCGAAAACTTGATATTCATTTTTCTATTTTTAGTAAGTTTTAGCCGATGAATGTTTTCGAAAACTTGATATTCATTTTTCATTTTTTAATCAATTTTCGCCGATGAGTGTTCTGAAAACTTGATATTCATTTTTCTTTTTTTTAATAGGTTTTTGCCGATGAGCGTTTCGAAAACTTGATATTCATTTTTCTTTTTCTTAATCAGTTTTTGCCGATGAATGTTTCGAAAACGTGATATTCATTTTCTTTTTTTTAATTAGTTTTTGCCGATGAGTGTTTCGAAAACTTGATATTCATTTTTCTTTTTTTAATCAGTTTTCGCCGATGAGTGTTTTCGAAAACTTGATAATTATTTTTCTTTTTTTAATCAGTTTTCACCGATGAGTGTTCTGAAAACTTGATATTCATTTTTCTTTTTTTTAATCAGGTTTCGCCGATGAGTGTTTTGAAAACTTGATTGTCACGACCCCCAATCGGACGTCCGTGACCGGCACGGGAAGTAGGATTTCTCCTATCCCGTAAGCCTCTAATCCCTGGTTGACATTTTCACATGTTTATAACTACCCATTTCTAATACAAACAATATATAGTATTTATGGTCATCCATATCCGGTGACCTAAGTAGCGTGCAATCCACGGCTCGCTCAACGCCGCTTCAGTCGATACATATACACATAATCACTCACACATACATATATTATACATATTGATCACACGCTTCAGGGCGGGTGATCTATCATATTCACATGCAGAATTCCTGTATATAGTCAAGTATATATTCAATCACACGCCTGCATATAGTTTACATATTGATCACACACACCTATTCACATGCGGAAGCCGTATTTTCATACAATCAGGTATTGAGTCACAAATATATATAATTTACATATTGATCACACGCCTCAATGCGTGTGATCTATCTTATTCACATGCGGAAGTCATATATATATATATATATATACACACACATGATATATATCATATCATAGCCTATATTCCCAACACCAAGACCTAACTTTAATCTGTATCAAGCCGACAATGCTAGAATAAGACGTATATATATACTGCAGCTGTATCTATACAAACGCTATACCAAAAAAGGATTCATATACATATACATTACAACATATGTACGTAATCAAAATAACTACCGACGCGGACTAAGCGTATGGTCCTCAGATCTGTCCGCCACCCTGAGAAGAAGTGGACGCGTTTCCGACTCCTGAACCACCTGTATCTGAAACATGTAAAAAGGGGGTGAGTCGAACAGACTCAGTGAGAAGCTCCCCTATCCCTTGCGTAGCAGCGGGTACCACTACAGTTGGGGGAAGGGAGCAACCAGAACCACATGCGCATGAAACAGATTTATATTGTGACCTTTAATATGATCAGGCAATCAATATATCATATTCGCAATTAAAAATCCTAATTCATGCTCCTAACATGTTTATTAATCCGCATGTAAACCAATCATAAACATATATCATATCTTTTCATAAGTCATACATAGTTATGCTCGTAGGCATTCACTTTCTGTCTCCTGCATTATGCTAAGAGAAATACTAGCCCGAAGGCATTCACGTTCTGTCTCCCGCGTTACGCTAAGAGAAATACTGGCCCGAAGGCAATGTCTTATTCGAACCTAGTTGATCAAACTAGGAACTTTCTGACTCCAAGGCATGCTTAGAGTAATAGCCGGCAACTTGTCTGACCCCAGTTAAACCAAGGTAATGACCATTATGGGGCATACTTACTGTTAACTGAATCCTGTCTGTTCGACCAGGATAACCGACTCGATCTACCCGAACTAACCTAAACAAGTTCAAATAACCTATTCGACCTTGAAAGACGCCCTATTAATAACTAACTGAATATTACACGTGTGAATTAGCTAGGCCTAGTTTTCCCCGTTTCAATTATGCAACCCTCTCGCTCACAATTGACAACCTAGGTTCATTTTCCTTAATGTACCATACGGTCAAAACCTTTGCACAATGATCAATTTAAATGGGTTTCTAATATTAATAAAGCCTCACATGTGAAATTCCGACTCAATCCTACCCATGGTATCACATAAGCCTCGGTGAGCCACAATAGCACATATACACCTTGAGGTTAATCGTATAAGCACATATACTATTGCGCGTTGACTGCTTACTTGCAAATCATACACGTGTAACACAAATTTATTCATATAAATATATTCCATATATCAATTCGCACAAAATAGAGCAAACCACATATCCACGTAGTCCTCGGAGTGCCTCAAGCTCCAATCGCTCTGTGGTGCCCTATACACATATATATTTAGGAAATTTAGAACGTGTAACTAAGCATCTAAAAATGAGCGTGTCATGCTAATGCTCATGTACCCTCTAGATATTTCTAAGAACTAATTTTTTAGTTCGTTACGTCGTCTTATTTACTCTTTCTGAAAGTTCAGAATGTCTCATATTCGACTTTCACACTTTCGAGCCATTTAGAACCTCTAATTGCTTAGGTTAGAGATTCCCACTTGTCTAAATTTCCCTTCGTGTGTTCATATGGGTATTTTACTAATAAAAGAATTAAATTCACGGTTCAAAAGAGGCTTTAGCTTACTCATTCCACCGTCTCCCTTATTCACCGAGTAAAAGCTTAATTACTACCTCTTTTATTATATACGAAAAAATATAATTGGGTAATAATTAGAGCCTTTGAACCAATTTAGCGGGTCTTAGGTGTCCACCACGGACTAGACCGAGGTGTTCAACCCACCGCACAGCTCTTTACGGCACTGTGGCTTAGTATTTCGCCTCTTTTTCATCGGATTGCGTTCCGGTTGAGACGGTAAATACTCGGGCTTTATTCCCTTGTATATTTCCAGTAATTACAACCCTTATTCTACTCCAATCCAAGCCTAAACATGCATCGAATTATAAATTTCGAATTTATAACAATTTCCTAACCCAATTTTCCTTATTTCCATACCCGGTCAACTCCTACGGTTTTACTTCGATTCTGAACCTCCCCAAGCATTCTATAACACCCACTAAGCTCAAATTAAACCCCAGAATGCCCCGATTGGAAGTATTTGAAGAATTCCTAAAATACCCAAAATTGGAGAAATTGGGGTTTGATGGATTTTGGGCTTTCTTACTTGATTTCAATCGGATAGAAAGCTTGGTGGTGATGAAAAATGAGGTCCGGTCACCTTCTCCGGCGAAAATCCGGTCAAAATCATGCTTCTTGTGGCATGTCTTGTGCGTGCGCCTCTACTTCTCTTCTATTTATTTTTTTGTAAATATGTGTGTGTTGCTGGATGCATCAACTTAATAATATATATTATTATTATTATTTTTATTATTATTATTATTATTATTATTTAAGTGAATTGGATGGGGTCACGTTTGCTTCAGCCTCCCCTTTTCTTTTTCTTTTTTTTTTGTTTATTTGTGTGTGTGTATTTGTGAAAAAGGGGGGTCATGTGGCCCCCATATATATTCTATTTTATATATATATATATATATATATATATATATATATATATATATATATATATATATATATATATATATATATATATATATATATATTATTGAATATATTTATATTATATGTATTTATTTATTTATTTTTTATTAGATATTATATATTTATATATTATTTTATATATATATATATATATATATATATGTATTGTTTATTAGAAAAACTTATTTACTTGTTATATCATCTTTTTCCCTCATGCTTTTTAGTCCTCTTTTCTTTTAGGTCCTAGAAAAATTATAAATATCCCCTATTACTTTCTTCTTCATTCTATTTTTAACCCTATAACTTTTTAATTTAATTTATTTTTCGTTCTGAAAGAAAAATAAATTTAATTAAAATGAAAATAATTAAATCTAAATATCTCGGATATTACATTGATATTCATTTTTCTTTTTTTTAATCAGTTTTCGCCGATAAGTGTTTCAAATACTTGATATTTATTTTTCTTTTTTTTAATCAGTTTTCATCGATGAGTGCTTCGAAAACTTCATAGTAATTTTTCATTTTTTAATCAGTTTTTGCCGTTGAGTGTTTTGAAAACGTAATATTTTCATTTTTCTTTTTTTTTAAATAGTTTTCGTCGATGAGTATTTTGAAAAATTGATATTCATTTTTCTTTTTTTGATCAGTTTTTGCCGATGAGTGTTTTGAAAACTTGATATTCATTTTTCTTTTTTTAATCAGTTTTCGTCGATGAGTGTTTCGAAAACGTAACATTCATTCTTCTTCTTTTTTAAATAGTTTTCGCCGATAAGTGTTTCCAAAACTTGATATTCATTTTTCTTAATCAGTTTTCGCCGATGAGTGTTCTGAAAACTTGATATTCATTTTTCTTTTTTTAATCAGTTTTCGCCGATGAGTGTTTTGAAAACTTGATATTCATTTTTCTTTTTCATAATCAGTTTTCGCCGATGAGTGTTTCGAAAACGTGATATTCATTTTTCTTTATTTAATTAGTTTTCATCGATGAGTGTTTCGAAAACTTGATATTAATTTTTCTTTTTTTAATCATTTGTCGGCGATGAATTTTTCGAAAACTTGATATTCATTTTTCTTTTTTTAATGAGTTTTTGTCGATGAGTGTTTCGAAAGCTTGATATTAATTTTTCTTTTTTTAGTAAGTTTTCGCTAATGAGTGTTTCGAAAACTTGATATTCATTTTTCTTTTTTTAATTAGTTTTTGCCGATGAGTGTTTCGAAAACTTGATATTCATTTTTCTTTTTTTAATCAGAATTTTTCTTTTTTTAATTAGTTTTCGCCAATGAGTGTTCTGAAAACTTGATATTCATTTTTCTTTTTTTAATCAGGTTTTGCCGATGAGTGTTTTGAAAACTTGATATTCATTTTTCTTTTTTTAATCAGTTTTCGCTGATAAGTGTTTCAAAAACATGATATTTATTTTTTTTAATCAGTTTTCATCAATGAGTGTTTCGAAAACTTGATAGTAATTTTTCATTTTTTAATCAGTTTTCGCCGTTGAGTGTTTCGAAAACGTAATATTTTCCTTTTCCTTTTTCTTTTTTTAAATAGTTTTCGTCGATGAGTGTTTCGAAAAATTGATATTCATTTTTATTTTTTTAATCAGTTTTCGCCGATGAGTATTCTGAAAACTTGATATTCATTTTTCTTTTTTTAATCAATTTTCGTCGATGAGTGTTTTGAAAACTTGATATTCATTTTTCTTCTTTTTTAAGAGTAAATTACATTGCTCTCCCCTGAGAGATGCTATTATTACATTGCCCTCCCGTCTACTTTGAAAAATGACACTCACCTCTCTTGAGAGATACAAAGCCATTACACTTTCATCCAAAGCTCTATTTTGCAATAAAAAAAAAGTCTAAAAAGTCAACTTTTTTTTTTTAACTTCAAATACTACATATCTTTTATGACCAATTTACCCCTCTTAATGAAAGAAGTTAAATAAAATGTGAGTCTTCCTATTTGCTTCCATCTTCCAGCAACACTCCTTTTTCTTTTTTTCTTCTTCTTATTATTGTCTTTCATTAGTTTATTAATATTTATAGTTATGATTATTTTAGTAATTATTCTTGTTTTTTTATGGAAATAATTATTCTTGTTGTATTAACAAATTATTTTTTACAAAAATAAAAATAAATTATTACCAGTATAATTAGTAATATTTTATAACAATTAAAATAATTACTTGGTCACCTTTTCTTTTTTACAATTTTTTATTGAATCCATCGTAATTTTATATTAGATAATAAATCTACAATAATTCTCTCAATTTCTTAAAAAAATACTAACTATATATTTCTAATAATTTCATTTATTTATTTATATTCAAATTTTTAAAAAAATATTATTAATGCAAGAATAATTACATATTTTTTAAAATTTTATTTTAATAAATTAATCATAACTATTAAATATTATTAAAATGATAAAAAATAATAATAGGAAGAAAAAAAAAACAAACATGGGAGCACGTGATGAATTGAAGAGAGATTGGTCATATTCATTAAAAGGGGCAAATTAGTTATAAATGATATGTAGTATTTAAAGTTGAAAAATGTTTACTTTTTAGACATTTTTTTATTCAAAAATGGAGCTTTGGGTGAAAGTGTAATGATTTTTTATCTCTCAAGGGAGGTGAGTGTCATTTTTCAAAGTAGAGGGGAGGACAGTGTAATTTCAACATCTCTCAGGGGAGGGAAGTGTAATTTACTCTTTTTTTAATCAGTTTTCGCCGATGAGTGTTTCGAAAACGTAATACTCATTTTTCTTTTTCTTTTTTTAAATAGTTTTCCCCGATGAGTGTTTCGAAAACTTGATATTCATTTTTCTTTTTCTTAATCAGTTTTCGCCGATTTGTGTTTCGAAAACGTGATATTCATTTTTCTTTATTTATATAGTTTTCACCGATGAGTGTTTCGAAAACTTGATATTCATTTTTCTTTTTCTTAATCAGTTTTCACCGATGAGTGTTTAGAAAACATGATATTCATTTTTCTTTATTTAATTAGTTTTCACCGATGAGTGTTTCGAAAACTTGATATTCATTGTTCTTTTTTTTTTATTCAGTTTTCACCGATGAGAGTTTCGAAAACTTGATATTTATTTTTCTTTTTTTAATCAGTTTTTGCCGATGAGTGTTTTCGAAAACTTGATATTCTTTTTTCTTTTTTTAATCAATTTTCGCCGATAAGTGTTTCGAAAACTTGATATTTATTTTTCTTTTTTTTAATCAGTTTTTATCGATGAGTGTTTCAAAAACTTGATATTTATTTTTCTTTTTTTAATCAGTTTTTGCCGATGAGTGTTTTCGAAACCTTGATATTCATTTTTCTTTTTTTAATCAATTTTCCCCGATGAGTGTTCTTAAAACTTGATATTCATTTTTCTTTTTTTTAATCAGTTTTTGCCGATGAGTGTTTCGAAAACTTGATATTCATTTTTCTTTTTCGTAATCAGTTTTCGCCGATGAGTGTTTCAAAAACGTGATATTCATTTTTCTTTATTTAATTAGTTTTTATCGATGAGTGTTTCGAAAACGTTATATTCATTTTTTCTTTTTTTAATCATTTTTCGCCGATGAGTGTTTCGAAAACTTGATATTCATTTTTCTTTTTTTAATTAGTTTTCGTTGGTGAGTGTTTCGAAAACTTGATGTTCATTTTTCTTTTTTTAGTAAGTTTTCGGTAATGAGTGTTTCGAAAACTTGATATTCATTTTTCTTTTTTTAATTTGTCACGACCCCCTATCGGACGTCCGTGACCGGCACGGGAAGTAGGATTTCTCCTATCCCGTAAGCCTCTAATCCCTGATTTACATTTTCACATCTTTATAACTACCCATTTCTAATACAAACAATATATAAAATATATATGTATACGGCCATCCATTTCCAGTGACCTAAGCAGTTTGCAATCCACGGCTCGCTGAGCGCCGCTTCAGTCTATATATATACACATAATCATTCACACGTACATATAGTATACATATTGATCACGCGTTTCAGTACGGGTGATCTATCCTATTCACATGCAGAAGTCCTGTATACAGTCATACATATATTCAATCACTCACTTGCATATAGTTTACATATTGATCACACCCCTCAAGGCGTGTGATCTATCCTAGTCGCATACGGAAGTCATATATATATATATATATATATATATATATATATATATATATATATATATATATATATATATATATATATATATATATATATACATGATATATGCTATATCATAGCCTAAATTCCCAATACCAAGACCTAACTTTAATCTGTATGAAGCCGACAATGCTAGAATAGGACGTATATATATACTGCAGGTGTATCTGTACAAACGCTACACCCAAACAGGATTCATATACATATACATCACAACATATGTACGTAATCAAAATAACTACCGATCCGGACTAAGCGTACGGTCCTCAGATCTGTCCGCCTCCCTGAGAAGAAGTGGACGCGTTTCTGACTCCTGAACCACCTGTATCTGAAACATGTAAACAGGGGGTGAGTTGAACAGATTCAGTGAGAAGCTCCCCCATCCCTGGCGTAGCAGCGGGTACCACTACAGCTGGGGGAATGGAGCAACCACAACCACATGTGCATGAAACGGATTTATATTGTGACCTTTAATATGATCAGGCAATCAATATGTCATATTCACAATTAAAAATCATAATTCATGCTCCTAACATGTTTATTAATCCGCATGTAAACCAATCAAAAATATAAATCATATCTTTTCATAAGTCATATATAGTTATGCTCGTAGGCATTCACTTTCTGTCTCCTGCATTACGCTAAGAGAAATACTGGCCCGAAGGCATTCACTTTCTGTCTCCCGCGTTACGCTAAGAGAAATACTGGCCCGAAGGCAATGTCTTATTCGAACCTAGTTGATCAAACTAGGAACTTTCTGACTCCAAGGCACGCTTAGAGTAATAGCTGACAACTTGTCTGACCCCGGTTAAACCAAGGTAATGGCCACTATGTGGCATACTTACTGTTAACTGAATCCTATCTATCCGACCAGGATAACCGACTCGATCTACCCGAACCAACCTAAACAAGTTCAAATAACCTATTCGACCTTGAAAGACACCCTATTAATAACTAACTGAATATTACACATGTGAATTAGCGAGGCCTAGTTTCCCCCTTTTCAATTATGCATCACTCTCACTCGCACTTAAACAACCTAGGTTCATTTTCCTCAATGTACCATACGGTCAAAACCTTTGCACGATGATCAATTTAAATGGGTTTCTAATATTAATGAACCCTCACATATGAAATTCCGACTCAATCCTACCCACGGTATCATATAAGGCTCGGTGAGCCACAATAACACATATACACATTGTGATTAATCATATAAGCACATATACTATTGCACGTTGACTACTTACTTGCAAATCATACAAGCGTAACACAAATTTATTCGTATAAATATATTCCATATATCAATTTGCACAAAAAAGAACAAACCACATTTTCCACGTAGTCATCCAACCTTGTGGGGCAGGGATGGGAGAGCCCCTCACCTCGTTGGCCCTCCTGATCAGTCCTCGGAGTGCCTGAAGCTCCAATTACCCTGTGGTGCCCTATACACATATATATATTTAAGAAATTTAGAACGCGTAACTAAGCATCTACAATGCACGTGTCATGCTAATGCTTATGCACCCTCTAGATATTTTCCACGAACTAATTGTTTAGTTCGTTACGTCGTCTTATTTGCTCTTTCTGAAAGCCCAGAATGTCTCATATTCGACTTTCGCACTTTCTAGCAATTTAGAACCTCTAATTGCTTAGGTTAGAGATTTCCACTTGTCTAAATTTCCCTTCATGTGTTCATATGAGTATTTAACTAATAAAAGAATTAAATTCACGGTTTAAAAAGGGGCTTTAGCTTACTCATTCCGCCGTCTCCCTTATTCGCCGAGTAAAAGCTTAATTATTACCTTTTTAATTATATCTAAAAATATAATTGGGTATAATTAGAGCCTTGGAACCAATTTAGTGGGTCTTAGGTGTCCACCACGAACTAGACCGAGTGTCCAATCCACCGCACAGCTCCTTACGGCACTGTGGCTTAGTATTTCGCCTTTTTTTCACCGGATTGAGTTCCGATTGAGAAGGTAAATACTCGGGCTTTATTCCCTTGATTATTTCCAGCACTTATAACACTTATACTACTCCAATCCAAGCCTAAACATGCATCAAACTATCAATTTAAAATTTATAGTAATTTTCCAAATTTCCATACCCGGTCAATTCCTATGGTTTCACTTCGATTCTGAACCTCACTAAGCTTTCAATAACATCCACTAAGCTCAAATTTAACCCCGGAATGCCCCGATTGGAAGAAATTGAAGCATTCCTAAAATACCCAAAATTGGAGAAATTGGGGTTTTGAAGGATTGGGGATTTCTTACTTGATTTCAATCGGATAGAAGGTTGGATGGAGGTGAATGCGAGCTTCGGTTACCGTCACCGGCGTCAGAACGCGATTTCCGGTAAGATTCTGGCGCCCAACCACTGTCTTCGTGCTTCTCCTCTCCTCCTTGAGCTTCTTGGCTTGGTAGCGTCGTTACTTGCTCTATTTTGCTTCTGCTTAAATTTTTTTTGTGTTGTGCTTTAATGCATTGGTGGGGGGTCACGGTTTCCCCCCCCCCATTGTTTTAATATATATATATATATATATATATATATATATATATATAATATACATATTTATTTATTTATTTTTTCTTTTATTGCTTAGTAAATAATAATAATAATAATTATTATTATAATAATATATATATATATATAAATATGTATTTTTTATTTTTTATTTAGTTATTTTATTTTCTTTTCCCCCATCTCTTTTTTTTTATCCCTATTCCTTTTAGGTCCTAGAAAAAATTATATATATTTCCTATTATTTTATCCTTTATTTTATTTTAACTCTTTAATTCTTTAATTTAATTTATTTTTTTCTTTCAGAAAGAAAAATAAATTAAATATTAATGAAAATAATTAAATCTAAATATCTCAGATATTACATAATTAGTTTTCGTCGGTGAGTGTTCTGTAAACTTGATATTCATTTTTTTAATCAGGTTTTGCCGATGAGTGTTTCGAAAACTTAATATTCATTTTTCTTTTTTTAATCAGTTTTCGGCGATGAGTGTTTCGAAAACTTGATATTCATTTTCCCTTTTTAATCAGTGTTTCGAAAACTTGATATTCATTTTTATTTTGTTAAATCAGTTTTCGTAGATGAGTGTTTCGAAGACTTGATATTCATTTTTATTTTTTTGGTAAGTTTTCGCTAATGAGTGTTTCGAAAACTTGATATTCATTTTTTTAATTAGTTTTCGTCGATGAGTGTTTCGAAAACTTGATATTCAATTTTCTTTTTTTAATAATTTTTCGCCGATGAGTGTTTCGAAAACTTGATATTTATTTTTCTTTTTTTAATTAGTTTTCGCCGATTAATATTTCGAAAACTTGATATTCATTTTTCTTTTTTAATTAGTTTTGGTCGATGAGTGTTCTGAAAATTTGATATTCATTTTTCTTTTTTTAATCAGGTTTCGCCGATAACTGTTTTAAAAACTTGATATTCATTTTTTGTTTTTTTAATCAGTTTTTGCCGATAAGTGTTTCAAAAACTTGATATTGATTTTTCTTTTTTTAATCAGTTTTCGCCGATAAGTGTTTCGAAAACTTGAAATTCATTTTTTTTAATCTGTTTCCGCCGATGAGTGTTCTGAAAACTTGATATTAATTTTTCTTTTTTTTAATCAGTATTCGCCGATGAGTGTTTTGAAAACTTGATATTCATTTTTCTTTTTATTAATCAGCTTTTGCCGATAAGTGTTTCGAAAACGTAAAATTCATTTTTCTTGTTTTTTTAAATAGTTTTTCCCGATGAGTGTTTCGAATACTTGATATTCATTTTTCATTTTCTTAATCATTTTTCACCGATGAGTGTTTTGAAAACGTGATATTCATTTTTCTTTATTTAATTAGTTTTCACTTATGAGTGTTTCGAAAACTTGATATTCGTTTTTCTTTTTCTTAATCAGCTTTCGCCGATGAGTGTTTCGAGAATGTGATATTCATTTTTCTTTATTTAATTAGTTTTCACCGATGAGTGTTTCGAAAACTTGATATTCATTTTTCTTTTTTTAATAAGTTTTTGCCGATGAGTGTTTCGAAAACTTGATATTCATTTTTATTTTTTTTAATCAGTTTTCGCCGATGAGTGTTTCGAAAACTTGATATTATTTATTTATTTTTTATTTAGTTATTTTATTTTCTTTTCCCCCATCTCTTTTTTTATCCCTATTCCTTTTAGGTCCTAGAAAAAATTACATATATTCCCTATTATTTTCTCCTTTATTTTATTTTAACTCTTTAATTCTTTAATTTAATTTATTTTTTCTTTCAGAAAGAAAAATAAATTAAATATTAATGAAAATAATTAAATCTAAATATCTCAGATATTACAATCTTCCCCCGTTAAGAAATTCGGTCCCTGAATTTCAAACAAAAATACTAACCTTAGTCTCGAAACAGATGAGGATACGTCCTGCGCATTTCACCCTCGACCTCCCATGTAGCTTCTTCGGTCTAGTGGTTTTCTCCACAGAACTTTAACCAATGGAATCTCTTTTGTTCTAAGTTTCTTTAACTGTCGATCTAAGATTTCCACTGGCTCCTCTTCATAAGTCAGATTTTCGGTTAGTTGCATGTCTTGCGATTGGATTACGTGCGAGGGATCGGGAAGATATTTCCGAAGCATTGATACATGAAAAACATGATGTACTCCTTCCAATTCTGTAGGCAATTCCAACCGATACGCTACATTCCCATCTCGTTCTAGGATTTCAAATGGTCCGATATACCGAGGACTTAGCTTCCCCTTCTTACCGAACCGCATTATACCTGTCATCGGTGATACCCTCAAGAACACCTGTTCACCAATGGCAAACTCCAATTCTCTCCTTTGATTGTCTGCATAAGACTTTTCTAATAGATAAATTTGCGCATACTGACTCACTCCGTATGTGGTCTTAACTGGCAGAAAGTGCGCAGACTCAGTCATGTGATCCACTATCACCCAAACCGAATCGAATCCACCCTGTGATCTTGGCAACCCTGTTACAAAATCCATAGTTATCCTCTCCCATTTCCACTCAGGTATTTCTATCTATTGTAATGTTCCGGCGGGCTTCTGGTGTTCAGCCTTGACTTGCTGACACACTAAACACCTCGCTACATAGTTTGCAACATCCCTTTTAATGCCATTCCACCAATACAGCTGTTTCAGGTCATGATACATCATATTAGCTCCTGGATGATTTGTATAAGATGTCCGGTGTGCTTCTTCAAGAATCCTTTCCTTCAAGTTATCAACCATAGGGACGCACAACCGTCCCTCCAACCGAAGTATCCAGGCATCATCAATAGAGAATCGGACGTCATCCCGCTTCACTTAGGTTACAGCATCCCTGATGTGCTTGAGGTCGGTATCTTCATCCTGTCTAGCCTTCACCTCCTCTACCAGAGAGGGCTTAGCTTGCAAATGAGCTAAAAGCGAGTTAGAACTTCCAATCTCAAACTGATTCCCCGTTTGTTCTAGCTCGTGCAACTCTCTGATCAACGGTCTTCTTTCTTCACATATATGAGCAAGACTGTCCATGGATTTCCGGCTCAGAGCATCGGCTGCCACATTAGCCTTTCCTAGATGATACAAGATCGTGTAGTCGTAGTCTTTCAACAACTCTAACCATCGATGTTGTCTCAAGTTCAAGTCTTTCTGCTCGAAAATGTATTTAAGGCTTTTGTGGTCTGTATAGATTTCACAAGTCTCACCATATAAGTAATGTCTCCATATTTTCAAAGCGAATACTACAGCTGCCATTTCGAGGTCGTGAGTCGGGTAGTTCTTCTCATGTTTCCTCAGTTGTCGCGATGCATACGCAATCACCTTGCTGTGCTGCATTAGGACGCATCCTAACCCGATCCTCGACGCATCACAGTATACCACATACCCTCCTATGCCTTCAGGTAAAGCCAACATCGGAGTGGTAGTAAGACTGTCTTTCAGCTTCTGAAAACTCTGCTCACACTTGTCATCCCATATGAACTTTACCCCCTTCTGTGTTAACTTAGTCATAGGCGCAGCAACCTTAGAGAAGTCCTGTACAAATCTTCTATAATATCCAGCCAAGCCCAAGAAACTGCGGACTTCAATAACTGAGATTCTTCACCGCTTCTACCTTACTTGGATCAACGTGGATTCCCTCTGATGATACCACGTGACCCAAAAAGGCAACTCTGTCCAACCAGAATTCACACTTGGAGAACTTGGCATACAATTTCTCTTCTCTCAACTTCTGCAAGGCTAATCTTAGGTGTTCTGCATGTTTTTCAGAATTCTTTGAATATACCAAGATGTCATCAATGAAGACAATGACAAATCGGTCCAGAAATGGTTTGAAGACCCTGTTAATCATGTCCATGACCGCTGCAGGAGCATTAGTTAATTCGAAAGACATCACCAAGAACTCGTAATGTCCATATCGGGTCCGGAATGCGGTCTTAGGTATATCTGATTCTCGAATCTTTAATTGGTGATACCCAAATCGCAAACCAATCTTGGAAAACTGCTTTTCGTCCTGCAACTGATCAAATAAGTCATCTATCCTCGGCAGTGGGTATTGATTGTGGATCGTCACCTTGTTTAACTTTCAGTAATCGATACACAACCGCAAAGATCCGTCCTTCTTCTATACAAAAAGGACCGGTGCACCCCAAGGAGAGAAGTTGGGTCTTATAAAACCCTTGTCAAGCAATTCTTGCAATTGTGTATGTAACTCCTTCAACTCTTTCAGAGCCATCCGGTAAGGTGTTGAGGAGATAGGCTGGGTGCCAGGTTGCAGCTCAATTTCAAATTCAATCTCACGATCGGGCGGCAACCCTGGTAATTTTTTTGGAAATACATCCAAGAACTCTCACACTACCGGTACTTGAGTCGGTGAAAGTACTGCTTTCGTGGTATCTTGAACCAAGGCCAAATACCCTTTGCATCCCTTTGCAAGTAACTTGGATGCCTTCAAGGCCGAGATCAAGTTTGGATACGGTGCAGCCCCGTCACCCCGTATCACAAAAGGCTCCTCGTTTGGCATATTAAATTTCAAGCATTTAGCCCTGCAGTCCACAACCGCATGGCAAGACGACAACCAATCCATTCTGAGGATCACATCAAGATCAACCATACACAACAACCGAAGGTCTACCACAGTCTCATGACCATCGACCTCCACAATGCAAGACTTGTGTACATATTCTACTTGTACCGATTCTCCCATTGGGGTAGAGACCAGTACTGTCTGTTTCATTCTAGACGGGCTTTTGTTGAATTTAGAAGCAAATGCATGCGACACATAGGAATGATTGGAGTCGGAATCAAATAAGACTCGTGCTTCAAGAGAGCAAACAATAAGGGTACCTGTCACAACTGCATTTGATGCATGAGCGTCTTGCTGAGAAAGTACAAATACCCGCGCTTGTCCTCCACCTACTGCCCCTGGCCCTTTGCCACTAGATCCTACACCACGACCTCTAGCTGCACCTGTACTTGCTGGCTGTGGTGGTACGGTTCTTATTGGTGGGGCTGGAATAGGTGTACCCCTCGGCGTCAGATTACTTCTCACACTTGTACCCTCTTTTCTCTTTGGACACAATCTAGCCATATGGCCCACCTGGCTGCAATTGTAACACCCACATGTCAGTCTCCGACATATTCCAAAATGAAATCTGCCGTAAGTCGCACAATAGGGCCTTGTCTTACCGGCATTTACACCTCCTTGCACTCTCTGTCCCCCTTGAAAATTACTTCTTGTACCTGTTTCATGGTTGGTGGTTGAGGATTGTCCCCCTGTGGACCCTGAGTATCCTGGACCTCCACCTGTTGTCTTCCTTTTCTTACTTCCACCTCCTTGGTTGTCACTACCTGTAATTAACTTGACCTTGGGATCAATAGAAATCCCGTACCTCTTCCTGGTTTCAATCATTCTGGCACAGTCTGCGGCTTGAGCCAAAGTCTTAAACTGTCTTCTCTGAGGTAGCAAAGCAGTAAACAACGGCTCCGTGAGTCGGTGTATGAATCTCTTGATCCTCGCCTCTTCATCAGGAACTAACTCAGGTGAGAATTGAGCCAGTTCCGTAAAAAGTAACTCATACTCCGTCACGGTCATATTAGGTGTCATCCACAACTCCTCGAATTGCTGACGCTTTGCATCTTTGGTGCATTCAGATAAAAACCGACCCAGGAATTCCCTCTGAAAATCTTCCCAGGTCATCGGTGCCACTCTTCTTGAATACCTCGTCTGTACGGACTCTATCCATACTCTAGCAGCTCCCCTCAGCTGGAATGAAGCTAATTCCACTAACTCATGTCCTGAGCACCTCAGCATGTGCCCAATTTTGACTATGTCTCTCACAAAGTACTGCGGGTCCTCTTTCTCACTAGTTCCGCAAAAAGTGGTTGGATGAAGCTTTAGAAATTTTGAAATTGGCAGCTCTCTGGGTGCTACCCGTGGCTCACGAGGCATTTCCTGTGGTTGTTGCCATTCCCTATCCTCTTCCTCAACAACCTCCATCTCTTGATTGCTAGGAACTCTCTCTTGTTCTTCCTCGCCGACTACTAACCGGCGTACTTCCCTCTGTATTTGTCTCATTAGCTCTTCTCTTAGTTCCTGAAATCCTGCCGTGACCATTTCCTCCACGGAAGGTGCACCTGTCTCTACTTGAGGTTGAGGTTCCGGTGACTGTCTCCTCTCTTCCCCTCTCAATTGTGCTCTCCCACGACCTCGAGCACGACCTCTACCTCGGCCTTGAGTACGGCCTCTATCTCGGCCTCGAGTGGGCATCCTCCCGAACTGATTCTTGATCAATTTCAGTAGGAGTTCTCCCTCCACCCCTAGTCTGTCTCGTGATCGGTGGCATCCCTATACTGCACAAGGACCACACCTAATGAGTACATGTATATCAATGATATTTCATATCAAATAGAGTAGAAAGAAAGGCTGACACAATTTCCTGGGTACTTCCACAAGTGCCTTTTTACTCCCCTGTTGCGCCCGGGTTCACAACGAGGCGTAAACCGACACCCGATCATACCTATGGCTTCATACAGTTTAAAGATAACCAGGCTCTGATACCAAGTATGTCATGACCCCCTATCGGACGTCCGTGACCGACACGGGAAGTAGGATTTCTCCTATCCCGTAAGCATCTAATCCCTTATTTACATTTTCACATGTTTATAACTACCCATTTTTAATACAAACAATATATATAATATATATGTATACGGCCATACATTTCCGGTGACCTAAGCAGTTTGCAATCCACGGCTCGCTCAGCGCCGCTTCAGTCAATATATATACACATAATCATTCACACGTACATATAGTATACATATTGATCACGCGCTTCAGTGCGGGTGATCTATCCTATTCACATGCAGAAGTCCTGTATACAGTCATACATATATTCAATCACACACTTGCATATAGTTTACATATTGATCACACGCCTCAATGCGTGTGACCTATCCTATTCACATGCGGAAGCCATATTCTCATACAATCAGTTATTCAGTCACACATATATATATAATTTACATATTGATCACACCCCTCAAGGAGTGTGATCTATCCTAGTCGCATGCAGAAGTCATATATATATATATATACATGATATATGCTATATCATAGCCTAAATTCCCAATACCAAGACCTAACTTTAATCCGTATGAAGCCGACAATGCTAGAATAGGACGTATATATATACTGCAGCTGTATCTATACAAATGCTACACCCAAAAAGGATTCATATACATATACATCACAACATATGTACGTAATCAAAATAACTACCGACGCGGACTAAGCGTACGGTCCTCAGATCTGTCCGCCTCCCTGAGAAGAAGTGGACGCGTTTCCGACTCCTGAACCACCTGTATCTGAAACATGTAAACAGCGGGTGAGTCGAACAGACTCAGTGAGAAGCTCCCTCATCCCTGGCGTAGTAGCGGGTACCACTACAGCTGGGGGAAGGGAGCAACCACAACCACATGCTCATGAAACAGATTTATATTGTGACCTTTAATATGATCAGGCAATCAATATATCATATTCACAATTAAAAATCCAAATTCATGCTCCTAACATGTTTATTAATCCGCATGTAAACCAATCGTAAACATATATCATATCTTTTCATAAGTCATACATAGTTATGCTCGTAGGCATTCACTTTCTGTCTCCTGCATTACGCTAAGAGAAATACTGGCCCGAAGGCATTCACTTTCTGTCTCCCGCGTTACGCTAAGAGAAATACTGGCCCGAAGGCAATGTCTTATTCGAACCTAGTTGATCAAACTAGGAACTTTCTGACTCTAAGGCACGCTTAGAGTAATAGCCGGCAACTTGTCTGACCCCGATTAAACCAAGGTAATGGCCACTATGTGGCATACTTACTGTTAACCGAATCTTGTCTGTCCGACCAAGATAACTGACTCGATCTACCCAAACTAACCTAAACAAGTTCAAATAACCTATTCGACCTTGAAAGACGCCCTATTAATAACTAACTGAATATTACACGTGTGAATTAGCTAGACCTAGTTTCCCCCTTTTCAATTATGCATCACTCTCACTCGCACTTAACAACCTAGGTTCATTTTTCTCAATCTACCATACAGTCAAAACCTTTGCACGATGATCAATTTAAATGGGTTTCTAATATTAATGAACCCTCACATATGAAATTTCGACTCAATCCTACCCACGGTATCATATAACGCTCGGTGAGCCACAATAACAGATATACACCTTGTGAGTAATCATATAAGCACATATACTATTGCACGTTGACTACTTACTTGCAAATCATACAAGCGTAACACAAATTTATTCATATAAATATATTCCATATATCAATTTGCACAAAATTGAGCAAACCACATTTTCCACGTAGTCATCCAACCCTGTGGGGCAGGGATGGGAGAGCCCCTCACCTGTTGGCCCTCCTGATCAGTCCTCGGAGTGCCTGAAGCTCCAATTACCCTGTGGTGCCCTATACCCTTATATATTTAAGAAATTTAGAATGCGTAACTAAGCATCTACCATGCACGTGTCATGCTAATGCTTATGCACCCTCTAGATATTTTCCACGAACTAATTATTTAGTTCGTTACGTCGTCTTATTTGCTCTTTCTGAAAGCCCAGAATGTCTCATATTCGACTTTCGCACTTTCAAGCAATTTAGAACCTCTAACTGGTTAGGTTAGAGATTTCCATTTGTCTAAATTTCCCTTCATGTGTTCATATGGGTATTTAACTAATAAAAGAATTAAATTCACGGTTTAAAAGGGGCTTTAGCTTACTCATTCCACCGTCTCCCTTATTCGCCTAGTAAAAGCTTAATTATTACCTTTTTTAATTATATATAAAAATATAATTGGGTATAATTAGAGCCTTGGAACCAATTTAGCGGGTCTTAGGTGTCCACCACGAACTAGACCGAGTGTCCAACCCACCGCATAGCTCCTTACGGCACTGTGGCATAGTATTTCGCCTCTTTTTCACCGGATTGGGTTCCGATTGAGACGGTAAATACTCGGGCTTTATTCCCTTGATTATTTCCAGCACTTATAACGCTTATACTACGCCAATCCAAGCCTAAACATGCATCAAACTATCAATTTCGAATTTAGAGCAATTTTCCTAACCCAATTTTCCTAATTTCCATACCCGGTCAATTCCTATGGTTTCACTTTGATTCTGAACCTCACTAAGCTTTCAATAACATCCACTAAGCTCAAATTTAACCCCGGAATGCCCCGATTGGATGAAATTGAAGCATTCCTAAAATACCCAAAATTGGAGAAATTGGGGTTTTGAAGGATTGGGGTTTTCTTACTTGATTTCAATTGGATAGAAGGTTGGATGGAGGTGAAGGAGAGCTTCGGTTACCGTCACCGGCGTCGGAACGCGATTTCCGGCACCCAACCACTGTCTTCGTGCTTCTCCTCTCCTCCTTGAGCTTCTTGGCTTGGTAGCGTCGTTACTTGCTCTATTTTGCTTCTGCTTAAATTTTTTGTGTTGTGCTTTAATGCATTGGTGGGGGGTCACGGTTTGCCCCCCCCCCCCCCCAATTATTTTAATATATTTTTTATTATATATATATATATATATATATTATATACATATTTATTTATTTATTTTTTCTTTTATTGCTTAGTAAATAATAATAATAATAATTATTATTATTATAATAATAATAAAATATATATATATATATATATATATATATGTATTTATTATTATTTATTTATTTTTATTTCGTTATTTTATTTTCTTTTTCCCCATCTCTATTTTTTATTCATATTCCTTTTAGGTCCTAGAAAAAATTACATATATTCCCTATTATTTTCTCCTTTATTTTATTTTAACTCTTTAATTCTTTAATTTATTTTTTTTTCTTTCAGAAAGAAAAATAAATTAAATATTAATGAAAATAATTAAATCTAAATATCTCAGATATTACATAATTAGTTTTCATCGATGAGTGTTCTGAAAACTTGATATTCATTTTTTTTAATCAGGTTTTGCCGATGAGTGTTTCGAAAACTTTATAATCATTTTTCTTTTTTAATCAGTTTTTGGTGATGAGTGTTTTGAAAACTTGATATTCATTTTCCTTTTTTAATTAGTTTTCGCCGATCAGTGTTTCGAAAACTTGATATTCATTTTTATTTTTTTAAATCAGTTTTCGTAGATGAGTGTTTCGAAGACTTGATATTCATTTTTTTAGTAAGTTTTCGCTAATGAGTGTTTCAAAAACTTGATATTAATTTTTCTTTTCTTAATTAGTTTTCGCCGATGAGTGTTTCGAAAACTTGATATTCATTTTTGTTTTTTTAATCAGTTTTCGCCGATGAGTGTTTCGAAAACTTGATATTTATTTTTCTTTTTCTTAATCAGTTTTCGCCGATTATTATTTCGAAAACTTGATACTCATTTTTCTTTTTTAATTAGTTTTGGTCGATGAGTGTTTCAAAAACTTGATATTGATTTTTCTTTTTTTAATCCGTTTTTGCCGATAAGTGTTTCGAAAACTTGAAATTCATTTTTTTAATCAGTTTTCGCCGATGAGTGTTCTGAAAACTTGATATTAATTTTTCTTTTTTTAATCAGTATTCGCCGATGAGTGTTTTGAAAACTTGATATTCATTTTTCTTTTTATTAATCCGCTTTCGCCGATAAGTGTTTCGAAAATGTAAAATTCATTTTTCTTGTTTTTTTAAACAGTTTTCCCCGATGAGTGTTTCGAATACTTGATATTCATTTTTCTTTTTCTTAATCATTTTTCGTAGATGAGTGTTTCGAAAACGTGATATTCATTTTTCTTTATTTAATTAGTTTTCACTGATGAGTGTTTCGAAAACTTGATATTCGTTTTTCTTTTTCTTAATCAGTTTTCACTGATGAGTGTTTCGAGAACGTGATATTCATTTTTCTTTATTTAATTAGTTTTCACCGATGAGTGTTTCGAAAACTTGATATTCATTTTTATTTTTTAATAAGTTTTTGCCATTGAATGTTTCGAAAACTTGATATTCATTTTTATTTTTTTTAATCAGTTTTCGCCGATGAGTGTTTCGAAAATTTGATATTCATTTTTCTTTTTCTAATCAGTTTTCGCCGATGAGTGTTTCCAAAACTTAATATTATTTTTTCTCTTTTTAATCAGTTTTGGCCGATGAGTGTTTCGAAAACTTGATATTCATTTTTCTTTTTTTAATCAGTTTTCGCCGATGAGTGTTTTCGAAAACTTGATATTCATTTTTCTTTTTTTAGTAAGTTTTTGCTAATGAGTGTTTCGAAAACTTGATATTCATTTTTCTTTTTTTAGTAAGTTTGTGCACGTAGGCACTCACTTTCTGTCTCCTGCATTACGCTAAGAGAAATACTGGCCCGAAGGCAATATCATGTACGAACCTGGTTGATCACACCAGGAACTTTCTGACTCCAAGTCATGCTTAGAGTAATAGCCGGCAACTTGTCTGACCTCAGTTTTAACCAAGGTAATGGCCACTATGTGGCATACTTGCTGACGTTATAATCCTGTCTGTCCGATCAGGATGACTGACTCGATCTACCCGGACAACCTAAACAAACTCAACTAACATATTTAACCTTGAAAGACGCCCTATGAGAACTAGTTGAATATTATACGTGATTACTAGTTATGCCTAGTTTCCCCCTTTTCAATTATGCATCACTCTCACTCACACTTAACAACCTAGGTTCATTTTCCTCAATGTACCATACGGTCAACACCTCTGCACGATGATCAATTTAAGTGGGTTCCTAATATTAATAAACTCTCACATATGAAATTCCGACTCAATCCTACCCATTGTATCATATAAGGCTCGGTGAGCCACAATAGCACATATACACCTTGTGATTAATCATATAAGCACATATACTATTGCACGTTGACTACTTACTTGCAAATCATACACGCGTAACACAAATTTATTCATATAAATATATTCCATATATCAATTTGCACAAAATAGAGCAAACCACATTTTCCACGTAGTCATCCAACCTTGTGGGGCAGGGATGGGAGAGCCCCTCACCTCGTTGGCCCTCCTGCTTAGTACTGGGAGTGCCTGAAGCTCCAATCACTCTGTGGTGCCCTATACACATTAATTTAAGAAATTTAGAACGTGTAACTAAGCATCAACCATGCACGTGTCATGCTAATGCTTATGCACCCTTTAGCTATTTTCCAAGAATTAATTATTTCGTTCGTTACGTCGTCTAAATTTCTCTTTTCGAAAGTTAATATTGTCATATATCGGCTTTCAAACTTTCGAGCCAATTAGAAGCTCTAATTGCTTAGGTTAGAGATTCCCACTTGTCTAAATTTCCCTTCATGTGTTCATATGGGTATCTAACAAATAAAAGAATTAAATTCACGGTTCAAAAGAGGCTCTAGCTTACTCATTCCACTGTCTCCCTTATTCGCCGAGTAAAAGCTTAAATATAACCTCTTTAATTATATATAAAATTATAATTGGGTATACGTAGAGCCTTGGAACCAATTTAGGGGATCTTAGGCGTCCATTACGGACTAGACCAAAGTGTCCAACCCACCGCACAGCTCCTTACTGTACGGTGGCTTAGTATTTCGCCTCTTTTTCACCGGATTGGGTTCCGGTTGAGATGGTAAATACTCGGGTTTTATTCCCTTGTATATTTCCAGCAACTACAACACTTATACTACTCCAATCCAAGCCTAAACATGCATCGAATTATCAATTTCGAATTTTAGAGCAATTTCCTAACCCAATTTTTCCTAATTTCCATACCCGGTGAATTCCTACGGTTTAACTTCCATTCTGAACTTCACTAAGCTTTCAATAACACCCACTAAGCTCAACTTTAACCCCGGAATGCCCCGATTGGAAGTATTTGAAGAATTCCTAAAATACCCAAAATTGGAGACATTGGGGTTTGAGAGATTTGGGGCTTTCTTACTTGATTTCAATCGGATAGAAAGTTTGGTGGGGATGAAAGAAAACTCCAGCCACTTTTTCCGGTCACCGGCGCACGTCCTCCGGCGAGAAAACGGCCCAAAACCACCGTCCGCTTCTTTTCTTCTCGGCTCGTGCGTGGCTGCTTCTCTTTATTTTCTTTTTATGCTTGTGCGTGTGTTTTGTGAATGGGTGTGTGTGTGTTAACATATTGTATATATATATATATATATATATATATATATATATATATATATATATATATATTTTATATGTGTTAGTGGAAGAATGGAGGGGGTCACGGTTTCGCCCCCCCCCCCCCCCAATTATTTTAATATATATATATATTTTGAAAAATTTATTTACTTTTTATATCCTCTTTTTCATTTAGATCCTAGAAAAGTTATAAATATCTCATTTCTTTTCCTCCATTTTATTTTATTTTATTTTTTAACTCTTTAACTCTTTAATTTAATTTATTTTTCTTTCTGAAAGAAAAATAAATTTAATAAAAATGAAAATAATTAAATCTAAATATCTCAGATATTATAATCTTCTCCCCTTAAGAAATTTGGTCCCTGAATTTCAACAATATACTAACCTTAGTCTTGAAACAGATGAGGATATGTCCTGCGCATTTCACCCTCGACCTCCCATGTAGCTTCTTCGGTCAAGTGGTTTCTCCACAGAACTTTAACCAATGCAATCTCCTTCGTTCTGAGTTT
The DNA here is from genome assembly GCA_014851425.1 of Senna tora. Taxonomy (NCBI): domain Eukaryota; kingdom Viridiplantae; phylum Streptophyta; class Magnoliopsida; order Fabales; family Fabaceae; genus Senna; species Senna tora. The sequence goes on along the minus strand of CM026270.1, from coordinate 29,785,906 downwards.
CTTCAACTGCCAACCTAAGATTTCCACTAGCTCCTCTTCATATGTCAGATTTTCGGTTAGTTGCACGTCTTGCGATTGAATCACGTGCGAGGGATCGGGAAGATATTTCCGAAGCATTGATACATGAAAGATAGGATGTACTCCCTCCAAATCCGTAGGCAATACCAACCGATACGCCATGTTCCCAACTCGTTCTAGGATTTCAAATGGTTCGATATATCGAAGGCTTAACCAACTCTTTTTACCGAACCGCATTACGCCTCTCATCGGTGATATCCTCAAGAACACCTGTTCACCAATGGCAAATTCAAGTTCTCTCTTTCGATTGTCTGCATAAGACTTTTGCCTACTCTGAGCTGTCAGCAATCTCTCTCTTATGCACTTCACCTTTTGCAAGGCATCTTGTAACAATTCCGGGCCGATTAGGCTAGCTTCTCCGACCTCGAACCACCCAATCGGGGATCTGCACCTACGACCGTACAGAGCCTTGAAAGGTGCCATTTGGATACTCGCTTGATAACTGTTATTGTATGCAAACTCAGCCAAAGGTAAATACCTTTCCCAACTTCCGCCGAAATCCATAATACATGCCCGAAGCATGTCCTCAAGAATCTGAATGGTTCTCTCTGATTGCCCGTTAGTCTGTGGGTGGAACGCAGTACTCAAATCAACTCTCGTTCCTAACACTTCCTGCAATGACTTCCAAAACCTTGAAGTGAACTGTGGCCCACTATCAGATATTATGGACACTGGCACACCGTGCAATCTAACGATTTCTGATAGATAAATCTGTACATATTGACTCACTTTGTAAGTGATCTTAACTGGCAGAAAGTGCGCGGACTCAGTCATGCGATCCACTATCACCCAAACCGAATCAAATCCCCGTTGTGATCTTGGCAACCCTGTTACAAAATCCATCATTATCCTCTCCCATTTCCACTCAGGTATTTCTATCTGTTGTAATGTTGCGGCGGGCTTCTGGTGTTCAGCCTTGACTTGCTGACACACTAAACACCTAGCTACGTAGTTTGCAACATCCCTCTTCATGCCATTCCACCAATACAACTGTTTCAGGTCATGATACATTTTATTAGCTCCCGGATGGATCGTATAAGCTGTCCGGTGTGCTTCTTCAAGGATTCTTTCTTTCAAGTTATTAACCATAGGGACACACAACCGTCCCTCCAACCGAAGTATCCCGAAATCATCAATAGAGAATCGGACATCGTCCCCCTTCTGTTTAGTTACAGTATCCTTGATCTGCTTGAGGTCGGTATCTTCATCTTGTCTAGCCTTCACCTCTTCTACCAGAGAGGACTTAGCTTGCAAATGAGCTAAAAGTGAGTTAGAACTCCCAATCTCAAACTGATTCCCCGTTTGTTCTAGCTCGTGCAGTTCTCTAATCAACGGTCTCCTTTCTTCACTTATATGAGCAAGACTGTCCATGGATTTCCGGCTCAGAGCATCGGCCACCACATTAGCCTTTCCTGGATGATACAAGATCGTGCAGTCGTAGTCCTTCAACAACTCTAACCATCGACGATGTCTCAAGTTCAAGTCTTTCTGCTCAAAAATGTATTTGTGGTCTATATAAATTTCACATGTCTCATCGTACAGGTAATGTCTCCATATTTTCAAAGCGAATACTACAGCAGCCATCTCGAGGTCGTGAGTTGGGTAATTCTTCCCATGTTTCCTCAATTGTCGTGATGCATACGCAATCACCTTGCCATGCTGCATCAATACACACCTTAACCCGATCCTCAACGCATCACAATATACCACATACCCTCATGTGCCTTCAGGTAATGCCAGCACTGGAGCGGTAGTGAGGCTGTCTTTCAGCTTCTGAAAACTCTGTTCGCACTTATCATCCCATATGAACTTTACTCCCTTCTAAGTTAACTTAGTCATAGGTGCAGCAACCATAGAGAAGTCCTGCACAAATCTTTTATAATATCCAGCCAAGCCCAAGAAACTGCGAATTTTGGTAACTGAGGTAGGCTGGGACCAATTCTTCACCGCCTCTACCTTACTTGGATCAACGTGGATTCCCTCTGATGATACCATGTGACCCAAAAAGGCGACTCTGTCAAGCCAGAATTCACACTTGGAGAACTTGGCATAAAATTTCTCTTTTCTCAACTTCTGCAAGGCTAATCTTAAGTGTTCTGCATGTTCTTCAGAATTCTTAGAATAAACCAAGATGTCATCAACGAAGACAATGACAAATCGGTCCAGAAATGGTTTGAAGACCCTGTTCATCATGTCCATGAACGTTGCAGGAGCATTAGTTAATCCAAAAGACATCACCAAGAACTCGTAATGTCCATATCGGGTCCGGAATGCGGTCTTAGGTATGTCTGATTCTCGAATCTTCAGTTGATGATACCCATATCGCAAGTTAATCTTGGAAAACCGCTTCGCACCCTGCAACTGATCAAATAGGTCATCTATCCTCGGCAGTGGGTATTGATTGCGGATCGTCACCTTATTTAACTTTCGGTAATCGATACACAACCACAAAGATCCGTCCTTCTTCTTGACAAAAAGGACCGGTGCACCCCAAGGAGAGAAGCTGGATCTTATAAAACCCTTGTCAAGCAATTCTTGCAATTGTGTATGTAGCTCCTTTAATTCTTTCGGAGCCATCCGATAAGGTGGTGTGGAGATAGGCTGGGTGTCAGGTTGCAGCTCAATTTCAAATTCAATCTCACGATCGGGCGGCAACCCCGTCAATTCTTCTGGAAATACATCCAAGAACTCTCGCACTACCGGTACTTGAGTCGGTAAAAGTACTACTTTCGTGGTATCTTGGACCAAGGCCAAATACCCTTTGCATCCTTTTGCAAGTAACTTGGATGCCTTCAAAGCCAAGATCAAGTTTGGATACGGTGCGGCCCCGTCACCCCGTATCACAAAAGGCTCCTCGTTCGGCATATTAGATTTCAAACACTTAGCCCTGCAGTCCACAACTGCATGACAAGACAACAACCAATCCATTCCGAGGATCACATCAAGGTCAACCATACACAACAACCGAAGGTTTACCACAGTCTCAGGGCCATCGACCTCCACAATGCAAGACTTGTGCACATACTCTACTTGTACCGATTCTCCCATTGGAGTAGAGACCAGTACTATTTCTGTCATTCTAGATGGACTTTTGTTGAATTTAGAGGCAAATGCATGCGACACATAGGAATGAGTGGAGCCAGAATCAAATAAGACTCGTGCTTCAAGAGAGCAGACAATAAGAGTATCTGTAACTACTGCATTTGATACATGAGCGTCCTGTTGAGAAAGTGCAAATACCCGCTCTTGTCCTCCACCTACCGCCCCTGGCCCTCGGCCACTAGATCCTGCACCACGACCTCTAGCTGCACCTGTACTTGCTGGCTGCGGTGGTACGGTTCTTACTGGTGGGGCTGGAATAGGTGTACCCCTTGGCGTCGAATTACTTCTCACACTTGTACCTTCTTTTCTCTTTGGACACTCTCTAGCCATATGGCCCACCTGGCCGCAGTGGTAGCATCCCCCTGTCAGTCTCCGACAAACTCCAAAATGATACCTGCCACAAGTCGCACACTGGGGTCTTGTTTTACCAGCATTTCCACCCCCTTACACTCTCTCTCCCCCTTGAAAATTTCCTCTTGTACCTGTTTCATGGGTGGTAGTTGAGGATTGTCCTCCTGCGGACCCTGAATATCCTACACTTCCACCTGTTGTCTTCCTTTTCTTACTTCCACCTCCTTGGTTGTCACTACTTATAATTAACTTGACTTTTGGATCAACAGAAGTCCCGTACCTCTTTCTGGTTTCAATCATTCTGGCACAGTCTGCTGCTTGAGCTAAAGTCTCAAATTGCCTCCTCTGAAGTAATAAAGCAGTAAATAACGGCTCCGTGAGACGGTGAATGAACCTCTTGATCCTTGCCTCTTCATCAGGAACCAAATCAGGTGAGAATTGAGCTTGTTCTGTAAAAAGTAACTCATACTCCGTCACGGTCATGTTAGGCGTCATCCACAACTCCTCGAATTGCAGACGCTTTGCATCTTTAGTGCCTTCAGATAGAAACCGACCCAGGAATTCCCTTTGAAAATCTTCCCAGGTCATCAGTGCCACCCTTCGTGAATACCTCATCTGTATGGACTCTATCCATACTCTAGCCGCTCCCCTCAGCGGGAATGAAGTTAATTCCACTAACTCATGCCCTGAGCACCTCAGCATGTGCCCAATTCTAACCACATCTCTGATAAAGTACTGTGGATCCTCTTTCTCACTAGTTCCGCAGAAAGTGGGTGGATGAAGCTTCAGAAAATTTGAAATTGGAAACTCTCTGGGTGCTACCCGTGGCTCACGAGGCATTTCCTGTGGTTGTTGCCATTCCCTATCCTCTTCCTCAACAACCTCCATCTCTTGATTGCTAGGAACTCTCTCTTGTTCTTCCTCGCCGACTACTAACCAGCGTACATCCCTCTGTATTTGTCTCGTCATCTCCTCTCTTAGTTCCTGAAATCCTGCCGTGAGCATTTCCGCCACGGAAGGTGCACCTATCTTTACTTGAGGTTGAGGTTCTGGTGACTGTCTCATCTCTTCCCCTCTCACTTGTGCCCTACCTCGACCTCGAGCATGACCTCTACCTCGGCCTCGAATACGGCCTCTACCTCGGCCGCGGGTGGGCATTCCCTCCTCCCGGACTGATTCTCGATCAGTTTTAGTAGGAGTTCTCCCTCCACCCCTAGCCTGTCTCATGGTCGGTGGCATCCCTATACTGCACAAGGACCACACCTAATGAGTACACGTATATCAATGATATTTCATATCAAAGAGAGTAGAAAGAATGGCTGACACAATTTCCTGGGTACTTCCACAAGTGCCTTTTTACTCCCACGTTGCGCCCGGGTTCACAACGAGGCGTAAACCGACACCCGGTGGTCATACCTATGGCTTCATACAATTTAAAGATAACCAGGCTCTGATACCAACTTTGTCACGGACCGGCACGGGAAGTAGGATTTCTCCTATCTCGTAAGCCTCTAATTCCCTGATTGACATTTTCACATGTTTATAACTACCCATTTCTAATACAAACAATATATAGTATTTATGGCCATCCATATCCGGTGACCTAAGTAACGTGCAATCCACGGCTCGCTCAACGTCGCTTCAGTCTATACATATACACATAATCACTCACACGTACATATAGTATACATATTGATCACGCGCTTCAGGGCGGGTGATCTATCCTATTCACATGGAGAAATCCTGTGCACAGTCATACATATATTCAATCACACGCTTGCATATTGTTTACATATTGACCACACGCCTCAATACGTGTGATCTATCCTATTCACATGCGGAAGCCATATTTTCATACAATCAGGTATTCAGTCACACATATAAATTTACATATTGATCACACCCCTCAAGGCATGTGATCTATCCTAGTCGCATGCGGAAGTCATATATATATATATATATATATATATATATATATATATATATATATATATATATATATTCATGATATATGCTATATCATAGCCTATATTCCCAACACCAAGACCTAACTTTAATCTGTATGAAGCCGACAATGCTAGAATTCAAGTGTGATATGTATATATACACAGCAGATGTAAACGTACAACGCTACGCCCAAAAATGATTCATATATACATATACATCACAACATATATACATAATCAAAATAACTACCGACGCGAACAAAGCGTGTGGTCTTCAGAGTTGTCCGCTTCCTTGAGAAGAAGTGGACGCGTTCTCGACTCCTGAACCACCTGTGTCTGAAACATGTAAACAGGGGGTGATTCGAACAGACTCAGTGAGAAGCTCCCCCATCCCTGGCGTAGCAACGGGTACCACTACAGCTGGGGGAAGGGAGCAACCACAACCACATGTGCATGAAATGGATTTATATTGTGATCTTTAACATGATCAAGCAATCAATAAATCATATTCACAATTAAAATCCTAATTCATGCTCCTAACATATTTATTAATCCACATGTAAATCAATCTCAACATATCTCATTTGGTTTCACAATTAACACATACTTGTGCACGTAGGCACTCACTTTCTGTCTCCTGCATTACGCTAAGAGAAATACTGGCCCGAAGGCAATATCATGTACGAACCTGGTTGATCACACCAGGAACTTTCTGACTCCAAGTCATGCTTAGAGTAATAGCCGGCAACTTGTCTGACCTCAGTTTTAACCAAGGTAATGGCCACTATGTGGCATACTTGCTGACGTTATAATCCTGTCTGTCCGATCAGGATGACTGACTCGATCTACCCGGACAACCTAAACAAACTCAACTAACATATTTAACCTTGACAGACGCCCTATGAGAACTAGTTGAATATTATACGTGATTACTAGTTAGGCCTAGTTTCCCCCTTTTCAATTATGCATCACTCTCACTCACACTTAACAACCTAGGTTCATTTTCCTCAATGTACCATACGGTCGACACCTTTGCACGATGATCAATTTAAGTGGGTTCCTAATATTAATAAACTCTCACATATGAAATTCCGACTCAATCCTACCCACGGTATCATATAAGGCTCGGTGAGCCACATTATATACACCTTGTGATTAATCATATAAGCACATATACTATTGCACGTTGACTACTTTCTTGCAAATCATACACGCGTAACACAAATTTATTCATATAAATATATTCCATATATCAATTTGCACAAAATAGAGCAAACCACATTCTCCACGTAGTCATCCAACCCTGTGGGGCAGGGATGGGAGAGCCCCTCACCTCGTTGGCCCTCCTAATCAGTACTGGGAGTGCCTGAAGCTCTAATCACTCTGTGGTTCCCTATACACATTATATTTAAGAAATTTAGAACGCGTAACTAAGCATCTACCATGCACGTGTCACGCTAATGCTTATGCACCCTTTAGCTATTTTCCAAGAATTAATTATTTACTTCGTTACGTCGTCTAAATTTCTCTTTTTGAAAGTCCATATTGTCATATATCGGCTTTCATACTTTCGAGCCAATTAGAACCTCTAATTGCTTAGGTTAGAGATTCCCACTAGTCTAAATTTCCCTTCATGTGTTCATATGGGTATCTAACAAATAAAAGAATTAAATTCACGGTTCAAAAGAGGCTCTAGCTTACTCATTCCACCGTCTCCCTTATTCGCCGAGTAAAAGCTTAAATATTACCTCTTTAATTATATATAAAAATATAATTGGGTATACTTAGAGCCCTGGAACCAATTTAGCGGGTCTTATGTGTCCATTACGTACTAGACCAAAGTGTCCAACCCACCATACAGCTCCTTACTGTACGGTGGCTTAGTATTTCGCCTCTTTTTCACCGGATTGGGTTCCGGTTGAGATGGTAAATACTCGGGTTTTATTCCCTTGTATATTTCCAGCAACTACAACACTTATACTACTCCAATCCAAGCCTAAACATGCATCGAATTATCAATTTCGAATTTTAGAGCAATTTCCTAACCCATTTTTTCCTAATTTCCATACCCGGTTAATTCCTACAGTTTAACTTCCATTCTGAACCTCACTAAGCTTTCAATAACACCCACTAAGCTCAACTTTAACCCTGGAATGCCTCGATTGGAAGTTTTTGAAGAATTCCTAAAATACCCAAAATTGGAGACATTGGGGTTTGAGAGATTTGGGGCTTTCTTACTTGATTTCAATCGGATAGAAAGTTTGGTGGGGATGAAAGAAAACTCCAGCCACTTTTTCCGGTCACCGGCGCACGTCCTCCGGCGAGAAAACGGCCCAAAATCACCGTCCGCTTCTTTTCTTCTCGGCTCGTGTGTGGCTGCTTCTCTTTATTTTCTTTTTCTGCTTGTGCGTGTGTTTTGTGAATTGGTGTGTGTATGTGTTAACATATTGTATATATATATATATATATATATATTTTATATGTGTTAGTGGAAGAATGGAGGGGGGGTCACGATTCCCCCCCCCCCCAATTATTTATATATATATATATATATATTTTTTTGAAAAATTTATTTACTTGGTATATCCTCTTTTTCTTTTAGGTCCTAGAAAAATTATAAATATCTCATTTCTTTCTCTCCATTTTATTATTTTTTTTAACTCTTTAACTATTTAATTTAATTTAATTTTCTTTCTCAAAGAAAAATAAATTTAAAAAAATTGAAAATAATTAAATCTAAATATCTCGGATATTACAGTTTTCATTGATGAGTGTTTCGAAAACTTGATATTCTTTTTCCTTTTTTAGTCAGTTTTCGCCGATGAGTGTTTCGAAAACTTTATATTCATTTTTATTTTTTTAAACTGTTTTCGTCGATTAGTGTTTCGAAAATTGGATATTCATTTTCCTTCTTTTAGTAAGTTTTCGCTGATGAGTGTTTCGAAAACTTGATATTCATTTTTCTTTTTATTAATCAGTTTTCGCCGATAAGTGTTTCGAAAACGTAAAATTCATTTTTCTTGTTTTTTTAAATAGTTTTCCCCGATGAGTGTTTCAAATACTTGATATTCATTTTTCTTTTTCTTAATCAGTTTTCGCCGATGAGTGTTTTGAAAACGTGATAATCATTTTTCTTTATTTAATAAGTTTTCATTGATGAGTGTTTCGAAAACTTGATATTCGTTTTTCTTTTTTCTTAATCAGTTTTCGCCGATGAGTGTTTCGAAAACGTGATATTCATTTTTTTTATTTAATTAGTTTTCCCCGATGAGTGTTTCGAAAACTTGATATTCATTTTTATTTTTTTTAATCAGTTTTCCTAGATGAGTGTTTCGAAAACTTGATATTTATTTTTCTTTTTCTAATCAGTTTTCATCGATAAGTGTTTCCAAAACTTCGTATTCATTTTTCTTTTTTTAATCAGTTTTCGCCGATATGTTTTCGAAAACTTGATATTCATTTTTCTTTTTTTAGTAAGTTTTTGCTAATGAGTGTTTCGAAAACTTGATATTCATTTTTCTTTTTTTTAATCAGTTTTCACCGATGAGTGTTTGCAAAACTTGATATTCTTTTTCCTTTTTTAATCAGTTTTCGCCGATGAGTGTTTCGAAAACTTTATATTCATTTTTATTTTTTTAATCTGTTTTCGTCAATTAGTGTTTCAAAAACTGGATATTCATTTTCCTTCTTTTAGTAAGTTTTCACTGATGAGTGTTTCGAAAACTTGATATTCATTTTTTTCCTTTTTTTAATCAGTTTTTGCCGATGAGTGTTTCGAAAACTTGATATTCATTTAGTTTTTTTAATATGTTTTAGCTGATGAGTGTTTTCGAAAGCTTGATATTTATTTTTCTTTTTTTAATCAGTTTTTGCCGATCAGTGTTTTTGAAAACTTGAAATTCATTTTTATTTTTTTAATCAATTTTCGCCGATGAGTGTTCTGAAAACTTGATATTCTTTTTTCTTTGTTTTAATCAGTTTTCGCCGATGAGTGTTTCGAAAACTTGATATTTATTTTTCTTTTTCTTAATCAATTTTCGCCGATGAGTGTTTCGAAAACGTGATATTCATTTTTCTTTATTTAATTAGTTTTCATCGATGAGTGTTTCGAAAACTTGATATTCATTTTTTTTAATCATTTTTCGCCGATGAGTGTTTCGAAAACTTGATATTCTTTTTTCTTTTTTTAATAAGTTTTCGTCGATGAGTGTTTCGAAAACTTGATGTTCATTTTTTTAGTAATTTTTCGCTAATGAGTGTTTCGAAAACTTGATATTCATTTTTCTTTTTTCAATTAGTTTTCGCCGATTAGTGTTTTGAAAACTTGATATTCATTTTTTTGATCAGGTTTCGCAGGTGAGTGTTCCGAAAACTTGATATTCAATTTTCTTTTTCTTGATCAGTTTTCGCCGATTAGTGTTTCGAAAACTTGATATTCATTTTTCTTTATTTAATTAGTTTTCATCGATGAGTGTTTCGAAAACTTAATATTCATTTTTCTTTTTTTAATTATTTTTCCCCGATGAATGTTTGAAAACTTGATATCCATTTTTCTTTTTCTTAATCAGTTTTCGCCAATGAGTGTTTTGAAAACATGATATTCTTTTTTCTTTTTTAGGTAAGTTTTCACTAATGAGTGTTTCGAAAACTTCATATTTATTTTTCTTTTTTTTAATCTATTTTTGTCGATGATTGTTTCGAAAACTTGATATTTATTTTTCATTTTTTTAATCAGTTTTCGCCGATGAGTGTTTCGAAAATTTTATATTCATTTTTAGTTTTTTAATCAATTTTCGTCGATTAGTGTTTCGAAAACTGGATATTCATTTTTCTTTTTTTAATAACTTTTCGCTGATGAGTGTTTCAAAGACTTGATATTCATTTTTCTTTCCTTAATCAGTTTTTGCCGTTGAGTGTTTCGAAAACTTAATATTTATTTTTCTTTTTTTAATCAGTTTTTGCCGATGAGTGTTTTGAAAACTTGATATTCATTTTTCTTTTTTTAATCAGTTTTTGTCGATGAGTATTTCAAAAACTTGATATTCTTTTTTCTTTTTTTAATAAGTTTTAGCTGATGAGTGTTTTCGAAAACGTGATATTCGTTTTTCTTTATTTAATTAGTTTTCATCGATGAGTGTTTTCGAAAACTTGATATTCATTTTTCTTTTTTTAATCAATTTTTGTCGATGAGTGTTTTGAAAACTTGATATTCATTTTTCTTTTTTTAATAAGTTTTCGCCGATGAGTGTTTTCGAAAACTTGATATTCATTTTTCTTTTTTTAGTAAGTTTTAGCCGATGAGTGTTTTCGAAAACTTGATATTTATTTTTCATTTTTTAATCAATTTTCGCCGATGAGTATTCTGAAAACTTGATATTCATTTTTCTTTTTTTAATCAGTTTTTGCCGATGAGTGTTTTGAAAACTTGATATTCATTTTTCTTTTTCTTAATCAGTTTTCGCCGATGAGTGTTTCGAAAACGTGATATTCATTTTTCTTTATTTAATTAGTTTTCACTGATGAGTGTTTCGAAAACTTGATATTCATTTTTCTTTTTTGAATCAGTTTTCGCAGAAGAGTATTCTGAAAACTTGATATTCATTTTTTTTAATAAGTTTTAGCCGATGAGTGTTTTCGAAAACTTGATAGTAATTTTTCATTTTTTAATCAGTTTTCGCCGTTGAGTGTTTCGAAAACGTAATATTCATTTTTCTCTTTTTTAAATAGTTTTCGCCGATGAGTGTTTCGAAAACTTGATATTCATTTTTCTTTTTTTTAATCAGTATTCGCCGATGAGTGTTTTGAAAACGTAATATTCATTTTTCTTTTTTTTTTTTAAATAGTTTTCTTCGATGAGTATTTCGAAAACTTGATATTCATTTTCCTTTTTCTTAATCAGTTTTCGCCGATGAGTGTTTCGAAAATGTGATATTCATTTTTCTTTATTTAATTAGTTTTCACCGATGAGTGTTGTAATATCCGAGATATTTAGATTTAATTATTTTCATTATTATTAAATTTATTTTTCTTTCAGAAAGAAAAATAAAGTAAATCAAAAAGTTAAAGAGTTAAAAAAATAATAATAAAATGGAGGGAAAGAAATGAGATATTTAATATTTTTCTAGGACTTAAAAGAAAAAGAGGATATAACAAGTAAATAAATTTTTCAAAAAAAAAAATAAATAAAATATATATATATATATATATATATAGATAATATCTAATACTAATATATATATATATATATGATCAGTTGCAGGGCGCAAAGCGGTTTTCCAAGATTGATTTGCGATTTGGGTATCATCAATTAAAGATTCGAGAATCAGATATACCTAAGACCGCATTCCGGACCCGATACGGACATTACGAGTTCTTGGTGATGTCTTTCGGATTAACTAATGCTCCTGCAGCGTTCATGGACATGATGAACAGGGTCTTCAAACCATTTCTGGACCGATTTGTCATTGTCTTCATTGATGACATCTTGGTCTATTCTAAGAATTCAGAAGAACATGCAGAACACTTGAGATTAGCATTGCAGAAGCTGAGAGAGGAAAAATTGTATGCCAAGTTCTCTAAGTGTGAATTCTGGCTTGACCAAGTTGTCTTTTTGGGTCACGTGGTATCATCAAAGGGAATCCACGTTGATCCAAGTAAGATAGAGGCGGTGAAGAATTGGTCCCAGCCTACCTTTGTTACTGAAATTCGCAGTTTCTTGGGCTTGGCTGGATATTATAGAAGATTTGTGCAGGACTTCTCTAAGGTTGCTGCACCTATGACTAAGTTGACTCAGAAGGGAGTAAAGTTCATATGGGATGACAAGTGTGAGCAGAGTTTTCAGAAGCTGAAAGACAGTCTCACTACCGCTCTGGTGCTGGCATTACCTGAAGGCACATGAGGGTATGTGGTATATTGTGATGCATCGAGGATCGGGTTAGGGTGCGTCTTGATGCAGCACGGCAAGGTGATTGCGTATACATCGCGACAACTGAGGAAACATGAGAAGAATTACCCAACTCACGACCTTGAGATGGCTGCCGTAGTGTTCGCTTTGAAAATATGGAGACATTACCTGTACGGTGAGACGTGTAAAATTTATACAGACCACAAAAGCCTCAAATACATTTTCGAGCAGAAAGATTTGAACTTGAGACAACGTCGATGGTTAGAGTTGTTGAAAGACTACGACAGCACGATCTTGTATCATCCAAGAAAGGCTAATGTGGTAGCCGATGCTCTGAGTCGGAAATCCATGGGCAGTCTTGCTCATATAAGTGAAGAAAGAAGACCGTTGATCAGAGAGCTGCACGAGCTAGAACAAACGGGGAATCAGTTTGAGATTGGAAGTTCTAACTCACTTTTAGCTCATTTGCAAGCTAAATCCTCTCTGGTAGAAGAAGTGAAGGCTAGACAGGATGAAGATACCGACCTCAAACAAATCAAGGATACTATAACTAAAGAGAAAGGAGACGACATCCGATTCTCTATTGATGAGTTCGGGATACTTCGGTTGGAGGGACGGTTGTGTGTCCCTATGGTTGATAACTTGAAAGAAAGAATCCTTGAAGAAGCACACCGGACAACTTATACATTCCATCCGGGAGCTAATAAAATGTATCATGACTTGAAACAGTTGTACTGGTGGAATGGCATGAAGAAGGATGTTGCAAACTATGTAGCCAGGTGTTTAGTGTGTCAGCAAGTCAAGGCTGAACACCAGAAGCCCGCCGGAACGTTACAACAAATAGAAATACCTGAGTGGAAATGGGAGAGGATTACGATGCATTTTGTAACATGGTTGCCAAAATCTCAACGTGGATATGATTCGGTTTGGGTGATAGTGGATCGCGTGACTAAGTCCGCACACTTTCTGCCAGTTAAGACCACTTACGGAGTGAGTCAATATGCACAGATTTATATATCAGAAATCGTTAGAATGCACGGTGTGCCAGTGTCCATAATATCTGATAGAGGGCCACAGTTCACTTCCAGGTTTTGGAAGTCATTGCAGGAAGTGTTGGGAACTAGAGTTGATTTGACTATTGCGTTCCACCCACAGACTGACGGGCAATCAGAAAGAACCATTCAGATCCTTGAAGACATGCTTTGAGCGTATATTATGGATTTCGGCGGAAGTTGGGAAAGGTATTTACCTTTGGCTGAGTTTGCATACAATAACAGTTATCAAGCGAGTATCCAAATGGCACCTTTCGAAGCTCTGTACGGTCGTAGGTGCAGGTCCCCAATTGGGTGGTTCGAGGTTGGAGAGGCTAGTCTAATCGGCCCAGAATTGTTACAAGATGCCTTGCAGAAGGTGAAGTGCATAAGAGAGAGATTGCTAACGGCTCAGAGTAGGCATAAGTCGTATGCATACAATCGAAGAAGAGAACTTGAGTTTGCCATTGGTGAACAGGTGTTCTTGAGAATATCACCGATGAGAGGCGTGATGCGGTTCGGTAAAAAGGGGAAGTTAAGTCCTCGGTATATCAGACCATTTGAAATCCTGGAACGGATTGGGAATGTGGCGTACCGGTTGGAATTGCCTACGGAATTGGAGGGAGTACATCCTGTCTTTCATGTATCAATGCTTCGGAAATATCTTCCCGATCCCTCGCACGTGATTCAATCGCAGGACGTGCAACTAACCGAAAATCTGACATATGAAGAGGAGCCAGTGGAAATCTTAGATCCGCAGTTGAAGACACTCAGAACGAAGGAGATTCCATTGGTTAAAGTCCTGTGGAGAAACCACTCGACCGAAGAAGCTACATGGGAGGTCGAGGGTGAAATGCGCAAGACGTATCCTCATCTGTTTCAAGACTAAGGTTAGTAGTGTATTGTTGAAATTCAGGGACCAAATTTCTTAAGGGGGGAAGATTGTAATATCCGAGATATTTAGATTTAATTATTTTCATTATTATTAAATTTATTTTTCTTTCAGAAAGAAAAATAAAGTAAATCAAAAAGTTAAAGAGTTAAAAAAAATAATAAAATGGAGGGAAAGAAATGAGATATTTATAATTTTTTTAGGACCTAAAAGAAAAAGAGGATATAACAAGTAAATAAATTTTTCAAACAAAATATATATATATATATATTAAAATAATGGGGGGGCCAAACCGTGACCCCCCATTCATTCTTCCACTAACACACACACATATATAGATACAATATTAAAAAACACACACACCCATTCACAAGCACATACACGCATAAGAAAAAAGAAGAAGAGAAGAAGCAGCACACACAAGACGCACGCACGGGGAAGGAGAAGAGGAAGGGGAAAACGGTGGGTTTGGACCGGATTTTCGCCGGAGAAGACATTCTGGTGCCGGAGAAGGTGACCGGACCTCATCTTTCATCATCACCAAGCTTTCTATCCGATTGAATCAAGGTATGGAAGCCCCAATCTTTCAAAACCCCAATTTCTCCAATTTTGGGTGTTTTAGGAATTCATCAAATACTTCCAATCGGGGCATTCCGGGGTTAAATTTGAGCTTAGTGGGTGTTATTGAAAGCTTAGTGAGGTTCAGAATCGAAGCTAAACCGTAGGAATTGACCGAGTATGGAAATTAGGAAAATTTAGCTATAAAATTGCTATAAAATTCGAAATTAATAATTCGATGCATGTTTAGGCTTGGATTGGAGTAGTATAAGTGTTATAAGTGCTGGAAATAGTCAAGGGAATAAAGCCCGAGTATTTACCGTCTCAACCGGAACCCAATCCGGTGAAAAAGAGGCGAAATACTAAGCCACAGTATCGTAAAGAGCTGTGCGGTGGGTTGAATACCTCGGTCTAGTCCGTGGTGGACACCAAAGACACACTAAATTGGTTCCAAGGCTCTAATTATACCCAATTATATTTTTATATATAATTAAAGAGATAATAATTAAGCTTTTACTCGGTGAATAAGGGAGACGGTGGAATGAGTAAGCTAGAGCCTTTTTTGAACTGTGAATTTAATTCTTTTATTAATTAAATACCAATATGAACACATGAAGGGAAATTTAGACAAGTGGAAATCTCTAACCTAAGCAATTAGAGGTTCTAAATGGCTCGAAAGTGTGAAAGTCGAATATGTCGCATTCTGGACTTTCATAAAGAGCAAATAAGACGACGTAACGAACTAAGTAATTAATTCTGGGAAAATAGCTAAACGGTGCATAAGCATTAGCATGACACGTGCATGGTAGATGCTTAATTATGTGTTCTAAATTTCTTAAATATAATGTGTATAGGGCACCACAGAGTGATTGGAGCTTCAGGCACTCCGAGTACTGATCAAGAGGGCCAACGAGGTGAGGGGCTCTCCCATCCCTGCCCCATAGGGTTGAATGACTACGTGGAAATGTGGTTTGCTCTATTTTGTGTAATTATTATATGAATATATTTGTGCTACACGTGTATGATTGGCAAGTAAGCAGTCAACGTGCAATAGTGTATGTGCTTATATGATTAATCTCAAGTATATATGTGCTATTGTGGCTCGTTGAGCCTTATATGTTACCGTGGGCAGGATTGTGTTGTGATTTCATATGTGAGAGTTCAGTAACATTAGAAACCAATCATATTGATCGTCACTTAAAGATCTCATTCGTATGGTTTGTTGAGGAAAACTGAACCTAGGTTGTCAAATGAGTGAGAGTGCCGCATAAATTAAAAAGGGAGAAATAGGCCTAATTAATAACCACGTGTAATATTCAGTAGTTTATCTTAGGGCGTCTTTCAAGGTTAAATATGTCAGTTGAGTTTGTTTAGGTCGTCCGGGTAGATCGAGTCGGTCATCCTGATCGGACAGACAGGATTATGACGTTAGCAAGTATGCCACATAGTGGCCATTACCTTGGTTTAAACTGAGGTTAGACATGTTGCCGGCTATTACTCTAAGCATGTCTTGGAGTCAGAAAGTTCCTGGTGTGATCAACCATGTTCATACATGAAAATGCCTTCGGGCCAGTATTTCTCTTAGCATAATGCGGGAGACAGAAAGTGAGTGCCTACGTGCACAAGTATATGTTAACTATGGAACCATATGTTATATGTTTATGAATGATTTACATGCGGATTAATAAATATGTTAGGAGCATGAATTAGGATTTTACTTGTGAATATGATATATTGATTGCCTGATCACGTTAAAAGCCATAATATAAATCTGTTTCATGCGTATGTGGTTGTGGTTGCTCCCTTCCCCCAGCTGTAGTGGTACCCGCTGCTACGCCAGGGATGGGGGAGCTTCTCACTGAGTCTGTTCGACTCACCCCCCTGTTTACATGTTTCAGATACAGGTGGTTCAGGAGTAGGGAACGCGTCCACTTCTTCTCAAGGAGGCGGACAACTCTGAAGAGCGCACGCTTTGTTCGCGTCGGTAGTTATTTTGATTATGTATACATGTTGTGATATATATATATATATGAATCCTTTTTGGGCATGGCGTATGTACGTTTACATCTGCTGTGTATATATATGTCACACTTGAATTCTAGCATTGTCGGCTTCATACAGATTAAAGTTAGGTCTTCGTGATGGGAATATAGGCTATGATATAATATATATCATGTATATACGTATATATGACTTCCGCATGTGACTAGGATAGGTCACACGTATTGAGGCGTGTGATCAATACGTAAATTATATGTATGTGTGATTGAATACTTGTTTGTGTGAAAATATGGCTTCCGCATTGAGGCGTGTGATCAATAGGTAAACTATATGTAAGCGTGTGATTGAATATATGTATGACTGTATACAGGACTTCTGCATGTGAATAGGATAGATCACCCGCCCTGAAGCGCGTGATCAATATGTATATTTTATGTACTTGTGAATGAATATGTGTATATGTATAGACTGAAGCGGCGTTGAGCGAGCCGTGGATTGCAAACTGCTTAGGTCACCGGAAAGGGATGACCATATATTATATATTGTTTGTATTAGAAAAGGGTAGTTATAAACAAGTGGAAATCTCAATCAGGGGTTAGAGGCTAACGGGATAGGAGAAATCCTACTTCCCGTGCCGGTCACGGACGTTCGATAGGGGTTCATGACAAACTTGGTATCAGAGCCTGGTTATCTTTAAACTGTATGAAGCCATAGGTATGACCAGGTGTCGGTTTACGCCTCGTTGTGAACCCGGGCACAACATGGGAGTAAAAAGGTACTTGTGGGAGTACCCAGGAAATTGTGTCAGCCTTTCTTTCTATTCTCTTTGATATGAATTATCATTGATATACGTGTACTCATTAGGTGTGGTCCTTGTGCAGTATAGGGATGCCACCGATCACGAGACAGACTAGGGGTGGAGGGAGAACTCCTGCTAAAATTGATCAAGAGTCAGTTCGGGAGGAGGTAATGCCCACCCGAGGTCAAGGTAGAGGCCGTACCCGAGGCCGAGGTAGAGGTCGTGCTCGTGGTCGAGGTAGAGCACAAGTGAGAGAAGAAGAGAGGAGACAGTCACCGGAACCTCAACCTCAAGTAGAGACAACCTTCCGTGGCAGAAATGCTCACGGCAGGATTTCAGGAATTAAGAGAAGAGATGACGAGACAAATACAGAGGAAAGTATGCCGGTTAGTAGTCGGCAACGAAGAACAAGAGAGAGTTCCTAGCAATCAAGAGATGGAGGTTGTTGAGGAAGAGGATAGGGAATGGCAACAACCACAGGAAATGCCTCGTCAGCCACGGGTAGCACCCAGAGAGCTGCCAATTTCAAAATTTTTGAAGCTTCATCCACCCACTTTCTGCGGAACTAGTGAGAAAGAGGACCCGCAGTACTTTGTGAGAGACATAGTCAGAATTGGGCACATGCTGAGGTGCTCAGGACATGAGTTAGTGGAATTAGCTTCATTCCAGCTGACGGGAGCCGCTAGAGTATGGATAGAGTCCGTACAGACAAGACATTCAAGGAGGGTGGCACCGATGACCTGGGAAGATTTTCAAAGGGAATTCTTGGGTCGGTTTCTATCTGAAGGCACCAGAGATGCAAAGCGTCAGCAATTCGAGGAGTTGTAGATGACGCCAAATATGACCGTGACGGAGTATGAATTACTTTTTACAGAACTAGCTCAATTCTCACCTGAGTTGCTTCCTGATGAAGAGGCAAGGATCAAGAGGTTCATATACCGTCTCACGGAGCCGTTATTTACTGCTTTATTACCTCAGAGGAGGCAATTTGAGACTTTAGCTCAAGCAGCAGACTGTGCCAGAATGATTGAAACCAGGAAGAGGTACGGGACTTCTGTTGATCCCAAAGTCATGTTAATTACAGGCAGTGACAACCAAGGAGGTGGAAGTAAGAAAAGGAAGACAACAGGTGGAAGTGCAGGATATCCAGGGTCCGCAGGAGGACAATCCTCAACTGCCACCCATGAAATAGGTACAAGAAGTAATTTTCAAGGGGGACAAAGAGTGCAAGGGGGTGGAAATGCCGGTAAGACAAGGCCCCAGTGTGCGACTTGCGGCAGATTTTATTTTGGAATATGTCGGAGACTAACAGGTGGGTGTTACAACTACGACCAGGTGGGCCATATGGCTAGAAAGTGTGAGAAGCAATCCGACGCCGAGGGGTACACCTATTCCAACCCCACTAGTGAGAACCGTACCACCACAGACAGCAAGTACAGGTACAGCTAGAGGCTGTGGTGCAAGATCTAGTGGTAGAGGGCCAAGGGCAGTAGGTGGAGGACAAGCGCGGGTATTTGCACTTTCTCAGCAAGACGCTCATGCATCAAATGCAGTTGTGATAGGTACCCTTATTGTTTGCTCTCTTGAAGCACAAGTCTTATTTGATTCCGGCTCCACTCATTCCTATGTGTCGCATGCATTTGCCTCTAAATTCAACAAAAGTCCATCTAGAATGGAAGAAACAGTACTGGTCTCTACTCCAATGGGAGAATCGGTACAAGTAGAGTATGTGCACAAGTCTTGCATTGTGGAGGTCGATGGTCATGAGACTGTGGTAGACCTTCGGTTGTTGTGTATGGTTGATCTTGATGTGATCCTCGGAATGGATTGGTTGTCATCTTGCCATGCGGTTGTGGACTGCAGGGCTAAATGCTTGAAATTTAATATGCCAAAGGAGGAGCCTTTTGTGATACGGGGTGGCGGAGCTGCACCGTATCCAAGCTTGATCTCGACTTTGAAGGCATCCAAGTTACTTGCAAAGGGTATTTGGCCTTCGTCCAAGATACCACGTGATAATACCAATATTTACCCTTGTATCTTTTGGCATTTGACAAGCTTTTGTTGAATTCAAAGAGTCATTATGCATGATTTAATGTTATTCAAGGGCACTTAAGGACTTAATTCACAATCTTGCTAATTCCATATTTTTATTGAATAAATTGTGATAATTCTCTAGTTTTATTAACTTGAGAGCCTCACAATTGTTTTGGTTGATTTGTAGGTCAACTAGCTTGAGGAATAGCAAGTATTCAAGTGCTAGAGGTCGAGAAAGAAGCTGAAAAGCGAAGCCGGTACAAGATTTGAGGCTTAGAGGCATTTTTGGGCCTGTTCTACTGTTCCACCCGTTGCCAGCGGGTAGCCTTGCAAGCTGCCAGCGGGTGGACTTCAGTTTCAGAGGAAAACGAGTGTTTTAAGTAATCCACCCGCTGCCAGCAGGCAGATGACCCGCTGCCAGCGGCTACACCAGTTCTGCACGATTTTCTCGCGATTTTAAGAGCTGAAACGGATGGTGGGCCCACTTTCTCAGTGTTTTACCACAAGGGGAGCATACTAGGTCGGATTAGAGCGAATATTCTGATGTTTTAGGAGCCCTTAACCTAATTTGGAGAAAAACCCACGATTTTACACACATTCATCACACAAGCTCTCATTCTCTCAAGTTCCTCTCACATTTCCAGCCACACTCTCTTCATCTTCTCCACTCTCCACACTCATTCAGACCAAATTCCAGCAACCTCCATCATCATCCATGGCTAAGCAAGGATTGGAGGAGCTTGGTGAAGCATTTCTCCCATCCATGAGTGGCTAAACTTCTTGTGCTTTGGAGGAGGATGATTAGGGCTTGAGCTATGGCATCCAATAGGGAGTTTTTCTTGTTTTCCTACTACTTCTCTTTATGGATTCATGTTTATCTTGTTGATATTGATGAGTTTGTATTGATTGTGGCTCCATGGTTGTGGAACTCAACTAGGTTGTAGTTGGACATTAGGAATTTAAATAGACTTGTGATTTGTATTTTGATTCTCCCATTGTGGGTTTTGATTACATTGGATTTGGTTGAATCTTATTGTAATTTTTAATTCATTGTGGAAGTCACTCTAATGACAATGGTAATTGTTGAGTTGAATTCTAGTTTATGTTAAATTCCTCATTTGCTTCATTGATGGTATTTGATTAGGCTTGTTAATTGTCCGGTTGGTTAATTGCATCCTCTAATTAAATTACCTAGGTTTAGTGGTCACTAAACTACTTTAGGAAATGGCCTTTCATTGATTAACTCCATACTTTTTGATAGGAAGGATAGCCCAAAGCATTCTCCAACAAAGCATATTCATCTCATTTCATTCACCTCAATTTACTTTAGCTTTAAAAATATTGAAAATCCCAAAAAGTGTTAGTTCTAGTTTCATTTAGTTGCATTTGATTCCATTTAGTTTCATTGCACACTAAATGTTTGTTAAATTGCCTCAAAGACTTCCCTTTTTGTGTTAATTGAGCATATTTGTCCATAGAGTCCATAGGCTCCGCGAGAGAGATTCGACCTAGGTTGTGCCACTAGCTGCACTTTCTAGTATTAATTTGATTGGTGCCGGCCTCGCGACAAGGCCGCGTCCATCAATTTGGCGCCGTTGCCGGGGATCCATTTTGGTTCTTTGTGCAATTGTGCTAGATTCTCACGAATTGGGTTGTTTTCGCGTGATTTCTTTGGGAATCACATAGTTAGATTGTGTTTTGTTATTGTGTTTTGTGTTTTAAGTTGTGTCTTTTCATTTTAGTGTTTGTTTCTATGCTTATTGTGATTTTTTTTAGTAAGTGTTTTTGCTGGTTTTTGTTAAATTTTTCATAGCTGTCCTATTTTCTTTTGGCAAGGAATTACTTTGTTTAATTGCATTTAATTGTGTTTTTGTTTGTTTTTATTGTTTCTCGGTAGTTTATAGTTGATTTAGCATTTATTTTTAGGCTTAAATAGTCATTTTGAAGCATTTTCAGTTGGATTTTTGCTGGTTTTTCGAATCTGCCCTGTTTTTCTGCTTTAACAGTGCAGAATCGCTTCTGTTTCTGTCTTACCCACTGGCAGTGAGTGAACCCACCCGCTGGCAGCGGGTGAAGCAGTGAACTGCACTGTTTTTCATTCTGTGTTGCTTTGTTTCTGGTTTTCTGGTCTGTTTTATTTGTTTTACTGTTTTTCTGTGTTTTCTTCCTTTTGTTGGTTTGTTTAGTGTATACTAAGAAGTTCTAGAGGAGACCTAATTCCATTGGACTTAGAAATTGAAAGAACTCTTAGGAAAATAAGAAAACTTAAAAAGGAAGTGATTAATGCTAACCAAGAGAGAGAAAGAGAACTAGCAATAGAAGAAATGGCCGAAGAGGATAACGGTGATAATAGGATGGATAATAGGGATAGGAATGAAGGTAATAATGGGGTAGATCAACCTAAAAAGTCCATTAAACAATTGAATCAATTTGATGATAATTTTGAATCTTTGGTTGGTGCTACTCCTACTTTTACTACTGATTTTGAAATTAAAGGTTCTCTTGTGCACTCACTTCCAAAATTTCATGGTCTTCCAGGTGAGAATCCGTATACACATATAAGCTCTCTCCACATGCATTGCATGACGATGAAGCCCGTGGGGGCTAAACTTGAAGAAGTCATGTGGAAGGTTTTCCATCTCACTCTGGAAGGGAAGGCAAAGATTTGGTATATGAGTTTGCCAAGGTACACCCCAGATGCTTACCAAACATGGGATAATTTGAAGAAGCACTTTATTGAAAAATATTATCCTTCAAACAAAGTCGCCGCAGCAAGAAAAGAGATTGCATCTTCAAGGCAAGAAGAGGGTGAAACATTCTATGGATATTGGACACGTGTTCAGGATATGGTAGCAAAATGTCCAAACCATCAAATGCCACTGGAGCACCTAGTCCAAGCTTTTGTCTATGGGTTAACTGATGAAGATGCAAAAATGCCCAATGCAACTGCTAATGGGTCCATAGAAGACATGCCCCCTGATGAAGCAATGGAGTTGATCAAGAAGCTCGCCTTGAGTAGGCAAAACATTACCACGAGGGATACTCGAGCACTAAAAGAGATATCTCCAGCAGATCGAGATCCATTGTTGGTGAAAGTGGTACATGAACTGTCTGCACTAACCAAGAGGGTGGATGGACTGAGCATCCAATCTCCAAGATCACCCACTCAACAGCTAGCTATGGTAGGCGCTAGTTGTACATTCTGCGATTCCCCTATGCACATATCATCAGATTGCCCTGGTCAATATGAAGATGTGAATGTAATGTATCAAGCACGGCCTGGGCAATACCAACAAAGGGACCCTTACTCCAATACATACAATCCTGGTTGGAGAGATCACCCTAACTTCAGATATGGGAATAGCGGTAATCAGAATACTCAAGGGTTTAGCAGTGGGCAAAGTCAAGGGAACTACCCTTCTAGAGGAGGAAATTCTTTATGGTGGTCAATACTCAAATTTTCAAGGGGCTTCACCTAGCCAAGCACCAAAACAGAACACCACCAATGCCATGGTTCCCATTAGTCAAGGTGCACCGTCTTCAAGCAATGATGAGATTAAACAGCTTCTAGTGAAAGGGTTCTCAGATATTGGTGCAAAATTTGACCAAGAGCGGAGTATCACTGATGATAAAATCAAGGCTGTCGCCTCACACGTTGACTCATGCTTCACTAATATCATGAACAAGTTTGAACAAATGGAAGTAAAGCATGACAACCTGAACTCATTTGTCACTCAGCTGTCTAACAAGAAGAGTGATGAACAAGCAAGATCAAGCGGAGCGACGCCTTCTAACACAGTGATCAATCCCAAGTCACTGAATGCCATAAGCCTTAGAAGCGGCAGAAAAGTCAGATTTGAAGACAAGGAAGGTGATGAACAAATTGAAGAAATTGTTTGTGAAAGTCCTCCTCTATCACCACTCAAGCTTTCTGAGAGCTCCAAAGAGACTAGACTGCGGGAAAAAGTTGAAGAAAAGAAGAAGGAGCAACAAGAGGAACCAAAAGAAAAAGAGGAAAGAAAGGAGAAGGAAGAAGCAATTAACAAAGCCATCTCCACCCAAAAAGGTAAGGAGGTAAGTATAAGTGATCTCCCTTTCCTAATTCATATTTGCTAAGTAAGAAAGTCAAGGAAGTTAAAACTGATGAAGAGGCACTGAATTTATTTACCAAGTTAGAAGTTAATATTCCTTTGTTAGAGTTGGTAAGAAAAGTGCCTAAATATGCAAAAGTTTTGAAAGAGCTTTGTACAAACAAGAGAAGATTTAGACCAAATGAGAGAGTTCAAGTGAGCTCTAATGTTTCTGCTCTTTTCAAACCCCAAATCCCGGTCAAGTGTCAAGACCCGGGGTCTTTCACAATCCCTTGTACTATTGGTAAGGTTACTATAGGGGGTGCATTACTTGATCTAGGGGCTGCTATAAATGTCATGCCTAAATCTGTTTATTAGGCCCTAGGTGTTAAAACACTTCAACCCACTACAGTAATCTTACAATTAGCTGATAGGTCCATTAGGCGACCAGATGGGATTATAGAGGACCTTTTGGTCCAAGTGAAAGATTTGCTTATTCCAGCTGATTTCTATGTTCTTGATATGGCCGCGGGAGTGCCTCAGGATTCCACTCTCATTTTAGGTCGTCCCTTCTTGAGGACTGCTAACACTGTGATTAGCATGAAAGAAGGAACGATCTCTATGGAAGTGGGAGATCATAAAGTTAATTTTAATATGTATGAGGCCATGAAGCATCCATATGAGGACTATTCTTTACTTGGGGTTAGTGCAATAGATATAATCATGGAAGATGAACATGTAGGTTATAAGCTTGATGATGATAATTCTGAATCTACAGTTGATGCATTTTCTGATGGTTATTTTTCATTCACTGAACTTTTGCATGCTGATGATGACACTCTTGCTTCATTCTCTTCTTTATATTCTTTTCCATCTACTTGCTCTTGTGGAGGTGATCCCTCGTGTCTTAACTGCATGTCAGTTGATTGTACATGTGGTGCCCCACAATCTGATACATTTTCTGTGACTAGTTATTCTTTGGATTCTCTTTCTTCTTTGAGCAGTTATGATGGCCCTTTGGGAAAGTTGTTCATTGAGTTTTCAGGTGAGTCAAGCAATGAAACAGGGAAGGTGATTCAAAACAAAGTTCAATACATTCTGCCATGTGAAGACCCTCTTTCTGCTTCTCCACCGTCTCACCTATTCCAAGGGCAACATAGTAAAAGAAAGGAAATCACGGTTGAAGCTGAGTCAACCGAAGAAGGGAACATACTACCAAGGTTTGAATGCATGGAAGTTGAGGCAAGTGGTAAAAATGAAATTTTAAAGGGAAGTACTCTTGCCACTTTAGATGTGCAAAAATTAGTTCCTTCTGTAATTCAACCTCCCACTCTAGAGCTCAAAGAGCTCCCTTCAAATCTAAAGTATGTTTTCTTAGAGTCAAATAACCAATTACCAGTGATCATTGCTAATTATCTGACGAGAATGAAGGGAAGCTCTTAAACCTTTTGAGAAAACATAAAAGAGCAATAGGGTGGACTTTAGCAGATATACCAGGGATTAGTCCTACAATTTGTACACATAGAATTCTGCTAAAGGAGGGGTCGCAGCCCAAGCGGCAACCCCAAAGGAGGTTGAATCCTTTGATTTTAGATGTGGTCAAGAAAGAGGTCACTAAGCTTTTGAGTGCGGGTATTATATACCCAATTTCTGATAGCAAATGGGTTAGCCCTGTGCAGGTTGTTCCAAAGAAGAGTGGGATCACAATAGTGAAAAATGAGAAGGATGAGTTGATTCCCACTAGAGTCCAGAATTCGTGGCGCATGTGTATTGACTATAGAAAATTAAATGACGCCACTAGAAAGGACCATTTCCCTTTACCCTTTATTGACCAGATGCTTGAGAGGCTTGCTGGCAAGTCTTATTACTGTTTCCTTGATGGCTTCTCTGGTTATTTTCAGGTACCCATTGCTTCGGAAGACCAAGAAAAGACCACTTTTACTTGCCCCTTTGGTACATTTGCATATAGGAGAATGCCTTTCGGTTTGTGTAATGCTCCTGGTACATTTCAGCATTGTATGATGTCTATTTTTTCTGATTTTCTTGAGCAATGCATGGATGTATTTATGGATGATTTTACAGTTTATGGAGAGTCATTTGATGCATGTTTAGACAGCTTGGATAAAATTCTTGCTAGATGTTCTGAAAAGGGTCTTGTGCTAAATTATGAAAAGTGCCATTTTATGGTTGATCAAGGAATTGTTTTAGGGCATTTAATTTCTGAAAAAGGGATTGAAGTTGATAAAGCAAAAATAGAAGTAATCTCCTCCCTCCCATACCCCACATGTGTTAAGGAGATTAGATCATTTTTGGGTCATGCAGGGTTCTATAGGAGGTTCATTAAAGATTTTAGCAAAATTGCATATCCATTATCTCAATTACTTCAAAAAGATGCAGAGTTTGATTTTAATGAAGCATGTAGGTCTGCTTTTGATGAACTGAAATCTAGATTTGTCTCTCCCCCAATACTTTCTACTCCTAATTGGCAATTACATTTTGAGATTTCATGTGATGCTTCTAATTTTGCTGTTGGAACCATGCTAGGGCAAAAGGAGAACAGGGTTTCTAGAGTGATTGCATATGCCTCCAAGACACTAGACCCAGCACAAATTAATTATACCACCACTGAAAAGGAATTGTTTGCCGTTGTCTTTGCTTTGGAGAAATTTAGACCTTACCTGCTTAATTCCAAGGTTGTAGTTTTTTCTGACCATGCTGCAGTGAAGTATCTTTTCTCCAAACCTCATTCCAAGCCCAGGCTACTCAGATGGGCCCTTCTCTTGCAAGAATTTGACATAGAGATTAAGGATAGACCAGGAGCTGAAAACCATGTACCTGACCATTTGAGTCGCTTACCTGAGGACACAAAGGGAGTGGACTCTTCTAACTCTACTTTTGATGCTTTTCCAAATTCTTTGTTGTGTACCATAGCTCGTCATGAGCCTTGGTATGCTCATATAGTGAATTTTCTCATTAGTGGAGTGACACCCCCTTCTATGTCTACTTTTCAGGTACAAAAGCTAAAGGGAGATGCCAAATTCTATGCTTGGGATGCGCCTCATCTTTGGAGACTATGTGCTGATCAAGTCATTCGAAGGTGCATACCAGAGGAAGAACAAGAGAGCATCTTAACTGCCTGTCATACCTTGGCTTGTGGGGGGCATTTTGGTGGAAAGAAAACCTCTAGGAAAGTCTTAGACTGTGGGTTTTATTGGCCAACTTTAGTTAAGGATTCTGTCAATTTTTGTAAAATTTGTGATAAGTGTCAACGTTTTGGGGGTTTGGGATGGAAACAAGAAATGCCTCAACAACCTATACTATTTTGTGAAATTTTTTATGTTTGGGGCATAGATTTTATGGGACCTTTTCCTCCATCAAACGGGTTTACTTATATTTTATTGGCAGTTGACTATGTTTCTAAATGGATAGAGGCCATACCCACTAGGAAGGATGATGCTCAAACTGTAGCTAAATTTGTCAAGTTTAATATTTTGTGTAGGTTTGGGATCCCTAGAGCCATCATTAGTGATCAGGGCACCCACTTTTGCAATAGGCTTTTCAATAGCCTATTAGCTAAGCATGGTGTCCGACATAAAGTTTCCACACCTTACCACCCACAAACCAATGGTCAGGCAGAGGTGTCTAACAGGGAAGTTAAGAAGATTCTTGAAAGGGTTGTGCAACCCTCCCGAAAGGATTGGAGTTCCTGACTTGAAGAAGCTCTTTGGGCATATTGCACAGCCTACAAAACTCCAATAGACTTGTCCCCTTATCGCCTAGTCTTCGGTAAAGCTTGCCATTTGCAGGTTGAATTAGAGCATAAGGCATATTGGGCGGTGCGAAAATGCAACTTAGATATGGAAGCTGCAGGAGAAGAAAGAAAACTCCAATTGCAAGAGCTTGATGAAATGAGGGCTGAAGCATATGAAAATGCCAGGTTGTACA
Organism: Senna tora; assembly: GCA_014851425.1. Classification (NCBI taxonomy): domain Eukaryota; kingdom Viridiplantae; phylum Streptophyta; class Magnoliopsida; order Fabales; family Fabaceae; genus Senna; species Senna tora. The sequence continues at coordinate 29,758,195 of CM026270.1, read as the reverse complement.
AGGAGAAGACAAAGAAAATTCATGACAAAGGCATTCTTAGAAAATGCTTTAGTGTTGGAGATGAAGTTTTAAAATTCAAAGCAAGATTCAAGTTCAAGCAAGGAATGATGAAAACACGTTGGGATGGACCTTTCACAGTGACCAAGGTCTTTCCTTATGGAACGGTGGAGATAATGGAAGATTCAATCGGCGCCGTGCACTTGGTCAATGGTCACTTGCTGAAATTGTTCAAGGAAAACTCCAAGTCCCCATGAGGGGCCAGGTCATCTCTTTCCTTTTCTCATCTTGCATTTAATTTGTTGCTCTTATGGATTGCTTGAGATGAGTGTGGGGGAAGAGATTTTCCAGTAGGTAGTAGATTGTGACATTGTTCTTTGTGGTTTAATTATGCTTTTGTGTATTTTGTTGCTTTTAGTTTGTGCTTTGTGTGTTTGTTTAGTTGTGTGGTTAAACACTCCCTTTGTTGAATGCATGAATTTTGATGTATGAGGTTTGTTTTTTTTTTTTTTTTTTATGGATGGAAGCCAGCGAATTAGGTTCTAGGAGTAGGAATAGATGGATTTTTATGTTTTTAGGAGTCTCTGGTTGGATACAGGAGTGAATGGAGAGGAGAAATGAAGTTAGGGGTCAAAATGTCCATTTTTAAGCACGTCTCTGTATACAGAGGCCCTCCCCTGTTTTTCCCCTGTTTCATGTTCGCCTCTGACTTACCCGCTGCCAGCGGGTGGTCTTTCACCCGTTGCCAGCGGGTGAGTCTGGGCATTTAAAAAAAATTATTAATTATTAATTAATTTTATTTTATTTCATCTAATTTCAAATTTCAAATTTTTTTTTTCTTAACCCTAATTCCCCTTCCCTCTCCTTCTTCACTTTTCAACATTCCCTCTTCCTTCTCTCTCTCTAGCCTCTCTTCTTCTTCCCCACAACCTCCACCTCCATAGCAGCCCCTCCAAACCATACTCCTCTCCATCCCCTTCTCAGCCACCAAAACCAAACCACCTCCCTCTTCCTCACCAAAACCGAACCACCTCCCTCTTCCATTCCAAAACCGTGACCACAACCCCAACCTCCCACCCCAACCCAAAACTGAACCCACCCACAAACCACCGTGACCCCAGCCTCCTTTCTAATCCCAAAACCGAACCCCCACCACCCTCCCCAAAACCGTTCCCTTCCCTCTCTCACAGCACCCAAACCCCCACCATTCCCTCTCCCCTCTCCTCTCTCCCCGAGCCCCTTTTCCAAACCGAGCCCCCTTCCTCTGGTTCCTCTCTCTCAACACCCAAACCCCAACCAAAACCGAACCACCTACCTTATCCTCTTCCCTCCGTCTCAGCCCCTTCTTCTCTCACCCCAAAACCGTACCCACCCCATCCCCAATACCTTCACAGCACCCATCTTCAATTTCACCAATTCCTCAGGTAATTTCCTAATTTTTTTTATTATTATTATTTTTATTTCTATTTATTTACTTTGTTTAATTAGTTACTTATTTTATTTTATTTTCATTTTCAATTTCAATTTCAATTTTTATTTTAATCATTTTTTTCTCTAAAATATTATTCTTTTATTTAATTATCCAATTTCACTTAAACATAGTCCATATTTTAGTATGCGTAGCATTAGTGTTAGTTGATAAATAATTTAATCTTGATTTTCACTTAGGTTGTAAATAATTTTTATTTTGATTTAGTAGATAGGGTAATTGACTTTTGTTTATTTTAGAATCACATTAGTACTTAGGTAGTAAATAAAATATAGTTTAAGTTCTCTTTTTAATTAATTTTTCAGTATTTTATCTAGAATTAGTTAATACATACCCTAGTCTTGTTTAGCAATAGTAAATATGCATTATTTTCGTTTGGCACTAGTTTTTTAGCTTACGTCAACGCCATTTTTTTTTTCACTTTTGTGTAGTTGGTTTTAATTTAGGCTAATTATTTCATAATTTTAGAAAGTCAGTCTGGATTAATTGCATACCGCAAGATCACTTTTCAACTGAGCACCCACATTAGTTATAGTTCATTTGGTTGTCTTTTCATTTTCCATAGTTTTATTTCTTTCTTTAGTATACTTAGTTTTTCTTTTTCTTTAATTAGTTTTATTTGGTTGGGCGTCTAGGTTGGTTAGTGTAGTCTTGCTGGCTTTTATGTTGACTGATTCTTTTTAAATTGCTTGTATTTTTCTTGTTTTTATTTGTTGGTGTTGATTAGCAAGCATGTCCGGCGAAGAGTCGACTTTTGAATAAATACAAGAGGAGGTTGAAAATAGATCCCTCCATCAAGAATTTCATTTTCCTGAGACGGAAGGCAATGCATTCTTTGATCAATTATGCGCCGCCAACCTCACATCTCTCAATCGGGTACAGGTAGCTGATAATGAGCAATTTGTGCAACATTTCTACATTAATGCCAAGCTCAAGCGCAGCATGAACAACCCGACCTACCGCGGCACGAGGGTTACCACATTCACATTGGCTGGCATCCGGCAATTTTTCGGGCTGCCTGCTGTGCAGAATTGTGCTTACAAGAGCCAACAGACAGCTTTTAACAGTGGTGACGCTCCTTTCCCGCGCGCTGAAATTAGAGAGATGCTCATTCAGGACAATTCCGATTGGGATGCTAAGTATGGAGGATCTCAGATCTATTTGCAACGCTCTTCCATGTGCCCGGCTGCTAGAGCATGGCTGCTTTTTATATGTCACAACATTCTTCCTTCCAGCCATGGTACTGACATACCCTCTTAACAAGCACACCTTATTTACTTATTCATGAAGAATGAGAGAGTTGATGTGGCCGGGCTGATTTTTGACTCGCTCAAGAAGGCTTCAGTGAAGGGAGTGAAGGGACAAATTCTGTTATTTCCACATCTCATATCTCAAATGTACAAGAGAGCAGGTGTTCCGCAGCTTGATTCTGACTTAGAGTTCGATCCTGCCAACACCAGAGATTACAGTAGATTGGGATTTGGAAGACCTCCAGTTATTAGACCTCCCGCGCCAGCCAGGAATGTCAGGCGGCGCCGTGATGAAGCCTCTTCGAGTCGGACCCCTTCGCAAGCTTCAGAGCCAATGATGCAGACCTCTGACCAAAAGCTAGACTTCCTGATCTCTGAGCAGCGTGCCCTTAGGGATGACGTCCACACTCTTCGGGATGACATCCACACTTTGCAAGCTAGCTTCACATCCTTTTAGGTCGAGGTTCGGGACAATTTTAGAGAGCTGCGAGAGGGCCGTGATGGAGCTCAGATCTGAGCCAACTGCTTGCTAGTCTTATCTGCTTTTATTTCTTTTGTGTTTAGTTTGACTTTTCTGTTTCTTTTCCTTCTTACTCATGGATTCTATTTGTGCTGGTTCTTACTTTTGCTGTTGAGCTACTGATGGCTCATTTAACTTTTGGAGCATTTTAATTTCATGCATTCTTAGCTATGTAGCTGTTTAGCTTACTTTGCTCGCCCTTATTCTCCTCTTTTTGCAATTGACTGGTTGTTTTTTTCTTCTTGTGGATCCTCGTGCTTGCGCATCTTTGTCCTATCTTTCTGCATTGAGGACAATGCTTGCAGCAAGTGTGGGGGAGAAGTTTGTGAAGAATGATTGCTTCTTGAATTGCTGAATGGGCAGGTTACCTTGTGATTATTGCAAATGTTGACATCAGATTTATATTCCTATTTAATGATTGTGTTTTTGACTCCTTGTGGATTTAATTTTTCAGCTTCTATTCTTGTGGATGTGAATATAAATGTAAATGCACAGGTTTTAAGCCCTTTTGTTTATGGATATTATCAACTGAGTAGATTCAATTTTCGTTTTTGCTGAAGACTTTTGGGATTAATGATGTTAATCAGGAATTCCATAATCACTTTTTGATATCTACTCAAATGTTTTGAAATTTTTTTTTTGGGAACCACACTTAACTTTTGTGCCTGTTTAAGCATTTTAGAAAATGCTTTCAAGTTGTGTGTAAGGAGCCCGCATAATGAACAATCATTTCAAGAATAAGAAACAATTTTTCAAGAGATTTGTGCTCTCTAATTCTCAACTTAAGCAAGTCACTTATGTGAGTAATAAATTAGGCATGCATTGATCGATGTGAGAGTAACCTGACCTTGTTGGAAGATTTTGAGCCAAACACTTCTGTTTTTCTTGCAGATACTTGTGTGTTGTCTGCTTACTTTTTCTTTACTTTCTAGAACTTGATTGAAATCTTGTTGAAGCTTGACATGCGTTAGTTAAATAAAAATGATTGAGGCATTTGTTTCACTCACCTATATCCCATACACAAACCACTTCTTTTGCTACCCATAGTCAACCCCTTTGAGCTTTAATTTTTGCTTTTCTAGACATTTTGCACTATGACTTTTAATTAAATGTTTGACTTTAGGTTTCTTAGTTTCTGATCACTCATCTTCCTGGGTTGAAATTGTCTAATTGATCCAATCAAGCAAAAAGCTTGAAAAGAAAGAATAAATAAATAAATGAATTATACA